>JARVLF010000020.1:0-638366 GCA_030849465.1 Moesziomyces globuligerus | reverse complement strand
CCCTAACCCTAACCCTAACCCTAACCCTAACCCTAACCCTAACCCTAACCCTAACCCTAACCCTAACCCTAACCCTAACCCTAACCCTAACCCTAACCCTAACCCTAACCCTAACCCTAACCCTAACCCTAACCCTAACCCTAACCCTAACCCTAACCCTAACCCTAACCCTAACCCTAACCCTATAACCCTACGGTCGGGCCAAACTTTGACGGACCGTAACGCGGGAAAATATTATGCTTCCAGCGTAGGGTCAGATAATGAAATGTACTCAGTTTGACCTGCTCTACAACTTTGCTTAAGCAACCCTAATCGATTTATAAAAGGGTCCACCTTGTAACCCTTTGCCACCCGGCCAAATTTCTTCGGCTCATATCTCCGCAACCTACTGATAAACTTGAGTAGGGTTCAGCAAGGAATATGCTCAATGGGACCTAAAGAACCTATAAACATCATAAAAAGAGGTGGTCAAATCCCAACCCTACTTGGGACCCCCTTGGAACCCCTAACCCTAGCCACCTACCCAGGTGGTGCCAAAGGGCCGTACCTGGGCCTCATCCACCTTGGTGGCAACCACTTTGAGGTGCTGTGTGTGTGATGTGGCAAAGAACTGACTGTATGTACATAGGATAGCACAAAAAACCCAAAAACATCCCCTGTAAATAGCCAACCATATGTGTCTGTGATGTGCGTGATATGAGTCACATAGGGTCAGGGTTGGACGATGTTGGGGTCGCCATACCTCCACCCCCAGCTGACCAATCTGCCTGAACCTCTGGACTTAGCATCTCCAAGCATGCGTGTACAAGTTCTATTAAAGTAGCAGAGCATTTGGAGGGGGGCCATTTTTCATGTTTCCAAGGGGGGACCCTTGGTGCCCCGGCCAAAATCTTGGAAAACGCAAAGTCCACCGTCACACCATGAGGACTTGTGCTATTGCTGTGATACTTTCAGGGTGATCTGAGGGTGTCATAAGCGTCATCTTTCATTATGGGCGCGTGTCCAAAATTTGACTTTTTTGACGTGTCGACCCCGGTCAGGCCAAACTTTGACGGACTGTAACGCGGGAAAATATTATGCTTCCAGCGTAGGGTCAGATAATGAAATATACTCAATTGGATCTGCTCTACAACTTTGCTTAAGCAACCCTAATCAATTTATAAAAGGGTCCACCTTGTAACCCTAACCCTAAAGAGGACTTGTGCTATTGCTGTGACACTTTCAGGGTGCTCTGAGGGTGTCATAAGCGTCATCTTTCATTATGGGCGCGTGTCCAAAATTTGACTTTTTTGACGTGTCGACCCCGGTCGGGCCAAACTTTGACGGACCGTAACGCGGGAAAATATTATGCTTCCAGCGTAGGGTCAGATAATGAAATGTACTCAGTTTGACCTGCTCTACAACTTTGCTTAAGCAACCCTAATCGATTTATAAAAGGGTCCACCTTGTAACCCTTTGCCACCCGGCCAAATTTCTTCGGCTCATATCTCCGCAACCTACTGATAAACTTGAGTAGGGTTCAGCAAGGAATATGCTCAATGGGACCTAAAGAACCTATAAACATCATAAAAAGAGGTGGTCAAATCCCAACCCTACTTGGGACCCCCTTGGAACCCCTAACCCTAGCCACCTACCCAGGTGGTGCCAAAGGGCCGTACCTGGGCCTCATCCACCTTGGTGGCAACCACTTTGAGGTGCTGTGTGTGTGATGTGGCAAAGAACTGACTGTATGTACATAGGATAGCACAAAAAACCCAAAAACATCCCCTGTAAATAGCCAACCATATGTGTCTGTGATGTGCGTGATATGAGTCACATAGGGTCAGGGTTGGACGATGTTGGGGTCGCCATACCTCCACCCCCAGCTGACCAATCTGCCTGAACCTCTGGACTTAGCATCTCCAAGCATGCGTGTACAAGTTCTATTAAAGTAGCAGAGCATTTGGAGGGGGGCCATTTTTCATGTTTCCAAGGGGGGACCCTTGGTGCCCCGGCCAAAATCTTGGAAAACGCAAAGTCCACCGTCACACCATGAGGACTTGTGCTATTGCTGTGATACTTTCAGGGTGATCTGAGGGTGTCATAAGCGTCATCTTTCATTATGGGCGCGTGTCCAAAATTTGACTTTTTTGACGTGTCGACCCCGGTCAGGCCAAACTTTGACGGACTGTAACGCGGGAAAATATTATGCTTCCAGCGTAGGGTCAGATAATGAAATATACTCAATTGGATCTGCTCTACAACTTTGCTTAAGCAACCCTAATCGATTTATAAAAGGGTCCACCTTGTAACCCTAACCCACTCAACAAGGTACTTCACAAGGCCCAGGAACTGGGGGTATTCAAGGGTGATGGTAACAAGAAGGCAGGTCAGAACAGGAAGAACATCATCTATGATCTGGGTTTGGCCTTGGGCTGGAACCCAGGCCTGAAGAACACCTTCTGGCACCTCAAGGAACCTCAATGGTGGCTTTGGAGACCTTCCAAGCAGGACATAGATGCTCCAACCGAGGTTCAACCTACCTCCCACCTCAAGTTCAAGGACCCTCTCTCAGAGCAAGTTCACCTCCAGGAGATAGAGAGGTGTGTGAAGATGTACAAGAGAGGTATCTTGTGGAGGTCCATGTGCTACAATGAACGTGGGACCAAGGTACCTTTTGGCTCAGCTGGAACCAAGGCAAAGCTAGCTCTGCTCATCTGGGATAGGTACAAGGCAGACTGGACCAGGTTCTGCTACCTCCAGAAGGACCCTTTCACAGATGCCAATGGTACCCACCATGGTACCTCCCAACCTCCCAAGAAGCTTGACCAGGACCTGGACAAGTACCATATATGGGGGTCCCACATGGTACCTGAAGGTACCTTCCTTGCTGAGCTGCAGGGCACAGACAACTACAGGATGACCTCTGGCTACATCAAGGGGGATGGCAACTGCCAGTTCAGGGTACTTTCAGAGATCATCTATGGGGTTCAAAGTTCCCACAGGAGGGTACGTTTGGAGGTGGTCAACTACCTTGAACTTCATCAAGATATGGTAGAAGCTATCTTGGCAACCAAGGAGGTACCCCAACATCCCTTCATCAGAGGTGGCCAACCTCTGACAGTCAGAACCTACCTTACCAAGATGGCAATGATGGGTACATGGGGGGATGATGCTACCTTGAGTGCTGCTGTAAGTATCTTCAAGCTCAGCTTGATCATCATCAACCCAGACAGAACCTACTTTGAGGTCAACAAGGTCCATGCTCCAACCCAGTGGCATGCTCTCTACTACACTGGCAACCACTATGAACTCGTATTCAAGTTCAACCCAGCTGCATAGGTACCTTGAGCCTCCCCTGTACATACTTGTAGATACCTTCTTGAAGTTCCTGTGGAGCTTCATCAGAGGTTTTTTCATCCTCCCCATGGAGGATTTTTCCTCTCAATGAAGTTCCTTTCCCATGTAGAACGTACCTTCCCAGCGTATGTTGAAGTACCCCACCTGAACCTCAACCTACATTCAAGGTACCTTTTGACCAAGGGCTACGCTCACCAAAGGTGGACTCAAGGTGGACAAAGGTACTACAAGGAACGTACGTTCAACTGCAGGGGGTACTTCTGCAAGGTACCTTATCTGCCATTCCACCTACGTTGAAGGTATGTTCCAACCTCGGTCAACCCCAACCAAGACCAATTGCTGGGCATGGAAGTTGGTGAGGTTGGTCACAAAAGGTACCCTGCAAATGTACACAAACCTCCACTGAAGTACCCTCAACTTCAGCTTGCTGAAGTTCAACTTCCGCTGTGAACCTACCTCAATGTATGTTGGGGGTACCCTCCAACCTCGGTCAACCTCAACTGAGGCTAGCCATTGAACCTGGAAATAGGCTAGGTTGGTTGGAAAAGGTACCTTGCAAACGTCCATCAACCTCCGCTGAGGTACCCCCAACCTCCGCTGAAGTACCCCCAACTTCAGCTTGCTGAAGTTTAACCTCCACTGGGAACCTACCTCAAAGTACCTTTGGGGTACCCCTGAACCTCTGCTCAGCAAACTTTGACCCCCTGTATCTCCGCAACGCATCCAGATATCAACCTTGCCCATGCGTGTACCAACTCCCTAGAGGTTCTTCTATGTGTTCCTGACCCCAGAATGGGCACCACACAAATGCTCATACTTTTTTTCTTCCCCGAGAGAATCCTGGGTGTCAACTTTGACGGCCCGTATCACGGCCCCCAGATTAAACTTTAATCGTAACTCAAGTGCATTCTGCAGCTCTCAACCTGCTCTACAACTTCTATTAGTACAGATTTGAGGCAATTTTGAAAGGCCAAAAATAACCACATGTAACTGACCTCAAACTTGTCCAGAATGATGTGTGATGATGTGTGGTGACACTCATTTTGGCTGGAGATGAGTTTGACTTTTCACCTACACGTACCAACTTGGAGCTGGCATACCTCCATGACCCCTTGACCTACCTTCCTGAAACTTTGCATACAGCCTTCTTTCAGCATTATAAGCATCTTTCATTAAGACACTGGCAAGATCCAAGCACTTTTTGAAGACCCCGTTTTGCCACCCGGCCAAATTTCTTCGGCTCATATCTCCGCAACCTACTGATAAACTTGAGTGGGGTTCAGCAAGGAATATGCTCAATGGGACCTAAAGAACCTATAAACATCATAAAAAGAGGTGGTCAAATCCCAACCCCAAGGGGCGCACCTTGTAACCCTAACCCTAACCCTAGCGGCCACTCGACAAACCTCCACATTCGTTCGCCGAGTCGCGCTCACTCGGCGAATTGCCGCCCCGGTCCGCCGAGCCCACCCCATTCGCCGAACGCCAAATTTCGGCGAGGCACCACGGCCACGAGTTCGTATCCGCCGAACGCCTGCTGCAGGCAGCCGTCGAAGACGGTCCAATTGGGTTCATGCTTCTAGAGGATCCATGGGATTCCCTCCCGGCGTTCGGTTTCGTGCCCACCGGAGCCGACAAGGGGGTGGAGATGGAGGTGGAGCCCGACAAGCCGGTGTCGGTCGAAGAGATCCCAGAGCCTTACAGGCACCTGCGAGGCGTCTTCGACGAGGTGGAGGCAGACCGGCTACCGCCTCATACGGATCATGACCTCCGCATCGACTTGGTTGAGGGCAGCAAGCCCCCTCAAGGGCCGCTGTACCTCAAGGGGCCCAAGGAGATGGCAGAACTCCGCAAGTACTTGGACGAGAATCTTGCCAAGGGATTCATTCGGCCATCAAAGAGCCCGGCGCGGTCACCGGTGCTCTTCGTACCCAAGAAAGACGGCGGCCTTCGTCTCTGTGTCGACTACAGAGGGCTCAACGAGATTACGATCAAGAATCGCGCGCCACTGCCGCTCATTGAGGAGCAGCTATTCCTCCTCCGCAGGGCCAAGATCTATTCAAAGCTGGACCTCAAGGCAGCCTACAACCTGATTCGCATTTCAAGTGGCGATGAATGGAAGACGGCATTCGGGACCCAGCTTGGGCTGTACGAGTACTTGGTGATGCCGTTCGGCCTGGCAAATGCTCCAGCACACTTCCAGTCGTTCATCAACCACATCTACCGCAACATCATTGGTGTGTATGTGGTGGTGTACTTGGACGACTTCCTCATCTTCAGCGACACACTGGACGAGCACATCAAACACGTCACAGAGGTGCTCACAAGGCTCAAGCAGCACAGACTCTTCGCCAAATTGTCCAAGTGTGCTTTCCACACCAACACGGTCGAATTCCTGGGGTACATCATCAAGCCCTCCGGGATTGAGATGGACCCAGAGAAGGTCCGCACAGTCAAGGAATGGCCTATGCCGGAGTCAATCCACGACATCCAGCGCTTCCTGGGTTTGCGAACTTCTACCGACGGTTCATCGCCCACTTCGCCCGGATCGCCAAGCCTCTCATGGCCCTGGTGAAGCCAACGGAACGCTTCAAGAAGTTCGAGCTGCCGGAAGACGCCAAGCAGGCCTTCCACAAGCTCACACAAGCGTTCACGACGGCAGGAGTGCTAAGACACTTCGATTACCACCTGCCAACGCGGCTCGAGACGGACGCCAGCGACTTTGCCATTGCCGGGGTCCTGAAGCAGGAGCACGAGGGCCGGTGGCACCCGGTCGCATACTACTTGCGGAAGATGGCGCCCGCCGAGAAGAACTACGAGATCCATGACAAGGAGCTTCTTGCAGTTGTGGCATGCCTCACCCAGTGGCGCCATATGCTTGCAGGGCTGCCTAGCCAGCTCGTCATTCTCACGGACCACGAGGCGCTCAAGTACTTCAAGTCGCAACGCCGCATCACGGGCAGGCAGGCACGCTGGGCGGTGTTGCTAGCAGACTTCAACTTCGTGTTACAGTACCGTCCAGGGGATAAGGCCGGCGAGCCTGACGCCCTGACTCGGCGTCGCGACATGGAGCCGGCAGGCGAGGAGCGCGAGCATAACGTGCGGCAACTATTGCCCTCCTGCGTATTTGCGGCAGAGAACGAGCCAATTCGGCGAGTCCTTGCAACTCGACGAACGTCCGCCGAGTCACCGGAACTCGACGGACGCGCGCCGACCATGGCCAATATTGCCTCGGAAGGACTGCTAGGCCTCGCCAAGACCTTCCAACCGCTCGATAAAGAGTTGGCCGAGCTGCACGCCAAAACACCGTTCGAGGAGAAGAACGGAGTGTGGTACAAGGAAGGCCGGTTGGTAGTGCCGAAGGTAACCATGCCAGGTAGCACCACCGACCGCAAGACTCGTCACGCCCGCGAGGTGGACGAGCAGTCGCTGTCGGTGGAGCACCTTCGCTTCATGGTAATGTCGCAGTGCCATGACGGAGTGGCGGCCGGCCACGTCGGCCGCGACGCCACGCTGCACCTGGCACGTCGACACTACTGGTGGCCAGGCATGACAACCTGGATAGCGGACTACGTCGCGAGCTGCCCTGTCTGCGCCAGATACAAAGCGCCCAGACACAAGCCATACGGCTTGCTGCAGCCACTCGCAACGCCGCAACGGCCATGGGGTTCCATATCGATGGACTTCATCGAAGGCCTGCCGCTGTCGAGCGGGTACGACTCCATCTTGGTAATCGTCGACCGCTTGACCAAGTATGCAGTTGTCGCCCCGACGCACAAGACAGCGACAGCCGAGCAAACCGCCGAGCTCCTCAAGCTTCACTTGTTTGCCCACTTTGGCGTCCCGGACCACATTGTGTCGGACAGGGGACGCCAGTTCATCTCGAAGACCTGGAGCGAGTTCGTCAGCAGCTTAGGAGCAAGGCACTCACTCAGCACGGCCTACCACCCGCAGACGGATGGTCAGACGGAGCGTGTCAACCAAGTCCTGGAGCAGTACCTTCGCATGTACTGCAACTACCAGCAGAACAACTGGGCTAGCCTGCTCAGCGGGGCCGCTTTCGTCTACAACAACACGGTGCACACGAGCATCGGCGTCTCGCCCTTCTTCGCGTGCTACGGCTGGAACCCAAAGTCCCACCCGGAGATCCCGGCCAAGCTCGGCGTAAACGACACCAGTCGGGCCGAGTTCTTGGCGCAGGGCAGCGAGCGGTTCCACTACCTGCAAGACCAGATCCGGCAAGCACAACGCCGAGCGGTCGAGCAATACAACCGCAAGCACAAGGACATCGAGTTCAAGGTGGGCGACCTGGTCTACGTCAACCGAAAGAACTGGATGACCAAAAGGCCGTCGCCCAAGCTCGATACGAGGTTCGCCGGCCCATTCCCGGTGAAAGAACGCATCGGCAGACGGGCATATTGCCTCACTTTGCCCGCAAGCCTCCGTGTGCATGACGTCTTCCACGTCTCGATGCTGGAGCCCGCCAAGAGCAGCGCGCTCCCTCAACGCGGGTTGCTACCGGTGGAACCGCCTCTGCCGGACGAAGAGCTCGAATACGAGGTGGAGGCCATCATCGGCAAGCGCGTCCGAAACCGCCAGGTCGAATACAAGGTCCTATGGCGCGGCTACTCAGAGGAAGCAGCATCCTGGGAGCCCACCGACCTCCTCAGCTGTCCAGACCTCATCCGGGAGTATGAGGAGTTGGCGGGGGGACGGGCCTAGACAGGCGGCGGGGAAGGAGCGCGGCGGAGGGGGCGCTCAGAGAGGATTTGGCGAGTATAGCGGACTCGACGAATTTGCAGGATGATTCGGCGAGTCGAGGCGACTCGACGAATTGCAAACTCGATCCGCCGAGTGCGCGTCACTCGGCGGATAGGGAAACAGCCCGACGCGAAGACCAGGAGGGCAACAACAAGCACACAGCCAGGGGACTCAACGACCAGAAGCTCGCTCAGGCTGGTCGCAGGCAAGCTCAACGGGGACAGGTCACAGTCTCACACAAGCAAGAAGAGCCAAAACGCTGGGATTATCTCACGTCGCTACATGTCGATGTAAGAGCCGTCGCTGGGGCCCGGAGGGAAGACGGGCTCGTCAATAGGGTCAGGGGCCCCACCAGACACGGCGACGGACTCGTGCGGCTGACGCTCCGAGTATAGCGAGTGCCAACACTCCGAGAAGCGCAGCATCACCCGCAGCAGGGGAAGGCGCAGGCGGGCCGCCTGGATCCGGAATACTCGGCGGGTCGCAACGGTCCAACCGAAGGTCTCGGTCGGGATGGTCATCCGGTCGTACGACCGAATGGCGCCTGGCCCGGGAGCACCGGCCACCGACAAGTTGGCACGCTCGGCACGTTGGCGCGAGCGACCCGTGGGAGTGCCGTCGCCCGGGTACTCCATCCCGGGGAAGGCGCGAATGCTCCGCTTGCAGTTGCCAACGTCGGCAAGGTGGCAGTGAGTGCACACCCGCGGAAGGCGACTACGCTCCCCGTACGGGTTGGGGAACGCCGAGGGGAAGCAACTGTGAAGGAGAGGAGAAGGTCAGCAACCGCCAAGGCAAGGACACGAGCAGGGCACAATACTTACGGGACTCCCAGGTCAGCGCACCGGCGGCACTGCCAACTCGGCCAAGGCATGCAGCCCTCGGTCAAGCGCATCATGACGATGCGCTGTAGCCGCTGCTTGGCGTTAGAGCCCGCCGCGACGAGCCAGTTCCGAGGGTATCGACCCTCGGCCACGCGCACCAATAAGTCGGCAACCTCGTACTGCCCCGCCCAGCCGATGATCTCGGCATGCAACGGCTCGCGTTGGTCGGGGGGCGGCGGCGACGGGGTGCGAGGCACCTCCCACCGAGGGGGAGGCGTCAGTCGCTGCACATCCCGCTCGAAGACGGGTGTGGCAGACCGACCGAGGGGCGGGGAAGGCTCAGCGCGGCCGGGAGACGTGGGGACGGCGGCCTTGACGCCGTCGGAAGCAGCCACCGGGGACGAGGGGACCACGTAGACGGCCCCCCAGCGCTCCAGCTGCTCCCCCAGCGACAACCCAACCGCAGCAGCTCGACGCTCGCGGTTGAGACGCGCCTCCTCGGCCGCCGCAGCCATGCCCTCCGCGGTCGGGGACGGCGGGGAGTACGACGGCGACCGCGGCTCGGAGGCCAGCGCCGGACTGGCCGGCACAGGGGGCGGCGACCAAGGGGCGTACACCGGGCTCCGGGGCGGCGACAGCGGGGCGGGGCTGCCCGAAGCCAGGCCGCTGGACGGCGGGGAGCCCAGGAAAAGGGCCTCCAGCGGCGCACAGCCACTGGAGTTGGGGGCCAAGGCGGATGCAGCTCGCGGCGGCGGCAGGGTGACGGCCGGCACGGGGGCTGACTCCGCGGCCGAAGCAGACGCGCCGCGCGGGCGCAGGCGCGAAGCGACCTTGCGCCGCTTCGACAGCGTCGACTCGGCCCCGGGGGAGGCCAAGCGGCGAGGGGATGCCGGCCCAACGGGGGCCGAGGAAGCGGATGGCCCGGCCGAGGAGTCGGCAGGGCGAGGCGGAGGCTGCGAGGCAGAGGCCGCGCGAGCGGCAGCAGCACGGGCGCGAGTCACGCGCGGAGAGGAGCGCACGTTGGGGGGCGCCATGGTTAAGAAGGGGATGATGGAGGGAGAGACACGAACACGGCCTCGACGGAGCTCGGCTCTTACGAGGGGGGTAGTGTTACAGGCCTGGATCAGACCCTGATCGACGCAGGCACGTGTGGAGGGCGCAGGCGAAAATCCGTAGCACGGGCTACGAGCGCGCCAAGTCGCGGTCCGGCGAGTGGAGGCCACTCGACGAATGCCGTCAATAATTTGCCGAGTGAGGCCCACTCGACGGACGGCCTGCGGCGACCCCGGAAAACAATGAGCGGGTCATACGATGGACGTACCCGGCTCGGAGACGAAGGGGAGGAGGAGAGGGGTGCTTGTAGGCCCAGGGGGCAACGAGCACAACGTGCAAAAGGGAGGTATGCACAGGAGGAGGCCCGAGCTCGGGGAGGTGGGCGAAACCTCATTGCATCAATGGGATGCTGGCTGGGCCGTCTGAGACGGCACCTTGCCACACGCTGGCCCTCCTGGTGAGGGCAAGTACTTATAGCTTCGACTCATCGAGTGCGATGGGGCTGCGCCCCATCCACTCTACTTTACTTTACATCACCAGTCGTTATCAGTCGTCAGTATCACTGTCTTCAACCAGTTCGTCTCACAGTAGCAATCGCAGAGCGTTGCTACTACTTGCGTGTGTGTTGTATCACCGCTCCAGACGTCGTCGACACCTCCATCGACGCTACGGCACCTACACCGTAGGCAGTACCTCCACTGCGGCCCTGGAACCTCCACCAGTGCCTCGACAACTGTCTGAGCATTACGAGCACTCGTGCAAAGGCGGAAGTCATTCCCACGACGCCCAAAGGCGTCTGCACCAATCGAGTCGTGCCGCGCTACCTCTGAACGGGGTGCTCACAGTGGTCAGCCGCTATCCGTTGAGTCGCGTCGACTCGCCAAATAACTCAAGCGATTCGTCGAGTCCACGCCACTCGCCGAACGAGTCAAATAATTTGCCGAGTCCACGTCACTCGCCGAATAAGGATTTCGGGCACGCGACCCCTGACACCTACCCTCCAACCCTACTTTGGCCAACCTGTCACGCCCCATTTTCTTAATGAACAAGCGTAGGGTCACTTAATGACTATTGCTATACGCATCTTGTACCATCATATTATGCATAGAAAGTGGCATGTTTGACAGTTGCCCCTACCCAGGGTTTGCCTTGTAACCCTAAATTTCTTCGGCTCATATCTCCGCAACCTACTGATAAACTTGAGTAGGGTTCAGCAAGGAATATGCTCAATGGGACCTAAAGAACCTATAAACATCATAAAAAGAGGTGGTCAAATCCCAACCCTACTTGGGACCCCCTTGGAAGGTACGAGAGGGTTCATTCAAAGCAGTGACATTCCTTGTGTTCATACAAGTGCTGCTGCGGCGCATGAACAAGCTTGGCTACCCTTGCACACGGATCATCAAGGACAACTGTAGGATTCACAAAGGAGCGGCCATCACACAAGCCATCGCCGACGCTGGACACCTTGCATACTTCCTCCCACCATACTTGCCATTCCTCAATGTTGCCGAGTGGGTCTTTGGCTGCATCAAGCCACGCATCAGACAAGATCAGAGTGCAACTGCTCCATTCATGGTTGAAAAGATTGTGGAGTCCATCTGGACAATCACCCCGGAAAAGGTCCAAGGCTGGATGAATGAGGTTGGGCGGAATGCTGCCAAAGCCAATTGCTTGGAGCCGCTCAGATGCACGTACTAACACCACAGAAATGACATGAATGATCGCTTCCATTGACATGAATGAGATATGCTATGTACAACACACTAAACACTGTTAAGGCCGAAGGGTCTGGAGACCGCAGGTGCGGCTTCGACCGTAGGGATGGTTGTGTACGGGTACGGAGGGGTCGAGAGTAACGGTAGCGGCCGTAGGTGTGGCCTACAGATCACGTCAGAAGGGCGCAGGTCAACCGAGTAGCTATTGAGCAAACTAAGTAATACAAGCGACGGAGGTCCGGAGGCAACCTCCGTAGAAGGCAGGTGGGACTCGATGGCCCACGGTGGGGATGGCGTACGGGGGGGGGGGGGGGGGCGGCCTACGGACGTTGCTGCAGGCAAGTGTTACTTTGGAAGAACGTCCGTGGGTCGCATCAGCACCGAGGCCAGTGGGTGCGGAGGCGCGGCCAACGTTGCGCGCCGTTGGTGTTACACTGATCTTCCTGTTGGCACTGTGGGGCTGTGGGCCAAGTGCGTGGGTCGTGAGCCGGGTGCGTGGGTTGCGGCGCACCGTGGGACCGAGACGATGTTACGTCGGCCACTGCAGCGGAGGCGCGGCGCTAACAAACACCTTGCTACAGTGACACATATGAGGAGAGCAAAACTTGCATATGCTGACACAAATGCACGCAAATACGAGTAGACTTCATGACTGTGCCCAAAAACAATCGAAGGTATTCACAAGCTAGGCTGCGCATGCCACAATGCGCCAAAAGATGGTACGGCGAACTTGGTATTTTTCGCAGATCAACCGGTGTGATGCGGGATCCTATCATGGAACATGTGCGGTGGTGACTTTCTTAGAGGGGACGGGAGGAAGGAGAGACGAGTAGGATTGTCAGGGCTTAAATCGGCGGCGACTTTGTTTACGGGGTTGGAAGAGGAATTGAGATGATGCTGCGATGGTTAGTAGATGTAATTTGAGAGATGCCAGCTTCGACGTCCACAGCCACACTCTCGTTCGCCTCGGCAGCGCTCAGCTCAACGCTGCCAAGCCGGCTTGTTGGACATGCGGCTGCGACGCGGCGACGCGGCGCCTCCAGGGCCAGCTGCGCCCGGTCCGGACGCGGCCCCGCCCATAGCCGGACTCGTGGGCGAGTACTGCGGCGAGGTGGGCGAGTATTGAGGCGAGGCGGGCGAGTACTGCGGCGAGGTCGGCGAGAATGCAGGCGAAGCGGGCGAATACTGCGGCGAAGTGGGAGAGTAGGCCGGCGAGGTCGGGCTGAAGCCCTTGGCGCCTCCTCGGCCAGCCATGGCGGGCGACGTGGGCGAGTACACGGGCGAAGTGGGCGTGTACGCCGGAGAGGCAGGACTGTAGTTCGGGCTGGTTGGCGAGAACTTGGGTGAGGCGGGCGAGTACTGCGGGCTCGTGACGGCGCCGTAGCGACCCATCGGGCTCGTCGGGCTCATGCGCGGACTCGTGGGCGAGTATCCGGCTCCAGCGGGGCTCGAGGGCGAGTAGTTGGGCGACGCAGGACTGTAGCTTGGAGACGTCGGCGAATACGACGGACTCGTAGCTCCACCAAAGATGCGCGGCGACGTGGGACTGTACGCCGGCGACGTGCCTCCCATGCCGTTGTTGCCCGTCCACGGACTCATGCCACCAAGGGCACCAGCCGGCGAGGTGGCGTAGCCAGGAGATGTCGGCACGTAGCCAGGCGAGACCGGTGAAAAGCCGTAGCCGGCAGGGCTCTGAGCGCCAAGTGGCGTTCGCATGGGGCTCTGGCCGGCCAGCAGGTAGTCGTTGTATCCGCCCTCATCACCGCCAGTCTGGGCGAGCGGACTGAACATGGCCTGCTCGTGCACGCGGAACGCGTCATCCGAGGCAGGCGAGCTCGAGTCGTACGGCGTCATGGCACCAGGCGTCTTTCCACCCGCAGCGTCGAGGGCACGAGACGAGAGCAGCGTATCGTACGGAAGGGCGTGGTTGACGATCGTATCCTTGAGCATGTCCAGATCCAGGTTGAGATCGAACGCACCAGTACCCATCGGCGCCATCTGGCCAAGCAGCACGTTCTGCGCAACGCCCTTGCAGTCGTCGATGTCACCCATAGAGGCTGCCTCGATCAGCAGCTCGACGGTCTCCTCGAACGTGCAGCGCATCAGAGCTCCCTGGTTGGTGCGATTGATACCGTGACGAGTGATGGCCATCAGGGCACCCTGACTCGTCATGATGTCGCACAACAGAGCCAAATGACGGTAGTTGACGTACGAACCGTCAAACTCGATGACGGCACGCGTCTCTTTGAGCAGCGAGTTACGAGCAGCCTCGATACCGAAGACACGGAAGATCTCGACGGGATTGTTGCAGCTCGTGCGGACGGCATCGACACCCTCGACAGCAAGCACCTCGGAGAGGTTGCTTCCGTCGGTCTCGAGCACCCACTCGGAAATGGTACGCCAATCGCCGGTGACGGGGTCGATACGTCGGGTCTTGTTGTCCTGCTGAACGATGTAGACCTTCTTGATACCCTTGATACCCTTGAGGTCGATTTCGACGAGCATCTGCGACGCGAGGTTTTTGAGGAAGATCTCCTCTTCGCCCTGCGCCTCTTTCTCGGGATCGTTGTCGACGACTCGGATTCGCAGGATCAGGTTCTCCGCGTTGTCTTCAGAGTGCATCACGAAGATGTCCTGACCATACATGGCGCTGATCTTCGAGGCCACGTCCGCCATCGTGAGGTTCTTGTCAAGCATCTGGGCACGGTCGAGCTCCAGACGCAGAAGCCAAGGGGACTGACGTTCCAGGCTCGCCTCGACCTCCTCGTCAGGAATGGCGAAGAACGCCTCGACGAAGTCCTTGTCCTCCTCGATCACGGTCGCCGACGGATCCGGATCGTAGTGCACCTCAACCGCCGAAGTGACGGTCTGCAGCGTGGTGTGAGCCAGCGCCGTCTGGATGACCTTGGCCGCCTCCTGCGACTGGCTGTACTGCTCGGTGAGGTAGACGGTCACTGAGGGCGTCTTGATGTTCTCGGCGCAGTTAATGATCTCCTTGAGACGCGGGACACCCAGAGTGACGTTCTTACTCGACACACCGGCGTAGTGGAAGGTGTTGAGCGTCATCTGCGTCGCAGGCTCTCCGATACTCTGCGCCGCCAAGGTACCGCACATCTCGCCTGGGTTGGCGACGGAGCGGGCGAACTGACCCTCGATCTCACCGAGGATCCACTCCCAGGCCTCCTTGTTGATGTGGTGCTGCTCGATCACCATCTTGGAGCACAGGTACGAGCGAAGGTGGATCTTGAACAGCAGCGTCGCGTTCGTCTGCGCCTCGCGGGAGATGGGATCGTCGCCGCGGATAACAACAAGACGCTCGAGCACCTCGCGCAGACCGACAATGATCTCGACGGGCGAGAGGTCGCTTGGCTTACGCTGGTCGATGTGGAAGATCTGCTGGGCGTTGAGCACCAAGCGGGCCACGTTCATGGGCAGACGCACCTGCACCTGATCCGACTGGAAGATCTCGGAACGCAGCATGTGTCGGTCAGCCTCGAGCTGGGCGAACTCCTCATCAAGGACATCCTGAAGCTCTTGCGACCAGTCGCCGAGGCCGGGGCGCAGGGTGCCTTTCTTGTACCCGCCGTCGTGCAGGTCGACGTGGAACATGTGGCGGAAGTCGGCATCGTTGAGCTTAAGCGTCAGCAGCGTCTGGGTCTCGACCTGGGCGCCGTCGATGCCGTCCTCTCCGTAAGCAAACTGAATGACGTTGTTGGTCGAGTTTCGGACCGTGCCATCGTAGCAAACCATCACATCCTCGAGCGCCTTGACCAGACGACGCTGAATGTATCCCGTCTCGGCGGTCTTGACGGCCGTGTCAATGAGACCCTCTCGACCAGCCATGGCGTGGAAGAAGAACTCTTGCGCCGTAAGGCCTCGGAGGTAGGAGTTCTCGACGAACCCTCGGCTCTCCGGCGTAAAGTCGTCCTTGGTGAAGTGAGGAAGACTGCGGTGACGGAAGCCGAAAGGGATACGCTTACCCTCGACGGACTGTTGACCGACACAGGCCGACATCTGCGAGATGTTGATGAAGGAACCCTTGGAACCAGCAACGACCATCTGCTTGACGTTGTTGAAGTCGGGCAAACTGCTCTCTGCGTGGTTGCCGACGTCGTCACGCGCCTGGTTGAGCACACGGTTGACGTTGGCTTCGAAAGACTCGCGGAGGGTCATACCAGCCTCCACCTTGAGCCAATCGTGGCGAGCGTACTCGATGTAGTCCATGACAGCCGCCTTGGCAGCCGTGATGGTCTGGTTGATGTTCTCGGTGGTGGCCTTATCTGCGACCGTGTCACCGATACCGATCGAGAAACCGTTGTGCAAGAGCCAGAAATTGACGACGCGCTGGACACCCGAGAAGAAACGCTTGCAGACGACGGGACCCTTCTCTCGGAAGATGATGTGGATCAGACCACCCGCCGAGGCACCGACCACCTTCTTGTTGATCACGCCGTACATGATCTCACCGTTCTCGATGTAGACACCGTCGTCCTTCAAGAAGTTGTTCTTGAGCCCTTTGTCCTTGTCGAGGAAGACGTTGATACCCTTGGGGATGCACATGGACAGGATCTGCTTGCCCGACCAGTACGGTTTGGGCTTGAGAATGCATGGCATGGGCACGACGCCATCCCAGTCGGCAACCCAGAGGAGGATCTGCTGCACCTGCTGGTAGTCCAGCAGACAGTCTCGGAGCGAGAACTTGCGGATACCGCAGAGCGTGTCCTGGACGATGCCCATGACGGGCTTGTTGGCCTGGGGCGAGACGATCTGGCGGGGTACCCAAGCGATCTGCGAAAGCTCGGCGCGAGTCTCTTCGCTCTGAGGCACGTGGAGGTTCATCTCGTCACCGTCGAAATCGGCGTTGTAGGGCGGCGTGACACTGAGGTTGAGACGGAAGGTGGAGTAGTCCATCAACTTGATGCGGTGAGACATCATGGACATCTTGTGGAGCGAGGGCTGTCGGTTGAAGAGAATGTAATCGCCGTCCTTGAGATGGCGCTCGACGATCCAGCCGGGCTGCAGCGCCATGTCGCTTCGTCGGTTGTACTTCAGATCGATACGTTCACCAGTGTCGCGGATGACGTATTTGGCACCAGGATAGTCGTTGGGGCCATTGCGGACCAGCTCGGACAGCCAGGCCCTGTTGTAAGGAGTCACTCGCTCCGGGTATGTGAGGTTGCGGGCAATCGACTTGGGCACACCAACCTCGTCGAGCTCGAGAAGCGGGTCACCAGTGATGACGGTACGAGCGGAAAAGTTGACACGCTTGCCCATCAAGTTGCCACGAAGACGGCCTTCCTTTCCCTTCAAACGCGCTCGGACCGACTTGATGGGCCTACCGCTGGACTGCATGGCTTGAGGCTGGCCTGCGATGTCGTTGTCCATGAAGGTAGCGCAGTGGAATTGGAGGAGCTGCTCAAAGTCGGCGAGGATGTGCGCAGGCGTACCTTCCTGCTCCATCTTCTTGAGCGTTGCGTTGGCGCGAATGACGTCGGCGAGCTTGTAGGTCAGATCGTCCTCGCCTCCGTCCTGCACGGAGGGCCTGACTGGTGGCGGAGGAACGGGCATGACGGTGAGGATCATCCAATCGGGACGTGCGTGCTCTTCCGAGAGACCGAGAACGGCAATGTCCTCGGGAAGCATCTTTTTGAGGATCGTGTGCGCTTCCGAGGCAGGCAAGGGACGCTTCTCCGGCTGGGCGATGGCAGACTCCTCGCCATCCTCGTCCTCGCCCTTGCCCTTTTTCCACTGGGTGAAGAGCTTGAGACCCTCGCGACGGATGTTGGGCTGTACGCGACCACAGCCTCCATGACCGGGCTTGGCATGCTCCTCAAAGCCCATCTCGTCCTCGTCCTTGGGGTCGTCAGCCTCGCAGACCATCTTCTTGGAGCAGTATTCCCAGACGCGCTGGAAACGACGCTTGCGGCTGCCACGCGTCGCCTTGACGATCTGGTCAAAGACCGGGTCGGTCGCCTGTGCGTGGCGACGGGATGCAAAGGGAAGTGGGGCATGGCGGCCAGTCAGCGAAACCGAGGTCAGAGCAGGACGGAGGGGCGGGCGGGGATACCTACGACATCGGCTTTGAGCTTGCCGCAGTGGAAGCAGACACACTCGAGGATCTTTTTGACCTTGCCGAGGTAGCCAATGTGGAAGACGGGTTTGGCAAGGTCAATGTGACCGAAGTGGCCTGGGCACTCTTGGTGACCCTCACCACAAGTCTGGCACTTGTAGTTCCTGTCAAGGGTGCCGAGGCGAGGGTCGGAAAGACCGCCGATGCGAGGCTTGCCAGCTTCATCCTTGACCTCGGGGACCTCGATCTTGCACACCGAGATGGCACGCTGTTTAGGAGAAGAGGGGGAAGAGGACGGACAAGAAGATGAGTGCAACGGGCAGAGATGCCAGGATGACGAAGACGGAGACGGAGAAGCAGGTCCGAAATTGTCAGCGATCTGGACGGATCATCTGGGTATCTAGGACGCACTCGCCCAGTCGCAGCAGTGATGGCAGTGCCGGAGCACTGGAGCGCAGCACGCGCGCAGCGTATGTGCAGCGTGCGCGCGGCTGGTCACGTCCTTGACCATAGGCAGAGCGTTCTGGATACGTACAATCTCTTCGGGACTCAAGATACCGAACTGCACCTCACGCACGGGGCGGATGGGTGCAGTGGAATGAGCGAAAGATTGACCCGCCTGAGCACTCATGGTGAATGGTGAATTAGGGCGTGATGTCGGTGTCGGATGGGCTGGATGGCGAGAGGACTGGACGTCCGTCGCTATGAGGCGAATGAGGCGTGCGTTTGGGGACGCGAAGGGTGAGGCGACTGCAGCACGAAGAGGTTGACGCTGAGACGCGCGTGTTGTGAAGCAGAAGCCTGCGAGGCACGACGAGCGATGCGGAAAGAGTCGAGAGCTGCTTTTTCAGCGGGTTGTGTAGACCGAGTGGGGATATCCACAGGGAAGGCGGGACGGAATCAGATGGAGAGCATGTATGAGGTCGTGGCGGGGCGGGGCGAGCCGATGCAGGGCGGCTGAAGAGTTCTGTGGGTCTCTGTGCGAATGCGGATCGGTGCGTATGATGGAAGAACGCAATTGCGTTGTGGTCGAGAGCCGCTTTTTTTGGTGGTGAGGAAGGCGGACGGATGCAAATGTGTGATGCCAGAAGCGAGGCGAACGAGGCGAAGAAACGAGCGAGTGCTGCGAACGACTCTCACGAAAAACGGTGAGAGAGGTGCGCTTTTGAAGACTGCCGTGGAGGTGACGGCAGCGGCGGATGCAAGGGCGGCGGTGATGATGAAGAAGGAGGGATGTGCGAGGATGAGGGTGATGGATGCGAGGGTGAGGATGGTGGCGAGAAGGTGGTGATGGCGAGCGGCGACGACGGCCGATGGTCAGCAGCGGCGGCAGGCAGCGGCAGCAGCAGCAACAGCAGCAGCAGCAGCAGCAGCAGCGACGACAGCCAAGAAGGCGCGAGACGAGGCAGGAATTCCAGATGGCTCGGTGCTCAGCAAGCAGTCGCCAGTCGCCTGCCTCTGCTAAAGAGCCCGGTCGCCAACACAAGACAGATCGCGAGCTGGGGTGAAAACGCGCAGTCCTCTCGAGCTGAGCCCGCGCGCGCGCGCTCTCTGCTGCTGCGCTCTGCTGCGACGCTTTTGCTGCTGCGCACGACAGCGCGGCTCTGCATCCCCCAATGAAATTGCGCCCTCAGGCTGGCAACTCTGCCTGCCGTGAGCCATCTCGGAATTTCCACTCGGCGCTGATATTCACAGATTGGCGCGATGCCCAGCCGTGTGATCGAGTACGATCCGAAATTTATCGCTGTGCAGCCCTCCGTGCTAACACACTCGAACAAAGAAAAGCGGGGCGCGATGCTCAGTTGGCTGTGCTTGGCTTTTCCAGGGGCTTGCCGCGCGAAGAAGACCTGGTCTGGGCGTGCGTACTGTAGCGAGCTGAGTTGCAGCGCGCTGCGTCAGTGCACAGCTCGGCCACCCCGCGCCGCCGCCTCCGCCCAAGCGCCTCGAGAAACACACACCCTCTCCATCCCCACTAAGCGAGCCTACTCACCCGCCTCCATCACGCTGCCTCCCCCTCACATCCCTTCCATCCTCGCCCTTTTCCTTGCGTCTCCACCTCGCGAGACAGCCCGGCCGGTGCTCCGGACACGCGCACACCAGACCGCCGAACTTGGACCTCCGCTCGGCCGTGTCCATCGCCATCACCGAATCCGTTCAGGTGTCGCGCGAGCCGGCGTATCGCATTGGACGCCTCCCCATCCATCGGCACATCCGCCTCGCATCCCTGCGCATACGGTTCCCACCATGTCGGCTCTCTGGTCTGGATGGGGCGCTGATGCCTTCACCGAGCAGGTCGAAAAGGCCACTTCGGAGCTGCTGCCGGTCGGCTCTGAAGACATCGCCCTCAACCTCGACATCTGCGACCAAGTAAGAGCCAAACAGGTCCCCGCCAAGCAGGCCATGCAGGTGCTCAAGCGTCGCGTCGGTCACAAGAACCCCAATGTCGTCCTGCTCGCCCTCGGCCTCACCGACATCTGCATCAAGAATGGCGGCGATCACTTTCTCCAGGAGGTCGCCTCGCGCGAGTTCATGGACAACCTCGTCTCCATCCTCCGCAATCCGGCCGGCGTCAACCACGATGTCAAGGCAAAAGCCCTCGGCCTCATTCAGAACTGGTCCCAGATCGCTCAGGCAAAACCCGCGCAGATGGCCTACATCATCGACATCTACAAGCAGCTCAAGGCCGACTCCGCATTCGATTTCCCTCCTCTCGATCCCAACGCTGCCGCCTCCGCCGCGCTCGTAGAGACCCTCACCGCGCCTGAGTGGGTCGACGGCGAGGTCTGCATGCGATGCAGGACCGCTTTCACCACCTTCAACCGCAAGCATCACTGCCGCAATTGCGGCAACGTCTTCTGCCAACAATGCTCCAGTCACAACATGGCGCTCCCTTGGTTCGGCATCGGCCAGGATGTCCGCGTCTGCGATGGCTGCTTTGCACGCAAGGGCCCACCCAAGAACGCCGCCAAGCTATCGCGCTCCAAAAGCGCCGGCTCCAATTCCAAGCACGTCCCCTCGGGTCGCGGTGCCTCGGCATCCCATCAGCGCTCAGCCACCCTATCGGGGCAATCCAAACGCAGCGCACGCAAGAAGGAGGAAGACGATCTCGCCCTCGCCATCAAGCTCTCGCTCGAAGCCTCCGGACAGGCCGCTCCCCAGTCCTCCCGCCCCGAAGCTCCTAGCAATCCGTCGAGTGCGGCGCAGCTCTCCTCCCAGAGGGCTCCTCACGGCCGCGTACTAGAGGGCACGGATGCGGACGATGATCCCGACCTCGCCGCTGCCATCGCCGCCAGCCTGCGAGACTGGGCGCCGCCTCAGCCCAGCGCTCCAGACGGCCTCAACGACGCTGCCGCCACCACCGCTGGCCCAGCCGACGCCTCGCAACCATCTCGATCCGACCTGCCCTTGCCGCCTTCTCTCGATCTGGCGTCACAGGACGTCGACAGCATCCTCACCTTCTCCCAGACCGTGCAGGTGCAGCAGCTGCAAAACCAACGAAGCGGGACGATCGGCGCTCCCGTGCCACAGCAGGTGCAGGCGCTGTACGAAAAAGCATCGGCGGCACGTCCCAGAATGGCGCGCAATCTCGAAGAGGGTCATCGTCGTCACAACGTGCTCGTCTCGATGCACGACAAGCTCACCGAGGCCGTGCGACTCTACGACCGTCTCTTGGACGCACAGATGTACCGACCCGCGCAGGCATACGCATCCAACGTCCCCAGGCAGCACGCTCACGCTGCGGCATCGCAGCAGCCTTATGCTTACTCTTACGATCAGCATGCATCCGCACACGACGGCGATCCTGCCTATGCTTCTATGCACCCCGCCGCACCCTCAATGTATCCACAGGCGCCGCAAGCCTCACAAGCACCGCAGGGATATCCAGGCACTTCGAATGCCGACTATGCCCAGGCCCCGATGCCATGGCACCCTCAGCACGCATCACACGACCAGCCAGCATACCAGACTCATCAGCAGCCTCAACCGGCCCATCCGACGCAGCCACAGTATGGCTCGGGTTCGACGCCCTACGCGGCGCAGCAGTATTCTCAGCAATCGTACGGCGTGCCCGGCCCTGCATCGGGACGTCCGAATGCAAACTACGGCGAGCTTCAGGCTACCTCCTCTGCGCCCGCGACGGGCTCGACGCATTACGGTCCTCATGGCGCGCATGCTGGAGCCATGGCGAATCCTTCTTGGCATCCACAGGCGAACGGCGCATCCTACGACGCCAGTTCACCCTACACAGAAGCGCCTGGCACAGTGGCATCGGAACCAGCCGGTGGACGAGGCGGACCGCTGTCGGTTCGCACCGACGGCATCTCGGATAGCCATTTGCCCAGTGGCCCCGCGACGTTTGCGGCGGAGCCAGTCAATGCTGGCCACGCCAGCCTTGGCGATGACACGACGGTCCACCCGCGCTTGTCGGCGGATACCTCCGTCTCAAGCCGCAATGGATGGAATCCGGTGCCCATCCAGGCGGTTGCTCCACCTCCGCAAAGTGAGGGCGTCGGCTCCGCAGGAGCGCAGCACGCCGTCCAGCAACAGCAGCAGCCCCAACAGCAGTACCAGCAACCACCGCAGCCCCAGCAGTCGCAGCCCTCGCAGCAGCCACAGCAGCAGCCACAGCAGCAACCGGTCAACCCCAACTCACCCACGGCGTCGAGATCGGCTTCGTACAATATGCAGCAGCAACAGCAGCAGCAGCCCGGCAAGGCCGACACCAGCTACCTTCCCATCTTCCCCGTAGCGCCCCATCCTGACAACGGATTTGGCGGTGCGCAGCGCGAAGCCACGTCGCCGATGGCTAGCCCATACACCAACGCGCCCTCATCGGCAGGTATGTGGCAGAACGGACCGAGCAAGAGTCCATCCGCGCCCAACCCAGCTGTGACCGAGTCGCCTCTGATCGAGTTCTAGGCTCCGGCTTGCTGTGCGCATGAAAGAGCCCCTCCCAAATCAATGATGTAATGCAATGGCTGCGACACATCCCTGCTTTCATTCCTGCGTGATAAGCCCTGATGGTGCAGTTGTGCGCGAATGCCAATGAGAGAAGCCAAAAGGTCGGCGAAACGTCATCCTTATCCCTCGTCCCTGATCTGGGGACTGGTGCGGATTGAGGCGCAACCTGGATAACGATCGGATACGTCCGGAGTAGATGAGCATCCGCGGCAACGCTCATCGCCGAACACGGCCGAGGGTGTGAGTCTAAAGTCGGACAAGAGCGACGAAGGATCGACGAGCTGTCGAGAAGCGCTGCAAACGTGGTTCGCATCGGTGCAATGGGCGCAGCACATCGACGCGAGCGTCGGCTTTCCCGCGGCGTGGCTTGTTCAAGGCACGGAAGGTGCTAAATTTAAAAATCTCCCGGGGCTAAGAGCCAGGGATGACGGATGACGGGGATTAGGGTGCGCTGCATTCTGTGATTTACGCCGGTGGTTGAAGCTGCAGCCAGTGCTCAACCTGACAGCCGCACGCACAGCACGAGCTGCCCGCCAAGCACCGATATCTCCGCGCACCCTTTCGGCTCGTCAGCATCGTGGCGCTTCTCCTCAGCACAATTCGCTCGCTTAGCCCCCACGCATCATCCGCCGAAACATCACCCCGCAGCAATCGAGGGGCGAGGTCCGTGCACAACATGCTCAGAAGGAATCCACGACGCTTCGCAGTTGCTCTCTCAGCGCAGAGCCTCCCTGATCCCTAGACGCGTCCCAGCTGAGCTATGGTCAGACTGGCATCAGGTATATAGAGTGTTGATCTCGCTGCACTCCATCCACTTCAATCCACATAACCCTTGCCGCCTGTAGCAGTAGCACATCTTCGCTTCGCCTTCGGTTCCCACTTCTCAACGTGGTTCAAGTTTGACATCTCCTCTTTAGCTGCGCTTCAGCTATCCTAGCCATGTCCTCTGCCAAGAAGCTTCTCACTATCTTCGGTGCCACGGGCAACCAAGGAGGCAGCGTCATCCGCACCATCCTCAACAACTCGACGCTCAGCACAAAGTACTCGCTTCGTGGCGTCACGCGCGACACCTCCAAGCCTGCCGCACAGGAGCTCGCAAAGCAGGGCGTCGAGCTCGTTCGTGCTGATCTCAGCGATCCCGCCTCGCTCGAGAAAGCCATCGGCGGCTCCCACGGTGTCTTTGCCGTCACCAACTTCTGGGAGACTATGGATGGCGCAAAGGAGACCCAGCAAGGCCGCAACATTGTCGACGCTTCCATCTCCACCGGCGTCAACCACCTCGTCATCTCGAGCCTCCACAGCGTCAACAAGCTCACCAACGGCTCGCTCCGCGTCCCGCACTTTGACAGCAAGGCTGCTATCGACGAGTATGCCGAGTCGGTCCGAGCAGACAAGCTCAACATCTCCTACTTCCACGCTGCCTTCTTCCTTCAAAACTTCCACACGATGATCCAGAAATCCAGCGACGGCGCGCTCAGCATCACCCTCCCCATCGACCCCTCGGCTCGCGTCCCGATGATCGACATTCAGGCCGACGCCGGCAACTGGGTCGCCGGCATTTTCGAGGCTGGCGCCGCTGCCAACGGAAAGACGGTGCAGGGCGTCAGCTTCTGGACCGACATGGCGTCCTTCACTCGCGATCTCAGCAAGGAGCTCGGCTCCGAAGTGGCTTACAACGCCGTACCTGCCGATACCTTCAAGAGTTTCCTCCCCGAAGCCATCGCGGACGAGCTCACCGAGAACATGAAGCTCATGGACCAGTACAGCTACTACGGCAGGGACACCGAGAAGAAGCAGCCCGACAGCGACGCCTTCCTCCTCAAGGGCGCCCACCTCGCCACTGTCTCGTCCTTTGCCAAGTCCCTCAAGCTCTGAAGCCCATCCTGATTCATGGTTCCTATTCCCCTTTGGCTCCCAGTAATCGCATGTTCGAACGCAACATCGTCATCACGTCTGATCTCATCTTGTGTGTGTGACGGTGAGTGTGTCGAGTCCGTCAGTCCGACCGAGCCGTCTCAGCCTTCGACATCCAAGGCTTTGTCAAGGTCTCAGACACGTCTGTGCGCCAAACTTCAGCGGACAGGTGCCGACGAAGGCAGGCTGTTTGCTCGGATGGCGGGATTCGCACCGACCTTGAGTCAAAGCGAGACACATCCTGAATCCATCAAATCATCACAATACAGCACATCCGGCTGCAGGAGAGAAAGGAGACGTGCAGAGGTGTGAACACGGGCAAAGTCATGAACATCCTTACTATTCCGAGGATCCTAGGGGACGCTTGGCAGCCATCTCGTGATTTTGCCGAGCCTACGCCTCGTGAGGGTATCACTCCAAACCGGACGATAAATCTCGTGCTTTGCAACCGCCAGGTAGCAAGAACTCGAACCTGCTTTGATCGTTCATCAGGCCCTTCGGCAGGTTTGCTGTGCTGTTGCTCTGCTTCTCTCCACTCCAGCGGTACAGCAATTCGCTCCAGGTGTAGGCCTCCGGCAGCATGTCGAATAAATCCTTGCCGGCACAGATCTTGTCCAAGATGAGCTGAGGATGGAGGAGTTGACGCCAATGCCTGTTTCCGAAGAGTCGATCGCTGTGGCTGTAGGACTGCATCTTGAACTGGTAGTCAGAGATGCGGCTGAAGCACGACGAGCAATGCCATCCGGCATCGAGAAGGATGTTGTCGGTGACCTTGCCGTGGTTGTACCATGTATCGGTTGGCGTCCAAGCGTGCACTTGTGCTCGCCACGACTTGGCTGTGGTTGGGAACTCGAACGAGTAAACATACGATTTGAAGGCGAGATGAAGTGGCAGAGGTGTCTGGCAGGTTGAAAGAAGCTGCACGGCAGCCATCGAAGGGATCTCGTCGACGTCGGACATGAGGATCAGACTACCTTGGGAAGGTTGCACTTGGGAACGGAGGATGTCCGTGACGTGCTTTCGCTGCTCGCCTTCGATCGCAAACGGACCCTCGCCCGGAGCGAGCGCTCGACCTGCGATGGTAAAGTACTGAATCTTGTCGCGGTACTGCTGGTACCTGGTCGGATCGAATCCGAGCTTCTTGGGCTTACCCGTGAAGGTGGTGTTGCTCTCGACAATGACAAAGGCGTCGACAGCGTCGTACAGCTCCTGAAATCTGAGCTCGAGCATTTCGAGCTCGACGCTAAAGATGATCACGTCGTAGACCTTGGGCCGTTGTGCTGCTTGATACGGCGACCAGCCATGGCGGGTGCAAGCTGCCGTGTCGTTGGCGGGGAGAGACCAGGCTGTGTAATGCTTGATCTCGTGGTGAGGGGTGGTGTCGTCAAACTTGTCCCAGAGCGGACGTGTGCTGTAGCTGAGCGTGTTTTGAAGGGTGCGGTCGCGGCTGAAGAGATAGATGACGGAGAGTGTGAAGCAGACGAGGCTGACGAGGAGCCACCGACGACGCAGCGAGTTGCAGCCTCGGCCTGACCATCGCGTACTTGTTGGTGAGGCCATCTTTGGGAGACGATGTGGCAGGGCAGGAGGATGGAGCGAGCTCGAGCTCATGCAGCAAGTGATGCGGTCGATGCTGCTCGTGCCCCGTCTGGCGCCGATGGCGAATTCCACGACGACGAGCGAGATGCGAGCATTCGGGAAGCAGCCTGATCCGAGCTTGCCGAGATCGGCACGTCGCAACCCTCGCACTCGCACAGACGCGTCCTCACACCGCTTCAGGTAGCTGAACCCCACACTCTTCGCCATGCGAGGCAACTCCGCGGGATCTGCAATCGCACAGCAATGGCTGTGGGCGGTGAACTGCCGCGAGACTCGTGCCTCTTGCGCCAACACCTGTTCTATCTGGCACACGAAGGGAGTCGACAGCTTTGGTCTCGTGAAACAGCGCCTGGAGAGCACCACGTGGATTGGAAAAATGCCATCAAGCACGTGCGAATGGCAGAGCCATGCACATCGAGTTACTCCTTCTTTGGCTTCTAATTTGTACCCACGAGCTTGTCACCTTCTGGAGGTGCACGCACGGCTGGCAATGCGACAAGCTGCTGCAGTAGAGCGGAGCCTGGCTTGTCGAGTCGAATGGTGGCGGCGTCTTTGGCGTCAGGGTCTTTTGCCCCCTCCACCCGCGAATAAATGTCGGAGCGCTCCGGTAAAGTTACACTGTACTGTGCTCGGTCAATCAAGTTTTCCCGTAAACGGTCCGGCATCGGTCGAGATGCTGTGCCGGAGCATGCTTGTCCGAGAGTATCGGCGGCAATTCTACTTGTTCGAGAGGCAAGCCACCTCCGAATCCACTCTGCTGCACCGTAGGTATCCGGACTGAGCCTCTCAGTGCTAGTCTCAGCGTAGCCGCGGTTAGCCGCGCTTCATATTCATTTACAAAGGATCTCGGTCTGCTCGAACATATCATGGTTCCAAGCTGTTCGGAGATTGTATGCTGTGGCCAGGAGGTCAAGTGCGGGGTATTGTATGCTGTGGCCAGGAGGTCAAGTGCGGAGTATGTCTATATTAAGACCAGATCGCTCTGACCTTGACCAGCAACCTCTTTCTCGTCCTTATCCTTCGTTTGCCCAAGTATTTTGCCCGATCCAAACCTTGCACTTGCGCCATGTCCGTACAGCAAGAAGAAAAGCTTGTCGTAGGCATCGTCCTGTATGACGGCGTCTCTCAGCTTGACTACATTGGGCCTCTGAGTGCGTTTGCAGCGCATTTTCGCACCCATCTGCTGCACCACACGCTCGATGCCGTTACCACCGATGTGGATCTAGTAGAAGCGCTGCCTACCGCCACTTTTGACCAAGTGGATCATGTCGACATCCTCATGGTCCCCGGCGCGCCCAACAGTTACATCAACCGCCTGCTACGCGACACTCGCTTCCTGAAGCAGCTGCGTCGCCTTGGCTCCGGAGCCCAATACGTCACCTCGGTATGCACCGGTTCGCTGCTTCTGGCGCGTGCTGGTCTCTTGGACGGCTTCAAAGCCACCTCTCACTGGTCTGCACTTGACGTGCTGGCTGCCATGGGCATCGAGACCGTCAAGCAACGCGTCGTCCACGACCGCAACCGCATCACTGCCGGAGGTGTCACCGCAGGCATCGACTTTGGCCTCACCCTCCTCGAAAAGCTAAAGGGTACAGACGTCGCCAAGCTCACTCAGCTCATGATGGAGTACGATCCAGCTCCTCCCATGAACGCTGGATCGCCAGACGGCGCGGGCGAGGAGCTCACCGCTCTGGCGCGCCAATCGTCCAAGAAAGATGTCGAGGAAGGCATCCGGATCGTCGCAACGCCTGCTGAGATTTAAGATCGCCTCCAATCGGCGCTCTCTGCTCATCAAGATCACATTCGTGAGCGAAACCTTGGGCGAAACTTTCCAGTCAGGAGACAACGCCGAGTCAGGAAGGGAGAAGACGTGCGGCCGTGCCGACGCCATCGCGCCCTTCTCTATGCATGCCGTTTCCCGAATCACCGCATTTCATGATCTCGTCCCCGCATCCCTTGAAAAGCCTCCGTTGGGATTAATTGATTCGCCATGAACTCCGCGGGCATCACGATGTTCACAGTTGACATGACTCGACCGACTCGTGTAAATCGATTTCTCGTGAGAGGCAAAGCCGGCTATGAGTGTGCGGAAGCTTGGGCAGATTGACGCCGCGCGAGACTAGGTGAAGAGGTCCGGTGCGTGGTCGATGAAGAATTCGATCGTCATCGCCTTGCCGCCCATATGCGCAAACTCCTGGGAAGGATCCGCGGAGCGCATCAGCGTCGGTCCGAATACGACGCCCAAGTTGCGTGCATTCATGCGATTATCCACGCTGCGCTCCTGGACCCTGTACAGATGCAGCACCAGGTGCTGCAGCGTGCAGAAGTGCTGTCTCGGCAACCTGGCCACGAGCTCCTTCATCATCTCTTGCTTTGCCACCGCATCGCTCTGCTTGGCCTCGACCAGCCGGATCAGCTCGTCGTACAGCTCGAACGTCAGCAGCGGCGTCGGCAGCTCGCGGAAGTAATTCTTGAGCACGCTCGTGATGGCCGACACATCGTTGAACCGATCCGTGTCCTCGAGATCAAACGCATTGCCGCGCTCAAACAGCTGCGTGATCACTTTGAGTTGCGACGTGCCGCCCGACTTGCGGTAGATGCCCTCGTAGTCCATGCCAAATGCCTCGACGGCCTGGATGCACTTTTCGACAATCATCGGCACGTCGCGGCCCTCGTGGGCCGCCTGTTCGACGAGCGAGCGACCGAACATCGACGGCCCGGTATTTTCGGCCAGGTTCTCGTCCGGCCTCGTATACGGCTGGTTGCACGACACGGGAAGGCTCTGAAGACAGCGAGAGTGACACACCTGTGTGCAAAGCGCACAGCGCATCTCGGACTGGCCCCACATGTTCTTCTGACACGCAAAGCAGCGCGTAGGCCGGAGCACGTTGAACGGCTGGAAGAGGTGCTCGCGCACCACGACGTCATGCGACGTGGCCCGCGTCATCGACGTCGTCGATCCACTGGCACCGGGCGCTGCAAGACCCACCGCGCCCTTGGGCGGCACTGGTGGCACCGGCCCCGCTTGTGTCAAAACGTTGTTCCTGGTCGTCTCGGACAGCTTGGGCTTCATCCATTTGAACTTCTTCACCACGGGAGCGGGCTCGATCTTGCCCGGCTTGATCACCTGCTGCACGGCCGTGTCCACCGAGACGTCGTAGCCGGCACTGCTGGGCGGTGCGTCGGACGAGATGGAGGCGGCGTGCGGCGTATGCCTGTGCAGCTGCTTGTGGCGCGAGCCAAAGCCGAAGCCGCCGGTGCTCTTGTTTGCCGACGTGGCCAGATCTCTAGGTATGGACGGCAGAGGCGGAAGTTGATCGCGCGATTGAGCTGCGAGCTCGATCTTGCGGTTGAGCTGGCCGAGCATGGTGTTGAGCTCTTCGTTCTTGGCGTTGAGGCTCTGCGCCTCTTCGAGGAAGAGATCCTTGGACTGTTTGAGCTCCTCAATCTCGATGAGAAGAGCGTCGCGCTCCTGAGTTAGCTCATCGATTTCCTTGCGATACCGGCCCTTCACCGCCTCAAGGCGCGAAGCCAGATTCTGCGTGATGATGGCGTCCGAAGTAGCGGTGGAGGAGCGAGCCATGTTGGGTGACGAGAGCACCGAAGTCGAGCCCGTGGCGCCGTCCTGCAGCGCCATGAGCTCGGCGACCTCGGCGACGGTGAGGTCGCGCTCGACGGTCAATTTGGCCAGATCGCGCTCCATGCCCTTGAGCGACGCCTTGACGTCCTGGGAGCGTCGTTCGAGTTGTTCCTGTTGGCGCTTCTCGCTGTTGGCGGTGGCGAGCTTGAGCGCCTGCTCGGCGAGCTGCCTGCGTAGCCGAGCCATCTCGAGCTCGGCCTCGTGCCTGGCATTGACTTCGTGCTCAAATTCCTCCTTAGCCATGGTGAAGCCGTGAGCGGCTTGCTGGCTCGCTCTGCGGATGCGGTCGTATCGCAATTGGAGCGATTCCATGCGCTGACGGGTGCCGTCAAGATCGCGAAGGATGGTTTCGACGAAAGATATGTCCATGCTGACAAGGCCGTCTTGAGCCTGCTGCATCGAGGCGCGCACCTTCTTGGACACTTCGTTGAGCGAGCCGGTGGGCGTGTGGATCCGCGGGCGATCCTCGTGGAGAAGCTCCTGGTCGCTGTCGACACTGTCGGGATCGTTGGTGTGGTATTCGTCGATGGTTAGTTCTGCGCGACCTTTGCTTGCATCGGCTTGCGCAGATTTGGGGGCGGAGACGGCCGCCAGAGTCGCTTCAATTTGCGCAGTAGGAGACGGAGCACGGGCAGAAGCTTTTGTCACCGATTTGGATGGGCCGGCTGCCGGCAGATCCGGCACAGGCGGTGGTTGCGTGCGGAGCTCATCGTTGGAATCGAAGTCGCCAAACGACTCGACCAGGTTCAAGAAGTCTGGATCGTAGAAGGAGTAGACTTTGGAAAGGCGTGAAGAGGACGCTGATGCGTTGAGCGGGTTGCGAGGTGCGAGCGAGGTATCCACGCCTGCCTTGTTAGTGTTGGAGCGTAGAGTGACACCGAGAGCGTCGCGATCACTCGGGGTCTGGTTGCGAGGGGAGGCATCGAGGGGTATGCTCTTCTTGAGTGGAGATGAGGTGGGGCTGGAAGAAGACAGATGAGCGTCTGTTGAAGGCAGACGGACTTTGCCGGCTGCGGGTGAAGCATTCGGTGAGCTGAGGTTGGCGTGGAAGGTGTTTTTGCGCGGCGAGAGGGGCGCGGTGGTCTCAAGCTGATTGGGCCTGGCGGAGTCGTCTGCCGCTATGGAAGCCAGGGACGTCTGAGAAGCGTTGGAAGGGGCAAGGCTACGACTCTCGAGCTTTGCGAGAGAGCCGAGAGCGGGGCTGCGTGCGTCGCGGGAAGGAGGAGGGGGAGCGTGCATGGGACGCTTGCCGCCTGCACTGCTGGGCCGCGATGCAGCGGCTGAAGCGGCAGAGCCGCCCTGGTTGATCCATGGAGAGAGGCTGGCGCCGGTGGGAGTCGGGGAAGGGACTGCGGAGACGATCGGAGTGGCGGAGGATGACTTGGAGGGAACCGTGGGGGGCTGCTCTGACGGAGTGGAGGCGGAAACCGAGTTGTCGAGCTTCGCTTCTGCAGACTGAGCGTCTTGCAGCTGTTTTTCGCGGCGAGCCTTTGCGCGCTTCTGTTCTGCATGTTTGCGGCTGCGGGCGACCCTTTCGTTGTGACACTTCATGCAGTAGATGCCCTGGCTAGTCTTTGCGAAGACGAGCTCCTCAATCTTGGAGTGGCAGGAACGACAGGTGAAGCAGGAGGCGTGATAGGACTCATCGCCGGTCATGATGGCCTCCTCCATGATGGGGAGGCCACAGATGTTGCAGGAGTAGTTGCATTCGCCGCAGATGGGGTGGCCGTCAGAGAGGAGGAGGATGTCGTCGCGCTCTGTGCTGACCCTGTTCTTGCACTTTGCGCAGCGGAAGCACTCGATGTGCCAGAGCTTGGTAGCGAATTGGATGACGCCCTCCTCGACGCTCTCCTCGTCGATGAGTCGGCCGCAGCCGCCGCAGTAGGCCTCGGGGAGGTCATCGTCGGCTTCGTGCGAGTGGGAATGTGCGTCGTCGAGCTCGGACGAGGGCGCAAGGGTGGCGCCGCGGTCGCGATCGCGAAGGGACATCTGGTCTTGCAGCAAGGCAGGCATGCGGTGGAAAGGTGGAAGGCGAAGCGGGCGCCAGTGGATCGCCGTGTCACGAGCGGCGGTCACCGGTTGAGAAGGAGGAGCCGAGCGCAGGTGATCGGATTGTAATGGCAGCCACAGTCTAGATGAGAGTTGCTAGCGGTGCAAAGCTGACAGCGAGAGGAGGCATGCGGAGTGGTACCGAACGGGTTTGAAGCGACACGGTGGTGCTGCGAGACTGTGGCTTCACGACGGTTGAGCACCAGATATCGGCGGCGGTGGGAAAGGCAGCGAGAGTCGGTGGGGTGGTTTGGTGGGGTCGGCGACACCGAAGCCAGCGGTGACGGGCGAGAAGCGGAGAGGAGAGGAGAGGAGAGGAGAGGAGAGGAGAGGGTGGGTATGTAAGGATGAGGAGTGGGGAGGCGGACGGGAACGATTGGCTAGATGAAGGGACGATGCGTGCAGCGGCGGTGTCGGCGTGCAGCGCCGGTCAAGGTGAGTGACACTGTGAGTGGGAGGCGAGGGTGAATCCAAGGCGGAGGGTGCCGACCGGGCGTGCGCGTGCAGTGTGCAGTGTGCACTTCAATGGAAATTTAAATTCAAAGAGCGTGGGGGCGTCGAGGTCGAGGATTATTTGGCAGCGTCTGTTTCAGGGACCGCATGCTCTGTTGGGAGAGTCGCGAGTGTTGCGGGTGAGCCGAGCGGGCGCCATGTGCATGAACGGCGTGTTGGTTGCTGGCGCTTTTTGCTCCAAGTCACGTCTTTGGTGCCGGCCTGACATGCTTGACCCAAGGTTGGTGGTGTGCACTGGCTCGAGCCTCTTCGTCGCAGTCGTAGAATGGATGCAAAGCAACGCCGAGTAGAGCGCAACAAGCAAGCTCTCCTGGCTGCGCCGTTGCTCTCCAAAGCGGCGAGGATGCATTCGACGCGCGCGGGAAGCACGGAATCGCACGCGCTCCGTTCCGCTGCATCCCCATCTGACTTTGGCTCTCGTTCATTTCAATCACACACCACCAGCTTGAGCGTGTGCTTGGGCGTTGTCCTCGGCCCGCCCGGGACGAGAGGAATGCCAATTGGCCCAACGGCCCAACGCAGATCGCAATTGAAGCTCAGAATCATCCGCGCCTCTGGAGAGCAGGCGCAGACACAGTTGGCAACGGCGCGCTTCAAGCTCGCACTTGCCTTCGCACCGGCACTCGCTCTGCCGGCACTCACTTGGTCGCTGACTGCTTCTCCGACCCTGCATCAGCAACGCCGCCCGCCCTTCTGCGTGCGGGAACCGTCTCTGCCGTAGGATGGATGTCGCCTGCGCCAGCCTTTGTCCTTGTTCTTTGCCTTTGAATCTCACGCACTCGAGCCAGCTCGAGCCAAGGAGGAACGATCATCAAATGTCGACATTACATATACAAGGGAGCGACGATGGCGTACGGTTGGCGAGGCAGACGGCGTAAATTGAGCATGCGAGTCCGCGACGGTGGCGGCGGTGTCGACGGCTCTAGTTGCAGCATCCGCCTGTGGCTCCGCTCTTGGGAGCCGAGTTGACGTTGACGTTGCCCGCCGCTGCCGCCGGAGATGCTTGTGTCACGGCGGCCGTGTCGATGAGTCGCGTCTTGACCTCGCGCGCCAGGTTGAAGAAGGCCTCCTCGACGTTGGCGTTCGACTTGGCCGACGTCTCGATGTACGGGATCCCGAGCTCCTTGGCCAGCTCTTCGCCCTGCTCGGTCGTCACGGCGCGCTTCTCCTCCCAGTCCGACTTGTTGCCGATCAGGATCTTGGAGACGCCTTCGCTTGCGTGCTGCTCGATGTTGGCGTGCCACGTGCGCACGTTCTCGAACGACTTCTGGTCCGTCACGTCAAACACCAGCAGGATGCCCATCGCGCCGCGGTAGTATGCCGTCGTGATGGTGCGGAAACGCTCCTGCCCCGCCGTGTCCCAGATCTGCAGCTTGATCCGCTTGCCATCCAGCTCGATGGTGCGAATCTTGAAGTCGATGCCGATGGTGGTGATGAACGACGGCGTCCATGCATCGTCACAGAAGCGCAACAGCAGACAGGACTTTCCCACGCCCGAGTCGCCGATCAGCAGCAGCTTGATCAGAAAGTCGTAGTGTGGGTTCGGCATCGTGGAGCGTATGCGAGGATCGCCGACTCGGAATCAGAAGTGAATTGTGGCGGTGGTGCGAGGTGCGAGGATGGACGAGAGGTGCCCTGATTGTTCAAATGCTGGTGGCCAACTGTGGACCCTGGAAGACTCCTCGTGAGACTGGTAATGACTTTTGTGAGCGGCCAGTGCGGATAAAGATCCACCGAAAACGAAGGGAGATGCAGACGAGGGTGGTTTGGTTGATTGGATGCGCCCTGAAGGATGGAAGTTGGGAAGCGATGAGGGCCTTTAGGTGCTGCGCGTGTGATGGTAGTGGAGGTTGAGCTGCAATGCTCGCTCGGCCTTGCGAAGTATGAGCACTGCGCACGGAGGGATGCAGCCGGTCGATTTGCCTTTGCGGCTGGCGGGTCAGCGCGAGCCACACCTCGCTGAGCCACAGAGGACGGACGTGCCTCACCTGACTGTTGCTCGCTCGCCTCGCCTGGCGTGCCTGGGTTGCACCGCCGACCGGAGCGGGCTCTAAAATTGGAGTGAAATTCCACCAAAATCAGTTTGTTTGACAGCTCAACCGCCGACCAGCAGCAGCCTCGGCGCGGCCCTTGTAGGCTCGGACCAGATCGTCGCTGCGCAGCCCGCCCACCTCTGCTAGCCCCCCACGTTACGTCGGTCTGCTGCTTGTCGTGCGAGAGAAAGTCGCGGTGGTAGCCAAGCCTCCACACCGAGCGTAGGGCGAGGAGAACAAACACTGCAAGAAATTCTCAGCTTTCTTTCTTCTTGTTGGACCCTCGCATTTTTTTCAGCCTTGCACGGTTCTTCTTGCAGGACAGCAGCACCAGCAGCAGCACCAGCAGCAGCACCAGCAGCAGCACCTTACCCATCGTTGGCCACGAGCCAGTGTCGTTGGCCTCCATCTTCTCCAACATCATCACCAGCTTGCCGCTGTCATCGCTCTAGGCAAAGCCGCTGGTCGTCAATCAACCTCAGCCATGGAGAGGGTTCAGTACCAGCTCGAACGCTCCATCCCGCAGCTTCAGCTGCTCGACGAGCATGCCGTCTTCACCAAGGAGCAGCTCCGCTCCATCACCACGCAGCGCCAGACCTTCGAGGGCCGCCTGCTTCGCAGAGGGCCTGAAAAGGCTGACTTCTTGCGCTATGCAGACTTCGAGCGCAACCTCGCCGACCTGATCAACGTCAAGGCCAACCGTATCGGCCTGCCTCGCTCCTTCCACAGGGACAATGCCGCCGCCCACACCGGCCACATCGTCGCTATTTACGAGCGCATGGTGCTCAAGTTCAAGTACGATGTCGACGCATGGCAGAAGTACATCGCTTTCGCCAAAAGCCGCAAGATGCGCGTCGTCACCGGCCGTGTCTACGCCCGTGCTCTGGCCCTCCATCCCAACAACGTGCCGCTTTGGCTCGCCGCCGCCGCCCACGAACTCAACGACAACGCCTCCACCACCGCGGCTCGCTCTCTCTTGCAGCGCGCACTCCGTCTCAACCGTCTCCCGTGGAAGCACTCGGACTACAGCGCACCCGCCTCCGCCCTCAGCTCCAAACGTGCCGCCAGCGATCCCTCGTCAGATTCGAGCAAGCGCAAACGAGTGGACAGCTCCTCAACGAGTAACGGCATTGACGGTGCAAGCACCGTCGCCGACTCTGGTCCCGCTGCGCTCAAGGTGTCGGACCGCGAGGCCGACCTCCTGCGTCTCTGGGTCGAGTACATCCGCATGGAGCTTGTCTTCATCGAGCGTCTCCGTCGCCGGTGGCTCGTGCTTGGTCTCGAATGGGAGTCCCAGGATTCGAGCGACGACTTGAATGCTTCTTCCTCCAACGACTCGTCCGAGGCTCAGCAGGCCGCTCTCGATCTCGACCATGACACCACAGCTGCTGAACCCGCCAATTCGGACGAGCTCGACCAAGATCAAGAGCGCATATTGCTCAGCCAGGTCCCCGAGAAAGACGCCGATGCTCCTGATCAAGAATCCGACGCCACGACGGGTGCCAAGCCCAACACGTTTACCCCTCGAAAAATGACCACCATTCCTCCGGCTCAGATCGGTATCCTGCGCGGTAGCATTCCGCTCTTCCTCGTCGGCAGCGCGCTCGAGGCCCTAGCACCACACCTACACTTCGTCTTCCTCGTCGCTCTGGTCGACGTGCTTCAGACGTTCCCCTTTGTGGAGCCACTCAGTCTGGATGCGCCCAAGAGCGGCCAGGCGCTGCGCAAGCAACTGCTCGACCGCGTCTACCAGCATCTCTCGGATCGACAGCGATGGGGATGGCACCACTTTGCGCCCGCTGCGCTCGTGTCGGCACTCCGAAGCTTCCGCCCCGAGGCGGTTTCGCACGCGGATGAGGCGGAGCGCACAGCCGCACATGTGGCCAACACCGAGGAGATGGAGTCGCATCGTTTGCTGACCTCTGCCAGCCATCTGCGCACCACCTTCGCCAACGAGACCGACGGACTCCTCGATCTCGCCGCGCAGCTCCGGGCAGGCACCAAGGCGAGCAGAAGGACGACAATTGGATCGAGCTCGGTCCTCGCTGTCGAATTGGTATTGCAGCTGCTGCAGTCGCTACTGACGGTGATGGGCGGCAGTGGTACAAGGGCGTCGGCATCATACCAGGCTTTGGCCTCTTCGGGTGTGCTGCCAATCGCGGTGAGCGATGCTATCGCCAAGATGCGCCAGTGGTGCGTAGAGGCTCCTATGGACGTGATGCGCAAGGGACGCAGTGCCAAGTCGGAGCTGTACACCACGACGGCGCTGCTGATCGAGATGCTGGGCGATGCGCAACGCTCGGCGATCGACGAGCCCAACCTGCTGCAGTACCTCGAGTCGGTGCAGACGCAGCTGGTGGCCGAGGCACGTGCGGCTGGCCCCAATGTCGAGACCGCTCAGATGCGCGCAGTGAGCCTGCGCAGCAAGGTCGACGCTGCCCTCGCGATCGATGCCGAGAAGGAACGCAGCAAGAAGCTGGCCAAGCTGCAGGCGCAACTCAAGGACGCGACGCGGGCATTTGCGGCGAGTGACGAGTGACGAGCTGTGGAGTCTGCGCATCCTGGTGGCGTCGCAGCTGGCCAAGACGTCGGGCGAGAGTCTGGAGCAGAGCCGTGACTCGATCGGCGCCGAGTGGCGACGCGGCTTGCAGGCGTGTGCCGGGGCTGCGCAGGCCGCGACGGCGACGGCGGAGTCCAGCCTCTGGTGCCGTTATTTCGAGTGGCTCGACCATGGCGTCGTCGGATCGTCGGAGGCGACGCGAAAGGAGAAGAAGGTAGCCTTTAGGTACAGCTCCGAGCAGTATCGATGGGCAGTTCGCGAGACCGCCTCGTTGCTCTCCCGAAGCAGCAGCGACTCGGCTGGAAACGTGGAAGCGATGCAGCAATTCCGCCAAGACGTCCACGATCTTTGCGTGTCGCGATACCTCGGCCTGAGCGGACAGGTGGGGCAGCTTGACGAGACGCTGTCGTGGCTGCTGCAGTCTTCGTTTGCATCGCACGAGGCCTGGCTCAACGTCGTCTCGGACCTGGTAGCCGAGCAAGACAAGGACAAGCAGGTGCGCAAGATCTTCGCCAAGTTGCTGCAGGTCAAGCCCAACGAAGTCGAGGTGTGGACCGCCTACCTCAGATACTTGGCGGCGGGAGACATGACCAAGGCACTCCAGGCGCTCGATACGTGCCGATCGACCGTGCATGCAGCCGAGTACAAGCTGGTCGAGCGAGAGTGGCACACGATCTGTCAGGACCTTGAAAAGGCCACGCAGGCCACTCTCTCGGACTCGGATGTCTCGGACGAGGAGTAGCTTTCTTTGCCAGTCGCAATCAGCATAGAGTTGCACGTTAACTCACGACTTTCGGCACACTTGCAAAGCTCAATTAGACATGGATTGATGCGAGATTGCTGCGCTTGTGCGTGCATGTATGGTTAGGTAAAAATACAACGAGGGGGATCTCTAGAGGCGGAAAGCGACATTGACCAGCTCCTCGACATCGAAGTGTTCGGGTCGCTTATGGAAGTCGTGCAGGAGCTTTGCGCAGTCGTTCTCTTGGGGCGCGTTCGAGGCAGAAGGAAGGTAGAAGCGCTGGAGGGTGAGAGCAAGGAGCTGCGCATGGGCCTGGTCGATGCGGCCACCCTTGCCGGTCTTTTCGTTGAGGCCGGTGACCTCGCCGCGCATGAGGACGACGCCGTTGCTCTCGGCCAGATCGGTGTAGAAGGTGAGGATGAGCACAGGTTGGCTGAAGTCCTGCTTGAGCTTGTACTCGGCCAAGGGGGTGAAGAGCGTCGTAGCCGCCGGGGGCAGACCTGGATTAGAGGGAGACGGAATCACGGCCCATTCGAGGAACTGCATCTCAAAGGCCTCCTTGGACGCAGCATCGGACTGTTGCGAGTCCTCGTCGATGACCTGGCGAGGCAGCGGGAGGACAAACTGCGGGTACTTGCGGGCGTTGGCGAGCATCTCAAGGTACTTTTCCGTGGGGATGACGGCGGAGAGCATGTTCTTGATGGTGTGGTAGCCTGCCCAGAGCTTGGTGATGGTCTCCTGATCCTGAGTGCTGAGCTTCTCTACGTCGAGTATTTTGTTGAGAGGCTTGATGGGGCCCTCCTGCGCGCCAGTCGGGGTGGAATGTACCTGGCCCGTGGCGAGCTTCTTAGCGGCTTCCTGCTGGGAACGTTGTTGCATAGCCTTGGCGAGCTGCTGGTCGCGCTTCTCCACTTCTGACAGTGGTGAGGAGGAGCTTGTCGCGGCAGTGGATGCATCGGTCCGTGCCTTTTGCGCAGCAGCGGCGGCGGCATTGGCCGAGTCCAAGGCCTGGCGCTGGAGCTCTTCGGGGGAGAGTCCTTTCTGCATGGCCTTGACCTTGATCTTGGCCTCATACTCGCGGAGCTTGCGATCGCGCTTTTGCTGTACCGAGGCGCGGTGATCTCGGATGAGGTTGGAGGCGGATGCGTCCGATTGTGACTCATTCGCAGTGCGCGTCGCATCGTCCGACTTGACGTGAGACCAGGAGAAGGGGAGAGGCGGCGAGACCTGCGCCAGACACGGTGAGGCGTGATGCAGCGTTCGGGCGTGCACGCCAGAGACCACACCAGGCGACAGGCGGCATGACAGTCGCAGAGCTGAATTGAGCATCGGCCTCATCTTGACAGCTTTCCTGAAGGTGTGACAGCAAGAAGAGATTGTCGGTACCAAGCCGAAGGTCCGGACCAAGCCGCGGAGCACTTCTGTTGGCGAATCGGCTCGGAACTCGGAGGACAAGCAAGGGCAAGAGGAAATGGAAATGGAAAATTCATCCTGAGGCTCGGATGCACGCACTCCGCTGCAGGCGCGTACTGGTGGCGGCAATCCCGACGTTGGCTACAGCACAGCACCGCACAGCACCGCACAGCACCGCAAGTGGGCTGCGGCTGAGCTGCTCAGCTCGCTAAGCAGCGCCGATGGCTCATGACTCGCGATGGCTGAGCTGCGCTGCGCTGTTTGCCAAAAATCTCGGGGCGACGCGCGCAGCCGATGAATCCCGTCGAGCGAGCGAGTCGGCGGTCCGGTGGTGCATCCTGACAGCAGATGGCTGAGACTCGGACGGATGTGACGGCTGGGAAGCGTGACAGGGCAGGACCGCAAAGGCAAAAGGAATAGACCGTACCGGAAAATCCAAGCATGCGCCTCGCATGGTTCACATGGATGGGCGCACACCGCTTTGCAAGTACAAAATCACAAATTGACCGAAGGATTGCTTCCACCTGCTCCTTGCTCCTCGCTTTCCTTCCAACCCCTCATCTCGCCTCTTTACACCACCCCACCTTCCACCTTCCAACCTCTTCCTCATCTCTCCCATCCCCATGCTCACCGGCGCCTGCATTCAAATCCTACTCGTTCAGGTCGTCGGTGCCAAGTCGCTCTCTTTCTCCTCGTCAAGCTAGCTCTACGCCTCCTCCTCCTCGCACCCTCGCACCACCCTTCAACGGCGCTCAACGACGTCGCATTCCTCGTTGCACATCCGCCGCTATGGTCCTTCCCTCCTCCTGCGCCGGGCGCCCCGTCTGGAACGGAATCGACTGGGACGTGTGCTTCCAACAGCAGGTGCTCAACTCCTTCATCCCCCTCTCGCTCGTCTTCTTCTCCTTCCTCGCCCTCGTCGTGCACCGTCTTCGCAGGCGCAGCGCGCTCAAGGTTTCCGCACAGCATGTCGCCACGCTCGATCCGAGCGCATCCTCCTTCTCTGCCGTCCTCCACGCACAGCAAGCAGCCCCGCTTCCACCACCTTCCCCCTGGACGCAGCTGCCTCGCCGCCTTTTGAGCATCCTACTCCCTTGGAACTCTTCCCGCATCCTCAGAAGCAACAGCATCTCTTCGGTCAACTCGCAGGCCCGGCCATCGGTCAAGTCACACACGGCCGCCACTGCAGCCGCCTCTCAGGCTGCGCTCGAGGTCTTCCACACCGAAAATGCCGTCATCCTAAACGAGGTTCACCTCACCCCGCCCACCGCTCGCGACCCGGCCGCGGTCGAGCAGCTTCGCCGACTCGAGCTCCTCCGTCGCATCATCGACGTCTTTGGCTCCATCCTCCTCGCAGCTCTCCATGCTGGCGACTGGGCCACCGGCTGGCACTCGAGAAGCTATCACATCTACTGGGCCGCCATGTGGTTCTACCTCGCCACCATCTCCGCCTACTCCCTCGCCTCCAAGCACTCCTTCTTCTCCCACAAGGCTGCCCTAATGTCCGTCTACGTCGTCGTCACCCTCTTCAACCTCCGCAGCGCTCTTCTCAACTACAACGCAAACCCACGGCTACACTCTCGCGGTGCACTCGTGCTCACCGCAATCGAGCTCGCAGTCGGCTGCCTCGTCCTCATCCCAACCCTCTGCTTCCCGCTCCACTCCGTTCTGCCCAGGGATCTCCGCGCCATCTACACCACCATGTCTCCCGAGACCCAGCACGGCGTTCCTGGCACCGCCTTCCCCTCGCCTCGCCTGCGCAGCACGGATCAACTCCCTCCGCCGCCCCAGCCACCGCGTGCCGATGACGCCACCAACGCCGAGCTCATCCCGGCACCTGAAGAGACCGCTTCCCTCCTCTCCCGCGCCACCTTCGGTTTCGTCACTCCGGCCATCGTCAAGCACTACAAGACCCAATTCACCCTCGGCGCCATCCCTGACCTTCCGGTTGCGGACAAGGCCGCAGCCGTAGTCGCCTGCTTCCGTGCTTATACATCCGCCCGAACTGACGATACCGCGGCTTCCTCCTCTTCGTCCTCCCGATCGGCGGCCGAACCAGGTCTGCATGCCGGCCTCGTTCCCTCCACCCGACCGCTCTGGCGCCGACTGTTCGGCCACTTCAAGTGGTTCCTCGCCCTCCAGTTCTTCTGGGCCACCCTCGAGGCCTGTCTCGATCTCGTCCCTCCCTTCTTCCTCCAGAAGATTCTCGCCTTCATCGCCGCTAGAGGCGAGCAGCGTCGAAATGGCAACATGGAGGGCGCCGAGCCACTTCACCTCGGCATCCTCTACGCGTTTGGCATGCTCGTAGGTCAGATCTTCGCATCCATATCTGCTTCCCGCGCTCTGTTCATCGGACGACGCATCTGCATCCGTCTTCGCGCCATTCTCATCACCGAGATCGTCACCAAGACTCTCCGTCGCAAGGACATCGGAAGCACGGGCGACAAGGATGACGCCGACAAAGACGACGCCGATCAGGATGATGCAGACTCTACCGACGCCGCCAAGAAGCAGTCTGCAGATGACAAGAGCACTGGCCGCGCTTCCGACGGCCAGGTCGTCAACCTCATCTCTGTCGACGTCTTCAAGGTCTCCGAGATCTGCGCCTACCTCCACTTCCTCGCCCCGCGTGCTCCTCTCGTGATCGGCCTTTGCCTCGTCTATCTCATCGTCCTGCTCGGCTGGTCCGCCGTCATTGGCTTCATGGTTCTGCTCGCCTCCTTGCCCATCCAGACCCTCGTCTCCCGCTGGTTCGTCAAGCTCCAGAAGCGCCTGCTCGAGACCACAGACAAGCGTCTCAACCTCGCCACCGAGGTGCTCGGCTGCATCAAGACCGTCAAGTTCTTCGCCTGGGAGCGCTCCTTCAACGCTCGCATGGACGAGGCTCGTCAGCGCGAACTCCACGTGCTTGGTCTCCGATACCTCGCCTGGCTCTGCAACACCTTCACCTACATGGGCACGCCCATGCTTGTCACCTGCGCCACTTTCGGTGCTCACACCAAGCTCTTCCACCAATCTCTCACGGCCGAGAAGGCCTTCACGGCTCTGGCGCTCTTCAACACGCTCCGCAACCCGCTCGATGCGCTGCCGGACATGATCGTGCAGATTCTCAACTCGCTCGTCTCGGTGCGTCGCATCGACGCCTATCTCCGCGAGGAAGAGACGCAAAAGTACCAGCAGCTGCTGCGCGACGAAGAGTCGGGCGACTGGGAAAACGGCAACGAGGATGCTTCCCGCGCAAGCTCGTCGGCTCTTGATGCTAATCAACGCATCGGCTTTGAAGACGCCAGCTTCACGTACGCAGACGACGACAGTGACATCGACCAGGGCTCCTTCTGCCTCCGAGATATCAACCTCCGTTTCCCCGTTGGAAAGCTCAGCATCGTTGCCGGCCCTGTCGGCTCGGGCAAGACTACGTTGCTCATGTCGCTGCTTGGCGAGACGCGTCAGCTGGCCGGCCGCACCTTCATGCCCTGCCCCGTTGCCCGTGCCACCGCTTCGATCGATCCTACTACCGGCCTCAGCGAGTCCGTGGCGTACTGCAGCCAGAGTCCCTGGTTGCTGGGCACCACGCTCAAGGAGAATATCCTCTTCGGCTCCCCTTACGACGAACGCCGCTACCGCGCCGTAATCAAGGCCTGCGCGCTCGAACCTGATCTCAAGATTCTCGAGTACGGTGACGAGACCGAGGTCGGTGAGAAGGGCACTTCGCTCTCTGGTGGACAGAAGGCGCGTATCGCGCTCGCACGTGCTTTCTACTCGTCCGCCAAGCATGTCCTCATCGACGATGCGCTCTCCGCTGTGGATAGCCACACCGCCAAGCATCTCTACCGTCATGCGCTCAAGGGCGCGCTTGCTAAGGACCGAACCATCATCCTCGTCACCCACGCCATCAGCCTCTGCCTGCCCGGTGCCGCGTTCGCGGTGGCGATGGACAACGGCAGTGTCGTCGTAGCTGGCACGCCTGATGACGTCAATGCCACCGGCGTCTTCTCTGAGGAAGGCGAAGCGCTGCAGTCTCGGCTCAAGGAAGGCTCGGCGCAGGAAACAGACCACGAAGAAATGACGATCGAAGAACTCGCAGCGGGCGGCTCGGACGAGGCCGAGCGCGAAGAAATGGCCAAGAAGCTCGAGAAGAAGAAAGCGCACACCAATGAAGAGACCTACAGCGCAGGCGCCGTCGGTACGAAGAACTACGGCCTCTACCTTGGCTCTGTGGCGACCAAGACGCGGTACGCTGTGCTGCTCTGGAGCACGCTGCTGGTATTCTTCCTTACAGTGCGTCTACTGGATATCAGCTCCGGTGCCTGGCTCATGCGATGGGCAGGCTCGCACGACTACCGCGAGGAACACACTGGCTTCAACACGATGGCTGCATCGGAACCGAAGCCTCGTCTCACCTACGCTCAAGTGCAGACCTTCATGACGACGCCGCTTCTGGATACCATCTGGTCTGGTCGCCCCGACTGGCTGAACGGAGCTCGCCTGAACAGCTTCCTTGGCCATCTGCCGGACCCTTTCGCCTCTACGGAATCCGCCTTCGCACCTGCAGCCAATGTGTCGAGCTACGTGGCGCCCGAGCAATGGGCACACCCCGAAGGACAGCACGTCTTCTCCATGCAGGCACGTAGCGTTCGCGGTGACGATGGATCGAAGGGACGGGACCTGGACACATTCTACCTGAGTGTCTACCTAGCTATTTCGCTCGGTTTCATGACGATGGCGGTGCTGCGCGACGGCTACGAGTTCTTTATCTCGCTGCGCGCCTCGAGGCGCATCTACCGACGACTGACGGACGCGATCCTGAATGCGCGACCGCAGTTCTTCGACCGCACGCCGGTGGGGCGCATCATGAACCGTCTCTCCAAGGACGTCGAGACGGTGGACCAGGAGATGGCGGTCTGCATGCTGTTCCTGCTCGAGTGCACGCTCACCGCGACGGCGATTCTGATTCTGATCTGCTGGGCGACGCCCATCTTTCTGGTGGTGGCGCTGCTGGTGGTGTGCGTGTACTCGGTGATCGGCGCGCTGTACCTGGTCAGCTCGCGCGACCTGAAGCGCATCGAGTCGGTGGAGCGTTCGCCGATCTACACGGTGGTGGGCGAGGTGCTCAACGGATGCGTCATCATCCGTGCGTACGGCGATGCAGGACGATTCACGCGCCACTGCCTGCGACTGGTGGACAAGGCGAACCGGGCGTTCTTCTTCCTGTGGTACGAGAACCGATGGCTGTCGGTGCGCGTCGACATCGCGGGCGCGTCGGTGGCGTTCCTGTCGGCGATCTTCCTGCTGCTGCGACCGGACATCGAGGCGAGCCTGGCAGGTTTCGTGCTGGCGTACGCGATCACGTTTGTCGAATCGGTGCTGTGGATCGTACGCATGTACACGCAGACCGAGATCAACATGAACAGCGTGGAGCGCATCAGCGAATACCTGGATCTGGAGCCGGAGCGACAGACGGGCGCCGAGCCGCCAGCATACTGGCCGAGCAGCGAGGGCAAGATTGTGATCAAGAACCTGGCAGTGCGATACACGCCCGAGTTCCCGCGCGTGCTGGACGGGATCGACCTCGAGTTCCAGCCGCGCGAGAAGGTGGGCATCGTCGGACGCACGGGCTCGGGCAAGTCGACGCTGGCGCTGTGCTTCTTCCGCTTCCTGGAGGCGGAGCAGGGATCGATTGAGATTGATGGCATCGACATTGCATCGATCCCGATCCGAACGCTGCGCGAGAGGCTGACGGTGATTCCTCAGGATGCGCAGCTGTTCAGCGGCACGGTGCGATCCAACTTGGATCCGTTCGGCGCGTACGAGGATGGCGAGCTGTGGATGGCGCTGGAGCGATGCCGTCTGGCGTCGTTCGCCACGCCGGCCGCGTCGCGCGCCGTGAGCCGTGCGCCCAGCCGACCGGGCTCGCCCGGACCTTCTGCCGAGGAAGGTGCTGATGCCGAGATGCACGGACGCACGAACATCATCACGTCGCTGGATGCGGTGGTGGAGCAGGGCGGCCGAAACTTCTCTGCTGGGCAGAAGCAGCTGCTGGCGCTGGCGCGCGGGCTGCTGAAGCTGCGGGACAGCCGTATTCTGGTCCTGGACGAGAGCACGGCGAATCTGGACTCGGCGTCGGACGCACAGATTCAAAAGACGATCCGACAGGAGATGGCGCCGCAAGCGACGATCATTACGATTGCGCACCGGATCAAGACGATTGCCGACTACGACAAGATTGTGGTGCTGGGCAAGGGCCAGGTGGTGGAGAGCGGATCGCCGCTGTCGCTGATGGAGGACGAGTCGAGCGTGTTCCACTCGATGTGCCAGCAGAGCGGCGAGATGAGCGAGCTGCTGAGGATCGCGCGCGAGGCCGAGGCGCAGCGCTCGGTGTCGGCGTCGACGAGCACGACGGCGGCCAACTCGGACAGCGCGTCCAAGTAGTGGCCGACCTTGGTCGATATGCTGCAACCCAATCTTAAATTACATTGCACTCAAGCCATTGAAAATAGAAGCTGCACATTGCACATTGAAGCATTTCATCATACTGCAAAGACCGGCGAAGTGGCGGGCGAGTTTGTGGCGGCGGGGTCGGTGGCGATGGGAGGATGTGATGTGGAATGCAAGGGGTCAGCAGTAGCGTGGCGATCGAATCGCGAAATCGGGACAAGGGGGTGGGCGTTGAGGAGATGCTGCAGACGGAAGGCGGGCTGATGTGCAATGCAAGGGCGAGCCGATGTGAGAGGGATTCTAGCGAGCTCGGCGAAGCGCAAGCTGAGGCGGAAGCTGAGGAGGATGTGCGGATGGAATTGATTGAGTTGAAGCGCCGCCGCTCGCCGAGGACGAGGGAGGGATGCAGGGGAAGGAAAGAAGGCTTCTCTAGCTCGGGCGAATTGGGCGGAGCGAAGGAGGCCGAGTGACATGCGTGGTAGCAGCTTGAAACAGAGTTGGCACTCAACCTTTTCGACGTGCAGAGGCTCAGACTCAGACAGCCATTGTCCGTTGCAACCGCTTGTTGAGGCAAGTCTCCTTCGTAGGGCGAATGTGTGTGTGTGTGTGTGTGTGTGTGTGTGTGTGTGTATGCCAACCAGACGCGCCCGAAGCTCGGCTGCGCGTGTGCGTGCGTTTGGCGAGCGATGCGGTGCCTGAAAATCTGCATCGACAGCCAGCAAGGCCAAACTGAATCCGACTGTCTGCCGCCCTCGATCGGACCGTCGCCGACCATACCGCAAAGGCCTGCAACGTGTGCCAAGGTCAAAGGGACGTGCACGTCTTGGACCTCGCAGCTGCCGCCAAGAGCCACAGCAGTGAGCGCGTCGGAACCATTGCGAAAAGAGACGCAACCCCTTGCTACCGTAGGGCGTTTTCGATTAGCGCCCGCCGCCGATCAAACCCTTTTTTGAGCGAGCGATTGAAATTCCGTCCCGCGCGCGCGCCCAAAACCCTGTCTGACGGGGGCGACTGGTGCTGCTGGTGCTGCTGCTGCTGCTGCTGCTTCCGCTCTCTTTGTAGATCAACAAACAGCGCCGCTCAGAGCCGGGAACCCCCATTCAATCTTGTTGTGGAATTTCCCCACTTGGCGGCTGAGTGTGGCCGCCGCCGCCAAGCCTCGTCCTCGTCGCTCTCGAGGCGCTTCATTAGGCTGCTGCATCCATGAGGGGCTGGCTGGCTGCTGGCCCACCGTGCTTTGCATCGCTCGCCCCTCATCACCCTCCGTCGGCTCCTCATCCCCCTCCTCGCCCTCTCCGGCCTCCCTTGCTCTCCGCTGTCCATTCCCCCTTCTCCAACCCTCCCCCTCCGACGCCCGGCCCACTCGTCTAGAAGCGCAGCCAAAACACTCGCTGCTCGCGCACTCCGGTCTCGCATCTATATACCCGACAGCCGCCCCCCGTTCCTCGCCTCCATCGCGCTCCATCCACCTCCATACGATACGATCAGCACCGCGATGAAGTCTCACACCGCCCTGATCGGCCTCGCTGCCGCCACCACCCTCAGCACGCTTGCTGCCGCCGCCAAGCATGACCTCGAAGTCTCGCACGAGCCCATCACCGCCCTCTTCTCCGCCGACGGCACCCCCTCCCACCCCAAGTTCCTCCAGTCGCGCTGGGAATCGTCCGAGCTGCCCCTCGACTTCCGCAAGCGTGAGCTCTCCGGTGCCGGCTCCAAGCGCAGCTCCAAGACCTGCCGCGCCGATAAGCAAAAGCCCAAGTCGCACGCCCGCCACAGCATCCTCTCGACGCTCGACCACCTCGGCCACGAGGTAGCCAGCTGGATCGAGGGCGGCAAGATCCACGACCACTCGCTCGGCATCGTCATCAACAAGGCCACCGACAACTCGGCAGACAACGAATGGCTCGTCAACGTCGGCTTCGGCACGCGCCCGCAGACGCTCAAGATGGTCTTTGATTCAGGCAGCCCAGACACCTGGGTCTACTCGCCCGAGTGCTGCTACGCCAACAATCACACCTTCTTCGACCCGGCCAAGTCCAAGACCTACCACAACCGCACCGTCACCGACAAGGTCGCCTCGGCCGCCCCCGCCGGCACCCCAGGCCAGCCCTGGTCCTCCACCTACGGCTCCGGCTCCTCCGTCTCGGGCTACGTCGGCCTCGACAACTTCACCTTTGGTCAGCAGAGGCTCAATGTCGACCAGCTGCCCCTCGCGCTCGCCACCAGCCTCAAGGGCTCGCGCGCCTCGCGCGGCATGGAGGGCCTCATCGGCCTTTCGGCCGGCAGCGGCTCCTACACCCCCGGTGGATGGACCACGCCCTTCGAGGCCATGTCGTCGCGCGGCCTCATCAACGAGACCTACCTCACCGCCACGCTCACCAAGGCCAACCGCAACACGGGCAGGGGCGGCGGAGGCCGCTACACTTTCGGCGAGGTCGACGACCGCAAGCTCGACGGCGACATCACCTGGACGCGCGCCCTCTCGCCCTTCCTCTGGGCCGGCTACTTTGATCAGATGACCATGGGCGACACGCTGCTCGCCGCCGCTCCGGGCACTACCGAGCGTCCCATCCGCTTCATGGTCGACACTGGCTCCGCTGTGCTCTACCTGCCTCCACCCATCGCCAAGCAGATCAACAGCCAGATCAACGGCTCGGTCGTCGCCGACTCGAGCAGCGGCCTCGCCTTCCCCTACCTCGTCCCCTGCGACACGGGTCTCAGGAGGCACGAGAAGACGGCCAAGAACCCCACGTTCAGCCTGCAGGTCGGCGGCACCAACTTCACCATCCCGCGCGAGGACTACGTCTTCTACGCCAACCAGCCCGTGCCCGCGGCGGCGGCGGGCGGCAAGACCAACATGTGCTACTCGGCGTTCCAGAACGGGCCCGCGCAGATCTCGATCATCGGCCTCAGCTTCATCAAGAACCACGTCGTCGTCTTTGACCAGGGCGGACGCAACCTCACCGCCTCGGCCAGGCGCATCGGTCTCGGTCAGCGCAAGGACGTGCGCTACGACTAGAGCTCCACCCCCAACCCGCTCCCTTCGCTTTTATCTGTGTTCCAAAACCACAAGGACTCGCTCTTTAGAACTGCTTTAGAACTTTTTGCGTCACCGGATCATGTGCAGAAATGCAGATCGTCACTTTGCTACTACGAAAGAGTGTGTCGGGTCGAAAGTGTGTGCTGAACGGTGGGGATGATGGTCTTGGTTGGTGGTGTTGCTTGGATGAATAATTCGGGTGGGAAATTGTGTCGCTGAAAAGGCCTCGGAAAAATCGAGGCTGCGATTGCGATTGCGCTCATTCGGGAATTCCGACTTTGGGATTCAGGATTGCGCCCACCTCGCTCCGCTGCGCTTTGGATGCATTTGACAGTTGCGGTTCAGGGTTGGGAGCGGGAAAGGGTTCAGTGCGAGTGCCGTCAAGTGCTGCATCATCTCGCACCAAAGCTCTATAGCACCCGCCTTCGATCCAGCCTCGATGTTCATCCCACCCGACGAGGGCTCGCAGCAGCCCAGCAAGTAGTTAATCGAGCATCGTATCACCACATCCCACGCAGCACAGGTGCCAGGCGCACCGCTGGTCGGCCCATGCCGACGCCTACTCACGTCGCGTCTACACCATGAACGGCAGCGACCATGCCGACAGCGCCGACGCTAGCTACAGCACCAGCGCCAATCCCCGCACCGCCTTCGCTACCTCCTCGTCCGATTTCGCTCTTCCCTTTGGCAGCTCCGCTTCCTCTTCGGCTTCCTCGGGCCCCATCTCGATCCCGTCTCGTCCCTTTCCGTCGTCCAGCAACAGTGCTGCAGCTCCTCCTCTGCTCTCGCTCTCTGGCGCGCTCGCTTCCTCACCTCTCAAGCTAGCTTCTTCCTCGGGCACCGGCTTGGGCATCGGCATGCTGCCATCGCCCTCGACAAGAGACCACGCCAACCCGCTGGCGCAGCCGCAGCTCTCCTTACTCTACGCCCAACCCGCTTCGCCAACACTCTCGCTCGCGGGCGAAGGTTGGCCGCCGCCGCCGTTTACCTCGCTCTCCTCCGCCTCCTCAGCCACTTCGCCCGGCGCACCCACCGCGTCGGCTGCGCTGCTCCGACGCTCGCAGGGCATGAACTCGCCCGGCTTCGCCATTGCCTCGCCCGCCCGCTTCCGACGCGCAAGCATGCTTGGCAGAGAGATCACCCCCTTCCACCTCGATCCCGACCCTTCGGAGCAGGAGCAAGACTTTCGCGCCAGCGCCAATCCGGACGACGGCGACGACGAAATGATGCAGGACGTCGAGGACGAGGACATGGCCGTCTCGCGCGCGCCTAGCACGCCCGTCATGGGCCCTCCGCTGTCCTTGGCCAACACGCCGAATACACCGCCGCCCACCACGCATCCGCTCGGCTTGGCGCGTCACTCGACGGCCTCGTCGGCTCTGGCGCGCGCGTCAACTTCAGACTCAGGCCAGGACAGCTCTTCGTCCGCCAGCGGTGCCGCCAGTGCGCTCGGCCACCCGCTCGGCGGCAGCACCTCGGGTCTCTCGCGGACCGTGCCGCGCTCGCCCTCGACGGGCGCCTCGATGGGCTCGCCGCTGGGCCACGCTGGCAACCGCTCGCGCTCATCGTCGCTGCTCTCGTCCAACGTCGTGCGCAAGGCCGTGACGCGCCGCGCCAACCTCCTCCCGCGCGACCGCTCCGTGCTCCGCGTAGCCGCTTCGCTCCAGGACGAGAGCAAGCCCGAAGACTCCGAAATCGCCTCCGAGGCCAAGCTGCAGAAGCGCCTCGGCGGCGAGGCGACGCTGCCGCGCACCCCGCGCTTCGGCCCCAGCAGCGGCGGCTCGGCGTTTGGCAGCGCGGGCGGCAGTGGCACGCGCATGTCCAAGTCGCCCTTCTTCGGCGCAGCAGGTGGATTCGGCTCCATCTCGTCGTCGCGGCGCAAGTACATGTGGGATGACGACGTAGACGACATCCGCGGCGTCTTCACCGCGGACGGGCTGGACGATGCTGACAGTTCGGACCTCTCGTCCGAAGAAGAGGAGATGATGATGTACTACTCGCGCACCGGATCGCTCTCGGACGAAGAGGACGAGCTGCGCAGCCGTCCGCCGGCCACCACGCTGCCGGACGCCACGCCGTCGACACCCGGATCGCACATGGTCACGGACGCAGCCCGCCACGAGGCGCATGCGGCGGGCGGTGGTGCGATGAGTCTGGGTGGAGCGGGGGGCGGGGCGGGGCCGAGTTCGCTGCCGAAGCGCAAGGGCAATGCGCTGTGGATGGGGTTCCGCGACCGGGGCAATGCGCACAAGTGGTCGCCGGGCGGTAGCACGGGCTCGGGCGCCGCAGTCGGTGGCGAGCGCGGATGGCGTCGAGCCGCAGCAGGAGGAGGGGCGGGGGGAGGGATGGATGTCGACACGTCTCCGCGCGTGCTCGGTGCGGCGGGAGGCGCGCGCCTCTCGAAGCGCAAGACGGTGGGCGACGACCGGTACGAGCCGTACAAGCGGCGCGCCGTCTCGCCGATGAACCTAGGTTCGTCGCTGGGTAGCTCGGCCGTCGCGAGCGCGTCCACGGCGCAGGTTGCGGCCGGGTCGAATTCGCCGCTGATGATGCCGATCTCGTCGCCCTCGGGCGGGATCCTGTACAGAGGCATACATGCTGCCCAGTACCATGCGTATACGTCGAGGTACTCGACTTCGCCCACCATCTCGAGACCGTGTACGCCCGTGGCGAGGGAGAATCCACAGCCTCCCGCCGCAGCCGCCTTCTCGCCCGCAGCCTCGGGATCAGGCCCCGGATACGGATCGGGCGCTTTGGGTCTCTCGATCTCGGCCAATCCGCCCCAGTCGGTCGAGAGCCGCGTCCAGCTGGAACAGCAGCACGAAATCGAAGCGCTCATGGACCAGCGCGTAGGCATGCTCGGCCTCTCCTAACCTCTCTCCCCTCTCCCCACTTGCTTTGTTTCTAGCACCTTCACGGTCGTTGTATTTGTACCGGTCAACACTCTCCATCTGTGAGAGGCATGTGGCATTCTGAGCTGCGGATCTATTTCGGATGCGAGGGTCTGCAAGGGGGTCTATTGCTTGGAGATGGCGCCTGCACCTTGGGCGACCGCCTCGATGCGGACGTTGAAGCCGCTGTGCTTGAGCGTCTCCTTGACCGAGGCGATGGAGCATTCGTTGCGGTGGAAAATGCCCGCTGCTAGCGCGGCCTCTACGGTGGCGTGACCCTTTGGCTTGCTGGAGTCCGGGTTCTCAAAGACGTCGACAAAGTGATCCGCCTTGCCTGCACCGGACGAGGCGATGACGGGGATATCCACGGCGCCACGCACCAGGTCGACGAGCTGCCTATCAAAGCCCTTGTTCGAGCCATCGCGGTCGATCGAGTTGAGCAGCACCTCTCCCGCGCCCAAGCGCTGCACACCGCGTGCAAGCTGGACCACATCCACATCACGATCCTCGCGTCCACCCTTGACTGTGCAACGGTACCACCACTTCTTGCCCTCGTCCTCGCTCCCCTTGAGCCCCTCGACGACGCACGCTGCGTGCTTGGGGTCAACGCTCTCGCCATCGGCGACGTAGACACGTCGAGGGTCGATGGAGACCACGACGGCCTGCGCACCGTATCCCGTGCTGATGGTCTCGATGCCCGTCTTGCCTGTCAAGCACGCATCGCTGAACTTGAGTGGATTCTGCTCGTCCGCTTGGCCGTTCGATGCCGCACGAGCGTACAGCTCCTCGACGGCATACACGGCTTCGGAGCCGATGCTGACCTTATCAGCACCGGCGCGGAAGTAGGCATCGGCGACCTCCTTGGCGGGCCTTGGCGTGCCATCTGGATCGACCGAGTCCTTGATGCCACCACCGATGGTGAGCGGCACAAAGATCTTGGCGGCGGCGGCTTCGAGCAGGCTGAGCATGGGCTGGTCCTGGAGCGCGCACGAGCGGAACGAGGTGATGTTGAGGAAGGTGACCTCGTCGGCGCCCTCGAGGTAGTAGCGCGTGGCGAGCTCGACGGGCTTGCCGAGGTTCCTCACCTTGCGTCTGGGCGACGAACCGGATGCCTCGGCCTCGGGCTGCGTGGACGAGGGAGCGTCCGCCTTCTCGCGCACGTCGTACGACTCGCCCTTGGTGACGACAAGATCGCCGTCGTCGTTGCTACGCACATCGAGGCAGGCGACGATACGCTTGGTGAGGCCATCGCGCGGCTTGGGCACGGCGACCTGCTGTGGATCCAGGAGCAGACGCTCCTTGCTGGGGTGTATCGTGCCGGGCTGGCTGAGCCAGGCGCGGAGGAGCTCGAGGCCTGCCCTTCCGCTCTTCTCGGGGTGGAACTGGGTGGCGAAGACGTTGCCCTTCTGAATCGAGGAGAGGAACACCTCCGAGCCGTACTGGGTGGTGGTGAGCACCCAGTCTGCGTGCTTGTCGGCGTCGTACTGGGCGCGGAAGGAGTGAACAAAGTAGTAGTGGCTCTCTTCGCCGGTGGCCGGGTCGGGGAATCCGTACTTGACCGCATCCTTGTCGCCATCGTCGTTGCGAGTCTTGACGACCTGAGCCGTGTTCCAACCCATCTGTGGCACCGACTTCTTCTCGCCGTTATCGAGCGGAGAAAAGTTGGAGACGATGCCCGGCACGACGCCGAGGCCGGGGACGCCGGGTGCCTCGTCGGAACCTTCAAAGAGCGTCTGGAGGCCGATGCAGATGCCCATGTAGGGCTTGCCCGAGGCGATGTACTGCTTGAGCGGCTCTGCGTAGCCCTTGTCGCGGATGGACTGCATGGCGGGCCCGAAGGCACCGACACCAGGGAAGAGGAGTTTGTCGGCCTTGAGCAGGTCTTCGGGCGACTGGACCCATTTGAACTCGAAGCCAAGCTTGGTGATCGAGTTGGCGAGGCTGCGCACGTTGCCCGCGCCGTAGTCGAGCAGATACAGCATGGTGTGCGATGCTGTCCGTGAAGCTGGCTGGCTGGCTGGCTGGCTGGCTGGCTGGCTAGCTAGCTGGTGGGAAAGGAAAAGATGATGTTGGGAAGCGAGGTGGGTTGGCCGGAGTGGCCGATTCTTCCTACCTCGACTTGGCCGCCAAATCCATGAAAAGCGCTGCCATGCCCTTCCATGTGTGACAAAGTGTTGGTTAATGTGACTCCCGGCTGCAAAATCCTCATTTGATAGCCGCATCTCAGATCGTCCAACAGCAAAAGCGGATCGGCCGATTGACAGTGCGCATTCCGATGAAAATTATTAATACAAAGCACACGCGGGATGCGGAGAACTTTCCACTCTGCCATGAAGCGCTTCGCATCACAGCAGGAAGCCGCGATCCATGGTGCCGGCAATCCAGCCTCAGTGTGGTGGCTCAAGCATGCTCGTGCTGCGTCTTGCTGCGGCTCTCGGCGTGGAAAAGGATGCAGCGCTGGCCAAGAGGGTCGAGTGAAAATGAGTGATGATTGGGTGAATCAGCAGCAGCCCGATTTGGCAGCTCCTGTTCCGAGCACAGGCCCGCGCTGCTCGGAAGAACCGTCCGCCTCCACAAGCACTTCCCGCATCCGCAATCCTCGAATCCGCGCACAAGCCTTTCCGGCCCAAATCCATCCGAACTGGCCTTCGTCTTCTCCTTTCTCCCTTCCATCTCCATCCTTCGAGCTGCCGAGATTGTTGCCGCGTGTCCCCTTCGCAATGTCTGGCAAAATCGAGTCTGGCGCGAAGCCAGACACAGACCACGCTGTTCTCGACCTCTTGCCCTTCCGCAAGCCCTCCGCAGGCCTGCTCGGCCTCGTCCAGGCAGCCTCCTCGCTCCTCTTCAAGCTCGCCGTATTCGTCTTTCTGCGCTGGATCCCCACCTCGCTGGCGCATCCCGTGATCCCGGTGCTTTACGTCGTCTACGTGCTCACCTCCCTCTATCGCGACTATGCTATTCGCTCCGCCATCTCCGACCACAACGCTTCGCGCGTCGCTGCCGCTGCACGCAACCTCCAGCAGCTCGCAGACAAGGTCGAGGTGACCGACAAAAAGATCCACACCAAGGCCACCGCCAAGCCTGTGGAGAACAAGCCCGCCGATCAGAACGGCAGCGCTCCGGCTAAGCCCGCATCCTCAGAAGCTTCGTATGCCGACGTCGCAAAGGGCGCAAAGCCCGCCCCGACCACCACGGTGGCTGCTCCTACGTCGGACGCAGACGCCGCTACTGCCCATGCCAAGTCGCACAGTGCCTCACTCTTCGAGCTCGTCAAGGCGCTCGTGTTCGGCACCTCGACGCGTTCGTCCCGCATCAACTTTTACGTCATTCTCGCCCACACGCTTGCCTTTGCGCTGTTCGTCGACAGCTTCCTCTCGCCGTATCTGTTCCCTTCGCACTGGGACTACAACCTCGCTTTTGTTCGCACGGGCGCCCTCGGCCCCACGTACGCAAAAATCCACGTGCGCTTCCCGCCCCCCGATCTGGGTGCGGTCAACGCCTCGGCGGTGCTTGCCAACTCGTTCGACAGCCTCGCCGTCGATGCCTCGCCCAGTGCCGCTCACCAGGCCCAGCAAGAGCCGCAGCCCATCGAGCTGCTTGTCAAGTATAGGCGTGCGCTCAACCTCACCGAGAACGACGAATCCTTCCGTAAGCCGTCGCGCGCTTACGCCAACAACTACCTCGCAACGCACGAGAGCCTCTGGCTCAACGGCCCCCTCATCACGCTGCGCCCCGAAAACGACTGGACGGCTACGGCCATGATCGATGAGCTGTGGCCTTCGACCACTTACGAGTGGGCGCTCTCGCAGTTCCAGCCCGAACACGTCGACCACTCGGACGAGGTTCGTGTGATCGAAAAGTTTGTCGCCAACGATGCCATCAGCCGCCGCAACTTCTTCACCACCTGGCCCGACCCGCGCCTCAGCTCGTACATGCAGTCCAAGAGCCTCGGCTCTCGCCGCCTCGAAGCAGGCCAAGAGGCTGTCGAGCCGCACGAGGAGGCCAACCCGCTGGAGGATCCGAACCACTTTACCTTTGCGTCTACCTCGTGCGTCAAGCCCGACTTTCCCTACCACCCGGCCCAATTCTGGGGCTGGAACTGGCTCCTCCGACTTGCGGGGGTCGGAACGGAGGCTGGTGGTATCACCGAGCGTAACCGCATCCCTGGCTTCGATCTGCTGTACAAGCGCGCCGTCGAGGGTCGCGCCAACCACCCGTCGATCCGCTTCCTCTTGCAGCTCGGCGATCTGATCTATGCCGATGTGCCGCACTACGGTGGCGCCGATACGGGCGCGTACCGCAAGCTGTATCGCAATCTGTTTGCGAGCGAGAGCTTCCGCCGCTTCTTCAAGCACGTGCCCGTGATCGGCATCTACGACGACCACGAGGTGGTCAACAACTGGTCCGGCCGCGACGAAAACGACGAGCAGATCGCTGCCTACCCCTCGGCCAACACGGCGTGGAAAGAGTACATCGGCGACGTCAACCCCGAGCCGCTGGAGCAGGGTGAGAACTACTATACCTTCCAGTACGGCGAGTCGGCGGCTTTCTTCGTCATGGACACGCGACGCCACCGCACGCACCACACGGCCGACGACGACGAGGACAAGACGATGCTGGGATACAAGCAGAAGCAGGAGCTGTATGCGTGGCTGCGGGCGGTCAACGAGACGGTGGCGTTCAAGTTTGTCGTCAGCTCCGTGCCGTTCAACACGCTGTGGGGTGGCGAGCTCGACGTCGACGGGCAGAAGGACAGTTGGGCCGCGTACAACACGGAGCGCAGGGAGATCGCCGAGGTGCTGCGCTACGTGCCCAACGTCATCGTGCTCAGCGGCGATCGTCACGAGTTTGCGGCGGTGAGCGTGTACGATACGATCACCGAGTTCAGCACGAGTCCGCTGAGCATGTTCTACCTCCCCGTGCGCACGCTCTCGCAGGAGCACGGCGACGGCAAGACGGGCGTGGACAAGCTGCTCAAGTACCTGCCGGACGGCAACCACAAGTGGACCGAGTTCGAGGTGGACGCGAGGGATCCGTACAAGCCCGTGGTGCGCGTCTCTGTGCAGATCGATGGCAAGGAGGCGTGGAAGACGACGTACGTGGGCAAGTCGCTGCGCAAGACGCAGGGCGGCGTTGGAGGGCTCGTGCGCAACCTGCTCGCGTCGCTCGGCTTCCGATTTGACCTCTTCTACAAGGCGTAACGACCGCAGCTTGTTGTATCTGTATCTGCTATAATGCCACTCTGAATGACAACGTTGGACGACCGAGGCCGGCGGCGAAGCGATGGAGAAAGGGAAGGCGAACGTGTCGATCTCACACGTTGCAAAATTGCCGAGGCGCCAGACGCGTCCTCGCCGAGGTTGAAAGCAAGGGCGGGTTCCAAGCGGCAGGAGGACACTGTGGAATCGAAAATTGGATTCGACGCTGGCAGAGGCGCGGATGGATGGATGTGCTCTCGAGGCACCGCGCGCTGCCTTTGGACGCGCCTCTCTCTGTCTAAGGCGGACTGGGCTTGGCTGGGCTTGGCTGGGCTGGGCTGGGCTGGGCTGGGCCTGGCAAAGAGCGATTTCCGACGTGTCGGCGACCGCTTCGCATCTCCATTCCTTCCCGCATCCAATCCGATCCGAATCCACCACTCCTCCTCTCCCATCCATCCCTCCGACCACATACTCACCACATCACATCGCTTCGTCGCACGCTCGTTCATACATCATCGCAGCTTCCAGCACGTGGACGCAAGCGACGCCGGCCCACTCCTAAGCCCGCAGTCGTTTCAGCCTGTCCAACAGCTTGTCCTGCTCGCCCTCCTCCCGTGGGCTCGCACGTGCGTTTGCCGCCCTCTCCCTGAGCGCGTAGACCATGTCGACACTCAACCTCACGGGTCATCCTGACCCCAAGCTCCGCACCGACCCGCTCCTCCTCCAGGCGCTCGAGTCGTTCGTCGAGCCCATCAAGGCTGCGCTCGCCCAGAACAATGTAGACCCTGCCGCCATCCCGTCCAAATCCGGCTCGCTCACTGCTGCCGACCTCGCGACGCTCGCATTCGACCTTCAGACGTTCCAGGAGGAATCGCTCGGCGTCAACGCAGCCCGCCCCGCAGACCCATCCGCCTCGGACCCCCAGACACGGCACCCCGTCCGCATCCCTGCCGAGCTCTTCCTCCCCACCACCTCGCTTCAGAGCACCACCCTCGCAGAGCCGCACACCAGCCCGCTAAAGTTGCTCTTGCAGGAGACCCTCGCCTTCCTCGCAGCCAACGCCAAATCCACCTGGGACTTCTCCGACTCAGCACACAAGCACGACAATGTCAAGCTCATCGCCCATCTCCGTCACCAGCTCTCCAAAGCGGGCCTCCTCGAGCATCCCACCATCGCCGTGTCTCCATCCATCACAGAGGCTGAAGCAGCTTCCCTCCGTCAGATGGCTGAATCGCTCGAGTGCAACTGGTCCGACGACGCGGCTACTGCCACCCACGTCCTCTACCCATCCGACGCTACACCTCCATCCTCCCCCAAGGCTGATGAGGCTGCCCCCGCAGATGCAACCAGTTCCAGCTCAGAGGAGTACTTCAGGACCATCGCTTCCAGATCCGGACGCGCTCTCATCCACGTCTGGTACCGTCCCGACTCGTACGACACCTGGCTCCCCGCCGCCGACTTTGCCGACCCCGACCCAGCGCCCGAAAAGCGTCTTCCCTGGAAGGTCGGTGCAAAATGGCTGCGCGACAGCGTGCGCTTCAACGAGCTCATGAACGCAGAGGACTACGAGCAGGAGGACGCGCTGCAAGACGCTGCCGCCCCCGCCGAGGCCTCCGCTGACGCCACAAAGAGCAAGAAGCGCGGCCTCCCCGAAGAGATCACCGACGCCTCGTCGGCCGCCGCTGCCACCGAATCAAACAGCAAACGCATCAAGCTCCTCGTCGCAGCTCGCCCCGTCGGCGCCGTCCCCATCGACCTCTCCGGCGCCCAGCCCTTCAAGGGCAAGAAGTACGAGAACGAGCCCGTGCCTAGCGGCGTGCTCGGCAACCTCCCCGCAGAATCCGCAGGCCCCACCGAACTCGAGGGCGAGCAGCCGACTGTCAGGCCTGCCACCGACGGCGACGCCACCATGGTCGATGGCACCGCAGACCAGCCCAAGGACGCGGCGGTCGAAGAGCCCACCGAGGCGACCGCGGACGCCAACGCGCCCGTCATCCAGCCCGATGCCGCGGCTGTCGAGCAGCAGCGCATTCGTGCCGAGGAGATCGCCAAAAAGTATCTGGCCTCGCAGACCCAGGAGGTCATCATCCCCTCGTACTCGACGTGGTTCGACATGTCCACCATCAACGCCATCGAAAAGCGATCCCTGCCCGAATTCTTCAACAACAAGAACCGCAGCAAGACGCCCAGCATCTACAAGGACTACCGCGACTTTATGATCAACACCTACCGCCTCAACCCGAGCGAATACCTCACCTTCACTGCCTGCCGCAGGAACCTTGCCGGTGACGTGTGCGCCATCATGCGTGTCCATGCCTTCCTCGAGCAGTGGGGTTTGATCAACTACCAGATCGATCCCGAGACGCGCCCTGCCACGCTCGGCCCTCCGTTCACGGGCCACTTCCGCGTGCTCGTCGATACGCCCCGTGGCCTCCAGCCGATGCACCCGGGCACGCGTGTCAACCTCTCTAGCTCCACCTCGGCACCTGCCGACGCCGGCGCGGCCAACGCCGCGGCAGCCGGCGCAGACAAGCCGGACATGAACCTCGAGCTGCGCAAGACCATCTTCCAGTCGACGCTCAAGGGGTCCAAGCCGGTGGATCTGGCCGAGGCCAACTCGCTCGCTGCGCAGGCCGAGGCCGAGATGCAGGGCGGTGCGGGCGGTGCGCCGCGCTACACGTGCGACACGTGCGGTAGCGACTGCACGCGCGTGCGCTACCACAGCATCAAGGCCAAGAACTACTCGCTCTGCGCGTCGTGCTACCTCGAGGGCCGCTTCCCGAGCTCCATGTACTCGGGCGACTTTGTGCGCATGGACGACTCGGCGCTCAAGCAGAGCGGCGGCGTCACGGGCGGTGCGGCGGCGGGCCAGGACGACTGGACCGACGCCGAGACGCTCCGGCTGCTCGAGGGCCTCGAGATGTTTGACGACGACTGGTCCGCGGTGGCCACGCACGTCGGCACGCGCAGCCGCGAGCAGTGCATCACCAAGTTCATCCAGCTGCCCATCGAGGACGGCTTCCTCGACGGCGCCTCGCAGGCGGATCTGGGCCCGCTGCAGTATGCGCGCCGCGATGCGGTGGACAAGCTCGGCAAGCCCATCGTGCCGTTTGCGCAGGCGGACAATCCGGTGATGAGCGTCGTCGCCTTCCTCGCCAGCGCGGTCAACCCGGCCGTGGCGGCGGCTGCGGCGCAGAGCGCGCTCGGCGAGCTTACGGACAACCTGCGCAAGCGCGCTGGTGCTCAGGACAAGGCTGGCGAGGCCGCGGAGGGCGACAAGGTCGAGGATGCTGCAGCCGCCAACGGTGATGCGATGGACGTCGATGCCGAGCCCAAGGCCACCGCCGCCACCGAGGCCGGCACCGAGGTGGCGGTGGTCGAGGCGGGTGAAGGCAAAAAGGCTGGAGCTGGGGTGGTGCCTCGGAATGCGGTGGAGCGTGCGGCGGCGATCGCGCTCGGGGCTGCGGCGGCCAAGGCGCACGTGCTGGCGTCGTTCGAGGAGCGCGAGTGCCAGCGACTGGTGGGGCAGGTGATCGAGGCGCAGCTCAAGAAGCTCGAGCTCAAGATGGAGCAGTTTGAGCAGCTCGAGACGCTGCTCGAGGCCGAGAGGCGCTCTGTCGAGGCGGGCAGGCGCCAGCTGTATGCCGACAGGCTCGCCGTCCAGAAGCAGCTCGCTCTCGTCAATGAGCTCCTCCACAAGGCCGCGACCAAGCCCGAAAAGGTCAGCCAGCAGGACATGGTCAAGGCCAGCAGCGCCGCTAACGGCCTCCCGCAGCAAGGACCCGTCGTGCGCGAGGCGAGCGTGCATGGCGAGACACCCGCCAGTGGCAACGTCGCCCAGATCGGCTAGGTGGACCGCCTCTCCCCCGCAGAACCCTTGGCTCTTTCTTTTTTCCTCTCCTCCCTTGGTTCTCTCAACGTGTATTCTGTTCAGCCCTCGGTTTCGTGAATCTTGAATCCAACCTCATTCTCAAACCTCAGCGACCGTGTCAGGTCGTGTGCGGCGGATCGGCGCTTGGTCCGGAAGTCGAAACCTCCTGGCTCGCCCTTGAAAGTGCGGGGAAAGGGGTCGTTTGGCCGCGGATGCAAGACTCTCGAGCCTCGAACACTGCCTTGAGACGACACGCATGCGGCGCTGATGCAGGCAAGCGGTTTGAAGGGGAACAAGGTTGTATTTGGGATGCAGTGAGGAGAGGATTGGCTTAGTGGTGGTCGTCGCCGTGGTCGTCACCGTGGTGGCCGTGACCGTCCCAAGGATGTCTCAAGCCCTGTACGTTTACAATGCGTCATCGTGAGCAGAGAGGGTCAGTTTCGATTCCTGTCTGCCTTCTTGCGCTGCCTGACGATCCATCGGCGACCCAGAAAGGGGGATGGAGGGGAGAGAAGTGCGGCGACTGGGCGGGAGAGCGGAGCCTCATGCGTGTCGAAAGGGTTGAACTTACAAGGAGGACGGGGCCGTCTTGCTTGGCGCGGTAGAAGATCCAGAACCACATGGTGGCGCCGAGGAGCTTGGCGCTCCAGCGGTGCTTGAAGGCGGGCTGGTGCGGGTGGAAGCCCGGCATAGGCTTGTACCAGCGCGATGAACTTGCTCCTGCATTTCCGGCCATTCTGTAGAGTCCCACCAACCGCAAAAACGCGGAGTTTGGTTGTCAGTCGGACGCATACGTGGCACGTGTAGACAGCGTCGTGCTGAGGTGGAGTCGACTTACGTGCTCGTTGGTGATGTTGCCCAAAAGTCGCAATGGTGGTGCGAAGCTGCATCGGTATGGCCGAGACGGTGTCACTGCCCATCAGCTCAAGTGCAGCGCGTCAACTGGCCTTCGGCTCCGATTCCCAGCTCCACCGCGAAAAAAGATGGAATGTACAAAGTAAAAGTCGAACATCGTTTCGAAAAATTAGAGGGGTCGAATCTGACGCACTTGACACCTTCGCACACTCACGCCCAGGTCACATCTGGAAAGACTGGCTCATCTCTTGAAGGCCTTGAACCAGCAGAAGCAGACAGGAAGCACAACGACACCACGACGACAAGATAATAAGGCAACGCTTTGATTGCAAGGACGGATCCCTCACTACTATGTCGAGCAACATGCACATGCCAATGATCGCACCGCGAACAGACGTCCATGGTCTGAGCAAGTGTCTGCAAGTGCGTCTTGGTGGAGGCCGCGTTGACATCGACGAAGCCGAAGGTTGTACGCCTTGCCGTTGTGCCTTTCCTCTTGCCGAATGCCAATGCTTTCGGAAACGCCGTTGCCGCGGGATCAGGTAGAAACAAAATAGGTTATCGCCAGATGGTACGCTTCCACGTTGGGACCACGACCAGACCGTGCTTGACTCTATGTATTTGGTATTCATCATGTAGATGCGGGCGGGCGTTCCGAGAAAGCAAAAGGCATTGGGCAAGAAACGGACGGACGGCGGAGGCGGCATCGTTCGTCAGCACGATTCGATATCGAGTTGACGGCGCCGGAAGCTGTAAGGCAAAGGAAAAAGAGGTGAGTTGATGGACGGTGAGAGCGCCTCACAGTCGAAGCACAGGCGTGTGCAGGCGATGCGGTGGCATGTCTTGCTATTGCTGGGGCAAGCACTTTGCCATGTCGGGATGTGGTGAGAAGGAAGGAAGTCAAACGGCGAAGCTGTTCCATTTCTGCCCACGACCGGAGCAGGTGACTTTTTTTCCTTTGGCTGCTCCGGCAAATTTCAGCTAAAAGATGAAAGATGTTAGGCTGTTCACTGGTGATCGAGAGCTGACGATCTTACATTGTTTGTGAAAATATCGAGATTCGAGTTGGGGCGAATGAGCCTCGCTGCCCCAACTTCTCGCGAGCGCTGCGCTTCGGAGCAGGGTCACATCGAGCAAGCCCTCGGATCTCTCCTTGCGCCCAGCCCACTCATTGACGACACATAGAGCAACACCATGCTCGCAACAGTGCCAGTGCCAGCCGGTCATGCTCTTCAGGCTCCGAGCACATCATCTCCGAGACTACAGATGATCGAGTGATGAAGTGGAGCAGGATGACGGCGCGACGTTGTGTTGCGAAGGCAGTATCGATCGATGGAGTCTCGAGAGCGGAAGGCTATCGAGCGGAGCGTGCCGCGGAAGCGCATCGGATCGATACGAGATGCGCAGCCTCATTCGGGGAGCAGCGACCGAGGGACGAGTGAAATTCCATCGGTCAAATGTCGGGCAGGAGAAAATTGGCCAGGGTCAGACGGAGAGACGCGAAGAAAAAGAAACAGGCTGGCCAGACGCAGAAAGAGAAAAAGTTGGGAAATCAACTGCACACAAAGACACACACGCGCGCGCGCCAGGCTTGGATGGCTTTGCGCCCGATTGTGCGGCTGCGCAGCGGCGAAATCTGACCGCGACCAAGCCGTGGGATCAGAGTGGGCGAGGCGAATCCAGGCGAGGCGAATTCAGGCGAGGCGAGGCCAGAAGGAACGCACCCACCCAATTTTTTGGCCGTCTGCCATCTGCTGCTGCTGTTGCTGCTGCTGCCGCGCGTTGGCGCTCAAGTTCGTCGAGCTGCTGACATCCAACGTCGCTTCCAGCTCGCGCGCTCTCTATCGCAACGTCCACCACCACACCCCTTTCGGTCGTCGTCGGCATATCCTCATACACGATGGCTTCGCTCGCTCGCAACCTGCTCCGCACCGCGGGCAAGGCCAAGAGCCTCCCCGCCTACTCGCGCAACGCCATCCCCTCGTCCTCGCGCTTCGTCCAGCTCACCGCCGAGGCCTCGCGCCCCGCCCAGCAGGTGCCCGAGTCCAAGTCCGAAAAGTTCAAGGTCGACCTCAACGCCGACTCGTTCAAGGGCTACAAGTTCGACGTGCCCAAGCTCGAGTGGGAGACCTCCAAGGACGAGCTCATCCACCTCTACGCAGAGATGGTCAAGATGCGAAGGATGGAGATGGCCGCCGACCAGCTCTACAAGCAGAAGCTCATCCGCGGCTTCTGCCACTTGGCCATCGGCCAGGAGGCCGTCGCCGTCGGCATGGAGGCCGGCATGAAGCCCTCGGACAAGCTCATCACCGCCTACCGCTGCCACCCCTTCACCGTCCAGAAGGGCGGCTCCATCAAGTCGGTCATCGCCGAGCTCTTCGGCCGCGAGGCCGGTATCTCCAAGGGCAAGGGTGGCTCCATGCACATGTTCACCCCCACCTTCTTCGGTGGTAACGGCATCGTCGGCGCGCAGGTCCCCGTCGGTGCCGGCATCGCCTTTGCCCAGCAGTACCTCAACACCGGCGACGCCACCTTTGCCATGTACGGCGACGGCGCCTCCAACCAGGGCCAGGTCTTCGAGGCCTACAACATGGCCAAGCTCTGGAAGCTCCCCGCCGTCTTTGTCTGCGAGAACAACAAGTACGGCATGGGTACCTCGGCCGAGCGCTCGTCGATGAACACCCAGTACTACACCCGCGGTGATGTGATCCCCGGTATCCAGGTCAACGCCATGGACGTCCTCGCCGTCGCCGCCGCCACCAAGCACGCCTCCGAGTTCACCCTCGGCGGCAACGGCCCGCTTCTCATGGAGCTCGTCACCTACCGCTACGGTGGCCACTCGCTCTCCGACCCCGGCACCACCTACCGCACGCGTGACGAGATCCAGACCATGCGCTCCTCGAGCGACCCCATCCAGGGCCTCAAGACCCGCATGCTCGACTGGGGCGTCGTCGAGGAGGCCGAGCTCAAGCGCATCGACAAGGCCGCCAAGGAGGAGGTCGACCAGGCCGTCGAGGAGGCAAAGCAGTCCCCACAGCCCAAGGAGGACACCCTCTGGACCGACATCTACTACCCGGGCACCGAGCCCGACTGGATGCGTGGCCGTGACCGCACCGAGATCCACCGTTACCGCTAGATGCGCCCTCTCCCTCCCCACGCCAAAAGGGACCATGAGCGACTCTTTTCCATCCATCACCCCCCGCCTGTAATATGACATTCCAGCCCTTGTCTCTCTCTCTCCCGTGTGCACAGTGTGATCTCAGAATTTTCACCGCTGCGACCATTTGCTTCAAAAGCACTGCATTGTTGTTGGTTTTTTTGCTTTCTGAGCCGAAGCGGAGCGGAAGGTCGAACCCGAGTCTACGTGCTGGGAGGGCGTGGGCTAGTAGTAGAGCTTGAGCAGGTCGAGGGCTGCTCTAGCGGTGTCGGGGATGTGAGCGGAAGCCTGGGAATGTGCGGTCTTGAGGATGAGTGCGTTGAGCAAGGCGTAGAGGCGCTGGACGTGTGGCTGAGCGAGCGCGGCGAGTTCGGCAGCGAGGCCTGCGGGTCCCAACTTGCCAGCAGCGACACTGGCGGTGGCGCGCGTCGAGAGCTCGATCCAGGAGCGAGCAAACTCGACGAGCTCGGTCTGGAGGAAGGCCTGTCCGGCAGGCGTGTTCCACGGCTGCGGACTCGTGGCGAGCGCCGACTCGAGGATGTCGAGGATGAGCTCAGGCGACCCCGTCGCCCGGAGCATGGTCAGACTCGCCCATCCATCCGGAATCCCCACCGCACCGCCGCCAGCGCCCTCGTCGCCCGAGCGCCTAGCAAAGCCCGCGGGAATGCTCTCTTCCCTCGCCGCTCCAGCCCCGCGCGTCTGCTCAAAGCCGTAGCGCAGCAGCAGATCAAACACATTGTCGATCGGACACGCCACATCGCTGCGATCGAGCCGAGTGAACAACTCCACCGTCAGCGCCGAGATGGCCTTGTACGCCTCGTCCGCCCGGCTGCGTGCATGCTGCTTGGCGATCAGCGCAATCCAGATCTCGGCCACCAGCCCCACATCGTTCAGCTCGGCCGAAGCGATCATGGCGAGCTGCTCCTCGAGCAGCTCAAAAGGCTCGGCGAGGTTCTTGTATAGCGTCGAAAGATCCAGCAGCTCCTCGTTGAGCCACTCGATCGAGTCCGCCAACAGCGCCGCGCGCTCCGCATCCACATCGTCCGCACCCATCTGCTGCAGCGCCTGCAGCACGCGCGCCTGGATCTGCGCCACCTCGAGCGAATCTTCGGCCTGCGCCAGGAAGCTCACCACCTCGTTCGCCTCGACGTTGGACGGCGACACCGACTTGGCATTGCCCACCGCCAGCGCCAGATACTCGATGCGCTCGCGCAGATCGAGCCCAAACTCCTTCGAGTGCGCCAGCGCATCCAGCACCTGCGCCGCCGCAAAGTACTCGCCGTGCCGCACGTAGTACTGCCACAGCAGGTTGCGGAGCGTGCGGAGGAAGCTAGCATCCTGGCCGCGCACACCCGCCGGCTGCTTGATCAGGTACTGCTCCAGGTACGGCGTGTGCATCGACAGCAGCTGATCGGTCATCTTGCGCTCGATCAGCCACGTGTACATGCTCTCGTGGAAGAGCACGTCCGGCGACGCCTCGGCGCGCGCATACGCATCGCTGCGTGCCTTGTCGCGCGTGCTGATCGCCAGCCTCACCTGCGCCTCGTCCGCCTCGAGATTGTACGCCGCATCCAGCCTCTCGTCCAGCTGCTGGAGCGTCTCGAACACCAGCTCGAACGCCTTCCTCAGGCGCTCCTCCACCTCGCGCCGCGCCCGGTGCTCCGGCCCCTCGGGACTTCCCTCTGCAATGTACGAGGCTGCGATTCCCGCAGGGTCCCACTCGGCCGCACACTGCAGCGCGAGCTCGATGGCGCCCGTAGCGAACCCGAGCGCACGATAGTCTTGGCAGATCCCGCGCAGCTTCTCGAGCGAGAGCTGACTGGCGCCCTTAGCGAGCAGCTTCTGGCTCATGCGCAGGTTGTCCATCTTGTCCTGCTCCGAGCGTGTCTCCTTGGCGCGACGGATGCACTCGGTCGCCTTGTACTGCCGCACGTCGTCCGCCGAGCAGAAGCTGCCGCAGCGCGCCTGCAGCGCATCTGCTACTGCGTCGATGCTCACCTGTGCACCGATGCGCGCCTCAATGAGCGCAGTCACCAGCTCCTTGGATGCGCGCTTGCCCTCGTCCGACGTGATCAGCTGTCCGAAGCGGAGATTCGCGATCACCCCCTTGGCCTCGGCCGAGCACGCGTCGATGAGCGGCTTGAGGCCATGGTCGATGAGGAAGAGCATGAAGTTGGTCGCCTCCATTGCGCGCGACACGAGCGCTCGCAGCCTGCCGAAGCTCTCCTGGTCGAGCTTGGCCGCGCGCTCCTGGTCATAGCCCATGCCATTGACGAAGCTGCGGTTCGCAGACGACGCGCCGAGGCCGAACAGCTTGGCGCTCTGTTGCATGAAGTCGTGCAGTGGGATCAGATCGAGCAAAGTCTCCTCCAAATCCTGCTTGCGCAGCGGCAGCTTGGAAGCTGCGGCCGTCGTCGCGGTGGTGGAACGGTAGGTTGTCAACGCCGAGCTCGTCGGAGCAGCCGCGGCGGGTTTGGCTCCAGGCTTCGCGGGCTCTGGCGGCATGACGGCGCAGTCCCACACGCGCTTAAGGATGCAGGCGATATACAGCGCAAGACCGTCGTGACGCGAGGTGCGTGGGGTGGACAGCGCCGCAGAAACGGTGGTGTCGGCGGGCCAGGAGCCATACTGGCTGAAGAAGACCCGGGAGGCTAAGGCGGTGACCTCATCAGAGATGGTCTGCGCGAGGCCGGCTGGCACGCCTCCCGAGGAGCCGATGGTGACGCGTGGGGCGGCCACCTGTGCGTTGTGCGCTGCGATGGCGAGCGCGCTCTCGCAGGCCTCGATCGAGCCAAAGAGGCCAAAGAACTGCATCATGGCTGCGCTGTTGACGGCCGCGCCCGACTCGAGCAGGCCCCTGAGCGTGTCGACGGGACGGCGCTCGACGAGCTCGGTGAGGCCGTTGTTGTCGAGCACAAGGAAGCTGCGTGGCGGGCGCAGGTTTTGTGCGTATGTGGCGCGAACAAGCTCGCCATTGTCGGTGATGGGGGGTAATACGTGGGACGAGGGAGCCTCGGCAAAGACTGGGGTGCTGAGCGCGAGCTCAAGGTCGATGAAGGTAGCCTTCTCGACAGGCCCCGTCGTGGTAGCGTTGGCGTTGAGTGCGGGCGTGACGCAGCAGATCTGGCATGGAAGGCTGTTGTAGTTGAAGCCCATCATGAAAACGTCTCCGGCGTAGAAGACGGACGAGACGGCGCGTGTGATAGCCTCTTGTGTCGGCACCTGCTGCTGCTGTGGTTGCGATGGATACGATTGAGGGACTGGCGGGTACACGCCTGCCGCAACGCCGGGCGGTTGCTGGAGAGCGGGAGGAGCGCGCACGGTGATGGCGGGCTCGGAGCGGCCCTGGAAGTTGTCGAGGAAGATGCGGTATCCACGGTCGGTGACGGCAAGAAGCACGACGTTCGAACGAGCCTCGCGCTCAACGGGGCCGATCCAGACGATCGAGCCGACATCGTGGCGGGCATGCGGGGTGCCCTGCTGTCCCGAAGTTCCGATGGTCTGGCCGCGTCTCTCTGGTGCTGAGGAGGGATCCTTTGTGGGCAAGCTGAACACCTCGATGAGATCGCCCTGTCGGAGAGTGTAGACGAGCTGACGAGCGTTGTCGACGGTGATGTAGAGGAGCTTCTTTTCGGCCTTGACGAAGGTGGGAAGGAGGTTGGAGAGGCGCGGATTGGTGATGTTGCGGAGGTAGCACTTGTTGGTGAACCAGCCCTCGTTGCGCTGATACACGAGCTCGTACAGGCAGTTGTCTGAGCCAGTCGCGAAGAGACGACCGGCTTCAGTGCCGACGATGTTGTCGAGCACGACGCCGTTGGAGTTGGCAGTCATGCCGGCCTCGAGCACCTCGACTTTGGAGCTGGTACCATTCTGTGTGTACGAGAGGCCGAGGACCTTGACGTACTTTCCCTCGCGGACGGACGCACCGACGCTGAGCACGAGCACGTGCGTCACGATGTCGGCAAAGACACCCGGACGGACGGGCACGACGCTGGCGGCGATGACGACCTGGTCATCGGGAACGCAGTAGAACTCGAACGCAGCTTGCCCTTCGAGGTAGGACCACAGATAGACCTTGTTGTCGACGGTGATGCACGCCCTGCGGATGGAGGGAAAGAGCGACTGCGTAGCGGTGGGGCTAGCGCTCTTGATGCCCGTAAAGACGTCGGTGGGGATGGGAAGGGTTCGCGACTTGTCGAAGCCGACCCATGGATCGAGACGGTGCTGCTGGTAGGGAACGTCGCGTGTAGGCGTCCTCTGCTTGACCTCTGGAAGAGCAATGCGGCCCTGCTCGCACCGACGAAAGGTGGCCTCGGCCTCGCGAAGAGACTCGAGCGAGGAAGCTTCCGCTGCCATGGTGCGGTGAGTGGATGTGTGCAGTGCGCTCGAGGCGCGCTGACTATCTCGACGGAAGAACGCGGATGCCGTGGTCGTGGTGGAGCAGCGAGACGATGGAGGGCAGCGACTGTCGAGGAGATGCAAGCACTGGCATGTCACATGGATCGATGCGGTCGAAGCGCAGTGACCAAAATCTGTGAATCTCCAACTTCCGCGTTCCAGCCATTTGGCTCGAATCGGTCTGCGCATCGGCGATCAAGTGGAGATGTTCGATTGGCAGAGTCCGAGAGCCGTGGCGCAAATGAGGCGCGACGCGTTATTGAGCGGCGCTGAGGCGAAGCGCAGTCGTGACTTTTTGGCACTTTGAGTGTTGGACTGCTCCACAGCGGGCGGCAGCTCCACACTCTCTGGCAGCAGAGGAAGAGAAGAACACCCACGACGAAACCACACGTTCGCTGACCATCATCTGTCTCTCATCAGCTGCTGCTCCCGCTGCTGTCACCGCCTCCATCGTCAGCCATGTTCCGCACAGCGCAACCTCCTGCCGTGCCATCCAGTTTCGGCAACGTCAGCGGCATATCTGCCCATGCCAGCTCCTCCGCTTCGGGGTCAGTGGCCCGTCATCCCACCGACAAGGCGCTGTCCAAGTACCCGCATCGCCTCAACTTTTACACGCTTCCTCCGATCCACGAGGTCACCATCGAGCAGTTCGAATCATGGGCAATCGACCGCCTCAAGGTGCTGGCCGAGATCGAGTCGTCGCAGGCACGCAACCGCACCTACGGCGAGACCAAGGATGCTGTCAACGCGCTCGCCAAGCGCCTCCTTCCGCTCAACGCAAACACTGCCATCAAGACTGCGGATCTGCTCGCCGAGCGTCTCAAGGACCACGTGAGCCACTTTGTGCTTCGCCTCGCCTTCTGCCGCAGCGAGGATCTTCGCCGCCGCTTTGTCAAGGCCGAGTCGCTCCTCTTCCGCCTGCGCTTCGAGACCGACGATGCGGCCGAACGCGAGAGCTTCATGCGCTCGCTCAACCTCGACTGGAACCCCGTCTCGACCGAGGAGAAGCGTCAGTACCGCGAGCAGCTCGTCGCCACCCATCCGAAGATGGCATCCACCTTTGAGAGCGAGACCTTCTTCAAGGTGGACTGGACGCGCGTCACCGATCTCGTCGAAAAGCGCAGGGTGTTCATGCGGGCCGGTCAGGCGTGGGTGCCCATCAAGGAGCAGTCGAGTCTCGTACTTGCCGAGTTCCAGACGCGCCTCATGCGCGATCTCGAGATGACCGCACGCGCGCTTCCGCGTCTCGACGAGGACGATCGCCTCCTGCCCGTGCTCTCGCATCTCAGCATGGGCTTCCTCGCCGGCATCTCGACCGACTACACCGGCTCGAGCATCACTGCCGATGGCAACACCACCGTCACGGCGGGCATGGTGGATGCGCTCGTCAAGACGCACGCGCCCATGTGCATGAAGAACCTCCACACCACCCTCACAGCCACCGGCCATCTGAAGCACTACGGTCGTCTGCAGTACAACCTCTTCCTCAAGGAGCTCGGCTTGCCTGTCGAGGAGGCGCTCGTCTTCTGGCGCAGAAGCTTCAAGAACATGACCGACGACAAGTTCAACAAGGAGTACCGTTACAACATCCGCCACGGCTACGGTCTCGAGGGAAGGAGGATGAACTACCCAGCAAAGAGCTGTGCCCGCATCCTCACCCAGGATCAGCCCGGACCACAAGACTCGCACGGATGTCCCTTCCGCCACTTTTCCACCACCAACCTCTCGGCCGCTATGGTGCAGCACTACGGCCTCAGCCCCGCCGAACAGTCGGACATCCTCGCTTCCGTCAAGCAGGGCCACTACCACGTCGCCTGCACGCGTATCTTTGAGATCACCCACCAGAAGCAGGGCGTCAAGAAGGGACAGGGCCTCGACGGCAGAGGCGAAACCGTCACGCATCCGAACCGCTACTTTGAAAGCAGCTGGAAGCTCGCCCAGGTCGAGGGCGGTGACGAAGCAGCCATGCGCAGCTCGCCAGAGGTTGAGCCAAGCTCCCCATCTCAACCTTTGCCCGCACCCGCCGCTGCCACTGATGCTTCACTTCAGCCCACAACGGCAGATGGCATGGACGAGTCATGACGATGCTCCTTCTCATGTATCTACATTCCGCACCTCTTTTCCCCGATACCTATGCATGCATTGACCCGGCCTCTTGTCTGGCGCAGTCATTCCGTACTGTGTGGCGCTCGAACAGCTGTGCGGGATCCTGGATGCACATCCGCTAGTGTGATGCGCAAAAAAGAAAGGTTTGAGGTGATCCCAGATACGCAGCTTTCAAGCAACTCCAACGAGGAAGTGAATGCTCCCTATCCGCCTTGGACCCCACCGGATACGTGCAGCTGAGGTTCAGTGTGTGAGGTGCTCGGGCGACCGACTCCCTCGAGCCCGGAGGCTGTTGATCCCCAAATCAATGGGTCACCACACTGGCTTAATTGCCGAGCAGGCATCCACTGCTGGACGCGTGCTGAACGGCAGCTCCTCAACCATCCGATGGAAAGGCTAACATTTGTGGGGCGCGCTTTGGCAGAGACCTCATTCCGAAGGTGCACCCATTACAGGTACTATCCTGCCGCATCTTCTGTAAGCTTGATGTGGACAAATGTGCTGACGATCTAAAAGGGCCTTTGATATAATTTATCCTCGCAGATCACTTCATTCCTACTCGAAAGATCACACGAATTTGGAAATAGGCACAAACTTTCTACAGTCACGAGCGCCAATAGCCAACGCCCTTTCTCTCTCTCTGTCTCGGAGACAGCCGCTGCAGTCCCCTCGAGACGAGTCCCACTCCAGGAAGAAAATTCAAAATGGTTGAGCGACGAAAATGGAGTCACCTCGCCCGATTCGTCCACGGATCCTAGCCTCGGGTGAGCAGGATGTAAAGCGGCGAGGGCGTGCTTCGGATGAACAGGAAAAAGAGGCCACCTGCAGAAGCATCAGCAGCAGCAGCGCACCCCGGCGCAGCGCAGCGCCGAGAGTGGTGGGTGCGGAGGATGAAGGCACTGCGCTGCGCAAATCTTGTGGCTTGCTGAACGAGGGGTCGGTCAGGCGAGTGCTGTACAGTAGCCGCGATGCACGTGCGGCTGGTGGGCAGCCGGCTGGATAGATGGGCTCGTCGGCGCCTGCAAAGTGTTGAGCGTGGTCGCAGTTGCATCTTGCTTTCCGCGGTTTCCATCTCTCGGCATCGATTGATCACCAACCCCTGTTTCCTCTTGGAAACGACCGTTTCCCAACCCCTCCCCACTCAACACCCATCATGGCTGCGATGCCAAAACCCTCCGACTCCAAGACGGGCGGCAAGGCCACCGTCTTGCTCGGATCCCAGTGGGGCGATGAGGGCAAAGGCAAGCTTGCCGATGTGCTCAGTGGCCAGATGGACGTCTGCGCGCGTTGCGCCGGCGGCAACAACGCCGGCCACACCATCGTCGCCGACGTCAACGGCGTCAAGACCAAGTTCGACTTCCACCTGCTCCCCTCGGGCCTGGTGAACCCGCGCTGTGCCGGCTTCATCGGCTCCGGCGTGGTCGTGCACGTGCCTTCCTTCTTCGCCGAGCTGGACAACATCGAGAAGAAGGGCCTCAACTGCGACGGCCGCCTCTTCATCTCGGACCGAGCTCACCTCGTCTTCGACTTCCACCAGGTCGTCGACGGCCTCAAGGAGGTCGAGCTCGGCGGCAGCAGCATCGGCACCACCAAGAAGGGCATCGGTCCGGCCTACTCGTCCAAGGCCTCGCGCTCCGGTCTGCGTGTCCACCACCTCTACGACCAGGAGCTCTTCGCCTCCAAGTTCCGCAAGCTCGTCGAGGGCCGCTTCAAGCGCTACGGCCACTTTGAGTACGACACCGAGGGTGAGATCGCCCGCTACCGTGCCTTTGCCGAGCGTCTCCGACCTCACATTGTGGATGGCGTCACCTTCATCCACACTGCGCTCGCCCAGAACCGCAAGGTGCTCGTCGAGGGTGCCAATGCGCTCTTCCTCGACATCGACTTTGGCACGTACCCCTTCGTGACGAGCTCGTCGACGTCCATCGGTGGTGTGCTGACCGGTCTCGGCATCCCGCCCACCGCGATTGGCGACGTGATCGGCGTGATGAAGGCTTACACCACGCGTGTCGGTATGGGTCCCTTCCCGACCGAGCTGCACGAGGAGATCGGCCACCACCTGCAGGAGGTGGGCGCCGAATACGGTGTGACCACCGGCCGCAGGCGCCGCTGCGGCTGGCTCGACCTGGTGATGATGCGCTACTCGTGCCTCATCAACGGCTACACGAGCCTCAACCTGACCAAGCTCGATGTGCTGGATCAGCTCAAGGAGCTCAAGATCTGCGTGGGCTACGTCGTGGACGGCAAGGAGCTGCCCAGCTTCCCCGCCGACCTCGAGGTGCTGGCCAAGGTGGAGGTGCAGTACAAGACATTGCCCGGCTGGCAGCAGGACATCTCCAAGGCGCAGACCTGGGAGGAGCTCCCGGAGAACTGCCGTGCCTACGTCGAGTTCATCGAGCAGTTCCTCGGCGTCAAGATCGAGTGGATCGGCGTCGGGCCCGCCCGCGAGTCGATGATCCACCGTGCATGATCCATCCCCCCGTCGGGTTTAGTTTGCCACGTCGGCTCTCTGCGCGGCTAGGCCTTTCAAACCTGCCTCACGGCCTGGTCATGTGTGTCTCAAGATGGCAGCGCACTGTCAGTTGACCGCACGCAGTCTCTGCGTTGTTTCCATAGAATCTAAAAGGTTTCCAAGCTCTGCTGCGTGGTCTTAGGAGTCGCCGTGATGCAGCCGAATCGTCCGAGCCGTCATCTGACGTTCGTGCGAAGTTCTATGAGAGTGCAGCTAGTGAACAGGCGTTTGCGAAGTCCCGTGACACCGCCGAAGCATGCGACTCCATTGAGAGGGAAGGTCACATGGGTTTGCGGAAGTCTCCGAGGCCGAATCCTGGCGGCGATCAAATATTTTGGCACGCAAAATCGACCTCTAAAAAGGAGCAAGGAAAAAGGAGCTCAAACCGGAGCAAAAAAGATATTCTTTCTTCAAACGATTGTACACATACGAGGCGTAACATATCTCCACATTTTATGGACGCGGGAGTCAAGTTGGATTTATCGATCGGTCAGAACCGGGTTTCTGCGCATCGCAGTGCTGAGTATTCCGGATTTTCCCTTGCGGTGTGGGAGCGCAACTCACGAGACCGAGAATCTCGCCGAGCCGCCCACCTCACTGGTGCGCGGATCGGCCATCCATTTCAAACACGCACGGCCGGCTGACCTTCTTGGCCGAGCACGCGACCAAGAAGGATGTCCTGCTTGCCTGCGCAGCCAATCCCAAGCGTCCACTGCAGCCGTACTTGCTCTTCCAAACGTGCCACGACTCGTGACCTACGGCTGGTGTCTCGAGACCCTACAGATCGAGCGCGCTGAGGCTAGAAGTATGTTGCGGTTGGTGCATTGGTGCGTGTACTTTACAGTGGTTGCGTCAGGATTGCGACTGCAACGTTGCACTTGAACAATGGTGATGCTGTCCTGGCTCGGAAGAAGTGGGAGTGACTCGATGTCGGTCCGAGGAGGCCGCGTTTGTTTCCGTCTTTGTGGAGACTCCATGTGTAGGGGAGGTTGGGCTGCCGGCGAAGTCCGCGCGCGGGGGATTTCTTGGTAGAATGCCGAGAATCACGCCGCCCGAGGCCTCGGCCGAGATCTGTCCAATTCTGCGGAAGGCAAGCTGATGCGAGGACCCTGGATGAGATGGCGGGCTCTGATTGGTGCGATTAGAGTTGGTGCATGATCAGAGCGGAAGCATGCGTCGACTTTAGGGTTTTGTTTTCTTCTGACTGGCAACTTGAACGGTGGGAAAAAAATAGCTTTGTGGACTGGTCTGCGGCCTGCTTCGCATCTGAAATATCGTCAGAGTAAAACTTTGAGCCAAAGGTGCGCGCGCATGCGCCGCGGTCGAGGATGCACTTGTATACCCGGGAAGAGAGTCCTCAAACTGCAGGAAGGCGGCGCTGCAAGCCGGCAGCCGTTTTTCCACGTTGAAAGCGATCCAAAACGACGGCCGTGATTGAGCGCCCCCACTTGCGGCTGCGCCTCGGATGCAAATGGGTCTAATCTGATTGGAGGAGAGCGCTGCCGACCCGCACCTTTTTGCTAGATGGCGGGCGGCGCAGGCTCGTGGTGACCAGCCGCCCCGCGAGCTCCGCTGGCCAATCGTATTGTCTGTCCCCGCCCGAGTCAGTGTCGCTCCGTGGTCCCAGGCGCAGCAAGTGATGGTAATCGCCCGCACGCCAGTGGCTGACCAAGTCCGTTCCGCTTTCCGGAGTCAGCTGCCCTCGATCCGGCTGAGATTCGAAGGACGATGTGTTCCCGCTCCGCTGAGTGTGAGCTTCGGGTGTGAACGCGCAAAGCGTCCCCACGACTGGAAGAAACCGCCCACCCATTGCACCTCCTCCGTTGGACCTTTCGACATCACCACATCCATCATCCCGCACTTCACCGATCGTCATCGCATCCAACGACGAGCATCTTTTCTGAACCACGTCGCATTCATCTCTTCACCAAGCCAGTCGAGCCAGGACCTAAGCCACCCTGCCTTTGCTAGCCTTCCTCTGTTCTTCCAAAGCCAAAATCGCCTCAGCCGTAGGCATCCACCTCGCGACGTTCAATCACGAACGCTCATCATCCACACGACTCGCATTCTGATCCACAACAGGTAAGTCTTGATCCATGTCGTCGATTCGGAGGAGCCCGAGACAGCATCGGCACCGTCACCAGCTATGCGGCTTCAGCACATCAGGCCTGGCCCAAGAGTCCAGCACCACGGCCGCGCCGCCCACCACATCGCCCCGCATGCCGGCCCCGCCGCCCGGCTAGGCAAGGCGACTTTTGGCGTCATCAGCGAAGGTTCCTAACCATGCCTTCGAGCTGAAGGGCTCGAGCTGCGGGGGCCACGATGCGTTGCGGCTCATAAGGTCGACTGCGCGCGGGAACTGGAGCTGGCGTGGTCGCAGGGACCGCTGAGGTCGGCGGGACGCTTTGCGTCGACTTTAGATTTGGGCCCGCGTCTGTGGTCCGCGTCGATTGCGACTCTTCTTTTTTCCATTTCGAAAAAAGGAGTGGACAGTCGATTTTGGCTCATGAAAGCTCGCCTCTGCGCGAATTTCGGGCTTTCGACTTCGGAAGGCCTCCGCTCGGCTGGTGATTTGATAATAATCAGCGGCCATCCTTGCTGTGGCGATTGCGCGGCTCTGCACCGGGAAATTTTTTCTCCCTCGTGCGCAGGCGCATCCAGCCGAGGCCGTAGCGCAGCTCATGGCGCTATCCCGGCTGCCCGCTGTGTTGACCGCTCATCATGCGTCTGAACGTCGGCGCATCCGCGCTTTGGCACTTTGGCGCAGTGGTGCAGGGTGGGGCAACCAAAGCCGCCTGCTTACGCTCAGAATAGCTGGCTGGTGGCCACCCCCACCTGCTTAGCCTCAGCAGGCCCTCCATCCCGCTGCTCGGCAAAACAGGCTGGGGTCGATGGACCGTCTGTGCCATTTGCTGCGGGTGCTGGCGCCATCTAGTGCTTTTGTCTCTTCCCCGGGCTGGTTCTAAGCGACCCGGTGACGAGACGTCGGCGGACAGCGGTGGATGGATGGCTGCACGGAAATGCGACGTTCCGGATTGGTTGGTGCGCTCCGCCGCGTGAAATTGCCCGAGTCGGATCAGTCAAACGTCGGCTCGCCCGTTCTCATTGGCTGCTCGCCACACTCTTTCGCGAGCTCTGCATTCCCCTCCCGCCCAGCCAGCCGCCTCGCCTTCGCCACTCAGACTGTTTGACTGACCCCACCTAATATCTATCCTCTGCCTTGCCCTTCATCTCATCCCTATCGACACCAATCCGGCACCGCATATCCACTCCGTGTGCAAACGATATCCACTATCATCCGCAATCGCCTCCCAACCTCCGTTCATTGATCCGCAGGTCGAGCTCCGTCGTCATCAAGCCTAGTTCTACGTCTCATATTCCACCCGGGACTCCGTAGCCAGAGTCACCATCCAATACCCTTCCAAGCAAGTTCGCTCCAACAGCATCTACTGCAATCCGAATCCGCCTGCACAGCATCAGCAACGGAATCAACAAAGCCAAACGTATTTCTCCTCGCATATCATAGACAGCTTCGAAGCTTACGAAGCCCCAACCTCCCCCACCAACCTGTACTTCGCCACCAAAAGCCAAGTGCCTGTTATGGCTCCCGTCGCCGACGTCAAGTCCAACTCCCGAAAGACTCGCTTCGTTGATCAACTCAACGCCGAGCTCGCCCCCGTCCACGAGGAGGCCATCGCCTCCGACAACCTCGAGGCTAGCGGCTACGATGAGGTAGAGCGCTCCACCTCGCTCTGGGCCGGCTCCATGCCCGCTGCCCAGGGCCTCTACGACCCGGACAACGAGAAGGACGCCTGCGGTGTCGGCTTCATGTGCCAGATCAAGGGCAAGCCCGCCCACAAGATCGTCTCCGACGCCCGCTTCCTCCTCTGCAACATGACCCACCGCGGTGCCGTCGGTGCCGACGCCCGTGACGGTGACGGCGCCGGTGTCATGACTGGCATCCCCGACACCTTCTTCCGCCGCGAGACCGAGCGCGACCTCGGCGTCAAGCTCCCCGCTCAGGGTCAGTACGCCGTCGGCAACCTCTTCTTCAACCCAAAGGACGACAAGGCCCGCGCCGAGCACATCCAGACCTTCTCAGACATTGCCGACAAGCTCCACCTCCGCGTCCTTGGCTGGCGAGACGTCCCCGTCGACAACTCCATCCTCGGCCCCGCTTCCAAGAGCAAGGAGCCCAAGATTCTGCAGCCCTTCGTCGTCCTCAAGGACCACTACGGCTCGGGCTCCGCTCCCGCCGACGCTGCTAAGCCCTTCGACGAGCAGTACTTCGGCCGTCAGCTCTACGTACTCCGCAAGCACGCCACCCATACCATCGGTCTCCAGAACTGGTTCTACATCTGCTCGCTCAGCCCCACCAACATCATCTACAAGGGTCAGCTCAGCCCCGTCCAGGTCTACAACTACTACTACGACCTCAACAACGTCCACTACGCCTCCCACTTTGCCCTCGTCCACTCGCGTTTCTCCACCAACACCTTCCCCTCCTGGGACCGCGCCCAGCCCATGCGATGGGCCGCCCACAACGGTGAGATCAACACCATTCGCGGTAACAAGAACTGGATGCGTGCTCGCGAGGGTCTGCTCAAGTCCGAGACCTTCGGCGATGAGCTCGACCTCCTCTACCCCATCATCGAGGGCGGTGGATCCGACTCGGCTGCTTTCGACAACGTGCTCGAGCTTCTGGTCATCAACAAGGTCCTCACCTTGCCTCAGGCCGTCATGATGATGATTCCCGAGGCTTGGCAGGGCGCCAGCTCCCACATGGAGCCCGAGAAGGTCGCCTTCTACCGATGGGCCGCCTGTCTCATGGAGCCCTGGGACGGTCCCGCGCTCTTCACCTTCGCCGACGGTCGCTACTGCGGTGCCAACCTCGACCGCAACGGTCTCCGTCCTTGCCGATACTACATCACCGACGACGACATCATGATCTGCGCCTCCGAGGTCGGCACCGTCACGATCGACCCCAAGACCGTGATTGCCAAGGGCCGTCTCCAGCCCGGTAAGATGCTCCTCGTCGACACCGTCGAGGGCCGTGTCGTCGAGGACCGCGAGCTCAAGATGTCGACCGCCCAGCGCGCCGACTTCGCCGCCTGGCTCGAGAACCAGATGCTCCGTCTTCCGGACATCGTCGACACCGTTCGCCGCAACACCGGCAACGCCATCGCTCCCGTTCTCGACCAGGAGCGTCTCAGCACCGACCCCAAGCTTCTCTCCTTCGGCTACACTGCCGAGCAGATCAACCTGCTCATGCTTCCCATGGTGGCCGACGGTAAGGAAGCGCTCGGCTCGATGGGCAACGATGCTCCGCTTGCCTGCATCTCCACCGCTCCTCGTGTCATCTATGACTACTTCCGCCAGCTCTTCGCCCAGGTCACCAACCCTCCCATCGACCCCATCCGAGAGTCGGTCGTCATGTCGCTCGAGCAGTACGTCGGCCCCGAGGGCAACTTGCTCGAGATGAAGCCCGAGCAGTGCCACCGCCTGCTGCTCCCTTCGCCCATCCTCAGCGTCGACGAGCTCAACGCCATCAAGCAGATCGACTCGGTCCACTCGGACTGGACTGCCAAGACCATCGACATCACCTACGACAAGGGCGACGGCATCCTTGGCTACGAGAACACCATCGACCGCATCTGCTCTGAGACTTCGCAGGCCATCCGCGACGGCTACCGTGTCGTGATCCTCTCGGACCGCGCCGTTGGCCCCGACCGCGTCGCCATCTCGTCGCTGGTTGCTTGCGGTGGTGTCCACCACCACCTCATCCGCAACAAGGAGCGCAGCCGCATCGCCCTCATGATCGAGTCCGCCGAGGCTCGTGAGGTGCACCACATGTGCGTGCTCCTCGGCTACGGTGCCGACGCCATCTGCCCTTGGCTCGCCATGGAGGCCATCCTCAAGGTCTCGCGCGAGGGCCTCGTCAAGGCCGATCTCTCGGCCTCGCAGCTCATCGACAACTGGAAGCATGCCGTCGACAACGGTATCCTCAAGGTCATGTCCAAGATGGGTATCTCCACCCTCGCTTCCTACAAGGGTGCCCAGATTTTCGAGGCGCTCGGTCTGGCCAACAGCGTCGTCGACCGCTGCTTCGCCGGTACCGCCTCGCGTGTGTCGGGCTCGGACTTCACCCTGCTCGCCATGGATGCGCTCGAGTTCCACGACCGTGGTTACCCGTCGCGTGACACCATCTCCATTCCTGGTCTGCCCGAGTCGGGCGAGTACCACTACCGTGACGGTGGTGAGGCGCACATCAACGACCCCATGGCCATCGCCCACCTCCAGGATGCTGCGCGCGAGAGGAACCAGTCTGCGTATGACGCCTACTCCAAGGCCTCGCACAACGCTGTCAAGGCCACCTCGCTCCGCGGTATGCTCGAGTTCGACTACAGCAAGTCGCGTGCCATCCCCATCGACCAGGTCGAGCCCTGGACCGAGATCGTCCAGCGCTTCTGCACCGGTGCCATGTCGTACGGTTCGATCTCCATGGAGGCCCACTCGGCCCTCGCCATCGCCATGAACCGTCTCGGCGGCAAGTCGAACACGGGCGAGGGTGGTGAGGACGCCGAGCGTTCCATCCCTCTGCCCAACGGCGACTCGCTGCGCTCCAAGATCAAGCAGATCGCCTCGGGTCGTTTCGGTGTGACGAGCAACTACCTTGCCGACTCGGACGAGCTGCAGATCAAGATGGCTCAGGGTGCCAAGCCCGGTGAGGGTGGTGAGCTGCCTGGTCACAAGGTCTCGCCCTCGATCGCCCGTACGCGTCACTCGACTGCCGGTGTCGGTCTCATCTCGCCTCCTCCTCACCACGACATTTACTCGATCGAGGACCTTAAGCAGCTGATCTACGATCTCAAGTGCGCCAACCCGCGCGCCCGCGTCAGTGTCAAGCTCGTCTCCGAGGTTGGCGTCGGCATCGTCGCTTCCGGTGTCGCCAAGGCCAAGGCCGACCACATCCTCATCTCGGGCCACGACGGTGGTACCGGCGCCTCGCGATGGACCGGTATCAAGTACGCCGGTCTGCCTTGGGAGCTCGGTCTCGCCGAGACCCACCAAACGCTCGTCCTCAACGATCTTCGTGGCCGTGTCACCGTCCAGACCGACGGTCAGATCCGTACCGGCCGCGACGTCGCTATCGCCTGTCTTCTTGGTGCCGAGGAGTGGGGCTTCGCCACCACCCCATTGATTGCTCTTGGTTGCATCATGATGAGGTACGTCTCCATTCCAACAATCGTTCTTGCTCAGACTTGTCGCTGACTCTCCCTTTTTTCCTCCGACTACAGAAAGTGCCACCTCAACACATGCCCTGTCGGCATCGCCACCCAGGATCCCGAGCTTCGCGAGAAGTTTGCCGGTCAGCCCGAGGCCGTGATCAATTTCTTCTACTATCTCGCCGAGGAGCTTCGTTCGATCATGGCCAAGCTCGGTCTGCGCACCATCAACGAGATGGTGGGCCGCTCGGACCTGCTCCGCGTTGACGACACCCTGCGCACGCCCAAGACGGCCAACCTCGATCTGAGCGCCTTGCTCAAGCCCGCCCACGAGATGCGCCCTGGTGCAGCCACCTACAAGGTGCGCCAGCAGGACCACAAGCTGTACGTGCGCCTCGACAACAAGTTCATCGACGAGGCCGAGCCCGCCCTCACCCAGGGCATGCCCGTTCAGATCGACTGCGAGGTCGTCAACACCGATCGCGCGCTTGGTGCTACGCTGTCGTACCGCGTCTCCAAATTGTACGGCGAGGAGGGCCTTCCCCGTGACACGATCCACATCAATGCCAAGGGTTCTGCCGGTCAGTCGTTTGGTGCCTTCCTTGCTCCGGGTATTACACTCGAGCTCGAGGGAGACAGCAACGATTACAACGGCAAGGGCTTGTCTGGCGGTCGTCTGATCGTCTATCCGCCCAAGGTTTCGTCGTTCAAGGCCGAGGAGAACATCATCGTCGGTAATACGTGCCTGTACGGTGCTACTTCCGGTCATGCCTACTTCCGCGGTATTGCGGCAGAGCGATTCGCTGTGCGAAACTCCGGTGCGCACGCAGTCGTCGAAGGCGTCGGCGACCACGGCTGCGAGTACATGACTGGAGGACGAGTTGTGATCCTCGGGTCCACCGGACGCAACTTTGCTGCGGGTATGTCGGGTGGTATCGCGTACGTTCTGGATATGAACCGCGATTTCTCGAGCAAATGCAACACGGAGATGGTGGAACTCGGCCCTGTCAAGGACCCTCAGGAGATCGCCGAGCTGCGCAACCTCATCGAGAACCACCGCCACTACACTGGCTCGACGGTGGCCGACCACGTGCTGCACGACTTCCACCACCTCCTTCCTCGCTTCGTGCGCGTCATGCCTCACGACTACAAGCGTGTTCTCGAGGAGGAGGCTGCCAAGGCGGCCGCCGAGAAGAAGCGCTCGAGCCACGTCGATCTGCTCGGCACTCTCTCGCGCCACGGCAGCCAGGTCGATGTCTCGGTCTCCGAGGACCAGCCCAAGGACAACGCTGCTGACCGCGTCCGCGAGGTCCCCGCTGCCAAGCCTGCCGAGCCTGCTGTCGTCGATGTCGAGGACTCGATGGTCGACGACGAGACTGCCAAGGCTAGGCTCAACAAGCTCGACAAGACCCGCGGCTTCATGAAGTACAAGCGTCTCGGCGAGCACTACCGCAACCCGTCGAAGCGTGTCAAGGACTACAAGGAGCTCTCGACTCGCCTGAGCGAGGCTGAGCTTAAGTACCAGACCGCTCGCTGCATGGACTGCGGTGTGCCCTTCTGCCAGGGCGACACTGGTTGCCCCATCTCCAACATCATCCCCAAGTGGAACGACCTCGTGTTCAAGGGCCAGTGGGAGGATGCGCTCAACCGCCTCCTCATGACCAACAACTTCCCCGAGTTCACTGGTCGTGTCTGCCCGGCTCCTTGCGAGGGTGCTTGTGTGCTCGGCATCACCGAGCAGCCCGTCGGCATCAAGTCGGTCGAGTGCGCCATCATCGACAAGGGCTTCGAGGAGGGCTGGATGGTGCCCCGCCCGCCCAAGATCCGCACCGGCAAGACCGTGGCCATCATCGGCTCCGGTCCCGCCGGTATGTCCTGCGCTGACCAGCTCAACAAGGCTGGCCACTCGGTCACGGTCTACGAGCGTGCCGACCGCATCGGCGGTCTGCTCATGTACGGTATCCCCAACATGAAGCTCGACAAGGGCATCGTGCAGCGCCGTGTCGATCTGATGGCCGCCGAGGGCATCAACTTCATCACCAGCACCGAGGTTGGTCGTGACGTTGACCCCAAGCAGCTGCACGCTCAGAACGACGCCGTCATCTACGCTGTCGGTGCCACCTGGCCGCGTGACCTCAAGGTGCCCGGCCGCGAGGCGGACGGCGTGCACTTCGCCATGGACTTCCTGGCCCCCAACACCAAGTCGCTCCTCGACTCGGGTCTGCAGGACGGCCACTACCTCAGCGCCAAGGGCAAGGACGTGATCGTCATTGGTGGTGGTGACACTGGTTGTGACGCTCAGGCTACCGCGCTCCGCCACGGTGCCAAGAGCATCGTCAACTTTGAGCTGCTGCCGCAGCCGCCCAACGAGCGCGCCAAGGGCAACCCTTGGCCGCAGTTCCCCCGTGTGTTCAAGGTCGACTACGGCCACGCCGAGGTGGCTGCGCAGTGGGGTAGCGACCCGCGCGAATACTGCATCTCAACCACCTCGTTCGAGAAGGATGCCGAGGGCAAGCTCGTGGCGCTCAACACCATCAAGGTCAACTGGGAGCTCGACGCTTCGGGCAAGTGGCAGATGAACAAGATCCCTGGCTCCGAGAAGCGCTGGCCTTGCGACCTCTGCTTGCTCTCGCTCGGTTTCCTGGGTCCCGAGAACGACGCCATTTCGGCGCTTGGTCTCGAGCAGGACGGCCGCTCGAACATCAAGGCCGACGACCAGAAGGGCAAGTCGCCCTACAAGACCAACGTCGAGCGCGTCTACACCGCCGGTGACTGCCGACGTGGCCAGTCGCTCATCGTCTGGGGTATCCAGGAAGGTCGTGCTTGTGCGGCTCAGGTCGACAGCGACCTCATGGGCAACACTCGCCTCCCTTGGGCCGGCTCTATCAAGAAGCGCCAGTTCCACCCCATCGCCGACAAGGCCAAGGTCGCTGCCACTGCGTAAAGCGTGTGTGCAGCTCTCCTTCCCCATTCCCCCTCCCTTTCGTACATACGAGGTCACATCCGCGCAGAGGTAGGCTTACGGGCGCTCGCTCTATGGCTTTATGAGCCAGCGCTTGCTCGCCTCCTCGGCGCCGACCTCATCATTCTTTCTCAGGCTCCGTCATGACGTGTTGTATCGAAGTGCATCTCTCTCAATCTAGGCTTGACTCTCCTTTCTCCGTGTGACGAGAATCATCATTTAAGTGCGACGGACGGCAAAAGCCGTGGTGAGCATCGAGCGCAAAATCGGTGGCGAACGGCGGCGTCCGCTCGCGCAGTGTGACATCCAGTGAGAGGACCGGATCACACCGAGGTCCTACTGCCTCAGTAGGATATGTCAGATAGGGCGAGCGGAGAAAAGCCTATGAGTGTGAGAGCGACAGTATGAGCACGCTGATGGGAGAAATCCGAACTTGATCTAGCCTGAAATAAAAATTCCCACGCTCCCTCGACATTTGGCACGCGAAATGCGCTGGCAGCTAGCTGAAGGGGCCCAAGTCACGAGACCTAATTTCGAGGTATACAATTTTCGACTGCGCTGACCAGCTGAGTCTGTGATCCCTCGGTGCTGAGGAAGAACGGGCACGCCGCCTGGCTCTGGGTTTGGCACAGCACAGCGCCAGAGTTCAGGGCGAGCCAAACAGAGCGCGCACAGCTGTGGCAGTTCACAGAGTTCGGGTGAGAGAACGATGGGCTCGCCTGTCCGCACGAGCGAGACTGGAGGCGAGAGCGCTTGAGGTTTGTGAACAGCGCAAGCGGAGCACGCCTTTTCCTTTCCCCTACGACATCCTCAAGGCCTAACGTGAGTAGCTACTCAGGCAGCACCGCTTGCGCCTCAGACCAGCAGCATCCGCAGACCAAGAGCAGTCCAACTGACGTGTCCTGTGTTCCCTTCCTGCCACCACCCATCCACCACCTACAGGTCAACATGTCTCACTGCAAGGTAAATATCCCGCCGATTTGAACGGAGCCCTCAGAAGGGTCCAGCCCGGCTACATCATCGCAAAGGATCAGCATGGAGGATCAGGAGCACACTGGCGTCATCGACGTCTTTCCAGCATGACGTTCTACCGACAATCAGAAGCTCAGGCAGGAGGATGAGAAGGACGGTGGATCAGCAATCGCACTCGTAGCCGGGCAACCCAGCAGCTCTTACTCTTCCGCCTTCATCTTGACCCGCATCGACAAACCGTCTCCGTGCCATGGATCAGGCATTGAACGACATGCATCGACATCGGCAACAGCAACACGCTCGGAGCAGACGGGGGTGGGAGGACAGTTGGTCGAAGTGGATGGTATGAGCACAGATTGGACGAGTAGTTTGATGTCGTTTTGGGCAACTGCGGGCAGCGATGACACTGGTCGAATGTCGCTGGGAGATGGCAGTGTCGCCTGTCGTCACCGCCTATCTTCTTGGCATCGAAAGGCAGCATTGCTCGCAAACGTGGACCTGTCCGTTCAACATACTTTCTACAATACTCGCTCGCGACCCTCTTTGTTCCATTCAAGTTCGACGCCACCGTCCTGGCACCTCCAGCACTTCCGACCGTTGCCACAGTCGACACATGCATTCGATCAACGCCGATATCTGGGCATTGATCACAGGATCGTTGATCGTCATAGAGATGGAGGCGAAGAGAAAGAGGCTCCAGAATGCTTTTAGGTCGATGTACAGCTTTGCTGATGCAGCCTGGCATTCGCCTGCTTTTCGCTTCTCTCCCCCTTTTCCTTGCACATCATCGACTTTGCTCCCGCCCGACAATATTTTTGTCGATGCTGCTGCCTTGTCTGCTGTTGATGCACTCTACAGTTCGAGCACCCGCGACACGGTTCGCTGGGTTTCCTTCCCCGCAAGCGTGCCGCCCGTCACCGCGGAAAGGTTAAGGCGTAAGTACTACTCGGCAGCTCCTCGAGCGCATTTCGAATCCCTCGTTGCCAGAACCAACAAGGTCTAACCTGCTCCTCGTCATTGCATTTTTTCCTCGTCATAGTTTCCCCAAGGATGACCCCAAGAAGCCCGTCCACCTCACCGCCATGATCGGCTACAAGGCCGGCATGACCCACATTGTGCGTGACCTTGACCGCCCCGGCTCCAAGATGCACAAGAAGGAGATCGTCGAGGCCGTCACCGTCATCGAGACTCCCCCCATGGTTGCCGTCGGTGTTGTTGGCTACGTCGAGACCCCCCGTGGTCTGCGCTCGCTCACCACCGTCTGGGCCGAGCACCTCTCGGACGAGGTCAAGCGTCGCTTCTACAAGAACTGGTACCGCAGCAAGAAGAAGGCCTTCACCAAGTACGCCAAGAAGCACTCTGAGAGCAACGGCTCGTCGATCTCGCGCGAGCTCGAGCGCATCAAGAAGTACTGCACTGTTGTCCGTCTGCTCGCCCACACCCAGGTGCGCAAGACTGGCCTTAAGCAGAAGAAGGCGCACCTCATGGAGGTCCAGATCAACGGTGGCTCGGTCGCCGACAAGGTCGACTTCGCCAAGGAGCACTTCGAGAAGACCTTCGACGTCAAGTCGGTCTTCGAGCAGAACGAGATCGTCGACGTGATCGCCGTCACCAAGGGTCACGGTTACGAGGGTGTCACCGCCCGTTGGGGTACCAAGAAGCTTCCTCGTAAGACCCACCGTGGTCTGCGTAAGATCGCCTGTATCGGTGCCTGGCACCCGGCCAACGTCATGTTCACCGTGGCGCGCTCGGGTCAGGACGGTTACCACCACCGTACCGAGATCGGCAAGAAGATCTACCGCATCGCCAACGGCGAGGACAAGACTTCGGGCTCGACCGACTTCGACACCACCGAGAAGACCATCACTCCCCTCGGCGGCTTCCCCCACTACGGCCTGGTCAACAACGACTTTGTCATGATCAAGGGCTCGTGCCCCGGTGTCAAGAAGCGTGTCCTCACCCTCCGCAAGTCGCTCCAGGTGCACACCTCGCGTCGTGCTCTTGAGAACGTCTCGCTCAAGTGGATCTCGACCTCGTCGACCATGGGCAAGGGTGTCTTCCAGACTCCTGCCGAGAAGGACGCCTTCCTCGGCCAGCGCAAGATCAAGGCCCCCGTTGCCTAAGCGAGAGCCTCGCTCGCTTTGGCCTCGTAGGCTTGATTCTTGTTCTTCACCTTTCATTCCCCTTGTATTTTCATCACCCGCATCTCTTCCCCCTCCCTTACCCCCACCCACATTGCATCTGCCATGAGTGCAACCCCCCAAAAAATCGATACGATTACCTGGCTCCCTTCCGCGAGTGGAGTCTGCGCTGTCCTTGTGCTCGACGAACTTGAGTCAATCATTGCTGGAGGGCGGCGTATCCAGTGCACACACAAAGTCGCCTTGGTTGAAGTGAGCAGGGGGCAAAATCTTGATGATGATGTTAGACCACCACTGTTCGGACCCGACAGGAGTGAGCGGCGGGGAAGGGGACAAAATGGACGGAATTGGCCGGGCGAAAGCAGGCAGCCTAGTCGCGCGCGCGTGCGCAGCTGTTGGAGGCGAGCTGGTGCCGATCGGAGCAAGTCGAAATTGAGAGTGGATGAAAGTGACTGGCGAGGCATTCGCTCAGGACTGCTCGAGCCGATGACAAATGGCGCGACAGCCAGAGAAAGAGCAACAGCCAAGAGAGAGCTGGCTCAAGCACCAGCGCGCAGACCCGCCTCCGCTGCCCCACACCCACACCAACCCGGCGCGTCGACCATCGCCCTCACCCTGATCTCCTATACCATCATCCACCCATCTCGAACAACAAAGATGCGTGCTATGCTTCCCGCACTTCAGCAGCCCTTGCGGCTCTCCATGGCTGCGCGCAATCCGCAGCTTCGCATGATCGCCGGCGGCTCGCGCGCCTTCCAGACCACCCCTACCGGCAAGGTCGCTGCCTCCAGTCAAGGACGTAAGTATCCATATCTACGGATCTGCACAGCACAGCAGCACCGCAGCACCGCAGCATCGCAGGCCATCGAAGAATTCCCGCGACACCCGAATGGAGAACGAAGTCGAGTCGATGTGGGGTAACAATGGAGTCGGAAAACGGACGGACAGCTCCGGATCGGCGACGCGATTCGCAGAGAGACGCTCGTGCATCCGCGCTGGTCGCGGACGCGGACGCAAGAGGAGGGAACGCCCAGAGATGCTAGAGCAAATCGCCTGCTTGACTGGAATGATGGACAGATCGGACGGAGCCTGGCAATGTCGATTGCACAAACGACATCAAAGCCCCTGCCATCCGGGTTGTTCGGTATCTTTCAACCGCTTCGCGTTCAACAGCTGCTGTGCCTTCTCCGAGAAGCATCAAAGCACTGCTATCAATGCGTCCAACATGCTGTGCAACCGTTCGGCTATTGCGGAGGAAGGCTCGGCCGAATGCAACAGCAATCACACCTCCAAGAGATAGACGCACTGACTCAATCCCTTGCTTCGACCCTGGTCATGCTTGCACCGCTTTTCTGTTACACGCAGCCTACGTCAAGGGCACTGTCAACGACCCTACCACCTTCCCCGAGCCCAACGCCGCACACGGTTCGAACCACTGGGCGTTCGAGCGTGGTCTCTCGGTCGCTCTGGTTCCCCTCGTCGCGGCTGGCTTCGCCAAGCACGGCTCGTCGGCCATCCTGGACGGTGCGCTGGCGCTCACGCTCGTCGTGCACTCGCACATCGGCTTCGACTGCATCCTCGCCGACTACCTCCACAAGCGCAAGTTCCCCATCGCCGGTCCCCTCTCCACCTGGACGCTGCGTGCTGCTACCCTTGCCACCCTCTACGGTCTCTACGAGTTCAACACCAGTAAGTCCCGCCTATTTCCTGCATAGATCTGTTCGATTGACTGCCGAGGTACTGATCGCCAATCTGGCTTGCTGTCCTCTCTGTGCTCGCAGACGATGTCGGACTCACCGAGTTGATCGCCAAGGTCTGGACGGCCTGATCGGTCGTGGATACACATGTACTCTTCACTCTTCCGTCCGCCAGCCAATCGCAGCAGCTCATTGATACTCTGTACGCCGAAAGAGGGGTGTGTGTGCGCCGACGTGGTGTTGGAGAGCATTCAGACAGCAGAACCGAAACACAGCGATTGGCATGAGTCCGTCCTACAAAGCATGTTGTCAATGCTTGAGCCAGACAAGTGGAGAAGCGTGGTTGCAAGGACCTGACAATCATGACTATACGGTCTAACAGTTTGCAACGAAGACCCTGAACTCCACACGAAGCCCCGAAAAATTTCAGAAGGACTGCGCCGCGAGCGAGTTTTCTTCGGGTGCAGATGCATGGATGCGCTTTGGCTGTCGTTACCCGCTCATCATCACCACCCCCACTTCCGCACAGATCTCATCATCAGCTCCAGCACACACCGAGCGCGCCGAAGCAAGGTCACTCGCTCTCCAAAAGACCAAGAAACACTGTCCATCGAAGCCGTAGGTCGACTCAACCGACACCACCCTCGTTCACAATGGTCAAGAGGCGTAGGAAGACGCGCACGCACCTCAAGGGGCCGAACAACAGCGCGGCGACCTCGACGAGTGCGCCCAAGTCGTTTATCATCCGGACGGGCAAGGTTCCTCGCTCGGTGTCATCGTTAGTGCAAGATACACGTAAGGTGATGGAGCCCAACACGGCGACACGGCTGCGCGAGAGGAACAACAACAAGCTCAAGGACTACATCAGCATGGCCGGGCCGATCGGCGTGACGCACCTGCTCATCTTTGGCCAGACGGATGCCGGCACCAACCTGCGCATCCTGCGCGCGCCGCGTGGACCAACGCTCACGTTCCGCGTCAACAAGTACGCGCTCGCCAAGGACGTGCAGGCGAGCAGCCGACGTCCGACGCCCCCTGGCAGCGAGTTTGTCACTCCACCGCTGCTCGTGCTCAACAACTTTGGAGGCGAGGAACGTCAGATCAAGCTGCTCGTCGCTACGTTCCAGAACCTCTTCCCGCCCATCCAGGTGCAATCGATGAAGCTCAGCCAGGCGCGTAGGATCGTGCTTCTCAACTACAACGCCGCCACCGGCACGATCGACTGGCGACACTACCTCATCTCGGTGCGTCCCGTCGGCGTGTCCAAGAGCGTGCGTCGTGTCATCGAGGGCACGCGCGCCGGCTCGCGCGGAGCTGCCAAGCGCGGTCGCCTGCCCGACCTTTCTTCGACGCAGGACATCTCCGACTACGTTCTCGGCCGCACCAACGGCTCCGGTTCGGTCAACGGCGAGTTTGAGACCGATGCCTCCGAGGCCGAGTCCGAGGCGGAAGACATTGCGGATCCGCGCAACAAGGTGCATCTGCACGACCGCTACGTCGGACGCGGCAATGCGGCCAACACGCAGAAAGCGGTGCGTCTGCGCGAGATCGGCCCGCGCATGGAGCTCAAGCTGGTCAAGATCGAGGAGGGCTGCAACGAGGGTGCGGTGCTCTTCCACGAGTACATCAAAAAGTCGGCGCAGGAGCTCAACCAGCAACACCGCGACCACATCGACAAGAAGAAGCTCCAGGAGCAGCGTCGACTCGAGCAGGAGCAGAACGTCGAGCGCAAAAAGGCCGAAAAGGCCGAACTGCGCAAGACGAGCCGGCGCAATGCGGGTCTCGCCTCCGAGTCGGAAGCCGAAGACGAGGCGGCCGACAATGAAGGCGATGAGGCGGACGAGGAGGAGGAGGACGAGTTTGCCTACGAGGACCAGTTCGCAGACACCATGGACAAGGACGAAGAACTCTTTGATGACCACGAGGAGGACTCGGATGAGGAGGAAGAGCAGTCGGATGATGATGACGAGGATGACGACGAGGAGGCGGGCGGCGTGGCGTGGAACCCGACACGCGGCGAGTCGGGCTACGACAACCCGCCCGGTGTCGAGCCCGTGTCGGACGAGTCGGACCTCGAGCCCATCGCGCTCGGCGGCCTGCAGCACGACTACGGCAGCGCCGACGAGTGGCCCGAATACTCGGACGACGATGTTCAGGACCCAGCGCCCAAGAAAGCGGCTCCTTCCAAGCCGGCTTCCCGACGTGCACCTGCCGGCAAGAAGGGTCGCCGCTAGACCCTTTTCTTCTCAGCCAGCACAATCTCACTTGCGTTTGTCATCACATTCTGCCACGCCGAGGCTCGTGCGCTTGGCGAAAGTTTGCGGCCTACATTCCGAGCCTCGATGCGGTCAGGGGGGACGAGAGTGGTGATGTGTGTGGTGTGGAGCGAGCTGCGTTAGGCTGCGTCTTCAAGACCCTCTACGGTCTTGAGGAGTTCTGTGAGTTGGCGGTAGAGCTTGAGGATGACGAGCTGGTCGATTGGGTTCATGGCGAGCGATTTTTGATCGAGCGAAGCTTGATTCTGTGATGCCCCGTTGAGCGATCTGGCTGGGTCTGTGGAGCCCCAATTCTGAGCCATGCGCGAGATCTTGCCGAGCGCACGTCGGAGGTCCTTTAGTTCGAGCTTGATGGCGTAGAGCGCGATCTTTTTGGCGTTGGCAGCCGACGGTTTGTACGTGCCGATGGTCACATCGAGTCCTCCAAAGAAACCACCTGCTGCGGTGGTAGCAGCTTCGGACGATGGATCGGACTTTGTGGTCGAGGAGGCTGCAAAGCCTTCGCGCAGGATGCGCACCGCACGCGCGTAGATCTGCAGTGCAGTCGAGACAAGCAGCGAGGCCGAGATCTCGGTCGAAGGATCCGACTGACACGTCGGACAATCGGCAGAGCAAGCGCACTGCGCCGTGATCGCCTGCGACGCAGTCAACGTCAACTGGATCGTATCCGTCGCAAAGCTCGCCCGACCTCGCCCATCCGCAGTGGCCCCGCGCGAGGCGTCGCTCCGCTTTTGCGGATCCGTCTCCCGAAGCACCTGTTTGACACTGAGCAGCGCAACACTCATGTCGCACAGACAGGTACATCCCTTGCCGTTCGGATTCGGCACGCAGTGCACCTTGCCCGGATGGTGCACGTGCGTCTCGGCATGCCGCCGACGCTCACCATCCAGCGCCTCCTTACCCTTGCCCGTCACCGCCGCCGACGTCGACAGCGGGCCCATCTCGATCTCGCCCTCCGCCCCGATTGTCGACGGCGCGCTCGCACCGTGACCCGAACAGCAACTCTTGGTCTCCGCCACTTGGACTCGCTGCGCAGCGGTATCATCGGCTCCGCGAAGAGCGGTCTTGCCAGCGCAGCAGGAGGGTGTTCCTTTCGCCGGCTGTTCGGGAGACGACGTTTGTCGATTCTGCTCGGAGGTGCAGCACGGACTTTTCGATACGCTTTCCGCGACCTGCTCGATATGTCGCTTCGGATCGCCAGACCGTAAATTGTCTTTGCTGTCCTTCGTCTTGGAAGAGCAGCAGCTCTTGGTGTCGGACACGTCGGAGCCATGGCCGCTTGGACTCGGCGGTGTTCTGCCAGGCTCGATCGCGGGTAGCGTAGACCAGCCGAGCCCGCTCTCGGTGGCTGCGACAGCCTGCTGGATCTGACCCTGCCCCATGCCTGCCAATGCGCCCCGGGGCCATGCCCGGTCGCTGCCGATCGTAGGACGGCGCTTCCGCGTCGTCGAAGTCGTGTGCATCTTTCCAGACGGAGATGCCGACGCTCCTCCAGCGATCGCGTCGGTCGCCGCCGGGGTCGCGCTGGTCTGCGTGATCTGTCCGAGGCCAGACGGGAAGGCCGATGGCTCTGTCGACGGTGTTCCCGAAAGACTGGGCCCTGCCGAGCTAAAGTCGGCGCCGTTCAGGCCGAGATCCCACCAGCTGAAGTCGGCAGGTACGGCGAAGCTCAGGCCGGGCTGGAGGACGGCGCTGCTCATGGCCCACGCCTCGACGGACGAGGTCGGAACGCCTTGCGCCTCGCCGCCCTCGGGCAGCGTATTCGGCACGAAGGTCGCGTTTGCCGAGCCCGCCGAGCTGGGTCCTGCTTCTGAGAAGCTGCGCTGTTGTTGCTGTTGTTGGTGCAGCAGCTCTTCCGACGAGATCTCGAGCATGTCGAGCGACTGCAGGAATGCAGCCACCGACAGATCGTCGAGCGAGGGCATCTTGGAAGAGAGGTTGCTCTGCGTCCCGGCCGATCTCGCGTGCGAGGTATCGGAGAGCGATATGCCCGACGCCGGCGTCAGGACGTCGGACGGCGTGACGGCATACGCCAACTGGTGCTGCGACCACACGGACGGCGTCGATGGCAGCCGTGCGTCGACGATATTGGGAGCAAGCATCCCGGGTGTCGAAAGCGGACTCGGGCCGATCCCAAACATGTTGGCTGCGGACATCGTCGAGGAGTGCGAATCGTGTGGCGCGGCGCTACTTTCGGGCGTTGCTGCCAGGAAGAGGTTTTCGGGGAAAGACGAGGCTCGGCTGCTGCCGAAGGGATAGCCGACGGACGAAGTCGAGTCCTCGGACTTGATCTTGGCCATGCGGACCGCTGCATCTCCCGAAAGATCCCTGCTCTTGCCCTTGAGTTTTGCCTTTTGTGTGGAAGGACCAGCGTCCTGAGTCGAAGCGGCGGAGCGCGAAGGCGAAGCAGAGCCGTTCGAGGCATCCCGGCCTTCCTCGGCCTTGCGCTTCTTTGGACGTCCGATGGGAGCTCTGGCCGAGTAGACGCACTCGACGTTGTCGCTGTTGCATCTGCCGCAACCGCCGTCCTCGGGCAGGACGCCGCTGCACTTGAGCTTGCGGTTGCGGCACGCTTCGCAGGCGGTGCGGATGATGAGCCCAAGCCGCGCCGCCTCTCCCTGCGTGTAGAGTCTGCCGTCGGGCCCGAGGATGCGGTCGGCTTTGCTGCCACCTCCGAGGCCGGCGTTCACCGCATCGAGGGCCGATGCAAAGTCGCCGTCATGCATCTTGCCCGTGGCTCTGTCCGATGGAGGGGGTTTCACGGAGGTGAGTGCGTGCACCGTGGACGACGCTGACTTGCCCTTGCCATCTGAGCGAGAGGGAGCGGCAGGGTGTGGGAAGGAGCTGCTGCCATCCGAGGGCAGCTTGGACTTGGTGGGCGAGACCGAGATGCGAGAGCTGGACGAGGTGGCGGGAGTGCGGACCGCCTCGCCGGAAGATCTGCTTCGAGGCGAAGATCGCGACGAATCAGACAGGGTAAGAGAAGATCGAGAGGCTACGGTAACCTGATGGTCAAGGCCATGAGGAGGATGTACCTTCTTTGGGCCCGAAGAATGTCGTGGCCGCTCAGGAGTTGGCGAAAAGACCGCGGCGGTTGATGCCGACATGTCGCTGGATCGGGAGGATGCCGAAGTCCGGATCGGATGCGCTCTCAAAGGGACCGGCCTGACGACCACGTCCTGAGTGCAGTGCAATCAAAGTGCAGCCTGACTGAGCTTCTTCCGAGTGAGCTCCCGGATCAGACTAGTGTGGTTCCTGCGTCTCGTCTTCTGCAGTTGCAAACCGAACCTGCGCTTACTGCAGGCGTCTACTGCAAATCCCCGCACCGGGTCGGGCGAGCTGAATAAGCTGCGGATGAGCGCTTCTTCTGGTCAGACGGCGGTCCGGGGCTGCAGAAGATCAAAGCAAGCCGGTACAGCTTCTCGGAAAAGGTTCTCGGAGCGTTTCTGAGCCAGTGTGAAGAGTGATAGAAATAGGCTCCTCTACGAGCCAATGACTATGATCTGCCTCTCGTCGAGCTTTGCCTATGAGTATCAAGAGAAGCTGCTCTTCGTGTCTCCAACCATTCGTATCTCTCTCCGGGAGAGGGGTGTGCGTTGATGTCGAGCAGATGGGCTTGTCTTTATACCAAAGGAGGGTGGAAGTCTTCAGCCAAACAAGGGGTATCGGGTCACCCGCGCTCGGAGCCTTTTCTTTTGCTTCAGGGTCCCATGTAGCCCGATGGCACCTCTCTCAGTCGGATCGGAATCGCGATTCAAATTTGGCCGACCACACGTGACGCGACTTGGGAAGGCCAAAGGCGAGAAGTTCGCGAATCGGAAGTGCTACAGTAGCTGCTCGTCATCCGCTTTCCTCACTGCTCCACTTGTCACGAACCTCTCCCTGGCTGAGCCTCTACATCTCCTTCTCCGACCCATACTACGCCACCCTCGAGGTCGAGCGCTCGTGGAGACTTTGCCGCGATGCCGGCCAAGAGGCGGTCCGCACCGACGGACGAGGCGCCTGTGGAAGCCGTCGAAAGCGTCACCGACCCGTCGTCCCTTCCAGAGGCCATGGACCCTCTGGCATCCCTCTTCCCGATCACTTCACCGTTCCCAGACCCAACAAGCGACGACACACTCATACCGCTCGCAGATGCCAAGCTCGAGCAGGAGCTGCTGCGCAACCCAGACAACTACCGCGTCTGGACGTCGTACATCGACCATATCGTGGAGACCAACGTGGTCAAGCGCCCGCCACCAGATGTGTCGTTCAGCACATACCAGGCTTCCCTTCTAGGCCCGCTTTCAAGCAGTACTCAGCGAACAGCACTTCGACGCATCACGAGCATATACGAGCGTGCCTTGGCCCAATTTCCGACACGCTACGCCCTTTGGCGCGACTATCTCCAGCATCGTTCGCGCTTCGTGCTCGGCGAGCCCAAGGGTGGGTTCGAGGCCAAGCGCAAGCGCGATCTGCAGGCTGCTCGCGAGAAGCTCGACGTTGGCCCGGCACTCGTAGAGCCGCCGGAAGACGAGGATTTCGGACCGGCGTACCGTGGTGGACTGGACGGCGTCGTCGGATGGCAGGAGTGGAGAAGCCTTGCGGCCCTGTACGAGCGCGCGCTCATGTGGCTACCGGCCATGCCTCGCATCTGGCTCAACTACCTCTCCATGTTCCTCCATCCTCAATGCCCTCCGACGCTGTCGCACACACATGCGCGTCGCACCTTCGACCGGGCGCTGCGCACGCTTCCTGGCTCGCTTCATCTCCGCATCTGGAAGGTGTATCTCAGGTGGGCAGAGCATCGCGGAGGAGAGACATGCCTCAAGGTATGGCGTCGATACCTCCGCGTCGATCCCTCCTTGACCGAACGATACGTCTCCATCCTACTCGCGCAGACCGAGGACCAGGACGAGGAAGCCCAAGACGACGACGAGGGAGATTCGGCGACCGAGGCGCAACCGAAACGAGGCCCGTCAAAAGCGTTGGAAGCATCCAAACTCCTGTTGCGACTGGCGCGCAGAGCGGCGGATGGCTCGTACGTGAGCCCGGACGACAAAAGTGCCTACCAGCTCTTCATCGAATGGCTCGAACTCACCGAGAAGTATCCGGAACAGATTGGACTCGATCCTGAAGAGGAGAAACTTGCGTTGGAGCAAGCTGTCGTTCCCATCACAGCCTCAAGCGCATCCGCCAAAGGCACAACAACCAAGCAAGCATCAGCACACAAGGGTGCGAAGGGCAAAGCGTCCGGGGCACCCGAGCCGTCGGACGCGTCGTTGGCCAAGCAGCTCGAAACGGACGCGCGAGATGCGTCGCGTCTCAACGTCACTGCCATCATCCATGAGGATGGCTTGGAACGCTTTGCGGACCAGTCGGGACGACTGTGGACGGGGCTGGCAACCTACTGGATCAAGCGCGGCGAGTTCGACGCGGCGCGCGACACGTTCGAGGCGGGCATGAGGGCGGTCAAGACGGTGCGCGACTTTACGCAGATCTTCGACGCCTATGCGGAGACGAGCGAGAATGTGATCGCCTTTATGATGGACGAGCTCGCCGAAGATGGCCAAGAGGAGGACGAGGAGGAGCCGCGCGAGCACAAGGAGGCGGAGCTGGATCGTCGCATGCAAGAGTTCGAGGAGCTGATGGAGCGACGGCCGTTCCTTGTCAATGACGTGCTGCTCCGACGCAATCCGGACGATGTGCAGGAGTGGGAGAAGCGCGTGGTGCTGTACGGCGACAACGACGCCAAGATCATCGAGACGTACCGCGAGGCCATCCAGAAGATCAACCCGCGCAAGGCGACGGCCAACCTACACCAGCTCTTCCTCAACTTTGCCCAGTTCTACGAGTACGGTGGCTCGGAGGGTCTGGCGAAGCTCGCGCAAGAGAAGGAGGAGAAAGTTGATGCGGGCGCGGCCGAGGAGCCAGAGATCGAGGGCGACCTGGAATCGGCGCGCAAGATCTTTGAAAAGGCCGTGACGATCCCATTCCGGCGCGTCGACGAGCTGGCCGAGGTGTGGTGCGAGTGGGCCGAGATGGAGCTGCGGCACTCGAACTACGACGGTGCGATCCGGGTGATGGCACGGAGCGTGGCGCCGCCTCGCAACACCAAAGGGATCCAGTACCACGACGAGACGCTGGCGCCGCAGACGAGGCTTTTCAAGTCGCTCAAGCTGTGGAGCTTCTACGTGGACCTGGAGGAGTCGCTGGGGGATGTGGAGAGCACGAAGCGGGTGTACGAGAAGATGGTGGAGCTCAAGATCGCCAGCGCGCAGATCCTGATCAACTACGCGGCGTTCCTGGAGGAGCACGAGTACTTTGAGGAGGCGTTCAAGGTGTACGAGCGCGGGGTGGAGCTGTTCACGTATCCGGTGGCGTTCGAGATCTGGAACGTGTACCTGAGCAAGTTCATCAAGCGGTACGGCGGGAGCAAGCTGGAGCGGGCGCGGGATCTGTTTGAGCAGGCGTTGGACAAGTGTCCTGCGCGGTTCTGCAAGCCGCTGATGCTGATGTACGGCAAGCTGGAGGAGGAGCACGGGCTTGCGAAGCGGGCGATGAAGATCTACGAGCGGGCGACGCAGTCGGTGCGGAGCGAGGAGCGGTTCGAGCTGTTCAGCTTCTACATTGCCAAGGCGGCGGCCAACTTTGGGCTGGCGGCGACGCGGCCGATCTACGAACGGGCGATTGAGGCGCTGCCGGATGCGCAGACGGCCGAGATGTGCGTGCGCTTCGCCGAGCTGGAGCGCAAGCTGGGCGAGATCGACCGGGCGCGCGCGATCTATGCGCACGCGGCGCAATTCTGCGATCCACGCACGCAGGCCGAGTTCTGGAAGCAGTGGAACCAGTTTGAGATCGAGACGGGATCGGAAGACACGTTCCGCGAGATGCTGCGCATCAAGCGCTCGGTGCAAGCGCAGTTCAACACGGACGTCTCGTACATTGCGGCGTCGGCGCTCAGCCAGGCGCAACGCAGCCAGGCGCAGCACAGGGACGAGACAGGCGTCAATGGCGGAAGCGGCGCCCTCGCTGCGGCAGAGATGGACGAGAAGGACGACCCCATGGCCCGCGTCGAGGCAGCAGCGGCCGCCAGACCTGCGGGACGCCAACCTGCGTTTGTGGCCGCAACGACGGCGGCAAGCGGAGCGCGCGTCGAGAGCAGCCAGGACAACACGAACGCCGAGGTGGTGGGCGGCAACGACGAGGACGACGACGACCTGCTGTAAGAAAGGAGCAAGCACTAGCCAAGACAGATGCAATCACGAATAGCTCCAGTGCGTGCTGGCCCGGCTTGCAGACTGTGTCGCATTGGATTCGAGTTGCTGTCGAGAATGCTACGTGTGCCTTTCCTTCTTCATGCTTCTGGGAGGCACTGTTCCGGGAGACGCGTCCAACTCCGCGGCGCGGCTGTGTCGAAGGAGCCTAAGAGGGGAGAGCGCGGGGAGTCAAAGTCGCTTTAGACGGCAGGGCTTGCAGCGCTCAGCTCGGAAGGTCGGCCTTCCTGAGTCGAAAATTAGAAACTGAGGTCCGACGCTAACTCAGTGAAGCCGAAATTGAGCGTTGAAAAGCCGGCTTGGCTTGCCAATCGCAGAATCGATTCGGCTTGGCGGCAAACAGCTGTCTGGCTGCTACAGTATGCGGCTTGGCCGTGCAGATGCAGAGTTGGTTCATGGCCCTGCACGCGTGGAGACCACCGCGCTCAAGCCCTTTGCCGCTTCTGCCCCGCGCCTCGGCAGATCAGCAGCAAGTCGTGAACCACAGAATTGAATTTGAGCTGTGCGAGCAAAAGTGTCACTCCAACCCTCACTCACATCCCATCCACTTTGACAGTAGTGCGAGGTTGGGCGGCTAACTCAGGACCCGCCAACTTCATCTCGCCTCATCACCTACCGCCGCAGCAGCCATTCCTTGCTTCGCCTCGCGCTTCATCGTCCGTCTCTCTCACGCGCTGCATCGCCAGATCTTCCAACTTCGCTCTTTCTCCTCGCCGATCGGTCGTTGAGTCGTGGCCGCCAACTCTGCGTCACACCAGACGCGCCCTCCAACTGACCGGCTCGTCTACCCTCCTTCATCCTCGACATACAGCGACGCAGACAAGCTCGGCCACGCACCTGCACATGGCGTCGCTCACCTTGAAACGCTGCCGTCGCCGCCGCCGTCTCTGACGCGCACATTCCGCCTCTCGCCTCCAACACTGCCCAGCTTACGCTCCAGTTCGTGGCGCTTCGCGTCCCTCTGTGCTTTGTGTCCTGCCGAGGCCCTAGGCCTTGGCGCCGCTAGCCATCATGAAGCTCTTCCGTCTTCCGGGCGCTCGCCAACAACCCCGTCAATTTGGCGCCGCGACCTTCGCACCTGTGCACCAGCGAAAGCCTACACGCTCGTCCAGAACAGATAGCAACGTCTTCTTCCTCCAGCTCATCATTTGGACCCTCGTCGCCGTCATCTTCGACGCCTTCTCAGGCGTGTCTGCAGTGGCCAGCCAGTCCCCCGCCGCAGCTGCTGCCGGTCTCGCAGATGACCCCAACGTCAGCACATCCGCCGCCCTCCACCAACGCGAACTCGTGCGTCCAGGAAAGCAGCATCAGCTCGCCTCGGGCGGCCATCGCTTTCGCAGCATTCCTTCCACACGTCCAGCCTCCGTCTCCGATCTCGTGCTTGCCAAGACCGTCGTCCTCACCACCGTAGAGGGCGGCCTCTACGCCCTCGACCGCGAAACAGGAAAGCAGCTCTGGTCTCTCTCTCCGCATTCCAGTCACGAGTCCGACTCCCTTCTCCGCCCTCTCGTCACTGCACTCTATGGCAAGGACCAAAAGTCGTTTGCACAGATCGCACAGGGTGGGCGCACCTTCGCCTCTCCCCTCAGCCAATCCTCGCCCCTGCTCGACAACGGCGGCATCTACATCGTCGAACCCTCCTCGGCGGGTGACATCTATGTGCTCTCTTCCGCAAACAACAAAGCTGGCGCCGCCGCTACCCTCAACGGCGAGCCAGGCTCCGTTCAGCTCGACAAGCTGCCCCTGACTCTGCCCCAGCTCGTCGAGCTCAGCCCCTTCTCCTTTGCCGGAGACGACACCCGCGTCTTTGTCGGCCAGAAGCAGACCACCCTGGTCGAGCTCAACATCCAGACCGGCGAGCTCGGCGCCGTCTTCGGAGGTCGACAGGCCGGTGTATGGTGTGGCGCTCAGGCTCACGACCTCGACCCCAACCCTGACGCACCGTCCGCATCAGCTGCTTCCGGCTCATCCTTCGCCCACGCCGACGCCTGCATCGACGACGAACCCACGCTCTCGGGATCGTCGTCCAAGTCCACATCCCAGCTCGCCTACATCGGTCGCACCGACTACACGCTCAACATCCACTCGCGCAGCTCCCCCGAGGCCCTGCAGACCCTTCACTTCAGCACCTTCGCCCCCAACGCAGGCGATCGCGACGTACAGATCCTTTGGACGCAGGCAGATCATCCAGATCACCGCGCCATCCTTGGCATGCCCGAAGAAGGCAGTGTCGTCTGCTTCAACCTCACCGAGGCCGACCGCGCGGCACGACACGGCTCGTCTCAGGACGACGGCACGCGCGCACTCTGGTCCAGCGAACTTCGCGCAAGCCTCGCTGGCGTGTTCGACGTTGTCTACCCCGCACCGCACTTGCAGAATACCAAGTCGCTCAGCCGACCCATCCTCGTCCCGCATCCCCCCATCCCGCTCCATCGCATCTTCCCGCAGATCGGCGACTCTCACGATCGACAATCCGATGGCTTCGGTACCAGCGTTCGCCCGCTGCGCCGCTCAGCTTACCTCGGCATCGCCGGCGACAGCCTTTATGCGATGAGCTCGCATCGCTTTCCGTTGGTAGCCTTCACCTCCAAGGCCGCTGCTAGCCTTGCCGATGGCTCCAGCTCGGCCTCGGCGGGCGAAACTTGGACGCCCGGTCTGCCGCCCTCCCAGCGTGATTGGGCGCATCAAGGCCAGCAGAAGTGCGCCTCGTTTGGGTGCTGGCTCGGCAGCTACACGTTGCAGGTAGACCCTTCGGCCGAGGGTAGGCTGCGCGACTCACTCTTGGGATCGCATCCCACTCTCGAGATCGATGGCGGCCAGCCGAGACTGAGCATCGGCGATTCACCCGCCTTCCAGTCGGAGCCGGGCTCTTCCAACCTCAACGACTCGGACCAGTCCACAAACGGCCAATCTTCCTCGACCTCTTCTCATCCCGCCAAAACGCCGCCGGGACGCAAGAAGACGCCACCCCGCACTCGCAGGCCGGGAAGTCGAGGCTCGCCCGACAGCTTGGATGTCGACTCCGAGCAGAGCTCTGAATCGCCAAGAAAGCCCAGACAGTCCTCCGATCCTCTCCCGGATGGCTCTGCTCGCAGTTGGAAGGCGCGCATGGCGCTCGTCCTCCTCCAAGTGATTGGCGTGCTCGTCGTCTCGGTCCTCGCCGGCGCCACCTACCTTGGCCTGCAGGAGCAGAAGGCGCGAGCCGAGAGGCAGGCAGCCGACATCGCAAAGGGCGTCGTCTGGATCCCAGTGCTCAAAGAGGACGAGGCGGGCTTCGCAGACGGAGCGACGGCGGAGAAGATGCGTGCGGAGGAGGATCGTCAGCTGCAACAGGCGATCGCACTGTCGAAGAAGAGCGCGTCTCAGTCCAACTCAAAATCTGTGCCCGGTGGGTCTGGCCCCGACCAATCCGTAGATGCCAACGAGGACGACGATGAAGAGGCCGAAGAGGGCCAGGAGGGCGCCGGCTCCACCGGCAAGAAGAAGCAGAACAAGCGCAGACGCCGCGGAAAGCGTGCAGGTGCGGCCGTTGCCGCTAAGGTTGCCAAAGCCAGCGGCAACGAAGGCAGTCCTGAGCCCGTAGATGAAGAGCGCGGTGACCGCGACAACGCGGATGCGGGCCCGAGCGCAAGCGCGGATGCGCCCGCGCAGACAGCGAACGACCGTCAGAACGAAGCTGCTCTCACGCCATCTCGGCCCACCGAGGCTGGCAACGCATCCAAGCCGAGGAAAGATTCCGGTAACACTGTCTCGGACAGTGCTTCCTCGAACTCAAACGAAGATGAGGAGGCGCAGACGCCACGCAAACAGCATGTCGAGAGCATGTCGAGCAAGTCCAGCGGCATGGGCACGCTGCGATCGGCGATCAAGGCGAGCGACAGCCTTCAGCGCGCACAGGAGCTCATGTCTCCCCAGATGCGCTCGCCACTGTTGAACACGGGCTGGGCCGGCTTCGAGGAAGAAGATGCGGCCTCGGTGGGCAGAGCGGCTGCGCAGATTGCCGCCACGGGAGCCAGCCAGTCTGCCAGTGCGGCGCCAAACAACGGTGTCAGCACGTCGTCGCTCAGCATCTCGGATGAGGTGCTCGGCTACGGATCGTCCGGCACGGTGGTCTTCCGCGGCACGTTCCAGGGCCGTGCGGTGGCCGTCAAGCGACTCTTGCGCGATTTTGTCCACGTGGCTTCCAAAGAGGTGTCGCTGCTCGAGTCGGCGGACAACCATCCAAACGTGATCCGCTACTTCTACAAGGAGCTCACGCCTAGCTTCCTGTTCATCGCGCTCGAGCTGTGTCCGGCGAGCTTGGCCGAGGTGGTCGAGAGGCCGGCAGACTATCGCGATCTGAGCAACCTGCTGGATCCTAAGCGGGCGCTGCACCAGATCACCTCCGGTCTGCGTCATCTGCATTCGCTCTCGATCGTGCACCGCGACATCAAGCCGCAGAACATCCTGGTGGCGACGTCGACCAACGGCAAGCATCTCAAAATGCTGCTCTCGGACTTTGGCCTTTCCAAGCGGCTGGATGGCATGGCGCAGACGAGCTTCTCGCAGACGGTCAACAATCCGGGCGGCACGGTGGGCTGGCGTGCGCCCGAGATCCTGCGGGGCGATGTGAATCTGGATGCCGGTTCCGAGTCCGAGTCATCGATGGGCAACAATCCGAAGCCGAGCACGACGCGCGAGGAGAAGCAGCGTCTGACCCGGGCGGTCGACATTTTTGCGCTGGGTTGTCTGGCGTACTACGTGCTGTCGAACGGCGACCATCCGTTCGGATCGCGCTTCGAGCGCGAGATGAACATCATCCGCAAGCGCGTCGAGCTCTCGCGGCTGGACGGGCTCGGCGAGGAGGGGCACGAGGCGCAGGACCTGGTGCTTAAGATGGTCTCGCACGATCCGAGGCACAGGCCGTCGGCAGCCGAGGTGCTCACCCATCCGTACTTTTGGGATCCGAACAAGAGGCTCAACTTCCTGCAGGATGCCTCGGATCGGTTCGAGATCATGGACAAGGATCCGCCGACTGCCGCGCTCGTGCTGCTCGAGTCCAGGGCACGCAACGTGCTCGGTACGGATTGGCACAGGAGGTGCGACAAGATGTTCCTCGAGAACCTCGGCAAGTTCCGAAAGTACGATCCCTCGTCCGTCCAGGACCTGCTCCGCGCCATGCGCAACAAGAAGCACCACTACCAGGACCTGCCCCCGACGCTCAAGAAGATCTTGGGCACGCTGCCGGACGGGTATTTGAACTACTTTACGCGCAGGTTCCCCGAGCTCTTCCTGCACGTCTACAACACCGTGGTCGAGCAGCCCCTCATCAGGACCGAACCGGTCTTCCGAGAGTACTTCCACTGCGCAGAGCCGGAGCACTAGCCCGCACAGATCAACCCCGCCATCCTTCACCACACTGTATTTGTATCGTTTCTCCCCCTCACCCCGCTTAGCTTTGCCTGCATCCCTGCATATGTGTATTATCGTTGCTGAAGAACACAGAGCTTGTGTCTCGTTTCATGTGCTTGTGTGGTGTCAAATGAGAGGGATGGCTGAGGCGGCGAAGAGCAGAGCAGAGGAGTGTGTGGCTGGGCAAGGGAGGGTGAGTGGAGTTCGGAAGTCGGAGGCGTGGCGAGGAGGGGCCGATTTTTTAGCCAGGCGAAGTTTTTCGGAAGAAGCGCTTGGGTGCAGCCGTGTCCAAAAAAAGTGCATACTGCGATTTGGGCGCTTGTGCTCCTCCATCATCCGCCTCGACCGGCATCGCAGTCCGTTTCTCGCATTCGCTCATTCACCACACAGGTCGGAAACGTACAAACGAAGGCCGAAGGTCTCCTGCTCAAAGCCGCCCATCAATTGCACACGACAAGGCTGACCGGCCATCTCTCGAGAGTTCGCATACAATATGGCCGCCTCCGCATCGACATCGAGCGCGAGCGCCGAGCAGAAGTCGCGGCTGCTGCGCTTCACAGGCCACCGCAACTTCCGACAGCGTCTCATCCTTGCGCTCGTCTCGCAGCGACCCGTGCGCATCGATGGCATCCGACCCGATTCGTCGAGCCCGGGTATCCGCGACTTTGAGGCCAACTTCCTGCGCCTCATCGAGAAGGTGACCAACGGCTCGCACGTCGAGATCTCGTACACGGGTACGTCGGTACTGCTCAAGCCCGGTGTGATCGCGGGCGGCAAGGTGGTCCACGACTGCGCGCTCACGCGCGGCATCGGCTACTGGCTCGAGTGGATCGTCGTGCTCGCTCCGTTTGCCAAGAAGGAGCTCCACCTCACGCTCCGAGGCGTGACGAACATGGAGGGCGATCTGGGCGTGGATACGATTCGTACAGTCACGCTGCCGCATCTGTCGCTGTTCTTGCCGCTCGACTCGGTATCGACGTTGGCGAGCTCGCTGGAGCTGCGCATCGCCAAGCGCGGTTCGGCCCCGCTCGGCGGCGGAGAGGTGCACTTCAGATGCCCGATCGTCAAGCATCTCTCCACGCTCAACTTTACGGCGCCAGGCAGGGTGAAGAAGATCCGTGGCATTGCGACTTCGACGCGCGTGAGCCCGCAGATGGCCAACAGGCTGATCGACGCCGCGCGGGGCGTGCTCGGGCGCTACATTCCGGATCTGTACCTGTTTGCGGATGTCTACAGGGGCGAGGACTCGGGCAAGTCGCCAGGATTCGCCATCACGCTGCTCGCCACCTCGACGACGGGTGCGATCTACTCGGCAGAGGCGGTGAGCAGGACGCAGGAACCCGGTCTGCCCGAAGACCTCGCGCAGACGGCGGCACGCATGCTGCTCACCGAGATCGCTCAGCGCGGTTGCATCGACCGCAGCCACCAACCTCTGGCGCTCCTGCTCATGGCGCTGAGCCCACAGGACGTGGCCAAGTGCACCCTCGCGCATCCCACCGCCAACGCCATCCAGATGATGCGCGACATCAAGGAAGCCCTCGGCGTCAGCTTCAAGATCTCCCCCGCCGACCCAAGCTCCCTCCCGCAAGTGGAGAACGAGCAAGAGGCGAGCGACGACGACCAAGACGACGAGCAGGCGCAGAAGAACGAGCTGCTCAAGTCTATCGCCAACCCGCAACAATTCGCCGTCAGCTGCGTAGGCATCAACTTTGCCGGCTTCAGAAAGGTCGGTTGATCGACAGCGCTCTTCAGCGTCGATCCAAACAAGCCACTCCTCGGCTCTATACCCCCCGTATCGAATAAACAATTTTCCTTTCTCCATCTTACCGAGTTCCTGCGCTCATGTGTGTCGCTTTGAGTCGGCCGTTCGCAGTCGGCTTGGTACAGGCCCAGCCCCATCAGACCGAGTCCGGCGTGGACAGTCGTTACCCGACCGGCTTTGAGTCATGCATATGCGTTCAGCTCCGTGCAGACATATCAGGTGCCCCGATGCTTCGACCAAAGCACAAGAGTGATGGCAGGCAAAAAGGGGCAAGAATCCTGCCCTTCATGATGGCAGCAAAAGGGCGAAAAAAAAAGTGAATCTCCCAACGTGGGGCTCGAACCCACGACATTCAGATACCAAGCGAAGCTCGGAAACCCTTGAATAAGAGTCTGACGCTCTACCGACTGAGCTAGCCGGGATGAAATTCTTAGATGTCCGAAGCGCGGAATATTGCGTATATACATTGGCATTGGCGGTGGCCTGACTGGGTCCGGCAAAGGACTCCGTCCGTGCGGGCGAAAGTGTCGGACCAGAAGCACCCCTCGCTTCTGCTTTCCGAGAATACCAACACCACCGGCAGCACCACCTACAGTCTCTGACCGCAGAGTGATAGGCGCGCTTGTGCATCGCGGTCAAGGTGTTTGTCCATTGCTGCGCCACGCCAACATCTCGCCTTCGACCGAGCCCGACGCTGAAGATCGCTCTCAGGTGGGCAGTAAGAGCATCGAATCCGGGCTGCTGGAGCGTCGAGCCTCTGCGGCGCCTGCATACGCAACGCGGCAGCATGTCGGACGTGCTCGTCTACTCGGGCCCGGGCGTCTCGACGTCGGCCCTCCACCACACCCTCAAGACGCTCCGGCTGCTTCTGACCACGTACGATGTCAAGTCGGTCGATGCGCGCACGCTCGCTCTCGACCCATGGCAGAAGGGCACTGCGCTCGTCGTGCTGCCCGGTGGCCGCGATCTGCCGTACGTCGCCGAGCTCGCCAGACCCTTCCGCCGAAGTGACGACCCTTCGTCTCGGAGCGCACCGAGTGGACCGGAGAGGACGGCGGCGCACGAGATCCGCACCTACGTCGAGGCGGGCGGCAACTTCCTCGGCATCTGTGCCGGCGCCTATTTCGCGTCGAGCCACTGCTCGTTCGAGCTCGGCACGCCGATGCAGGTCGACGGCGCACGGCCGTTCCTCCGCTTCTTCCCCGGCACCTGCCGCGGCACGGTGTATGCGGGCTTCGTGTACGAGTCCGACAAGGGTGCGCGCATCGTCGACCTCGACCGTGTGACCGGCGGGGGTGGGCAGGATCAGTGGAGATGCCACTACAACGGCGGCGGCGCATTCATGGACGCCGACACCTTCGCTGCACAGGGCGTCGAGGTGCTCGCGAGGTACGCGCACACGCAGCCCGATGAACTGCGTCTAGACATCGACCTGAACCGGGCCGAGGCGGCGGCCAGCCGGCCAGACTATGCGGGGCAAGCTGCGGTGGTGCTGAGCAGCGTCGGGTTCGGCAAGGCGCTGCTGTTCGGTACGCATCCCGAGTTCCCGCTGCTACCGACGTCGACGCCGGTGCGGCTAGCGGAGAACAGCCAGGCACACGCGCGCGAGCACTCGGACCGCGAGGAGCGCGATCGCCAGCTCCGCCTCCACGAGCAACGCCGCCTCCACTGGCTCCACGAGCTCTTCTCGAGTCGACTCGGACTCCGATCTGAGCTGCCGGCCTGGGCCGCATCGTCCGCCCCTGCTTCTTTGGACAAGGCAGTCAGCGCAGCAGCGGGAACGGCGGTGGATGCGGAAGAGCCCAGGCTGCTGCCGATCTTCCTCTCGGCGATCGGACGCGATGCCGACCAGGTCGTCGACGCCATCGCCGCCAAGCTCACCAAGGAAGCCAGCGCGACGTCGGCATCGCACCTCGATAGCTTCGACGCGCGCGGCGCGCTCAAGACGGCGCACATCGTGAGCGTCAAGGACTCGAACGACGCGATGCACTTTGTGCGCGCCGACGCCGCCAGCATCCGAGAGGCACAGGCGCTGTGCTCGACGGCCGAATACGATGCGTTTTCCAAGCCGATCATCCCGGCGACGCCAGCAGAGGGGGAGGCTGAGTCGACGCCGGACAAGGAGGTGGACCTGGACGCGGTGCCCAAGTACGTGCTCGTATGCAAGGACGAAAAACCGTCGACCGACGTGCTGCCGCACTGGGACATGGCGGCGTACGGGACGCATCTGGAGCACTTCCGCCAGCTGCAGAAGCAGCGCGAGCAGGAGCAGGAGCCTGGCCACTGGACCTCGTGGCGTGCGCCCTATGATCCCTTCAACCCGTTCGGCACTTCGGGCGGGGTGACGGTGGAGGCGAGCTTCGGAACGCCAACGCTGTACACGCAGATGGTGACGTCGACGCAGACGATGCTGGACAAGAACATGCGGCTGCTGGCGGCGCTGCCGGTGGGGACGACGTTCTTCGCGACGCAGCAGATGAGCGGGCGGGGACGCGGCGGCAACCGCTGGATCTCGCCCAAGGGCTGTCTGCAGTTCTCGGCCGTCTTCCGCGTGCCGGTGTCCATGGCCAGCAAGACGGTCTTCCTCCAGTACCTCTCGGGCCTTGCGGTGGTCGAGGGCATCCGGCTTGCGCTGGGTACGAGCGCGGCGGCGCGTAGCGTGGCCGACAAGGTACGCATCAAGTGGCCCAACGACATCTACGCCGAAGTCCCGCCCGCGGATCAGGAGACGCAGGGCGCAAGGGCCAAGACGGCGACGTTCGAACTGGATGGCAAGCGGTATGCGAAGCTCGGTGGGATCCTGGTCAATTCGCAGTTCAGTGGCGGCAACGAGTTTGTGCTCATCTCGGGATGCGGTGTCAACTGCCTCAATGCGCGACCGACGACCTCGGTCTCGGACCTGGTGACGATCCACAACCAGAGCGCGAGCGCCGAACAGATGCTCGAGGTGGTCTCGCAGGAGAAGCTGGCGGGCGCCATCCTCTCGACGTTCGACTCGATCTGGAAGGTCTTTCTGCAACACGGTGGCGACTTTCGACCGTTTGTCAACAGGTACAGAGAGGTGTGGCTGCACAGCGACCAGGAGACTACGCTCACCGAGGATGCGATTCGATCCGAGGCCGCCGCGCAGACGGCGGGGGATGAACGCGTCCGCATCGTCGGCATCTCGTCCGACTACGGCCTGCTACAGGCGGTCCCGCGCACGTCGAATATCTACGCCACCGACGCCAAGGCCTGGGGCACCACGCACGAGGCAGGAGCCAGCGGCATCGTCCAGTTACAGCCGGACGGCAACTCGTTCGACATGCTTCAGAACCTCGTCAAGCGCAAGATGTGATCTCACACACCCCATGCAAATCTTCCAAAACATGCACGCTTGGCAGCGTCGTAGTGAGTGTTAGCTCCGATTGTGATTGAAAAGGATGAGGCGGGCGGTGGGTGAATTTGGGTCGCGTCGAGCAGCGTCTGGAAGCCCGCGGTAGATGGTCGAAGGGCCGGGCCGACGTGGCAGCAGCGAGCGAGAGAGTGGACGTGCGCGGTGCAGCAATCAGGCAGTGCAGCGCGGGTGGAGGACGAAGGATTGGAATTTAGGCTGTCGTGCGTGCTGAAAGTGCGGAGTGATTTCGGACAATCGCAGCTACCGTCTACGCACACGCACATACTCTTGCCTCGATCAATCATCGCGAAGGACCCCAAGAGGACGCCAAGAGGACCGCATCGATATCCGACGCAGACCTTCGCTTGTTCACGCTCAAACCTCTTCGAACCACAAGCTCCAGAGACGGAAAAAGAAACGGGAGGCATCTAGTACAATGTCGGCCGCGGTGGTAGAGGACGCGCTTGCGCCTACGCTGCAGAACATCCTGGACCAGAAGACGCTCAAGTGGCTCTTTGTGGGCGGCAAGGGTGGCGTGGGCAAGACGACGACGTCGTGCTCGCTGGCGATCCAGCTGTCCAAGGTGCGCGAATCGGTGCTGCTGATCTCGACGGATCCGGCGCACAACCTCTCGGATGCGTTTGGCCAAAAGTTTGGCAAGGAAGCGACCAAGGTCAACGGCTTTGACAACCTCTCTGCGATGGAGATCGATCCGAGCTCGAGCATCCAGGAGATGATCGAGCAGTCGGACAGCTCGGGCGGTGCGATGGGTCAGATGATGCAGGACCTGGCGTTTGCGATCCCGGGTGTGGACGAAGCGATGGGTTTCGCCGAGATCATGAAGCACGTCAAGTCGATGGAGTACAGCGTGATCGTCTTCGACACGGCACCTACCGGTCACACGCTTCGCTTCCTCTCCTTCCCCACCGTGCTGGAAAAGGCGCTGGCCAAGTTCAGCACGCTCGGCCGCAGCCTCGGACCGATGCTGGGCCAGTTCCAATCGATGCTCGGCGGCGGCGGTGGCGCCAACCAGGAAGACATGTTTGCCAAGCTCGAGAGCATGCGCGAGGTGATCACCGAGGTCAACACGCAGTTCAAGGATCCGGAGAAGACGACCTTCGTGTGCGTGTGCATCGCCGAGTTCCTCTCGCTCTACGAGACCGAACGGCTCATCCAGGAGCTCACGCAGTACGAGATCGACACGCACGCCATCGTGTGCAACCAGCTGCTCTATCCCAAGAAGGACTCCAACTGCCAGCACTGCAAGGTGCGCAAGCAGATGCAGGAAAAGTATCTCAACGAGATGGCCGAGCTCTACGCCGACGACTTCCACATTGTCAAGATGCCGCTGCTCACCGAGGAGGTCCGCGGCACCGAGAAGCTCAAGAGCTTCAGCAAGTTGCTCATCGAGCCCTACACCCCGCCATCCGAGTAAAGGCCGCGGCCGATTCGAGCCTGTGGATTCCGTAGTCATCGTATGCTTGTTGATGTTCGCTGTGCAAAGTACTTCAGCTGCGTGGTTAGACTGTGAGAGGCGGGGCTCGGTGCACGTTAGTCGTTGGGCCTCGAATACTTGAGAGCTGTTAGACCGTGATTGCAGCCGTGCTGGAGGGGGTGCGCCGATGTCCATCGGAGAATTTGGATGCGAGGCGAGCTTGGCCGCGTGCTGTGTCTCACTCATGGCTCACCCGCCCATTGGTGCGTCAGCTTTTTTGAGCTCAGGCATGCCAGGCTGAGATCGCGGCTCTGCGTCGACGGGGTGACGCGGACACGGAGCAAAAGCGAGCTTGGCCGTTGAGAGCGTGATTCGGCAGTGTCGGCTGTGCACGATGCGATGATGACCAGCAGCCTCTCCGTTGGGTGCAACGAGGATCCCGCACGAGCCGCTTCATGCGAAGAACGAGTCGTCCGCCTTTTGGCTCGTCGGCTTTGGCCCGACGATGCCCAGCTGCAGGCGATCGAACCTCGGCGACACGACGAGCCAATGGTGAATGCCCAACCCGGAGCTGGGTGTGGAGGTGAGGTGTTGCAATGCGAATGCGAGGCGGCATCCGCACGCTCCGAATACGCCGCAGCGGCCACGCCTCCACACTGCCCAAGAAAAGCCGTGGAGCTGAGGCCACAAAAGTGTTGGTCGGCATCGAGCTGCCGGAGCCAGGTCGTCTTGACGCTTTGCCCTGGCTAAGCTTGCAATTCCAGAAAATGCGAAAAAAAAATGACCTTCACCGCCCTAGCCAATGAGGATTTTCTTCCGCCTCAAACCACAATGCAGGGGAAGCCACGGGAGCCACGCAAAAAGGGGAAAAAAGAAAAAGAAAAAGCCAGACTCGAGTGTCGCTGACTGGTGGTGGGCTTGGACCGCGCGCCTGAGAGCAAAGTGAGCCTTTCTTTCAGCCTTTTTTCTTCTCCCTATGGCGGCAGCAGCAGCAGCCTGTCGTTTTTCACCCTCCGATCACCGCCAGCTGCTAGAGTAGCCAAGTTGGCACCGTGACTTGAGCAACCCGCCTCGCTGCACAACCACTTTGTCACACCGTCTGTACCTTGCGCTTGGCTCGACCCTACACCACCCGCGAGCCCACCACTCCCTCGCACCATCCTCCTTTACCCCCAACCACCCCGCTCCGACCGCATCGCTCAGAAGGCAGGCATCTTTCGAGGCGGACAGCTTCGACATATACTCCGTGCATACCCCGTCGTTCACGCCCAACTCGTCCTCCCCACCTTGACCTCCTTGCTCCTCCTCGTCCTCGCCCAGTGCTTTGGCTCGCAGCTCTCGCTCGCATTCATCGATACCTCCGCCTTTTGCTTCCTCTGCATTCGACCCTCCAACTCTTCCGCCACTTCCGCCGACCACTTCTTCTGCCCACCAGCATCCGCCCCCTTCATCTCGCTCGAATCCGTCCGTCCGTGCTTCGAGCTCATGCCTCCTCGCTGACCTCGCATCGACACTACTATTCCCCACGCTTCCAATATACCTCGAGCCGCCCATCCTCTCGGATATACCCTACCGCCTACCCTTTTTCCCTTCGCAACCAGCTCGCAAGTTCATCGATCTGTTCGTGCTCCTCTCCTCATCCAACGCCCTTGACTGCCGAAAGAAGCGCACAACGCACGCCTCGTTTCTCGCTCGCTCACGGCAACGTCCTCGGTTGCGACCCTCTGCTGCCCGGAGCTCTGGTGCCGCGCTCCCGCTGCGGTCCAGGTCTCCGTATACCCCCCTCCCGTCGCAGAGATGGATCTCTACTCGACTTCCTTCACCATCCCGCGCTCCATCGGCGCGAGCAGCTTTGTCTCGGACGCTCCCGCCAACTCGGCTGCTCCCTCCAATTCGGCGCCCGGCTTTGGTCATGATGGTCTTCGCTCTAACAACGCCGTAGGTGCGCGAACCGGAACCGCTCCCTCCGTAGCCCCCGAGGCGCCCGCCTCCTCACTCCCCGGTCGCTTCACCTCGATGCGTTCCCGTTTCCCCCCAAGCGTCAAGGCCTTCATGCCCAGTGCTTTCGGTGGCAAGCGTACCAGCGAACGCATCGTCGAGGCCGTCGGCGCAGAGAAGGCCGAGTCAGACGCCTCCGCCCCCGCCAACGCCAACGCTTCTGCCTCTGCCAACGACGCTGAAACCTCCACCCCGCTCGCTCCCATCGGCGAGCGCGGCAACGCTCGCCCCTCCAAGCTCTCCAGTTCAGGCCTTGCCGACGACGTCGCCGCCAACCAGCATCGAGACAGCCGCTCCACCGTCGGCACCCGCTCCAGCTTTGACGTCTCATCCGCCGCCTCGTTCGTCGCAGACAGCACCGCTCCCAGCAGCGCCGTCGGTGGCAACGCCGGTAGCGCCACTCACTCTGCCTCCAACTCCATCTCCGCCAACCAGCATGAGCGTGGCATGACGCAGTCTCAGAGCAGCAAGGATCTTCAAGAGGCTATCCAGAAGCTCAGCTCCGACGTCATGTCCAACCACCAGTGCCTCGTCTCCTTTGCTCCTGTCGCCCAGGTCGACGAGTCACGCATGCCTTCCACCCCGCTCACGCATCCCTTCCCGCGTCAGAGCTCCTTCTCCTCCCTTCAGAGCCTCGACCAGCTTCCTTTCCCCAACCCAAATGGCGCCAACGCCTCCGGCTACCCTTACCAGCAGTACCATCCCCAGCCCATTGGCACGCCCGACGCGCACTCGCCCGCCTACTTCACCGGCCGCACAGCAGGCGAAGCGCTCGGCGCTGGCTTCCCTGGCCTCAATTCCAGCTCCCTCTCGCTCTCCTCCCTTAACCCTCAGTCGGCCAGCGGCAGCCATGTCGCGCAGGAAGTAGGTCTCTCTTCCGCCCAACTGCGCTCGCCCAATTCTGCCACCAGGGCCGCCTCGCGTCCCAGCCTCAGCGGTGTCGCCAAGCCGCCCCAGTACAATTTCCACCTCAGCGGCGGCTACCAGCAGGTCATGAACGCTCGCGGCACCATCCTGCGCGAGAACCCGTTCAAGTCCACCTCGTCCATCAAGGTGCCCCGCGCCGACGTTTTCGATGTCGCTCCCGGCTCCTCTCCCCCTGGCAAGGAGAGCGTCAAGGCCGACGTGCGCCGCAAGCTCGACGAAGTCCAGACCGCGACCGGCGCCACCATCACGCTCAAGAGCAACGACGTGCGCGGAGCCGATCTCGGCTACGGCCTCGAGACCGAGCGCGTGATCGAAGTGCTCGTCTCGGGTCCCTTTGAGAGCGTCGAGCTCGCCCGAGTCAAGGTGCTCGTCATCTTTGACGAGATCACCGGTCTGCGCTCCGAGATGTGCGAGATCGACTACAAGTTGCACAACATCATCGGCGGCCGCAAGCGATGCGTCGTCCAGAAGATCGAGGAGGAGACCGGCACCAACATCTACCTGCCCAGCTCGTTCCTCGGCACCTTTGGCTCCACTGCCGCTGGACGAGGTCCCGCCGTCGCCGCCCAGCAGAACCAGATCCACATCACCGGCGAGTTCTTTGGCGTCCAGAGGGCCCGCGACATGCTCTTCCAGGTGTCGATGCACAAGAGCAAGGGTATCATCTCTCGTGACGCCGCCATCCTGCCGCGCAAGCTCGACTGGATGCTCACCGAGCGGCTCGAGGAGCTGCGATCCATCATGATCGACAATGGCACCTACGTCGCCTTCCCTCTGCTCGGCAGCCAGGCCAGCCTGATTTCGGTCTTTGGCGATCACCGTGTCAACATCGAGCGCACCATCCGCTCCATCATGCAGCTCGCCTGCCAGTTCTACGTTGCCTCGCTCTGGCTTCTGCCCGTAGGCTTTGACGTCTACCTTCCCTCGCAGGCCAACCTCAATCCGACGCAGGTCGCGCCCGTACTCAAGCACGTCAGCAGTGCGTCGGGCGCCGAAGTCGTGTTCAAGAGCAACTGCTTCGAGATCCATGGCCTCGAGTCCGAAGTGCGCACCGCTGTCTCGGCGCTGCTCGACCTCGACCTGATCAAGAGCTTCAACTTCGAGGTCCGCTTCCAGATCGAGCTTGCCAACGAGCACCGCGAATTCATCTCGGGCAAGAAGAATGGCAAGGTCAACAAGGTCATGAAGCAATGCGGCGTCCGCATCAAGTTCGAGACCTTCAACGACTACAACTTCCTCATCGACGTATCTGGCAACGACCGCAACGGCGTTCTGCAGGGTCTTGGACTGCTTCAGGAGGAGCTGCCCGCCGAGATCTCGTTCCACGTTCCCGAGGCGTACCACAAGCGCATCATCGGCGTCGGTGGCAAGAACATCCAGCGCATCATGAAGAAGTTTGGCGTCTACGTCAAGTTCAGCAATGCCGAGGAGTTTGCGGCGCTCGGTGGCTACCTGGACAACGAGGACAACGTCATTGCTCGTACGCCTGCCAAGAATGCGGCCAACCTCGAGAACCTCAAGCTGTCGGTGATGGAGCTGGTCAGTCCGAAGGACAAGGACTACATCAGCGAGACGGTCTCCATCTCGCGCCGCTATCATCGCACGCTGCTCGGCGAGAAGGCCATCTTCATCCACGACATCGAGAGCAAGACGAGCTCCAGCGTCCGCTTCCCTGCGCGCGAGTCGGCGTCGGATCTGGTCACCATCTTTGGGCCCGAGTCGCAGATCCACATCGCGGCGCAGATGCTGCTCGACCACGTTCCCTTCGAGGCCGAGTTCCGCGCGCCCAACTCACTCGAGCTCGCGCAGGCGATCCAGACGGCGGAGTTTACCACGCTGACGGAACAGCTCAAGCGCGACCTGAGCATCGCCGTCTCGCCGGTGATCGAGCAGCGAAGGCCTGGCGGCGAGGCTGTCTTCAAGTTGCGACTCAACCGGAGCAACACGGACTTCTTGCCCACGGCCAAGGACGCCATCGAGGACTTCCTCATCAACCGCAACGCCAACATCTACGCTGCGCCTTCGAGGACGCGCTCGGACTCGTTTGCATCTGCGTTCCCGCACTTTGCAAACAAGCTCATCTCCACCGCTGCGGCGGCCGAGTCCAACGAGTCGTTCCAGAACTCGGCCGCGGCTGCTGCGGCTGCGGAGCAGGCGCGCGTCAACGAACGTCGTCTGCGCGCTGCTGCATCGACACCGGACATCAAGGCGCTCTTTGACTCGCCCGCGCAGCACCTGCACGGCGGGCCCGGCTTTCCGACGACCAACGGCGTGAGCAGCGCCACGGCGGCAAACTCGCCTATGATCGCTTCCTCGCTATACGCTTCGCCGTACGGCAACGGACGTGGCTTCGGCAGCGATGTGTGGGGCATGCCCACCCGGGGCTTTCCCACGAGCACTGCGAGCAGCGCCACGCCGAGCTTGATCGGGCTCCCTGCTCCTGCGGTGGGCACGCCGAGCGCGGCTCTGCCGAGCCCAGCCGGCCCTGGGCCCATCGGCGGGGCGATGCCAAGCCCTGCGGGTGGGATCCAGTTCCCTTCGCAGCCGCTGCATCATCAGTCGACGAACCCGAGGCTGTCGGACGAGCTGCACATGAACCGTAGCGTCGAGGGAATGTCGATGGAGGACCGTGTCAAGGCGCTGCGAAAGCCGCGCTCGTTTGCGCACCGGGCGCAGAGCCTCGACATTGGCGCGATGGCGGCACAGCAAGCCTCGCAGCACACGAGCGGCAGCATGAGCGTGGGGCCATCGACGCCGTACGGGCTGGGCCCCATCGGCACGGGCGCGCCCACGCACTTCCCTGGCCTCGTCGGTGCGCCGGCTGGCTACAACGGAGGAGGTCCGGCGCATCATCTGTATCAGGCGCCTCAGCAGCAGACTGCGCAGTCGCAGCACGAGGCGCAGCCCGGCTTTGGTCTGCACAACCACCATGGTGGCCAGGGACAGGCGCAGCCGCATCATCTGCATGCGGCGTCGGCCAGCATCTCGCGTCTGCCGCCCGGCCGCAATGCGCCCATCCCGGACGCGTCGACGATGGACGAGGTGAGCCGGGTTTTGGCTCAGCTCGCCTTTGATCGCGCGTGAGCATGCGGTGCCACCCTTCCGATGTATCGACTCAGCATTGTCGCTCTGCGCATGTTTCCACGTCACCGTTTCCCGCTTTCTTCCCGGATCTTCCCCAGAAATTGGGCCACAGCTGTTGTACATGTGCCCACCGATATACATTACGGCCTCTCTGGCTGCCTATTCCCTCGTCACATGCATACCTTATTTCCCCTCACATTCATCCCCAACTGGATGCCACGAGCGTCGCCAGCGCCTGAAGCTCGAGGTCGCAGGCGCGCGCTCCTGGTGCCGCTCAGCATGGTCGCGCTCGTCACTTCCCCCGCATCATACTTGCCGCAATAGCGATAGGATAATTCGTTTCACGTCTCAACGATAGCAGGCCGAGCGAGCCGTGCTTGTAGAGAGCTGCTTGGGGTCGTTTTCGTCGTGGAATGGACTGGAGAAGTGGCTTGCCAGCCTCTTGCCTCCCCGATGCGCAGTCTGCCGCAGAGAGTCCCAATTCTTCCGCTTTCTCTGCGTGCTTTGAGCCTCGGTAGTCAAACGCCAGCTGCAGACCGCCGCAAGCGTCCGCACCACCTTCTGGCCGCACCATCACGAGCTCCACTGGTGTGATGCGCAAAGAGTAAGAATGTTAGAGCGCGATGGTTCGGGTTTCGGTTCCGAGTTGAGCGCGAGCGGCTTGCAGAAGTTCCAAAAATTTCCCAAAAGGCGCTGGTAGGGCCTCTTTGCGCAGCTGCACCTGTTGTAGCCCCTCCACCATCTCTTCACCTTTGCCCGCATCCTCGCCATCAACTTTCGACTTGCACGCGGCGACAGCAACCTCATATCTCGCTCTTGCTGGATTGCGCCAGGTCTCGGTCTCGAAGCGTTGGTGTCCGACTTGCACGCAGCGCCGATTGCTACTCGCCTCTACGCAAGGCAATTCATCCGGTCTCCACACGGCTCAGCAGCGACATCCGGCAGTTCGCAGGGACCTGTAGACGGAGCGAGTGGCTGCTCGCACATCCAAAAGGGCCCCGCATCCATCGACGCCGCGCACCCGCGTTCTTCTTGGGTCGACTAGCTTGGTCTGGGCAGGATGGAGGACGACAGGGAGACGGTTCGGCTGTGGCGGGTGAACAAGACGATCCACGAGCTGGTGCGCGATCGAGGCTACCAGGTGGCCGACGACGAGATCAACATTGATCTCGAGTCGTTCAAGGCCGAGTATGCGCCGACGGGCGGGTCTGTGGATCGGACGAAGCTCAACTTTTTCACCGAGCACAGCGAGCACGAGAACCAGCGTCTGTTTGTGTTTTACTCGGTGGAGCGCAACGTGGGCGTCAAGACGATGCGGCAGTTCATCTCGATCATGGAGGAGCGCGACATCCAGCGCGGCATCATCATCTGGCCCGAAAAGATGACGAGCGCCGCACGCAAGGTGATCGACGCCATGCGCGGCACCTTCCACCTCGAGGACTTTGAAGAGGCGTTCCTGCTCGTCAACATCACCCACCACCACCTCGTGCCTACGCACGAACCGCTCTACCCGCAGGAGAAGAAGGATCTCCTCCAGAGATACAGGTTGAAGGAAACCCAGCTGCCCCGAATCCAACAGGCAGACCCCGTCGCAAGGTACTTTGGCCTCCAGAGGGGTCAGGTCGTCAAGATCACAAGACCCTCAGAGACCAGTGGCAGGTACTGCTCCTACCGCATCTGCATGTGAGCCCATGCAGAGACGCCGCTGTCTTGGCACATTGCTGCAGCTCGATGCTTTGGCGACCGACGTTGGCCACGACATTGGCCACGACGTTGGCCACCGTGGCGCCGCGAACCGCCACTCGCGTTTTTCAGTTTCTTTTTGTAATACTATCATTCTGTGCATTTGCCGTGTGTGCATTGGACGAGTCTTGGATGGGCATGTCGTAGGGGCAAGACGAAGCGTATTCGGAGAAGAGAGCCTCTTTTGCTGGGCTCTGTGGTGGGATTGAGGCGAGCGACCTGCGAGTGGCGCTGCAGACTTGGTGGAGGCACGGAGCGCCGATTTTGCAGGCCGGGGCCAATTTGAACTTTAAAGCACGAGACCAACACGCGAATATCTGGCAAGGCGATGTGCTTGAGCATGCTCGTCGACCACCACCATCAGCTCTCTGTCCGTGAACCTGCCGCGCACGCACGATGGCGGAGGTCTCTGCGTCGACGACGGCGCCGACCGGCGCAGGTTACTATCCGCCCGCAGTGAGCTCGTACTACTTTGGCCCACCCGCGTCGACGAGTGCGTTTGGCCAACCGGTCACTGGCGATCCCAACGTCCACCTCCCCAAGGAAATCGTCAGGTACGCTTCCCCCCAACCCCTCTTTCCCCCCTAAAGCTCTGAAGTGTTGCTGAAACTTGCCGTGTCGGTGACTGCGGGGGCGTGGTAGGATCGAGCGAGATTATTCCGCAGGCGAATTGCCCCAGTTCCACACCTCGTTTCCCCTTGAACTTGAAGGCAGAGTAAGTCAAACCCCCCCTCCTTCCCTGGGGCTTTGATCTGTTGGAGTAGAAGGCTAAACGGTCTGTGTGTAGATCTCGCCAACAACGTTCAGCGAGCTGGTCAACGACCTCAACACGATCCTCATCCAAGCACACCGTCCGGCGCGCGTCTGGATCGACAATACGCTCGCCATCGCCACGCTCTACCTATCCACCTTGGTCTACGATTCGCACCACAAACGCGTAAGTACCCCCCCCCTCCCTCTTCTACCCACGACAGTGTACGACTCTTGCTGACGCTTCGGCAAGGTGACGGCGATGGTGCAGACGATGAAGAGGGTCGACGAGCTGGTGGAGCGCGCCAATGCCGACGTGCTGCAGCCGGCGGGGCTGAGACTGGTGCATCCCGCACGGACGGCGTTTCTCTTCATCGAACTCGAGTACTTTTAGTCTGCCGTATACCCGCATCCTGCGCTGATGGACGTTTCCACACCGCTGCGAGAAGCGTCGGATGCAGACGGGCATGGATGAGGTCACGAGCGTGTGGGCCGAGCGTGGGGGATGCTGTGTGGAGTTGCAAAATCGTTGGACCCTAGATTGTGTTTTGGGTGCCAAAAAAAGAAAGCCGATGCACGAGAAGTCTTGGACGACTTTTGGTGGGCTACCATCATCATCTTTTGAAAATCCACCAGTGCGGCGATGAGCGATGGGGACGAGGCGCCATTCGAGGTGGTGCGACGGGCACGTCGATCTCGTCCCTCTCGTCCCACACGTGGTGGCAAGACCAATGTCAGCGCCTCGGGGGTCTCGGGGTTTTCGTATGCCTCTGTACGTCCTGTCGATGTCGAGGAGGAGCAAAAGGCGGTAGAACGCGCCCGAACGACGGTCGATAGTCTCACCACCTACCTCGCTTCGCAGCTCAACACCACGACCGAGGGTACCTCGTTCGCACACCGACTGGCAGCCAGCTTCGAGGCGGTGTTCAAGACGCAGCAGAACGACAAGGGAGTGCAAGTGGAGCATGTGGTGTGTTTGGGATTGGGTTCGCCCACCACGAGTCGGAGTGCACAGATCCAGCTCGCGCTGCTGCTGACTCTGCGCGCGTTCTTCGAGGCTCCAAGCCGTGCGAGCAGAGCAGAGGGCAAGGTGACCAAAGCACCACCAAGCGCATCCAGCCAGGTCGTGGAAGCGAATCCAGCCAACACTTTGAGCCCACCAGACGCACACGATGCCCGCAAAGTGCCACCAACCGAGTCCAGGGTCGTGGACCCGGAAGCTTCCATCTCGGACCCAGCCAACACGACCACCACAGCAGAACCCGAGCCAGGCAACACGAGTTGCTCAGCCGAACCGCATAGCGAGGTAGCACGTGGCACGGGACTCGGGAGGGTGGACTGCGTAGCTTACGATCCGATCTTTAGCGACTCGGACGCTCGGCTTCTATCGCACTACGATGTGCGTCTGCTCTCTGCTTCCGAGGTGACTTGCCAAACGTCTCGGGCTGGAGGATTGCTGTATATGCCGCACTGCGATCGGGCGCTGTACGAAGAGATTCTCTCGCACCTCGATCCGGCGCAACCAGCCGTACTGCTCTGCAACACGCTGGCGATCTACACGACGCTCACGCGCGACCTCGCCCTCGAATCGCCCACCCTCCATCGCCTCCTACCGCACTTCCAAACCACCCCCCTCCCCAACTGGAACGCAAAACGTCGCTCCGATCTCTCCCTCTCCCACCCACCCCAAGCCGTCGCTGCCATCCCAACCGTCGCAAGACTCTGGCACACTCACGCCCTTCACGACCTAGCCTTCCACACCCTCCCACCCTCCTCGCTGGAACAGAAAGACTCGCCATTGCTAAAGCATCTAGCCGGACCGGGCGGCTAGCGCTTCGAGTCCACTCAGCGCATCTACGCGGTTCGGCCGCGTAGGAATCACGCTGCTCGTCAAACGGTAGAGCTCGATCGCATCGAGATAGGTCGCATAGTCGATCTCCATGATAAACTGCTTGGACCGCAGCTCGTCGTCCTCAGCCTCCTCCTCATCCCCCGCTGGCGGTTGCGCAGCCGCTATTTTACAACCCGCACCCCGCAAAATCCAAACATACAGTCAGTCTCTCGTCTCGTCATGATCGTCCCGCAGTGTGGGCGATACGTACCTAGGATGGCGTTGCCTTTGTCGTCGGTGCGGAGGCTGGCTCTGTTTTCCTTGATGAGGAAGCTGACGTGGAAGAAGTTTTCGACCGTGTTGACAAAGCTGTGCGGATCGACGGCGAAGCGGAAGAGGCAGATGCCGTCTGGGCCCTGTTGGCCGAGCAGTTGGGCGACACGGAGGATCTGCGAGGTGCTTTCCTTGCCCGCCGTGTCCTGCAGATCCTGCTGGCCCAGCGCACGCGGAGCGGTTCGTTCGGCAGGAGCCTCTTCGTGTCTCCTCACCGTGCCGGTTCTTCTCTGCTTGGGTTGGATCTCGAGTGGGCCGAGCATAAAGTCGGTGGCGACCGCACGACGCGAGACGGCGGCTGCAAGCCTACCGAGCTTGTGCCAATGCCACCGACTGCAATCGTGGTCGTCTGCATCGTCGTCATCGTCGTCGTCGCGTTGGGTGGCGGTACGGATGGGAGAGGCGGTTCCGCCGAGAAACCTCGCGAGGCGCGCGACGAACTCGTGCGTGTCGAACGCATCCTGCTGGAGCTTCATCTTCTTGGCCATGCGCGCGCCGATCTGCGACATGGAGGCGAGCGTCTTGGTGTCGAGCACGCTCTCGCTCGGCGCGACGACGCGCGCGTGCAGCGCGTCCGCCTTGTGGATGAGCGCCAGCAGCTGCTGCGGCTTGAGCGTATGGTCGCGCCGTCCATCGTCCGCCTCGGCGATCAGCGCACGGTAGTCCGCCCGCACCGCCCGCCGCTCGTGCACATCCTGCCGCGCATTGTAGACAAACTCCTCCTCCGCCTCCGCCGTCGCGACGACGTCGGCGCCGCGCTTCCGAGAACCCCCCGCCTGCGAACGCACCTCCTGCGAACGCCCAGATGTAGACGGCATGGCCCAGAGCGCAGAGTCAGAGTCAGGATACGAAGCGTGGTGGAGCAAGAAAAGATGCAAGGATATGCAGACAAGGAAAACGATGGTCGAGGTGATGGCCCGAGTGATAGCCGCATCAAAACGCAGGCGCAATTCATGTGGAGAGTGAAAGTAACAAAGTGTGCGGCTCGCCCTTTTTCCCGCCGCGCGCGCGTCTGGTCGAAAGACAGCGTTGGTCTCAGCTGAGCCTGCGCTGCACTGCGTAGAGAGGCTGAGTCGCGTCGGCCGCGCCGCCCCGCGCTGCCCGCCCTGCATCTCAGATCTCGCCCTCTCGCCCTCTCGCCCTCTCTCCCTCTCTCCCTCTCTCGTTCTCTGACTCAAAGGGCCGTCGCTCTTGACTCGAGAGGTACGACGCATAGACACACGCACTGATCTGTACAGGCATTCATGTTGCAATGTCGAGAGGCAAAACGCGGGAGCGTCGCCGGCTACGCGCCGCTCACGCCCCGGCCAGCGAGTGGGCGGTGCGGTGCGAAGGGCGTGTATGGGAGAGCGACTACAAGGAACGATCTAGCAGCATCCGCCGTTGGACTGCTGCGAGACGTTCTGACCCTGGCCGACCTTGAGGGAGGACTTTGCGCCCTGCTGGTTGTTGACGGTGGAGTTGCCCATGCGGTCCTTGATCTGCTTGGCCATGGTGAGGAAGGCCTGCTCGACGTTGGTGGCCGACTTGGCCGAGGTCTCGAGGAAGGGGATCTGGAGCTGGTCGGCAAACTCCTTTGCGGTGGTGTATTCGACCACCTTTTTGTTGGTGAGATCCGACTTGTTGCCGACGAGCAGCTTGTTGACGCCCTCGCAGGCGTAGCGGTCAATCTCCTGGAGCCATTGCTTGACGTTGGTGAACGTGTCGTTGTCCGTGACGTCGTAGACGACAATGATGCCGTGTGCGCCGCGGTAGTACGACGATGTGATGGTGCGGAAGCGCTCCTGGCCCGCCGTGTCCCACTGTGTACACAAGAAAGCCAAAGCGTGAGTTGGGGGGTCGGATTCGAGGTCGAAGCAATGCGGAGACTTACGATCTGAAGCTTGACGGTCTTGCCTTCGAGCTCGATGGTGCGGATCTTGAAGTCGACGCCGATGGCTGCGGGCAGTGAAGGGGGGGGGGGGAGGAAGAAGTCAGCCGACCGAGACCAGATGCGAGGCGGTTGGTGGAAGGATGGAAAGCTTACTCGAGATGTAGGACTCGGTGTAGGTGTCGTCTGCGAATCGGAGGAGGAGACACGACTTTCCGACACCGGAGTCGCCGATGAGGAGGAGCTTGAAGAGGTAGTCGTAGTCGGCGGAGAGGCCAGCCATGGTGGGCAGGTGAGCAGCGGTTACGCCGAGGATCGAGGGCGCAGGGTGGGCAAGTAAGCGGGTGGCGTAGGATGCAAGCGACAGGAGAAGGGGGCGAGGTTGAAGGCGGTGGGCGGGGTCGGTAGGGGCGATGAGGACTGACAGAGATGGTGGAGGTAGAGAGAGGCAGCGTCGGCCAACAGCAGCGGCTCAGCGCACAATCAGTGCCATGCCACTCTGCTGCGCTCGGCGCGGGCGGCTGCGGATGCAGTGCATCACTCAGTTGCTCGGCTTGCTCGGGGTGCTGAGGCTGTGAGAGCATTATTGCAGCGCAGTCAGCCGCCACATTCGCAGTCGCTCTCAATTCAAAGCCAGAAAAAAGATGGAATCCAACAGCGCCGCTCCCAGCGCCGCTCCCAGCCGCACTCCAAGCCCCACGCCCTCTCACGCGGCTGCCAATCGACTCGGAATCAAACGCACGCTCAAAAATAGGGGGCAGCCACCAGCGAGCAGATCAAGCACGATGCGGATGACGTGCAGCCCTTACAACCCGCAACGCTGCAACGCCTGCCACGCCTGCCACGCCTGCAACTGCATCCATCGTCAGACTCGCTCGTCAGCAGGCCAGGTGCTCATCGCCGTTCATCCTCCGCCTAGCACACAGTGCACAGAGGTGACCCTTGCAGAGTCAGAGCAGATGCAATTAGCTATGGAATGTCGAGCAAGGCCGAGCTCGGCTTGGCCATCCAAGATCGAGCGCCGAGCATCGGGGATACGCGTTGCCAGATCGCGATCGCCTTGAATTCGCGATCTCGGCGATAGCGTGGCTGCGATGCCCGAGTCACGCCGTGTGCTGCTGCTGCTCTGCTGCTGCTCTGCTGCTGCTCTGCTGCTGCTCTCTCTCAGAGGTCTGAGCTCATCTTCGGGAACTGCCGCTTACTTCGGGAATTTTCTTGATCAACCAAGCCAACGCCACGAATTGCCGAGCTCGACATCATACCCCAACCCTCCATTCTCGCACACACACAAGCCTCGATCCACCCTGCCATCCCTGGCATCAACTCCTTTCCATCCAGCCCGAGGTGCTCGTCCGCGCTTTCAGTCTTGCAACCTTACCGCTACATACGGCGCCTCACCCGACCCAGCCTCCGCACTATATCAACCACGCGCCCTCCCGCACTCGACTCGCTCGCTCGCACCGGCTATCCCCACCCTCTGCTTGCCGCTGCTCTGAGCCCTCCAGCTGCTAAACCACCATCATCGCCAGCCTTGCTCCACCATGCACTCCAACAACAACGCCGCCGCAGGGCCCAGCCGCCTCTCCTCGTCACCAAAAGCCACATTCTACCCCTCCTGGCCCGACTCGCACGACGAGGCAGAGTACTTTGAAGTGCCCCCAGACCACTTCCTCGCCCAGCAGCGAGGTCCCCACAAGTCGCACCACACCGACGCCTCACAATCCACCCCCGCCGCTCGTCGCTCTTCCACCTCCTCCGCATCCACCCTCGACCAAGCTTCCTCATCACCATCCCAAGCTGCTGCCGCCGCCTTCCCCCATGCCGCCTCTCAGCCGCTCTCCGAGCTAGCCATCGCCGTGCAGGCAGGCATCCCCGCCGCACCTTCTTCGCTCGCGCGCATCAACCTCCCCTCGGATCGCCTCGCAGACGCCGTACCCCGTCCCGCCGGCTTCTCCACCGTCGACGACCACATCCCAGACACCTCCACCCTAGCTGCCGCCGACTTTGACATCGACGTCCGCTCCGGCTTCCTCCCCCCAGAGGCGCCCGTACGCCGCCTGACCGGTGCACACGCCGATCACTGGGAGAACGCGCTCGACGAGGCAAAGCGTATCCCACTCATGCACGGCGGCGGCGGCGCCACCATCACGCCACACCAGCGCCTCCTCGCGCGCAGATGGCGTCGCTCCCTCCGTCAAATGCCCGTCCTGCCTCTCTCCGACCAACTCGCCAACGACATCCGCTTCGCCCGACGCGGACACCTCGTCCTCGCCTTCCTCGCCCACTTCTACATCCACAGCCAGCCCCACAAGCTCAACCACGCCCCCACCACCCTCACTCCTCGCAGCTGGCTCGGCGTCTTCTCCCGCAAGTCCTCCGAAGAGGTCCAGGACGACCAGGATCTGGCGGACGAGCTCGCCGGCAAATTCACCCGCCGCCTTCCCGCCGCCATCGCCGTGCCCTGGGTTCAGCTCTCGCAGAAGCTCGACCTGCCCCCTGTGCTCACCTACGCCACCACCGTCCTCTGGAACTGGGACTACATCGACCCTGCGCGCGGCCTCGAGCCAGACAACCTGCGCATCGTCGAGACCTTCACCGCCACCCCCTCAGAGCATCACTTCTTCTTCACCTCGCTCCTCATCGAGGCCAGAGGCGTCGAGGCGCTCGAGCTCATGCGCGTCAGTCTCGACGAGGCTTTTGTCGCAGACCGCGTCGCTCGTCGCCGCATCACCGGCTATCTCAACAGGCTCGCCCTCGTCATCAAGGACCTCACGCGTCTCCTCCACGACGTACGCAGCGCCTGCGACCCCAAGATCTTCTACTGGGGCATCCGACCCTGGTTCGTCGGCAGCGACACCGTCGACAAGGGTGACGAGCTCGGCTGGCACTTTGAGGGCGTCGACCCAGAAGGCGTCAAGCGCGTCTTTTCCGGTCCCTCGGCCGGCCAGAGCTCCATGATCCACGCCATCGACGTCTTCCTCGACGTCGACCACACACGCCGCAAGGAGCGCCTCCACCGTCCCGCCGCCACGGTCAACGGCGATGCGCGCGGCGCTGATGCGACCTTCATGGAGAGGATGTCGTTGTACATGCCTGGCCACCACCGCGCCTTCCTCTCGCATCTGCGCGCCATCTCGTTCGACGATGCCGACGATGACGATGTCGACGACGATGATGCGAGCCTGGGTTCGCATGGCGCCAGTGCTGCAGGGAACGAGGCGGAGGCAGAGAGCGAGGTGAGCGAGAGGCCGCATCCGATCCGCAGTCTCGCGCTCAAGGCCAAGGGCGAGGAGCACGACGAGGGTCTGCCTGCCGCGTACGATAATGCGCTCACCCAGCTCAAGGCGCTGCGCGACGAGCACATGAAGATCGCCTACCTCTACATTGTCGCCCAGGCGCGCGGCTCGGCGCCGGATGCCTATGCACCGCTGCCCAAGGGCTTCACGGGCGAGCCGGCCGTCGACCGGAGGCTCGCTGCCACCTCCAGGCTCGCGCAGGAGGCCGAGGCGAATGCAGCGCTCGACACCAGCTCCAACGACGACGGCGGCGGCGCAAAGGGTACAGGTGGCACCGACCTCGTCTCGTTCCTCCGTGACTGCCGCGTCAACACCATCGACGCGCTCATCGTGGCCAAGGAGGCCGTCTCCACGCGCGCCGGTGTCGCGTCTAGCTCAGGTCAGTCCCCTTCTTCCATACCCGCTTCCATACCCGCATCTTCTGCGGACAAGGGAGTGGCGAGTGGTACGACCGACGAGGCTTTCGAGAGCAGAGTTGCTGACGCGGCGGTTGATGGTCTCTTTGCGATCGGTGCGGATTCGGATCTACAGGTGTGGGCGGTTGATATCTCGGACTGCGCTGCTCTCGACGAGGCGGAGTTGGGTGCGGTGGTCGAGGCGTTGTTGCCGGGGAGGGCGAATGCGGGGGATCGCGAAAAGGTGATGCGGTATCATCGGCATGTGGACCGCGTGCGTTCGCTCGTAGCGCGGTTGCTGCCACGCGTGCTTGTGGCGCAGCGATTCGGCGTCAGTTGGACGAGCGTTCGCTTCGGTGCTACCGCGCAGGGACGACCGTACCTCGTCGCGCCCGAACTGGCGCTGCGTGTCGTCTATAACCTCTCGCACGATGGCGACTGGGTGGTGATGGCGTTCTGCCTCGCGCCGCTGGAGAACAGCATGGTAGGCGTGGATGTGATGCAGATCGCCTTGCCGCGCTACGAGAACAGCGTGCGGGCATTTGTAGAGACGATGGATATGGCACTCACCCGCGCCGAGACCAACTGGGTACTACATCCCCTCGATGTGGAACAGGATGAACGCAAGGCACTAGAACGGCTTTATACGCTCTGGACCTACAAGGAGGCGTATACCAAGCATCTGGGTGTAGGGCTCGGCTTCGACTTTGACCGCATCCACATCGACTTTTCCACCCCGCACACGCCTAGCCTCAGCGTAGACGGCAAAGACGTGCAGACGTGTGCGTTTGTCGATGTCCGACTTACCCCGCGCAGCGGTGGCGAGCCTTCCCAGCTCGTAGTCTGCACGGGTCCTCACGACGGGTTGCAAGAGAGGCGCTTTCGACCTCAAGTCGAAGCCCAAGTCGCCGTCGATGCAGGTTGGCTCCACATCACCCCGCTTCACCATCTCATCGCCCTAGCTCGCACATTCACATTGTAGAACCGCAACGTCGACGCAATCGTACCCCTTGCACGCCACTGTCTCTCCCCTACGCATTTGTGATCCGGCTGTGAATTGTCTACGGTATGAGGCATTCTGCGATGACGGGGATTTCGTCTAGGACCGTCGGACTGATGGAGCGTTGGACATCATCGTCGCGGTAGCTGAGGAGTAGGATGCGGACTGCGCCCAAGCGGAGATGCGAGCCAGGAGGCGCATCGAGCGCGTAGGTGAGTGAGGTCTCGACGGTCTGTGCGCTCGGCGACATGGTTTGCCACCGTCCCGCGTGTCGACGAGCCTCGAGTCGGAGTGTCACGGGCGGCAAGGCTACGATCGAGGTGCCTAGGAATCGGGCGCAGTGCGAAGGATCGAGATGGTCTGGCTGCAGACTTCGAGATACGGCCTGGGCGTGGTTCTGCATCCACGCCGCGTGGATCTTGTCCATGCGCGCACTCGACAAGACGGGCACCGGCATCCCCGCACCCGCAGAGGCTTTGGGCGGTACCACCGGCGCCTCTTCTTGCATGGGTGGCGCAGGAGTGGATTGTCGAGTCGGTCCCGATGTACCACTCGACGTCTCTGCGTCCAACGACGACCGTCCCGGTCGAAGGGAGAGCGAACCAGCACGCACGAGGTTCGAGAGATTCGTCTGAAGCCTCGTCCTCTGCATCAACTGCGCAGCCCCGGCCACGGGCGTCGACGTCCGACTCGACCTCCCACCCCGACGTGGCGTCACAACCCCACTGTCCAACGTAGCCTCTTCGGGCCCGCGCGCTTCGCTCGCCTCGACGCTACAGTGCTGCAGTGCGAGCTCAAACGTGCGTACCACCGAGCGCACCTCGTCGCCACCCTCGCCTGCGCGCGCGCCCGGCCGAACACGCCCGCGCTGCGGCGAGGCGATCTCGGACAACGGCGTATCGTCATCCTCATCCTCCCGCACTTGATCCTCTCGCTCTCCGCCTCGGCTAGGCTCGCCTGGCGAGAGGCTAGAGAGGTCGGCGATGCTGACGGCAACGTCGAGCGAAAGCGTTGCGGTGTCGGCCGCGACGTGCGCGAGTGCGTCGATCGCGCTCGGACGCAGCTGCAGCTGCGTAACGAGCTGCGGACCCGGCAGCCCTTCTCCGGGCGCAGTAGCAGGCGAGACCGCCGGCGCGACGACTCGCCGACGCACGAGCTGCGACGTCTGCAGCCTTCCCGGCTCGCCCAAGCTCATGCGCCAACCGATGTCCAGATGGCCCAACGCATCGCCGCGCACCATCCACCCTTCGGGCGTCACGCCCATCTCGGCACCCTGCTGCCGCGCCTCGTACCACGCCACCTCGTCGGCGCGCTGCAGCACAAAGAGGTACTGCCGCACATCGCCGTCAGCCAAAAGCAGGTTGCTCCGCGCCGCACCCGCCGTCCACATATCCGCATCCGCCTCCTTTTCCGCACCCACCGCCTCCGAGGTCAGCCACGGCCGGTCGATGCTCTGCCACCTCCAACCGGGCGCGGGCTTGAGGTCGAGACGCTCGAGCACGAGCGAGGCGCCGTTGGCCGCGACGTTTTGCAGCTGCACCTCGAGCTCGACGCGCTCGCGCACGCCCGCGTCCGGATGCAGCTGCGCACACGCCGCGCGCGGCTGATGCACCTTGGTCCGCACCGAGATCGGCGAGCGCTCGACGGCGAACTTGAAGAACTTGCGAAACGAGCGTTCGACCCACGACACCGTCCCGTCCGGCAGCGTGAGCGGCGCCTTGTAGCCGACGGTGCAGACGAGCACGTGCGGGCCGAGGTCTTTGATGTCGTAGCCCAGGCTCGTTTCGAGCGCCTGAGCCGGAGCGAGTTCCCAAACCGGATGCCCGTCGCCACCACCGCTGCCGTCGTCGTCGTCGTCGTCGTCGCCGTCTGGGCCGGGGGCGGGGCGGGAGGAGGGCTCGGGCGAGTAGCGCGAGGGCGAGGGCAGGATGATGTGCGCGAGCTGATGCCAGCGTCCGCTGTCCGACGGTTGCTGCGCGTCCGAGGCGCCGACCTGCATCTCGACGCGGAGGCTCGGCTCGCGCACCGCCGCGCCGCTCTCGTTGCGCACGCACAGGTACGACCGGAACGTCTCGCCGAGAAACAGCGTCCCAAACGAGTTCGGCAGCACCAGCAGGCCGCTGATCGCAAACGACTCGGATGCTGCGCGGTACGCCGCGCCGCCTGCCGAGCTGCTCGAGGCTCCGCGGTCCCATGCGTTCGCCAGCAGGTCTTGGCTCAGCCCGGCATCGATGCCCCGGCCTACGGCCGCAAGCAGGCCGTCGCCAGGTGGAAGATCCGCGTCGTCGTAGTACGGCTTCTCGCTCACCGCAAGCGCCGGCGCCGAAGCGCGCATCACCTTGAGCGAGAGCAGATGCGGCCCCGCCTGCTGCGCGCCATTCGCATTCGAGCCCGGCGAGGGTTGCGAGGCCGCCACGGGTGGCCCAGCCACACTCGGCGCTTGCGACGCCATGCTCGCTTACTATGCTCGTGACCACGTCGACGCGCCAGAGCAGGTGTTGGTGTTGGTGTTGGTGAGGGAAGTAGAGGCGTATGGAGAAGCGGTCCAAGTGATCCGTGCAGATCCGACTGCCGGAGGGGGAAAAAAGGCCGCAAACTGTCGAAGCGGCAGGTCAAACAGCCGTCTTTTTTTCAGCGAAGGCCCTCCTCCGCTCGCGCTCGTCCTCGCACTCACAAGCTCGCCATTGGCACGTTCGCCGTCGGACAGACAGGTAAGGACAGTCTGGGATTCTATCTGCAGGTTCTATGAGTCTCGGACTGGTCTATGCCCCTACGGTCGACAACTGCTTTACAGTCAGAGCTCGTCCTCGAGTGCTGAGGCTCGGCTCGTCATGAGACGCGACATGTGATGGTCGACCGTCCAGACGGCGAGCGCTATGACGAGGAGCACGAGGACGATGCTGCGCACCTGCGCTGCGCTCATCGCATTCCAGCCGAGAACGACACTTTCCGGGCACAGTCTACCCAGTCTTTCGACGACGCCGTGCGGCTGAATGAGTCGACGTCGCTCGCGCAGCCGGTGCAGGCGATGCGCGTGCGGATCCTCGAGCTCGATCTTGAGCTTGTGCAGCACGTTGGGCCGGGTGTCGATATGCGTGACGAAGAGCGTCTGGAGCTCGGCGTCGAACGTGGTCTCGGCATCGGTGGTGGTGATGCTGAAGCGCTTGTGGCGATAGTGGTAGGCGGGGACGAAGATCTCGGTCGTCCTCCTCTTCTCCTCGTCCCTGGCATCGGACGAGTGCTCTTCCGACTGCTTGGCGGGATTCTTCCAGTGCACTTCGAAGAAGAGCGTGTCGGCGTCGAAGCGGGTGGCGACGAGGATGCCCGCGACCTTGACAGCGTATGGGCGGATGACGACCTCGAGCGTCCGGCCGCCGCGGTAGAGCGGATCGTCCTCGTGCGCCGCATTGCGGAAATCAGGCTTCAGGCCGGGCGTCGCTCCAGCACTGGCATCGACATGCTCATGGTCGCCGTTGGTGATGCTGAAGTCTTCGAAGTTCCAGCCATCGCCGTACTCGACGCGGTTGTCCGGGTTGTAGTTCCAGAGCGTAAAGCCGAGCGCGTGCGTCTCCATGGCGGCGATGAGGGCATCCATGAGCCCGTGCTGCTTGCTGTAGTCGCCCGTGGAGTACGCGTGCTTGGCATTGATGTCAAACGGGATCCCCACCTCGCCGACGATGATGGGTACGCGGCCCAACGAGGCGCGCGCCAGCTGTGCGATCCGGCCGATCTGCACCGTGTAGTTGTTCTTGAGCCCCTGTGCGCCAAAGTAGAGCGCCTTGGTGATGAACATCCCGCGGCTCAGCCCTTGCACGTTGACGCTCATCCACGAGTGCACCTTGCCAAACAGCACGTTGAGGTCGTAGAAGTGCGGCGCGTACACGAAGCCTGCCTGGCCACCGGGACGCGGCGTATCGATGAGCGTGCGCGTGGCGTACTTCTGCGCATACGCAGCCTGCTTGTACTCGGCTGCGGTGACGGCGTCCTCTATGACGCGTGCAGGGATCCAGGGCGGGATGAACTCGTTCGGGATCGGCTCGACAAACGTGAAAGCGGTGGGGCGCGCGCGGTTGACACGCTCGCTGAAGCGCCGGAGGAACGGTCCAAAGCAATCGCGATACCACTCGATGCGCTGCCCCTGACGTCCCTGGCGATGGTCCTTTTCAAAGTAGTCGTACTGAAGCACCACAGGCACCTGCTTCGACTCGTCCCACTCCCAAACGCCGTGTTCTCGCCAGAGGCACGAGCCAAGCCCGTGGCCCAGAACGTCGGATGCGTCGGCAGAGTCGTGCTTCTGCGTGAGCCAGCACGAGCGGCCGTCGGGGTCGATGGTGGTGGTGTGCGAGACGCGCGTGGGGAAAGGCCAGGACTTGACGTAGAACTTGACCTGCTGCTTGTAGCCGCTGCCGAGCGCGAGAGCCTGGATGAGCGAAGGGTAGGGACCGATGTGCAGATCCGTGTCGTAGTTCCACGCGTGGAAGTCGTGCAGATTGATGAGACCCCGGTGCGGCTCATTCATGGGCTCGAAGCCGATGCATGCCTCGAGCGGCAAGAGCCTATCCGCCAGCATGCCAAAGGCCTCGATGTAGGACGACTGTAGGAAGCTCTGCACTCCGACCTTGCGAGCGCCTCTCTCGGGATCGAGGCTATCGAGCGTCAACTTGGGTGCGAGCGCATCGCCGGCCCAGAACAAGGTGGCCATGGTGCTCGCAGCGAGCTTCTGGTATCCGGATGGCCAGAGGAAGGCGCCGGTCTCCTCCTTCTTTGGTGTGCTTGCTTGCTGCTTTTGCTTCTCGTCTTGGCAGTGGATGTATGCTGCGCCTGTGGAGGAGAAGGTCTCGATGTCCAGACCTGCGGCCTGGAAGGTCCAAGCGGGCGCGCCGGAGCCGCCGCTGAATCTGGACCAGACGTCCTGATGCGCGCAGATGAAGCATTTGAGGCCGTAGTCGGCCATGAGCTTGACGAGCTGTTCGAGGTAGTGGATATAGTCAAGGTCGACATCCTGAGTGCGCGGACCAGCATGCGAGATCGACTCCCAGGTGACGAGGAGCCGGATGAGCGGCAGCCCCCATGCGCGCAGACGGGCAAAATGGAGTGGCGCCTCGGAGAGCGGGAAAGGCCTGCCTACGAACGAGACGGTGCGATGGGACTCGTAGAAGCCCTCGTGCAGATGCGAGAGGCCGTTGGGCGTGGTAGGAAGCTTGCTGGACCCAGCGACATTGACGCCGTGCAGGTTGACGGTACGGCCGCTCGAGTCGACAAAGTGGCCGTTGCGAATGCGCAGACCGGAGCCACCTAGCGCTGCGTCCGACAGATCGTGCGCAGCATATCGACGAGACATGCTCGCACCGCTTCTGTCCCTTGTCTAAGGCTTACGGAGCGACCACTTTCAGGCTGAACGTGTGATGGAGAGGAGGAGGAAGAGGGAGGTAAGAGGATAGGGCCAAGGGGGCCTAGATGAAGTCGGTCGTGGGGTCCAGGTAAGGGTGGGCACGGGCACGAGCCAGCCTCGTCAACGTTCTTCCAACTTGGCGCGGATATTTTTCATTTTCAAGGCGTTGGCGCCACAAGAAGCTTGTCGCACGGCACAAGTATCTACCAATTCCACCACCAGCAACAGCTGATGTGGGACGCTCCTACTTCACCCTCTCGCCAGCTTTCGGCACAGAGGCGCCACCCTGTCCCACCTCCCACCTCTAGCTCGCAACGGAAGCATCCAGCTTTCCCACAGACCCAAAGCTACAGCTCGTTGCGCTGGTCGTGGTGGGCATGTGCTTCGACACGTGCCGAACCTCCACATTCCCGACATCCGAAGCCTGTCCAACCCCACGCTGACCCTAGCCGCCCACTTCGCACTCGTTGCTCCATCCACTCCTCACACCATCTTCATAGACATAGCTGCAAGTCGGTACAGGATGCAGTCGATCCTATCTAGAGTTCTGCCCTTGGCGGCGGATCCCTTCCCGCCCACTCACAAGGCTGGCTCCGAATTCGAGGGCTTCTTCCTCCGCCTCGAATCGCACTCGGGCCGCACGCATGCCGCACAGCCTTCGACGTCCCCGCAGCCGCGAGCGCAGACCGCAAACGGATCTTCGAAATACACCGCCAAGAGCAAGGCACAGAGCTCTTCACCAGCGACAGCGAGGTCGTCGCCCTCTCGCATCCCGCGCCTCGCCCGGTCGAGTCCAGCCAACTCGCCCAGCAAGACGGCACACACGAGGCTGCCGCAGCTCCGGCAACGTCGGCTGCGTTCGTCTTCGACCTCATCAGAATCCTCCGCGAGATCAGCTGCATCCGCTTCCTCTGGTGCAGATCCACCTTCTCCCACGCCAGCGTCACGGAGGATATCGCTCGCACGAGCTCCAGCTGCGCCGGCGGCGGGCGGTACGGGCAGCTCGCAGACGCAGCAGCAGATGATGCTCACTGCCATCGATCCGGTCTTCGACAGTCCCGAGTCGTACATCGCCCATCCTCTTGGTCTGGATGGATCGGCCAAGCAGAGCGTTCGTGCCAAGGGCGCGGATGCGCGCTCGCTGCCGACGTCGTCGCCGGCCGATCTCATCCTTGTGGTGTGCGAGCTGCAGTCGGCACCGATCGACCAGCGCATCTGCATCTACATGCGCTGGATCGTCCACGGCGAAGAAGCTGCCCTGAACGAGGCACTGCATTCGCCCAACAGGTACGACGACGGCGATCGTCTGCCGCACAATGCCGAGTCCAAGGACAAGGCCAGGAGCAGAGACTCGTTCGAGATCATCCGATACATCCCCGCCTGGCAGCTCGAGCTGGGCGCACGTGCAAGCGCAGATAGCGTGCAGCCGTTCCGTGTCGAGCTTCCCGCGGGTGCGGGGGAGGTGGACGGCAACTCGTTCGGATTCCTCCAGGTGGCCGCCGACGGCAATGTCGTCGTCGACCTCACGCTCCCGAATCCGCACAAGTCGTCGACCACCAGACGTGTCGCGACCAAGGTGCGTGTGCGCTCGACCAAGTTTGCTCCTTGGCATCCCAAGGCTGCGCGTGGCGTGATGGGCAGTCGAGGTCCCGAGGGGTGGATCCAGCATCTCGGCGCTGCGTTACCGCTCCACTGGTATGTGCATACCTCGAGCGCGCCCGCAATGTTCTCGCTCGAACACGTCGTCCGGTCCGACTCGGGCGAGGCGAGTGCGGGCATGGAATTGGCCGATGCAGTCGCGGCCGGACGCGCGCTGCTGCACGTGGAGAAGAACTGGGGCCATGGCTTTCCCTCCGGCTGGATGTGGGCGCACGGTGCTACGCCTCTACCGGACCCTTCCCTCCCCCTTCCCGGCCCATCCCAGCCAGCAGTCAGGCTGTCATTGGCTGGAGGATCCATTCTCGGCCTCACGGCGTTTCTCGTCGGCATCCATATCCGTCCAGACCAGGCCGCAGGCGAGATCGACTGGAACTTCACCCCGCCCTTTGCACTCGGCCCGCAGCATGCGTTCGCCGGCAGCGGCAGCGAGAGGATCCACCGCGGTGTCGGATTCACCCTCCGCCGCGACTTTGCACGCAAGACGTTGGAGCTCGACGTGTGGGATGCGGTGCGGTGGGCGAGCATCCGCATCGCCGGTGCACCAGAGACATTCGCTACGCAGATCCCCGGACCCTGCAGCGGCGGCTGGAAACCAGCCTACTGCCACCACTCGTACCGCTGCCAGGCGCACATCACGCTCTACCGCCGCTCCCCCGTCTCCGTGCTTACCGCCCCCCTGCGCGCAGCACGCCATCCGTGGGAATCCGCCAAGGCCCTAGCTCGACTCCAGCTCCCCTCGCACGGTCTAGGATGGAACGAGATCATAGACGTGAGGCTCGACGACCGGGTCGCTCTCGAGTTCGGCGGCGACTTTGCGCAGTAGAATCCACAAGCGGTTTCAACACCTTGCAGCGCGTGTTGACTTACGACCGTGTGCAAACGAGTGAACGGTGGTCTCTAGCGAAACGACAGGCGAGCCACGCGGGAAAAGGGGGTCTAGAGGGTGAAAGGCTGGTAGGAAAGCGGTTGTGGGGGTCCGGTGCCGGTGGCGGGGCGGTGGGGCGACTTGGGCGGACGTCGAGGCAGAGTGGCTGTGCTCTGCACGCGGTCGCGCTCCAACGGTCTGGTCTGGAGTGGGGCATGTGGGGCAAGGTAGGATTCGTCGAGCGAGGCGGATGACCAGTGGGTCTTGACCGAGGCGGTCGAGTTGCGTCGGAAGCGGTGGGCTACCGGCCGCGCGGGCGCCGTGGGAAGCCGCTGCCGCTCAAACGGCGAGAGCGGGCGTCCTATGTTGAGCTCGCACACCTCTCCGCGCAGCCGATCGGCCGCCGACGCGGTGAAAGGACGTCCTACCGACTGGATCGACCGAGCGCCCGCCCTCTGTTCTTGCTCGGGTGCGGGAGCGGTGAGAAGCGGCGAGGTGACGACAGTACCCTCGCCGGGGCTGGCCTCGACTTGTGGTAGGGCAGGATGCTCGGAGTCCATTCCGAGCAGCGTCTGACCGATGTGGAAGGCCTCTTCGTCGCTGCATACGGGCGGGTGGAGAAGGCTCTCGGACCTGGATTCGAGCAGTGCGATTGCTCTGGGTCGGTACTCTTCTCCCGGCTCCACGTCGAGCTCCTTGGCGCCGTAGAACGAGGCTGCGAGGGGAAGCGCCATGGTCTCAGTGCTCGGCTGTCCTCGACGTGGCTTGTACACGCGATCTGCCTCATCGACCACTGGCTTCCTCCTCCGCTTGACGCAATAGCCCAGCAGTCCGATAGCGACACAGGCAAGTGCCGCCGCCGCCCCAATGCCCACATGCAGCATGATGTCATCTGCCCCCCTGCCCTCGCCATCTGTCGTGGGGGCCTTCACCCGCGTCGTCGTGGCCTTCGTTACTGCGGCTCTGGATGAGCAGCCGGCAGGGCTGGGAGCGACGAAGCTGTACCAGTCGAAGAAGCCGAGCGCGGGTGCCGTGGGCTGCGCGGCGAGGATAGCCGTGTGGTTGGAGCAGCCAAGGCCGCGGAACTGGAACAGCTTCTTCTGCATGGCCGTGGGGTCTTTGTTGGGTGAACTGAGCAGCGCGTCCTTGGGAGCGACGAAGAGCGGGAAGACGGTGCCGTTTTCGAGCGTCAGGCGGGCGTTGAGGCCGTTGGCATTGTACAGCATGGCGAGGTACAGCGTATCGCCCGCAAAGGGCAGCGTGAGCTGCGCACCACGTGCATCGCTCGTCACCGCCGTGTGGTTCCACGCCAGCGGAGTCGGTAAGACGGTCCACGCCGATTCGCCAACGAAGGGCGACGGACCAGGCGCAAAGGTAATGCGCCGGCTCGTGTCGTCGACACGCGTGTACACACGCCCGTCCGCATCGTCGCCGCCATCTGTGACACCACGCCGCACACGATGCAGAGTCATGCCGACCGTCCAGTCCGATTCAGTCCGATTCGGAAAGCTCTGAGCGGTGAGATGGTACCAGTGACAACTTGATGGTGGTGAAGTACGCCAGTGCTTTGCGCACTCAGTTGCTGGAATGCGCGGGGCCGAGACAGGGGGATGACGGCGAAACGTCCCACCGCCACCAGCGTCGAGGCGGGCATTGTGGCGCCCCGAGTTTAGTTTGACCTTGGCACTCGACCTCATATGCAGACATGAAAGCTCTCGCCCCTCGTGCCCTTTGACCTTTAGAGCCTTGTTGACGCTTCATGCCCACCTACGATGCGAGACCCCACCTCCCAGCCACAACACTGGATGTGATACATGAATCACCTTCATTCGTGCACCGCGTGGTCTTGTTTGCGGATACAGCCCAGCAGAGACACATTTAACGGGGGTGCTTTCGGCATCGTAGCTTGGCTTGCTATCAAGTCGATATCTACCACGGGGGATCCAACCAGTGAGGGAGGAAGCGAGGTGGGGGCCAGACAGCACGATGAAGTGCATAAGGAAGGAGCATCGACCCCACTTCTGACATACATTCTTTCGATGGTCATTGCGTTGCATGGAACAATGGCCTCTGCAGTCTCGCAATCGTGGCTTGCAGTGACGGCCCGCCATGATATGGTGGGCTAGAAGCCCACATGGTAAAAAAGTCCCGTAGTGTTACGCTTCAATAACAAACATGTTGAAAGCGAGTTTGTTCGAACCTCCACCGCTTGAAATGAATTTGCGGAGTAGCCGAGAAGAAACTCAGAAGAAAGAGAAAAAAAAAAGTTGCACGAGACCCTGAGAGCGGCAGATTTGCGCTCCTCACGCGCATTCTGCTCGACCGGCCGATGCTAGCCTAGCCACCTCTACCTATCCATACCATCATCCTCCCCGACCCCGTTCCGGACACGCATCAAGATGAGGCAACGACGCGCCAAGCTGTACCGGAAGATGCTGCAGCAGTACTCGCTGCAGTTCGGCTTCCGCGAGCCGTACCAGCTGCTGGTCGACGACACGTTTACGCTCGCGCTGGCGCGGTACAAGATCGGCGATCCGCTGCACCAGTTTGGCAACGTGCTGCAGACCAAGAAGGTCAAGCCGCTCATCACGCAGTGCTGCATGGCTGCGCTGTATGCGTTGGGCAAGGAGCATCAGCCGACGGTCGAGATGGCCAAGCAGTGGGAGCGAAGGATGTGCAACCACCGCGAGGCGATTGCGCCGACCGAGTGCATCAAGCAGTGCGTCGGGGCCGAGAACAAGCACCGCTACATTGTCGCTTCGGAACAGGGCGAGCTGCGCCGCGACCTCCGCCTCGCCGTTGCTGGACTGCCGTTGATGCACTTCACCCAGGCGGTGATGGTGCTGGAGCCCATGTCGCCGCTTACGCGGAGCCGGATCGACGACAAGGAGGAGATGAAGCTCGCGCTCCCCGCCAGCGAGGCCGCTCTGGCCAGGAACAAGCCCGATGTCCAAGTGGACATCGTCGGAGAAACCAAGGAGGGAGACGAGGAGCCGCTGAAGGAAGAGGGCGCAAGGAGGAGGAAGCGAAAGGCTCCCAATCCGCTCTCGGTTCGCAAACCAAAGTCGCCTAGATTCACCCTGGAGCAGAAGCTCGAGAGGGAACAGGAGCTCAAGAAGCAGAAGCAGCGCGCTGCAGCCCGCGCTCGCCTTCAGGCTACCAAGGGCAAGTCCGAGGATGGAGACGCAGATGCAGAAAAGACACCGGCAAGGAGAAAGCGCAAACGCTCCAACAAGCCCGCTCCTACCGCCACCGACTCAGCACCATCCCAGAAGCCCGCCCCGCAACCAAAGCCAACACCATCCACCACCACCGCCACCACCGCTTCCAACGCCAACACCACAGCAGGCGAGGCGGATTCGGCGACGCCGGCAAAGAAGAAGCGCGTGCGTTCAAAGCGCTCCTCTGCCGCTGGCACCACACAACCACCACCGGCATCCACACCCGCCGAGTAAAAACATACCTCCGTCACTTGTTTTGCACTGCAACCTGCGTTCTATCATCATCCATTCTGCCGCGCGGTGCTGCTACGTGGAGAGCGGGGCGGTTGCGAGTCTGTGAGATGCGGCGGCGAGCTGCTGTGCGAGGCGCGCGCGCGTGCGTCGGTGCTGCTCGATCTGGACGCGCGGCTGCTTGCTGTAGGGCAACCAGGGTCTCTTGGTCGACTTTGGCTCTGCTCCCTCCGCAGCCGATGCTGGCTTGGTGAGCGGCGTAAGGTCGACGATGCTCGAAAGGGCCAGGGCACTGAGCGCGGTTGTGTATACCTGTCTGGCTTCTGTGCGCGCCGACGTCTTTTGAGCCGTGCTGGAACGCGGAGCGGTGCGCTGAACCGGCTCGCCAATGCGCTTGACATCCCGTTCCACCCTTGCCTCGTCTGTGCGCGCGCAAGGTCGCGGAAGCACGGGCAACGCCTGCATCCGCTGCAGCAGCGTACTCCCTTTGAGCACGGCGTTTTCGCGCCGCAAATGTCGCAGCGCTCCCTTGAGCGACTCGAGCTGCCCAACCAAGTACGACGTCTCGAGACTCGTATACCCCGCCATCGCCTCGGCGCCCTCTACCCTCGTCGCGGCGCCACTCCTCGCCTCGACCTCTCCCGCCGCGCCCGCTGCGCCCGCTGTATCGGCCGTCGCAGCAGCAAGCTGCAGCTTGAGTGCATCGTGCTCCTTCTGAAGCGCCTCGATCTCGGTCTGGAGCGCCTCGTTGGCCTCCTGGTACGCGTGTGCCTGGCGTTGCGTCTCGCCCAGCGTCGCGCGCACGTCGCTCTGCTCGTCCGCCTGCGCCCGCGCCTTGTCGAGCTGCTTCTGCAGCCGCTCGATCTTGATCGCGCCTTCCTGCAGCGCCTGATCGCGCGCCTTGACCTGTCGCAGCAGATCGCGCGCATCCTCGCCGAGCTTGCCCACCTGCCGTTCGAGCTCGGGATTCTGCATCGCCTGCACCTTGATCTCCTCGGCACGCGCTAGCCACGGTCCCGGACCCACGATCCGGATCACATTGTCCTGCTCGACGATCGCCGTCAGCACCGTCTGGACCGTCGACGCAAGGTGCGAGGTCGAAGCCAGCGGAGCTGCCCACAGACGCACGTCGCGCTTGCCCAACCCTTCCTCGGTCGCATCACCCACCAGCTCCACCACCCGAGCCACGTCAAAGGCCACCTTGGCCGTGCGCACCTCGCCGACGTAGCCGGCGACGGTGTGCGCGAGCTGCGTAGCAAAGGTGACGAGCTGCGACGTGACGCGTCCGAGCGGCGGCAGATGCATGATGGCCTCCATGCGCACCGCCTCGTCGTTGTCCGCGAGGCTTGCCAGCCGCCTCAGCACCTTGCGCGTGAGCACCTTGGTGTTGCGGATGCGCGTGATGAGCTCCTGCAGCGGATCAAACAGGTCGTCCTCAATGTTGCCTCCCGCGGCGAGCACCCACTCGACCTCGTCGTCGGCGTAGAGCTGCGCGAGCTGCTGCTTGGCATAGCCGAGCGCGGCGATGAGCGTGTCGAGATCGTGGTCGATCAGATTGGCCGAGCCCACCTCCTTGGCCGCGAGGTCGCTGTCGTTCTCGTCGCCACCGAGCGTCATGGTAAAGTCTTCAAACTGCTTGACGAATCGGCCGAACTCGAGCCCGCACTCGTGCTCCTTGAGCTCCTCGCGCCGCAGCGCGGCGATGAACGCGTCGACCTTACGCTCGATCGCCATGTTCTCGCGATACATGCGCCCGCCACGCAGGAAGACCTCGCTCGGCGCCAGCCGCAGCACCGCCGCGATCTGCTGCGAGAGCGCGCTAAAGTGCGCGATCGAGTGGCGCATCTGGCAGACGCTGACCATGACCTCGGGCACGATGCCGGACAGACTCTCCTGGATGTCGTGGTTCGTCTCGACGATCGACTTGATGAGGTCGCTCTTGACCGCCATGCGTCGGAAGAAGAGCAGACAGTTGACCGCATCCTGATCCGCCTCAAAGTACGCCGCGGGCAAGTACGACCGCACCATCTCGAGGTGCGACGTGGCCTGCGACGCCGCCAGCCGTCCGAGCTCGAGATCGATCGTCTTGGCCTGGCTCTTGAGCGCGCTCGACTGCAGCTTGAGGTTGAGGTTGAGCATCGCCTGATCGGCCAACTCCTTGCGACCCGCTCCGGCTGCGCCACCGTACTCGGCCTGTTCGGCCTTGGCCGCCTCGAGCTCGGCCTGGAGGTTGGAGACGAGCTCGCGGAACTGGCCAAAGGTGTTCTGGTAGTCGGCGGCGTTGTTCTCGAGCGCCTCGTTGCGCGCGTGCAGCTCGCGGATGCGCGACTCGCACAGATCCACCTCCTCGCGCAGCTCCTTTTCGTTGATCGTATGCTGCTCCTCGAGCTCGTTGTTGATCTCGGCGATGGTCTCGTGCTCGACAATCTCGTCGCGCAGCTTCTTGACCACGTCGCTCAGCTGCAGGTTGCGCTCGGTCAGCTGCTCCACCAGATCCTGCGCGCCGAGCGCATCGTCGAGCTGCAGCTTCAGATCCTCGATCATCGACTCGGCATTCTCCAGCTCGGGCAGCAGCGAGTCGTTGGTCGAGTTGAGCTCGATCAGCTCCGCGTTCTCGCGCTCGAGCTCGACGATCTTGCGGCGCTGCTCGCCCTCGATCTCGTTCGAGCGGTCGCGCAGGTCGCGCAGCACGCGACGCAGCTGGTCGTTCTCGCGCTGCAGCAGCTCCGCCGCAGCCGAGTACTCGGCGTGGTCTTCCTCCTGGTCCGCAGCTCCTCCCTCTCCTGGCTCGGCCGTCTCTTCGCGGCGCCTGAGCAGATGCGGATTGAGATCCTTCTCCATGGCCGCGATCTTGGCGTTGGCCGTCTCGAGCGAGAGCAGATGCTCTTGCGCCTCGAGGGCGGCCGTCTCAGCCTTCTCCTCGGCCATTTCCCGATCCAGCGTGAGCGACTCGAGCTCATCGTTGAGCCTAGCAATCTGACGCTCAAAGTCGTCCTTCTCCACGCTCCAATCCTTTTCGAGCTTGCGCTGGTCCTTGAGCTCGGCCTGCAGATCGTGCAGCTTGGCGTTGAGCTTGGGGAGCGCGGCGATCGAGAGCTCGGCCTCGTCCTTGATCTTTTCGAGCTCGCTGATGCGGCTGCGCTCGTCGTCGCGCTTCTTCTCAAGCACGCGTACCTTGGCGCGCAGCTCCTCGACCTCCTTCTGCAGCGCGCCGAACTCGGCGGACGAGCGCAGCGCCGAGCTCGACGCCGAGGGCTCGACCAGGCTCATAAAGTCGCGCGTCGACTTGTTGAGCAGCTTGGTGGATCGCAGCGTCGTGTCCGCGGCCGCGCCTGCGGCTTGCGTCGGTTCTGCAGCCGAGATGGTTTCATCAGCCTCGTCTGCGTCCAAAACGTCGTCAAGCGGCGGCTCGGCACCAAGGACGTCTTGCGCATCGTCGTCTTCGAGGTCATCGTCGTAAAGAGCGGCTTCTTCGTGATCGAGCAGGCGTTGAGATGCACTTGTCCGGCCCGAGCTGACGGCGCTTCCCGCCGAGCTCCTGGGCCCGAGACGGGAAGGGCCGAGCGCGCTGCCGGTACGAGAAGCCGAGCCGGCTGCGCTGCCTGTGCGCGAGATGGGTGCCGAAGCGGTTGCAGCGCGAGCTGCTGCAGCTCGCGAGGCGGGCGTCACGCTCGGGCTCGAGGTAGCGGTACGAGCACCAGTGGCCAGCATCGACGGGCGGCTGGTGGGTACGGGACGGAGCCCAGCTCTCGCAGCTGAGGGCGTCTGTGGCTTGGCGGTGGTGGAGGATGCCGAAGCGGCTGGTGTGCGGGAGGTTGTCGTTGTGCGCGCTAGGGCAGCACTGGTGCGGGCGGCCGGTGTGGTGGAAGAAGCACCGATCGAAGGCCGGACGGTGCGTGCGGCTGCGGCCGGTGTGCTTGGGGATCCAGTGCGGCTCGTGAGTGCGCTGGTAGCTGCCGAGCGCGTCGAGCTCGACGAGACCGACGCGCGGCCAGATCGCGGGTCGATGCTCGACGGCTTGACGGGTGAACGCACGCCCGCGGCGCTCTTGACGGGAGAACCAATGCGACCTGCGACACCGGCAGCGGTGGGTGGCCTGGAAGACGACGCCGAAGAAGATGCACTGGCGGTGCTAACGGCACTTGTCCTCCTTGCGACTGATGCTGGAGTAGCTGCTGGCGCTAGACTAGCACGCGCTGCTGCAGGCCTGGCCGGTGTGACGGCGGTGCTCTTCCGAGGGCTAAGACGCGCTGCCGATGTCGCAGCGGGCGTGGCAGCAGCTGCGGGACGTGTCGCACGCGGTGCCGGAGCAGGTGTGCGCACGGGCTCGTCGTCGACGCTGTGCATCTCTTCCTCGGGCGAGAGCACATGGACCTGGCTAGACCGCACAAAGACGCCGTAGCCATCCTCGCACTCGAAGTAGCGCTTGCCCTGGACGGAGCCGTTGTTCTTGCCGTTGGGATCGTCGAGCTCGATGCCGACCCAAACGCCGGCTGCGAAGGACGTCTGGCCGACGAAGAGCACCTCGCCGTGGCCGAGGTTGGATACCTTGACGCGCGAGTGCAGATGGATGGGCGGCGCCGCCGCGCTGGGCGTCCGTGGTGCCGCCATCGTTGGCTGGTTGCTGTGTCGGTGGAGGCTCACCACCGTGTTCTGGCGTCGAGGGCGTGACGATAGGCGATGCTCAGGGAAGGCCAGCGCCGAGAAGCATGCTGAATGCTTCTGTCTCGGAAGTGGATGCTGGTCGGAGCTGATTGGTGTGGCTTGATGGCGGGGCAAGGCAAGAAGAGGTCGGTGGTTGGAGCGTGAGTGGAGCGCGTTAGGAGGTTTGTGCGCGAGACGCAAAGTGTTGGTCTGAGCTGCGTGAGCGCGCACAAGGTTCCCACAAAAAAAGAGGCAGCAGCACTGCACAAAATGCGGCGCCCACTTTGGACACGCGTCTCGCCTGCCTGCCGAACGCATGCTGTTTCGTAGTCAATGCTCTCTCGAACGCTCCTTTGATGCACTCCCGCACCAAGCACAGCCGTGTCATTCCTGCAATGACAGACGCGTGGTCGTCAACTCAGACGCGCAGACAAAGCTCACAGATCCACTGTCGAAACCGAGGGCAGTCAATGTCAAAGCAATCAGGATTCCAGCGGCGCATCCATATGCTAGGGGTGCACACCGCGAGACAAAGTTTAGATATGCACGGATGATCTAGCCGATGATGAGCTTGCCCTCGCCATCGTTGAAGTCGTACTCGGGCACCTCGAGGTTGAGGGGAGCGGGACCCTTGCGGGCACGGCCCGAGATGTCGTAGTGCGAGCCGTGGCAGGGGCAGTACCATCCGCCGTAGTCGCCGGCCTCGCCGATGGGCACACAACCGAGGTGGGTGCAGACGCCGAGCATGACGAGCCACTCGGGGCGCTTGGTGCGGTCCGAGTCCTTCTCGGGGTCACGCAGCTTGGAGACGTCGACGGCGTTGGCCTCGTCGATCTCGTCCTTGGTGCGGTGACGCACAAAGACGGGCTTGCCACGCCACTTGATGATGGCGTTTTTGCCCTCGGGGATCGAGTTCATGTCCACCTCGACCTTGGCGAGCGCGAGCACATCTGACGACGCGCCCATCGAGGCGAGGAAGTCCGAAACCGTCGCCTTGGCACCGGACGCAGCGATCAGGCCCATCGAGCCGACCATGAAGTAGGAGAAGGCCTTGTTGCTGTCGGCGCTCTTGGTGCGGTAGCCCGAGAAGTCGGGAACCTGGTCAGGCTGGCTCGCCTGCAGGCTGCGCGACGACGACGAAAAGTATCGCGGCTGGCCGAGGGTGGGGAGAGCTGTTGAGACAAGGAGTGGATGAATGAGCGTTAGCATCAATGTGAACAGTGCAAGTGTAAGACGCACAAAGGGCGCCTGCCGCACTGCAACCATCGTTTCCCGAGGCGAGGTCTGCCCTCTAAGCGATCCATCTCGCTTTGCGTCCTGATGTCGCATCGACGCATGCGAGCATGCAAGGTCCCAATCCAGTATCTCTGCGTTCGGAGATGTTCTGCCGTTGTTCCGATGGCGGTCTCCTCGTTGCCGCGATGATGTCCGATGGTTTGGTAGCAGTGCGGCGAGACTGAGGCGAAAAGAGGCTACTTACTGTTGACGCCGGAGCGCGAGCTGAGGACGCCGTTGGAGTTGCGCAGGTTGGACGCCCATTTGGGAACCTGGGTGGGGTCAGATCGGAGGGAAGGGCCATGTCCGTGAGCGTGCGGGTCGGCGGGAGCGCGGGCGGCGAAGTTGATGCCGGCAGCGACCGGGGTACCGTTGTAGGCGGTAGCCGCGGTAGGTCTGCACGAGGGCCGGATGGTGGGTACGCACAAGTACGATGTGGATGTGGAAGCAGATTTAGCAGCCAGAGAAGAGGCGTGATCGACCGGAGATGGTCGTGCAGAAGGATGTGCCGAAATGCCGATGTAATCGCGGTCATGAGCGGAGGCCGAACATCGAGGAGAGGTTGCAGTGATAGTGTGGTTGGCAATGTGAGACGAGACGAGTGGCGATGTATGGATAGAGAGAAGGGCGAAGAAGAGTCAAAAGGGTTAGCGTTCATCTCAGGAATCGGCTTGGTCCGACGAGTGCCGAAGCCAGAACAAAGACAGGCGGAAGTGCACGACTTGCAAGCGACCTGGCGTAAATGCACGCATCAAGGGTGCATACGTCGACCGTTGCGTAGTTGCCGCTGCCGCAGCCGCTTTCGTCACGGCTACGGCTGCGTGCATGGTCGACTGCTGCTGCGGGCGCGTGCTGGAGATGTCGGATGCAAGGCTGTACACGCCAGGCTAGAGCCGGTTGAACTGGAGCGTGCGGGTGGGAGCAGCTACGTACGGAAGGTTGATGGCCTTGCGGAAGGCGCTGCGAGCGACGGGAGCAGCCATTGTGAAGAAGCGATGGGAGAGGAGGATCCCGAGGATGAAGAGGTGGTGAGGGGGTGAGGGGTTTGGAGGATGAAGAAGGTTGGTGTCGGTCGCTGCTGTCGAGCGTGATCTGGACGAGCCGATGGCGACCAAGCCTTGCGCTGAGCGCTCGCTCGCCTCTCGAGGCCCAAACCGGCTGCTCCTGGCAGAGTTTGAGAAATTCCACAGCGGCCTTGGGCTGAACCTGGGCTGGGCTGGACTGGCTGGCTGTGAGAAGAACTCGCGCCTGCAAAGAAATCCAACCCAAAAGCGCCTTGCTTGGCTGCCTCGCGCGGTCGCCAATTCCCGCCCAGCGGATTGGGTGATCAGCCAATTTCAAGCGCCAGCCAGACCGCCAGCCACCACACCCTGACAAATGCCAAAGACGAGGTGAGTCCGCGCCTTTCCCGCACGACAGGACTCGAAATTTCGACTCAATTTTCCTAGCGTGCTGTGCAGCCTTGGATATCGGCTCGGCCTTCCGAGTGCGCTCTCCGCTACAGATTGCGACCGGCAGCGACCGGAACGAGTGTGACGGCGGCACGCACGTGATGAAAGAGAGATAAAGTTGTCAGGCTGACTAAGGTAGTCCTTTTGTTAGCTTCAGCTCATCTACACTCTCAGATCGGAAAAGAGACAAGCATGCTCTAGGCCGAGGCAATAGCTGCTGTCAGCGACGAGGCGCGGCTGCCCCTGCGGGTGGTCGAGTGGCAGGGTGAAGGGTGATGAGGCTAGCTAAGGACGCTGCTATTAATAAAAGCATGACGAGCCTGATGGTGGTGGCGGTGGAGCCAGCCAGCGGGCAGCAACAATCAGCCGCGAGCTTCCGATCTAGAAGCCGCGGGAGTGGGAGGTCTTGTGACCTAGACAAAGTCCACCTGTCGTGCTGCCAACTTGGTAGGAAAGCTCTCTTCGGCGGCAATGAACAGCACTACTCGTAAGAGCATGGCGAGGATCTCTGGGCTGAGCGACAAGTCATCGGCTGCCCTCGACGTCGGGCCCATCGTTGCTAGTCCTCGTGGCACGAGCGCCAGACAGAATCCCCCTCGATTGGCGGGAGGGCGAGTGAAGCGATGCAGATGCTTCTGACTGGTGTACTGCGCCATTCACCTAGCCGGCCAAGTGAGCTCAGCAGCGACGTGGAGCGGCTCTCCCACTGGCTTTGCCGTCCGGAGCTTCCTCGGCGAGACCGATGGCGTATCGCTGCTCCGCTGCGACACGAGGCCAAGGCCGGCGGGAGGGTCTCAGACGTAGCTGCGATCTCAGGTCAGAAGTGGACCAATTCCGAGTCATTTCATGCGGGCGGTCCAGCGGTCGACTAGAGCCTGACTCCTCGAAAGGCGAAGCCGCTCTGATTACCGATTGCTTTCAAGTCCATCGAGTAGCAGCCAGTGCAGGTCGTCGACTCGTGGCAGAGAGGCTGTGGCCAGATAGGCGAGGAGGCAGAGGCTGGGCGAGAGCCGGGATGAAGCGGGTTGACCCTGACTTACGAGATCTGGACGCGGTGCTTCCGTGTTGGACAGGTCGGCTCTGAGAGAGCCACGGAGCCTCTGCGGGCGAAAGCGCGCGAGGGAGCGTGCGGAAAAGCTCCGACGCCGACGAGAGTTTTCTTGGCTAAGGTGGGATGTGCGGCTGTGGCGGGTCACCGACAGAGCGCTGGGATGAAGAGGACCTTTTTCGGCTGGGGCCTGCCAAGCTGCAACGCTTCCAGAGGTGCATGGAGCTTCTGTGAGTCTTGCACCATTGGCCGTAGCTGGAGCGGCCAACGCTGACAGGCGAGCGAGCGCTCTGATTCGGTCCGCCTCGACTCCCGCCATGCACCCCAGCGAAGAGCTCGAGCGGGGCAGCAGAGGCTGCAGCTGCCGGCTTTCCTTTCCATTACGTGAAACAAAAAACCTCGCTCCATCCGAGCCAGGCGCAAGAAGAAAGCTCACCCTCGAAAAAAATGAGAAGGAAAAAGAAAGAAAAAGGTTGGAGAGGCCGTGCGCCTAAGCGTGTACGAGAAGAGTGGGTGTGGCGTTAGGCGAGGCCTGCTGCGTTTGGTGGCTCCTTCGCGGTTGCCGACCCACCTTGGTCGTGCTGTCCGGCTACTCAACTAAGCGCTGCAGCAAGCTCAGCTCATTTCGTTCTGACTCGGAAGAGCACTCGTGACTCTACGCCCAAGCTTGGCGGTCTGTCCCATAAGATCCGAGGTCTGCCAACACAGACTTCCCTCTCCTTTCCGTCACGATACCACCATACCATACTCCTCCGAAAATGTCCGCCGAGAACCCCACCATCCTGCCCGCCACTAACGGTGCCACCAACGGCGCCCCTGCGCGCGTCAACGGCTCCGCCCCCAAGAGCGATGCCAACCTCGGCACGTTCGGCGTCAAGTCCGGTCTCGCCCAGATGCTCAAGGGCGGTGTGATCATGGACGTCGTCAACGCTGAGCAGGCTCGCATTGCCGAGGACGCCGGTGCGTGCGCCGTCATGGCGCTCGAGAAGATCCCTGCCGATATCCGTGTCGAGGGTGGCGTTGCGCGCATGTCGGACCCCGCGATGATTAAGGAGATCCAGGAGACGACCACGGTGCCCTGCATGGCCAAGGTGCGCATCGGCCACATTGTCGAGGCGCAGATCCTGCAGGCCATTGGCGTCGACTACATCGACGAGTCCGAGGTGCTCACCCCGGCCGACGAGCAGCACCACATCAACAAGCACAACTTCAAGATCCCCTTTGTCTGCGGTGCCAAGAACCTCGGCGAGGCGCTCCGCCGCATCTCGGAGGGTGCTGCTATGATCCGCACCAAGGGTGAGGCCGGTACCGGTAACGTCGTCGAGGCGGTCCGCCACCAGCGCACCATCCAGGGCGAGATCAAGCGCGTCTCGTCCATGAGCGACGAGGAGCTCTACGCCTACGCCAAGGACATCCAGGCTCCCTTCCACCTTCTCAAGGAGACCGCACGTCTGAAGCGTCTGCCCGTCGTCAACTTTGCTGCTGGCGGTATCGCTACCCCGGCCGATGCGGCGCTCATGATGCAGCTCGGAAGCGACGGCGTCTTTGTCGGCTCGGGCATCTTCAAGGGCAACAACCCCGAGCAGCGCGCGCGCGCCATCGTCGAGGCCGTCACGCACTACAACGACCCTGCCAAGCTCGCCGCCGTCTCGGAGAACCTCGGCGAGGCCATGGTCGGCCTCAACATCACCAAGGACATCAAGGGTGGCCGTCTCGCTGAGCGCGGCTGGTAATCGTACCGGCCCCGAGGCTTTCCCATGCCAGAAACAAGGTCTCCTAGGGCGCATGAACTCATTCGGGCTTCTGCCCCCTTGGTCTCCTTTAGCTTCCACCGCCTGTCCAGGCGCGATGCGTGCGTCGCTCTGCGTTCACCACGCACCAGGCAATGTGTTTGTCCTTCCTCATCTTCGGCGCCTAGTGTCGACACCAGCTCTGCCGCGTTGCTCTTCCCCCTTTGTTATCCCTCAGCTTCCCTCAACGGTCTGTCTTGTAGTTCTAGCAAGTGTTTCGCGCACACAATCTCATATAGCGTTTCTCGTTCCAGCCCGAATGCCGTTCAGTCCCTCACAAACGTGGCGAAGGAATTACTCGGCCGACAGGGAAAAACGAGTCGCGGTGATTATGATGACGGCTTAACATTCCATAATACGGCCTAACATGATGATCTCCAAATTTCTCGCAGTCGGCATGTCTGCCGTGGGGGGTTTTTGGTCGCTTACGACCCGCATGGGACGCCCGTCAGCGTCCACTGTAACTTGGCCACGGTTTCGGCTTTGTTTCCTGCCACAAAGAGATGCTGACAGCTAGTGGCGTCGACTCGGCACGACTCTGACCATCCCATCCCAGCCCCCTCATCCTCTCAAAGGTGGATAAGCGTTCCGGCCCGATACCGCCTCGGTAGTTCAGGTTTGCAGAAATTGCCGATATCCTTGAGGGAGGAGAGCGGGATCGGTGAGTGTGGAATTCTTCGCGCTCTCGAGGGTCAACAGGTGTTTTGATGCGTGGTGCCATTCGATCGCACTCGCATCGGCATCTGCAGTCGGCGCGAGTCGGCCCTGATTTTCGCTCGGCTGGCGCTGTCTCAGCTCGATCGCTGCTTGCTCACTAGATTCTCAAACCACTTCAGCCTTGTGCACCTTGTGGTTTCGATGGTATTAGCATTGACCCAAACCAACTTTTGAAGCAAGAAGGATCAAAGTCAATGCGATTTCGGGAGGCAGTGTCGGCGAGGGCATGGGGAAGCGGCGAGGGGGCGCGGCTGGCGGAAGCGTACAGTACGATGCTGCAATGATGCAGGGATCCACTGTGCGTGCGTAGGCATGCAGCCGTGCCCTCAGTGGGCATGCAGCGCAGCAACCGCGCAAGGCTGCGCCTGGGGGAGCGCAAGGGGTGTTTTGAGAGAAGGCAAATTCGCTTGTTCTTTTCCAAGCTGCCGGGTGGTGCAGTTTCGATTTGTCGGCTCGGCTGGAGCGTACGTGCCCTGCAGACGGCAGACGGCAGACGGCAGACGGCAGAGAGGTTTGGGTGCCTCTTTTTGCTGTGCTGCAGCGTCACAGTGCCTGGCAGCGCGGGCGGGCGGGCGCGCGCGCGGCACCCAACTGTGACTGCTTCCGGCCAATATCGCCCAAAACACTGCAAGCCGCATCGCGCTTGGGCGGGCTGCCGTCGCCTTGCTGCTCGCCCTGCTGCTCGCCCTGCCGCCGCTTCCTCCGCAATCCTGGCTATCGGCACCCTCCTCTCTCGCTTGACTCTTGGCGCCTGCCCAGCACAGCTGATCCTCGCTCCCCGCTCGTGTCCAAGGCCAGAGTTGCAAAACCTCGCCCTTCGTCTTCTCCTACACCATCCACCCCTCCTTCTCCATCCGCATCCACCCGCAAAACCGAGAAGCGTCCAAGATGAAGTTCTCCCTCGTCCCCGTTGCGCTCCTCGCCGCCTTCGCCGCCAGCGGTGCGGTCGCCCAGGACAGCTCGGCCGCCTCGGGATCCATGTCCGGCTCGATGAGCGCTTCGATGAGCGGCTCCATGTCGTCCTCCGCCAGCGGCTCCATGCCCACCTCCATGGCCTCCTCCGCTGGTGGCGCCGGTGGCGCTGGCGGCGCCATGGTCTGCACCGCTCTCGGCGGCGACCCGCGCGCCCAGCCCGCCGGTTGCCCCTACAGCTCCACCACCCCCGCGTACGACCGTAAGTTGAAACCCCTCGCGCATCCCGCAGCATGGTCGTCAACCGAATGCGTGTGGCCCACCTCCACCTCCGCCCCGCGGCGCACGACGCTACTGCACCATCCCACCATCCGATGCCGTCGAATCTTGTTGCTGACCGTGTTGTCCTTGCCTCGATCGATCGTGTCTTGCCGTGCCATTCCATCTTGCTGCTCTGCTGCTCTGCTCCACTGCTGCACTGCTGCACTGCTGCACTGGCCTGCTCTGCTCCGCGTCGCTTTGACCGACACCAGTCAGCTCGCTGATCTCGTACTTCATCGGTGGATACACGCGTGGCCCCGAGGCCAAGTCGCCCGACGAGGTGGCCAACGAGATGGCCGGCTCGGTGCTCCAGTACTACCCCACGCTCACCACGCCTCGCGGCGACCTGCAGAAGGAGTTCGCCTCCGCCATCTCGGCCACCATCAACGCGATCGCCGGCGGCAAGCTCAAGGCCTCGGACCTCGCCCCCGCCTCGCGCAACTTCCCCGAGCACGCGCTCAAGTACGGTGCCGCTGCCGCCGCCATCGTTGCCGCTGGTGCGTTTGCGCTCTAAGCAGGAATCCGCCGCCCATGCTTGCTTTTCATTCGTAGCGCTCCCCGAGCCTTGCTCTCGTCCTGGTCGTCCGTTGGGATCCTCGATCAGCTGCACGCTGCTGAGAAGAGGAGATTGGCGGCTGAAGGGCAAGGGCGAGCTTGGGTCGAGTCCGCTCCTCCACGCACTTGCAACAAATCACCCGCTCCCTATAAGCTCGACTCGTGACAACCTTAACTCGTTTGTTCTTTGCTGGCACTCATGATGCCCTGCTCTTATACTCTGCGCACCTTTCTTTCTTTTCTGCTTGATGCTGCAATGCCTACACTAGATCCGGACTGCAGCGGACGGGCGAGCGTGTGCGGCTGAGCAAAAGCAGAGGTCGAGAGTTCGGAGGCAGGCCGTGAGGCAAGCCGTGAGGCAAGTCGTGAGATTCGAGAGGCCAAAGGCAAGGGAGGGAGAGTGTCGGTTTGGCGACGCGTCGTCTGCGTCGGGCCGTCTCCGCAGAGCATGCCGACCGGCGCTGCCAACTCTGAGCTTGATGAAGCGCTTTGCGCAGAATGTCACGCTCTCGTCATGCCATGCACGGCGCTCAGATGAAGTTCATCCTCGCCCGCCTCCGGCGCGGCCGGCTGCAGCTCCCAGAATCACAATGCGCTCGAGGACCGTGCGGATCGGAGCCTCCGGGCCTTATAAAGCTACGCCTGGCTCCGCTTTCTTCCTCCGCATCTCCTCTCTCGTTCCACAGTACAAAGCTCAACCACTCGACTCAAAACGCAGTATCGGGCTCAGTCGTGAAACCACATCAAGCCAGCGAGCCTTCTCGTCGCCATCCATGTAACACAGACGAAGCGCTAATAAAAAGCGGTCCACACTTCTCTTCTGCATCGATACGTCGCCATCCGCCGTGGCCAAACGATTGCGCAGGGGCTTCAGCTTTTCATCAGAGCTACCCTTGCGACTCGGGCACTTACTACTGTGTTCTCTCTCGACGCCGCGCAAGGAGAGGCATGTTGCTATGGCTACGCCAAACCGCACGCCCAGCTGCTTCCCCTCATCGAGCCGCGCGCGTGAGCATCCTCCATCTTCCAGCCTCTCAGCGGCCAATGAAGCCTACCATCCACCCATGGGCTTGCTTCCTCCGCGCGAGTCCAACACGCTGGCGGTGCCTCTGGCGCTAGCCAACATCCTCTGGTGTCCGCCCTCGGTTCGACGGGGCTGCGCGCACGACTCGCACCACCACCTTCGGACGCATCAGTGTGGCAAACGCCACCACCACGGCCCCGTGTGCGCGCTCGGACCCGCCGTCGAAGAGGAAGATGCGCTCAAGGGAGCTCGAGCCCCGCTCGTCCGCATCGGCACCGCCTTTGCCCAGTGTCTGCACGAGCTGCGCTTCTTCGTCCAGTGGAATGCCGAGTACGGCTGCCTCGACATCAACGCCTACATGGTCGACATCGTCGACAAGCGGCTGCGCGACTGCGGCTTCTACGAAGACTCGCAAGGCACAGTGCAGACAAGCCTTCTCCCAAAGGACGCCACCCCCACCACACCTCTCGACAAGGACAAGGAGAAGCCTACCGCCAGAAAGGCTCCAGCAAAGTCGGCGGGTCGCAGCAAAAGGAGCCGCGAGAAGCAGCGCGAGCAAATCAACTGCGAATCCGTCCTCGCCGACTGCGCCCGCTACGTCAGCATCGAAGCTGCGGACAAGGCTCAGCGCAAGGCCATGGCTCCCTCGGCAACGCTCGCGCAGGCTCTACGCGCCCTCAACAGCGCCGTCCTGCGCTTCGGCTTACGTCACAGCGACAGCCTGATCTACACTGAAGTGGCCGCGCTCGTCGCGCTGCTCAACTACGCCGCAGCCTTCTACCACATGCTCGCCGACGACGTCGAGACGTACATGCAGTGCAGGCTCGACGCCACGCTCGTCGAGGATCTCTTTCACTCGCTCTGCTCGCCGCGCTGGACCACCGTCGAGGCCGAGGAGAACCGCGCGCGCCCGAGGACCCACGAGGAGAGGGAGAAGAGGAAGGAGCAGATCGAGGACAGCATGGCCAGGTTCGTCCCCGACACGCTCGAGCTCCGCGACGGCGTCCAGCTCGTCCTCTTCACCTTTGTCTGGATCAACTACACCGCCTTCGCGGGCGCCGAGTCGGCGATGAGCGCGATGCTGCATACGCTCGTCCCGCTGCTTCAGACCGTCGTGGTGCGCTGCGCCCGCCAGGCGTATCTCCTCCAGCGCATGCTCATCGCCACCGACGTCGTGGATGCGCTGACGAGCGACCAGCTGCCGTGCTCCGTCGAGGTGCAGTGGGACCTGCTCGACCTCGCCGACATGCTGCACAACTTTTCTGGAGGACAGATGGCGCTTTTCACTTCGTTCTACCGTCTCCAGCAGCCTGAGCAGCCGAGGCAGCCAAGGCAGTCGAAGCGGCGCAAGGCCAAGGCAGGATGCTGGGAGAGCGTCGTGCGAAGTCCGAGGTGTGCGAGTATCTATACGGCCGTCGCCATCAGTGTCACGCTGGACTTGTTCGCGCTGCTCGTGCCCATCCTTGCACAAGGGAAGCTCACCGACACGCCGAGGTTCGACCAGGAGCGAGCAGCCTGTAGGCACGGCCACAAGCCGGTAAGCTCGGAGGATCGGATGCGCTACATCATGGTCGGGATCTCGCAGCGGCTTGTGCGGCTTGAGCGCACGCAGCCCGATTGGATGGCGCTGCTCAAGCCCAAACCGCGCCGCAGGAAGAAGCCCGATGCTCGAAAGGATGCCGAGATGCTCGCTGCGATCCGAGCGACGCTACTCAAGCGCCTCGCCGGCTACATCCCCGGTGACCCCCTCGTCTCGGCGACAGCAGTGGCCGAGACCCCCCCTGAAGGTGCCAGCGTCGCTGCATCTGTCAAGCCGGTCGCTTCGGGAGCCGATGCAGGCTTCGCTGCGCCTTCACAAGCCAGCGCCGAGGTGATCTCCAAGATGACCGAAGAGATCGTGGCCAAGTTCGGAGCGGGCCAGAAAGGGGCGCGGGTGTTTGGACCCGAGCCGCCACCGGTGTCGACGATGCCGGCGATGCCGCCGTTGCCGCCGTTGGAGGCGCAAGAGTACGAGGCGCTGCTCTCGGCGGTCGCACTCTCGATCAGCACCCTCTTCCCCAGCGTCGCGCCGCCGCCGGTCAGCGAGATCAGACGCCTGCTCCCCGTGCAGGGCTTCACCAACCACGACCTCTGGCGACTCGCCTGCAAGTTTATCCCTCCGGCTCCAAAGCGCTAGCCCCAGCTCACGGCACAGCGCCCACCGCGCGGGAAGGCAGCACAGCCGAAGCACTACGGCCAACGAGTCGTGTGTTTGTTCAAATGCGTGACAGCGAGAACTAGAACGCAAGGGGTATATCTCGAGAAGATGTGGTCAAAGGAAGGGGGGGTTTAGGACCAGATGGAGGGTGGGTGGAGTTCGGCGTGTTCGAGCCAGTCGTGGGCGTCCCACATGAGCTGGGTGGCTTTGCGGAGGAAGGCGTTGGAGACGGCGGGGGTCGAGCCGGAGTTGAGTGCGACGAGTGCGACGAGTGGCAGCTGGGCGAAGGTCAGGCCGAAGCCGAGCAGGTTGATGGCCGCGAGCCAGGCTGCGTCGACGACGCGCAGATGTGTATCGGCCATAGTGACGCTCTCCGCGCAGTCGCTCGACACGAGGCCCGGGGTTGCTTTTGCTCGATGGTGATCTCGAATGTGTGGCGCTAGGTTGGTGGAAAGCAAGCCAGATGGTGGTTGGGTTGCTCCGAGCACCCAGTCCCTCGAAATGGGCGCCAGGTCTGGGCAGAGAGATAAGATAAGCCCTCAACGCATCCGAAAAGACAATCCCAAGGTGCAAAGACGGATCACAGTTTCACTGCTTTTCCTCCCCCACAGTGGACGACTGCAATGCAAGTCCAACGTCCCGAACCTCCTAGACCCGTCCTCGTCCATGTACCGTCTTTGAGGGCTACAGTGCAGACGGGTCAGGGATGACAAAAAGCAAGGTCTTTGTTTTTGCCTGCTCACAGGAAAAGGAGGACCCTGCATAAAATCCCGCGCCGTGCCATGGCCCAACTCGCACACTTCCGCCCTCCCTCACCCGGCTTCGCGCGCCCGCACTCGCGCACTGTGATTCGCACTCGCTATCGCAATGGTAGAGCATCCGTGCGCACCTGTTGAGATTACAACTGCTGAGCGGCGAGGGCATTGGCCATGACGGGTTGGGCGAACAGCGCGGCGAGTCTTTCGAATCCACCGAGCTCCTGGCCATCGGGCGTGGTCTGTGCAGTGTGGGCGGTAGGATGAGCGTGTTGGTTGGCGTTGGTGATGAGATCGAGCGCCTGTTGGGCGTGTCTCGATCTGGCCTCTCGTAGTCTATGCTGGTGGGAAGCGCAGGTGGGGCATTCGGCCTCCTCCTCGCCGAGGCAGCGTTGATGGTACGAGTGTTTGCACATGAAATGCACACTGGGTAGGTCCAACTGACCGGCACAAGCGGTGCATCGGGTCATCTGGAAGACCCTAGCGCCAGTCGGATCGGTGAGCTCTACGATCTCACCCACCATCGTCTCTGTACTGGCTCTGTAGTCGTGCATCGCCTTCTCGTCGTCGTGTGTCGCCGAGAGCGTAGCAGCGATGGACGAGGCGATAAAGTCGCGGACGACACCGACGTGCGTGTGCGCACTGGTCGAGAGCATCTGCACGATCTCGAGCGTCGACATGAGCGACCGCGCTCGAATCTCTTCCAGCACGCGCAAGAGCTCGGCCTCATGCCGCACCAACAGCTCGCGCGACGAGACGAGAAACCGCAACACCAACCCATACAGCTCGGGCTCCTCGCCTCCATATCTCTCCAGAGCAACAAGCACCTTGGCACTACTTCCGTCCGAGCTCGCCGCGTCGCGAGACGCAGCTTGCATGTGCAGCCGCACAATGTCCTCGTACATGCCCATGCGCTCGTACAGCAGGATCAATCCCGCATCGAAGCCTTCGACCGCACACAGCATCAGCGCATGCGACATGTCGTACGGCAGCGTAGCATGCTGCTCCAACAACCTCAACGCCTTCTCCCGCCCCGCAGCAGCCGAGTCCGATGCGCCAGTCAGGTACAGCTCCAGAAGCGTGTTCCACACCGACTTCTGATCCGCCAGATCCGCATCCTCGTAGTCGGAGGCTCGCCCTTCCAGCCCCAGCTCGCGCAACGCCGCTTCCACCTCGTCCACCTCGGCGCCTGCGTCGTCGTAGGCAGGTGCACCGGCCCGATCGCGCGAGACCTTGTCGGCAGACGCCACCGCATCCATGTCGACCACCTGGCCCCAGCGCGCCAGCACCACCGTCTCGAGGAAGCGCGTAAACTGGCGCGGATGCTGGATGAAATGCGCAAAGAACGTCCGCGGCGACGGCACCGCGTACGCCTGCATCCTCTCGCCCTCTTCGGCCTCGGCGGCCTCGTCGCGACCCGCGTCCGCATCGTCCAAGCCCGCCTCGCCATCGGCCCGCACCGTGCTCGATGGCCTCGTGGCGGCGGCAGCCGAGTCGCCGATCGTATACGGCGTTGCGAGCGCCGTCGAGTTGCGCTGCGCCGGTGTGCTAGCGCCCGTCGCCGGCCGCGAGCCGCTCTCGGCCGAGGCGGCCTGGCGACCGAACCCACCCACCTGCAGATAGCTCAGGTAGGCGGCGGCTGCACTCTTGGGTGCCGTGCCGCGGCTCTTCTCGTCGTCCTGCCGCTGCTGGAGACGCAGCGCCTTGTGCGCCGCTTCGGGATCGGGCCGGAAGGCGCCTGAACACAGCTCGATGAGCAGCTCGGTCGTCGCGTCCGGCAGCTCGGCGAGCAGCGTCTTGGCGTACTGCGCCGTGCTCTCGATGGCGTCTTCGGCCGGCAGACCGCGCACGTACAGTAGCGCATCGCCGTAGTCGCGCACGTCCTCGATCTGGATGCGCAGATACTCGCGGTGCTCGCCGTACCGTCTGGCCAGATACGCCGCGTGGCCGTAGTAGCCTGCCTGGCGACAGACGCGCATCGCCGTCTCGAGATCGAACGGCAGCCCGTCTCTGTCGTCGGTGCCGCCTTCGGCGTTGGCTGGGAGCGCGTCGAGCGCGTCGTCGTGCGCCTCTGCGGGCGAGGTGCGCGCATGCGGTCGCTTGATGAAGCGGTCGAGCGAGGCGACGTCCTTGAGCTTGGTGTAGCAGTTGAGCAGCAGCGTCGTGTGGTCCGAGCTCGCCAGGTTCTGCGCATGCAGCTCCTGGAGGTAGGTGGTGAGGTTCTTGATGCGCTGGGCGTCGAGGAAGCGGCGAATGACCAGGCTCGGCTGGGTGTGGCCGATGGTCTTGACGTACTGCGCCATGGCGCCGTCGTAGTCCGCCTTGCTGTAGAGGTGGTCGCCGTAGCGCTGGTGGATGTCGCCCATGAGCGCCTCGGTGCGCGCGATCACGTCGGCGTTGGTCGCACGCTGCATGTGCGACCGCGCCAGGTTGACCGCCAGCAGGAAGAGGCTCTTGCGGTAGAGCACGTCGAGCTTGGCGCGCAGCGGCTTCTCGTCGAGCCGCGTCAGCTCGCCCAGATCGCTCAGCACCAGCACCTCGCCCGCCGCGCCCACCCACACCTGGCGAATGCCTGAGTCAAACGTGCCGCTGAACGCAACCAGCTTGTTGTCCAGGTCAAAGATCGTGATCCTCGCTACCTCCGCGGGCAACATCGAGCCCCTGCGCGACGGCGTCGCCAGCGGCGATTCGCGGCTGTTGACAAAGCCGCGCCCGCCACCACCGCCGCCGCTCGCAGGCGCAAACGGCGGCGACACGATGATGACCTGCGTCGCAGACAGGTGGATCGAAGACTTGGGGCCTTCGTACGCAAAGCACGCTTCGCGCCCTTCCTGCCCGATGACGTAGATCGCCTCGTCGCGCGCAATGACCATCTTGCCGGCGGCTCCGGGGCTGCTCGTCGCCGCAGACGGCTGCAGACTCTGACCGCTAGCAGGCCCGAGGCTCGCCATCGCCATCGCCGGGCGCGGAGGGATGACAGCCGCACAGCCGAGCGCGCTACCGACGTCGTCGAGCACGGCGGGACTGCCACCAGCGCCCTTGCCAACCACAATGTAGCGCAGCACGCGCGACAGCGTCACGATGAACAGATGCACGGCCGAAGGCGGCGCGGCTGCCTCGGCCTGGGTGGTAGCAGCCGCTGCGCCGGCCCTGGGATCGCGCGGCCTAGCCAGTGCGCCTTTGCGGCCTTTTGATCCGTGCGACACTCGAGGCTCGTAGGCGGGAGTCGAATTCGAGGCAGCTGCTACTTTGCTGCCCGCTTGCGACTGAGTATTGGAGGTCGGAGATGCTGCTGCCTCTGAGAAGCCGAGCGCGGTGACGGGTTCGTGTGCGCCCGAGTCGGCGCCGGTGGGTTGAAAGACGACCTTGAACTTGGGCAATGCGACGGCAGGGGCGGGTCTGCTAGCTGATCCCGCCGAGGCGATACCGGCGCTTCCCGACGCAGCCATGAGGGCGGACTCGAGCCCGCGAATGAGCAGGACGGTGCCATCCGCCAGGGCGACCGAGAGGTAGGAGAGCGACGGCGTGTGAGAGACCGCAGCGATGGGATGGGGACGACTGCCGTGTTGCACCTTGCCTTCCGCCAGCAGTCGCGGCATCCACGTCGGTTTAGACGTCCCTGCTGCACTGGCGCTGTCGGCAGCTGCGCTGTCCTGGCGTGCGGGATTGCGGCCGGTGCGGATGTCCCACACTCGGAGGATGGGGAATCGCGAGCTGTCCTCTTCGCCGAGCGAGATGACTCTGCCGCGAAGATCGGATGAGAGATGCGTCACTCTGCCCGCTACAGCGCCCGAGGAGAAGGCATCCCAGGCCGCGAGCTCCTGGAGCGTGTCTGGGTCGAGAACCTTGATGCGGCCGTGGATGGTGCCGACGAGCGTGCATGGCTGCTTGCGCGTGCCCTTGGCTGCCTTGTTCGCCTTGCTCGAGGAGGCGGCCGCATCTTGTTCGAAGCGTACCGACGTGACGGCGGCATCGGACGGCGAATTGGGCTGGGCGGAAGCGTCCGTGGCCAGCGCCGACGGCGGCGGGCGCACCTGACACTGGCAGATGGCCGCTACCTCGTTGGCACTCCGCAGCGCTGCTGGCGATTTGGCAAAGTCGTCGGCATCGCGAACGGGCGACGACTCGTAGAAGGAGAATTGGCGCCATGCTGGCCCGGCGGCGGCAGCAGCGGCGGCTCCAGCTGCGGTGCCGATCTCGGCGTCGGGCGCAGCTGCACCAGCCGCCGCGGCTTTGGCCGGCATGGTATAGGAGAGCGTCAAGAGGTCAGCGGGGCAGCCGCAGCGATGCAGACCGATGCAGAAGCTTGGCCTTGGATAAGGTTCGGATGGTGGGAAGGACGGGCGTGTGTGGGCAGGAGATGGAGGTGCTTAGGAGGTGATGATCTGTGCTCGTCCTCGCGTGTGGAGTGCGACCCGCTTACGGGGGGGACAAGTGACGGTCTAACATATGGAAGGAGAAAAAAAGACAAAAGAGAACTGCAGCACCTAGGATTCCCGCGTGGTCCCCCACCGCAGTACTGACTAGGCGATACCGTGCTTAACTTCGCAGATCGGACGGGATGCGGTGCTTTCACGGTTCTATGGCCGCAGATGCCAGGAGAGACCCAGTCTTCGTGTTTATGCTGATGCAAGCGGTCGATGAGTACCAAAAAACACGAAGAAGGTCATTGCGCATTGCTGTCTTCGTATGTTCAAGCCCGAACCCAACGGGGCTTAGCCTTTCTCCTCACCCCGATGACTCTGCTCAGACAGAAGGTTACCTGGACTCTCGGCTCCAAGATCCTCCGCACGCACAGAGCCACCGCTCGCGTCGAGCTCCGTACCTGCAATGTCCTTGTGTTCCATGTGCGTCTAGTTGAGATCGCCACCAAGCCAGGCGAAGACGAGGAAGGCGACGCCGTACGGGGTTGCGAGCCTCTTGAGCGACCACACGACTCTGCCGCTGGCCCAGTACCTCGTGCCCCTTTTGAGAGTCGACATGTCGCTTGCGCCTCTTCCGCCCATGCCCCTCGTCTCGTCTCCCTTGCGGGTTGAACTGGCGAGGCTGACATTGACTGGATTGTTCCTGATCCAGGTCCTCTTGAGCTTGGCCTCGGGCGACTCGGCGGACCTGCGCCGGGAGGCGAGCGACATGAGCAACGTCCGCTGTGCCGCCGTACTCACCTTGGCCATCATGTCGTCGGCTGGTTTCGCCACGCTCGAGTTAGCGTCCGAGGCAGGGCGCAGATGGTCGTCGACACCCGCGGCGGTGCGGACGAGGCGGTTGTCGAGCGCCGGTCGCGGGATCTCGGGCAGGAAGGGCGCGATGAAGTACGTATGCAGTAGCAGCAGCGGGATCGATGCTTTGGCTGGATCCGGCCCGCCCGCATGCTTGCGGTCCAGCTGCGCTGTACTCTGCGCATGCTCGATCAGCAGCGCCAGGAAACCCGGCCGCGTCGCCAGCGTCGGCGTACCTCGTCGCATTCTGGTCCGCGCAGGCGACGTGGCCGGCTCGGACCTGTCCATGTCCTCGCTGGCCTTCGATCCGTCGTGGCTCCTTGGCGATTTCTTCCGCTGCTGAAGGACGCGCGAGCTCGTTAGTCTCGGCCCGGCGGTACCGTTGACCTGGGGTCTGTGGAGCGACGCGGTCGCTGTGGGGCGAAGCGGATGCGGTGGGCGTGAGATATTGGCCGTCGCCCAGACCCGCGAGACGTGAGTGCCCATGGTATTCTGTGCACGCAGCACCAAGAAGTCGGGCCGCCTCTTGCAAAGGCGTCCGTCGAATGCCTCTGCCCGCGCTTGCGCCCCTACCCTCGCGCCGCGCACTGCCGTTCGGCCCAAGGTCGTCACGCCCATCGCGTTGGCACTCGAGTGCGGCGCTGAGGCCGTCGATGCTGCGCGGCTCGCGGGGGGTCGACAGCCCGGCTCGCGCTTCCCTTGCTCCCACTGCTTGCGCCCTTCCCAGATGACGACGCGCATCAACTCGAACGGCCTGCCGACGAGCTCGTACGAGAACGCACCCACCGCTCCGCCGACGAGCAGGAGGATCACCGCCACCACGCGGCCCTGCACGGTGCGCGACTGGTTGTAGCTCACGTCGGCGTCCACGACGTTCCTCTGCCCTTCTCGAATCCATTGCCCGACTCGGCCCGAGTCCTCGATATGCATCTCGCTCCCTCCCATCCCATCGTCGCGCTGACGTCTGCCGACGACGTTCGAGTCGCCGGTCCGGGAAGGGCTGCCGCTGGGACGGACGATGCCGAGGCCGCGAGCGTTGATCCACGCACTGACGCGGTCGACCGACGTCGACGCGAAGAATGCGCAGCGCCGCGAGACTTCAAAGATGAAGAAGAAGCTGCCGAATCCGACGCTGTCGCGGATGAGCGAGAGCGCGAGGCCCGAGCCGTGGACGCCGCCGCGCCAGCGCTTGAGCCGCGCCTCCCACTCCCGGCGCTTCTCGGGCGACATGGTGAAGCGCTGGCTTACGCTCTCTGCGGCATCGCGGCTTGCCGTCGCCGGTTCGAGCAGCGCGACGATGCGCGCTCGGAGCGTGGGTTTGTACGTGCGCTTCGAGTGCTCGATCGTCTCCTTCTGCACGTCCTGCACGAGCTTATCGCGCGCCAAGGCTGGCGCAAACGGAAGAATGGCTGCCCGCAGTATCGCGCGCCACGATATGAGCGTGACCGGTCTTGCTCCTCCGCGCGCATGCCCGTCGGAAGCGCTGACATTTCTCTGTATGATGTAGCGCACATTATCGAGGGGTGCAGAGAGGAAGCACTGCGCCGCACCTGCTACCGCACCGGACGCAGTGACGATCCAGAGCGGCGTCCACTTTGGCGACGCTGCGCCGCGTTGCACTTGCTCATCTGCATCGTCCGCATCCGTATCGGTGGAGGATTGCGGTTTGGAACGCGCGAGGAGGCGGCTCTCCGTGATGCTGTATGCCTCGAAGAGGGTGAAACCGATGGCGGTGTTGAAGAGGAGCGGGGGCAGGAGGAGGTGCGGGAGGAAGTTGGAGTTCTCGCGACGCAGCAGCGTGCGCAGATAGCGGAGGCTGAGTTTGCGGCCCTCGCGCTTGGCCATCGCTTCGAGGATGGTCCAGGACGAGAGCTTGACCGGACGGAAGAGGCGGACGGGACGCTTGAAGAGGAAAGCGAGCGTGCCGAAGAGGGCGCGGATCACCGCACCGCCCAGCGACTCCTGCTTGGTAGGCTCCCTGTTGCGACTCGACTGGCTAGTAGAGCCCCTGCGTTTGCCCTTCTTTGAGCCGCTTGCCTCGTGGCTGCTGGTCGAGACCAGCGCAGCCTCAGGCGAGCCGGACGCCGAGGCCGACATGGCTATGATCGCCGGCCCGTTTGGCAGATCACGACCACGCTGGCTTTTGAGGTGTCCTCTATGCGTGTGCCGGGCTCTTGATCGCCGGCATGACGGCGGCCGCAGCTGAAGATGAAAGAGAAGGGGAAGTGCAGATGAAGTGAGTGGCAGTCGTGCCAAAGATTGCTACGCACGAGCCCGTCGAGTATCGCTTCACCCTCCACGTCGGTTCGGAATTCGGCCTCCGGCCCTGTCAAATGCACCCGCCAACCGAGGCTCCAATTGTTCCTACTCCCACCATCACTCCTAACTATCCTCGACACTCCTTCCTATCCCACGTCGGACACGCGCGCAGCATGGCCCGTATCAGCTCACGCACGCGGCCATCGCGGCTGGCGCTCATGATGTCGCTCTTCTTCCTCAACGCAATGGCGACCGACGCCTCCACCGCTGCCTCCCAGGCTTCACTCGCGCGCCGAGACTCGTGGCGGCCAGACACGGAGCTGGCGGGGACCAAATTTGTATTGGGAGATGGCAAGAACGAGGGCACCAAGGTGCTCGGCTACGAAGGAGAGTGGCCGCTCTGGTCGTCGTTCCGCAATGGCCAGGCGTCGGCCAGCAAGCCCGGCAGCTCACCGACGCCGTCTTCTGCCCCTGCAGACAATGGTACCGACTACGTCTGCGTGCCCGCGGGCGATTGCAAACCGTGCCCTGACGACGTGGTAAGTACTCCGCGACGCCGTAGTGGTAACGATCGTGCGAATGGCTGACAAGGATGGTTTTGCCGGGGCTAGGTGCATCTACCGTACTGTCGGCCGTACAACAACCGGCGGCGCGTGGCGTGCAGTCGCGTGGCCGACCGAACGGATGAGGCTGCCGTGCGCTCAGCTCTGGATACGGCCAATGCGGCGCGTGCATCGAGCGCTCCCTCGCCAGCGGCGATGCTCGGTTGGGAGGCGTGCGGAAAGTCGGCAAAGCAAGAAGCAAAGGATTACTTTGAGATGATCGTAAGTTGTACGACTGCCAAGTCCATGACCGTGCTCGGACTTCGACGATGGACCTGACGTTTCTTGATCTCGTATCGGGCTGCTAGGCGGTGGTGGCGGTGATCGCCGTGGTTTCGGTCTGGGCGTTTGTGCAGCGGCAGAAGCTGCTCTTCCAGCGCCAGAATCAGCAGCTCCTCTCGCGCGTCTCGGGCCAGCGTCGCTCATCCGGTCTACCGCAGCCCGGCGCTTCGCACGCGCGCAACGCATCGCACGCGGGTCGCAAACGTGCTGCACGACTGGCTGCTCCCCTTGCATCCTCCTCTCGCGCCTAACGCACGCCCGCACCAGCACATTCGCGAACAAATCCGCCTCAGCAACCACATCCATGATCAAGAGCATCGGCATTGGCGACAAGGGATACGGCTGGCAGGGCAGTAAATGGCAAGTCGAGAGGTTGCTCAGGCCGAGGTGGGAGCGTCGCGCGTCACTTGGATGCCAGCCTTGTCTGCGCCCGTGCCGGACTCTGTACCGGTGCTAGTGGCCACAGTGTTGAGCAGGGCATCTGGGTTGCTTGTGCCGGACGAGGTTGGGTTTTCGGCACCGCGCGTGTTCGAGGGAGCACCTGCCGAGGCGCGGGCGATCTGGGCGAGGTCGGGTTGGTGGCTGTGGATCTGGTCGTTGCGTTCGGCTTGGAGCTGGGAGCGCTTCTCCTTGCCCGGTGTGGTGATGCCCTGGTCGGCACCATTGAGCATGCCGAATCCGAGCGAGGCTGCATCCGACCCGGACGGCGGCGCTGGGACATTGTCGCCCTCGGCTCGGGCTCGAGCGAGATCCCGGCGCGCATCTCGCACCGCGCCCAACTCGGAGCCAAACGCAGAAGCACCGTCGAGCGCACCCGCTTTGTTCGGCCCAGCACCAGACCCGGGCAACGAGTGCGACTCACGATCCCGCTGCGCTTCGGCCTAAGAATTCCCCGGATCAACTAGAGGTCAGCAATGCCAACAACAAGCAAATTCAGGCAGCGATACATACGATTGAGTGGGATGCGGCTTCAGATCGTGTCATGATGATCAGACTGGCAGACCAAAGTGTTGGAAGATGATGGCGAGTAAATTTACAATGCGAGCTCTCGGGTCGGCGAGGTATATATGCTCTTGCCGCCACCAGGCTGCAAGCTGACACACGCTCGGAGGGTCGACCCTCGATACCTCGTCGAGCTTCTGCCTGTCCAGGCCGCATCTCGCCATGATTGCGACGGACACGCAGCTATGACTGAGCTGCGACCATCGCCTTTAGTCACCGATGATTCAGCCCCTACCACCACCGGCCAAAAAAAGGAAACGAAAAAGGACGATTTTCCAGGGCTCAGCCGAGTCTGACTGATACCTGCACGCCACCCTCTCACATTTGGCGCGATTCGACGTCAAAGCGCACGCCTCACTTGCTCGCACCCGCCAATCAAAGCAAAGCGCAAAGCGCTGCGCATTATATGCTCCAATTGCACGCCTCTTGCGGCCCTCTAGTCGCGATGCGCAGCAAGCCGGGCCTTGATCGCCGTGCTCTGCGCGTCGAGTTTGGAGATCTTTGTCTGGAGCTCGGCCATCTTGGAGAGGAGGAACTCGGTCCTGGCTTTTGCGGCGTCGCTGGTGCTGATGCTCGTGTCCGCCTGTGCGTCGGCGCGCCAGCCGATGCTCGGCAGCCAGCCGCCCGACTGCTTGCTCTTGTCCTGCGGCGGAGGCAGCACGGCGCCGCTGGTGGCGCCTGCGCCCGAGGCGACCCGGAAGGGCGAGCCCTGGATCATGCGCGAGATGTCCGAGATCTCGGCCTCGATGGTCCTCAGGCTCTTTTCGGCCGACTCGATGGCTGCGCCGTTGGCGAGCAGCGTCTGGGTGTCGTTGAAGATGCGATCGGCCACGAGACGTTGGATCGCCTCCTGCATGACGGGGCGGCCAGCGCGGATCGCCGAGGGACGACCGTCGTGATGTCGGACCGAGATGAGTTCGGCCTGCTCGAGCGACTTGATGGCCGCCTCGTTGCCCTTGAACTCGTTGTGCAGCAGGCCGTAGTACGAGATCTCGCCCTTGACCGCAAGCTTCTTGACCACCGTCCACGCCTGGGCGCGCGTCCAGGGCAGCGACGACGCCTCGCTCGCATCGTCGCCAAACGCATTCTTGCGCAGCTCGACCACGCTGCGAGAGACAATGTCGTGCACCGCCGACTCGACCGTCTGGCCCAAAGCCACCTTTTGCACCAGCGTCTCCAGATCCGTCAGCCTTCCGCCGAGCTTGTCCACCCACCTCGCCGTCTCGTCGTCCAGCGCCGCCGCATACTCGGGCGCAGCCTCGCCAGCCACAGGCGTAGCGACGGGAGCGCCAGCGAGCGGCGGCAGACGTCCGAGCTCCTTGAGCTTGTTGTAGACATAGCTGCGTGCCTTGTCCTCCTCGGCATCGGCGAGGGCGATGCCCTGGAAGGGCACGTTGGGCAGCGCCTTGGCAAGCTCTTTGCCCATGCCCACCGGATTGTCCGAGACGAACACGACGTGGGCGATGCCGTTGGTCACCAGCTCGGCCGCCCACTCGGCGAGCACCTGGTGGAGGATGGCTTGCTTGATGCCCTTGTGGTGGAACTGCTTGATCACGACGACGGGCGAGTCGAAGGTCTTGTTCTTAACGTCGCCGGTTTGGCTGTCGTCGCAAGAAGACACGAGGTGCTGGATCGACTCGATCGTGTCGTGCGCCAAGGCCGACGCCTTCTCTTCCAGCGACCCAGTCTCTGGCGCGGCCGCGGGGTCGTCGCGCTTGGCGAGCTTCTTCTCGGCGGCGAGGCGAGCCTTTTCGGCCTTGGCGATGCGCTTCTGTGTCTGTTCGTTGATGTGGTTGAGCGCATTGGTGACTACGCCGAGCATCTGCTTGAGCTGAGCGTCTGTTGGGGTGGCGAAGCCGGCCTTGGAGCCGATGAGGCCGACGGCGGCGAGGTCGATGATGTTGTTGATGCTGCTGAGCCAGCTGAAGACGGGCCAGTAGCCGGTCTCGTTGGCGAGCGAGGTGATGAGCAGCGAGTCGTTCTTGGCCGTCTTGGCGATGGCGTCGCAGTCGATGACGAGATGCTGGACGTCGCGCGTGATGGCCTTGCTCACCAGGCCCGACTTGCCCGATCCGCGCGGGCCCGAGATGGTGACAAACGTCGAGGGCTTTTCGCGGATCCACTCCTGGATGGTCTCTGCGGCCTGGCGGCGCTCCCACCAGTCGTCCATGCCAGCGCCGGTGTTGGGGTCGGTGTCCTTGAAGAGGCCAACCGTGTTGCGCTTGAGCCATGTGTAGAGGCGGTACTCGTCGAGCGAAAAGGTATTGTGCACCTTGCTCTCGACCATGAACTCGCGCACCGGGTCGAAGACCATGTACGAGATGCCGCCGATGAGGAAGGCGACGAGCGGGAAGACGATCCTCGGGTGGTTCGAGATCCAGTCCCACGCCTGCTTGCTGCGCAGCTTGCTGCGGAACGTGATGACGAAGCGGGCGCCGTTGGGTAGCTCGTATCCATGAGCGCAGTTGCGTGCACTTGTAGCGCCGCGGATCCGGGAGAAGGTGACAAAGGCCTCGGAGGGCTTCTCCTTGACGATGGAGACGATGCGGCCGTAGGGACGCAGCGCCTGCCAGAGCTGCTCTTCGCTGGCGTCTCCGCCCTCGAGCTTGACGAAGATGCGGGTGGCGGGGAAGATGTTCATATCCTCGCGGAATGGAGTGCCGCGGACGACGTGGATGCCCGGAGTGCCGAAGAAGAAGAGGAGCGGGTTGAAGACGCGGCGGACGCCGGACTTGAGGCGCTTCTCAATGTGGTTGAGCGAGTCCTGGCTGTTCTCGTTGGGGTCCTCCCTGTAGGAGAAGGTGACAAAGGCGCCTCCATCCTTCATGCGTTCCTCGGCACCGATGACCTTGAAGCCGTAGCCGACGCTCTGGTCGGGCGGCAAGCTGGCCTTGACGCGGTCGAGCACGGAGCGTTTTTCGAGAGAGGCGAGCATGTAGCGGATGTCCCAGAAGCCGAGTCGGATGGGGAAGACGGTGTCAAAGTACAGATAGCCGATTTTGCGGAACGGGTCGCTCTCCGTCTCGTTCTCGGCATCTTCGGCGACTTTGGCCGCCTCGGGCGAGGTGGAAGCGAGCGCGGCGGAGGACGACCATCTGAGCGGTTGCAGGCGGGTAGCGGTGAGTCGGTTCAGTCCTGCAGCCGACGCCGTAAGCGGTAGAGGTGCTTTGCTGGCAGCGGCTGCTGCGAGAGATGCGGCACTGCATCGACTGCGCAGCGAGGCTGTGAGAGGGCGTCGTGCGAGGTGGAGCGGGCCGTGGGCGGCGAGGAGCCGGGAGGAGTACATGGTGTGCTGTGCCTACGTTGCGAGCGGTGCGCTCCGGGCGATGTGGCAGCGGCGAGTCGACCCGGAACAACGGCGGAGCGAGTACACTCGTCGACAACTTGCAGCCGGATGTGAGGATGATGGCGGAGCAGAAGCAGCAGGCGCGACAAAGAGTCGATAAGATACCGTAGCGGCGGCTGCCGAAGCTCCAAAGCAACTCAGCTGGCGAGCTCAGGGTCCAGGCCCGATTCCAACGTTGCGCTCTCTGGCGATTCGTCTGCCTGTAGGCTGCCGGGCATCACGTCACTCGGCGTCTCGTGGCCATCGGCACAAGCCACCCGCACGATCCATGTGGAGAAGCGGTCTAACACATCATCAGCGCTTGCAAAACTAACCCGAGAAGACCCTGACGTCGGCCTTTTTTTTTGACATTTTTTTTTGATGCTTCTTAAAATTGGTTTTGTCTCTAAAAGAAGATCATCTCTCATCCACGGATACCTCCATCCCTGAACGCGCACCGTCACCACCACCATCGGCGGAGGGCCACGCCGAGCTGATCACCTGCGAACATGTCGCGTCCCAGCATACAAGCGCTTGCGCGCCGCGCGCTGCATCATGCTTCGAGCTCGCGATGCGCAGCGCCTTCTCCTCTGCCCAGACCCAACACGTTCGCGCGGCACTCATCCTCCGCAGCACCGACAGCGGCGACAACAGCCAAAGCGTCCCCGTCCAAGAGCAGCAGCACGCAGGATGCTGCTGCCTTGTCCAGCAACGCGACGGACCATCGTGCGATCGGCAAGGCCCAGTCTCTCTTCCTCACGCACGACTCTTCGCCCGGCACCCCCTTCATCCTGCCGCACGGCATGCGGCTCGCGCGCAAGGTGGAGCGTGTGGTGCGCGATCTGTACGACGTGTACGGCTACGACGAGGTGCAGTCGCCGCAGCTGTACAAGACGTCGCTGTGGAAGCGCTCGGGTCACTGGGACAACTACCGCGACGACATGTTCGCCGCCGAAGGCTACAAGGAGCGTCTCACGCGCACCGCGTCCTCCCCGCCCGCTAGCAGCATCGACGGCGAACGCAGCGCCTGCTGTTCCATCCACACCGACGCTGCAGTGGCCGAGGACGACACTTTCGGGCTCAAGCCCATGAACTGTCCCGGGCACTGCCTCATCTTTGCCTCGCAAGAGCGCTCGTATCGCGATCTGCCCATCCGCTACGCCGAGTTCTCGCCGCTGCACCGCAACGAAGCCTCGGGCGCGCTGACGGGGCTGACGCGAGTGAGGCGCTTCCATCAGGACGACGCGCACGTCTTCTGTCGACCGGACCAGGTCAAGGCCGAGATCAATGCGATGCTCGCCATGCTCACCTCGGCGTACGACACGTTTGGGTTCGGCAGCTTCGAGCTGGTACTGTCGACGCGGCCGCACGATGCGTTCATCGGCACGCTCGAGGAGTGGGATCGGGCCGAGGCCGGGCTGCGCGACGCGCTCGACGCCAGCGGACGCAGATGGGAGCTCAATCAAGGAGACGGCGCCTTCTACGGGCCCAAGATCGACATCCGCCTTGTGGATGGGCAGGGTCGAAGGCATCAGACGGCGACGATCCAGCTCGACTTCCAACTGCCGCGAAGGTTCGAGCTCTCGTACGCCGATCCGGACGCCAAGACGACGGGCGAGCGCAGCACGCCCGTCATGATCCACCGCGCCATCCTCGGCAGCGTGGAGCGCTTCATGGCGATCCTCATCGAACAGACCGCGGGGTGGTGGCCCTTCTGGCTCTCGCCACGCCAAGCCATCATCCTCACCGCCAAGACCGACTCGGAGGAGCTCAACGCCTACGCTCGGCGCGTGCAGAAGTCGCTCGCGCTCGGCATCCATCCCGATGCGGAGCCGTCGCGCTCGTCGCAGCGTCATCTGCAACGCTTCTACGTGGATGTAGAGCCGAATCCGCAGCGCGAGAAGCTCGCCAAGCTCGTCAGAAAGGCGCAGCTCGCAAGGTACAACTACATCCTCGTCGTTGGCGAGCGCGAGATGCAGAACAACACCGTCACCGTCCGCAAAAGAGACGACGCAAACGCTCCCGCCAACCTCGCCGCCGCCAACGCCGCTGCCGCCGCCATCCCGCACAACGCTCAGCTCTCGCTGCCTGAATTGCGCGATCTCTTCTGTCAGCTAGACTCTCTACACGCCTAATTCATAAGAAAGAATGTCACACGAGGGTCGTTATCGAAGGTTGGATTGCGAGGCTAAGGTTTTGCTTTAGATGGTCTTACGGTGTTCGAAGGCGTGTTCGACTTCGTGGTCGACGTGGATAAAGGCGCGTTCGACCATGGGGAGCGATTCGAGGTTGTCCTGGAGAGCCTGGCTGAGATCGTGGCTCTTCCAGAGCGGAGTTTCGGGATGCATGACAATGTCGATCTCGACAATGTACCTCGGACCGGAGCTGTAGGCGCGGACGCTCTCGATGGCCTGGATCTCGTCGCTAAAGAGCGCCGCGTTGTACGTCACGAGCTGGAGGAAGTCGGTGGGCGCAGCTGCACCTGCGAGCGTCTTGAACTCGCTAAACGCGGTGCGCGTCCAGGAGGTGATGATGGCGAGCGAGATGATCAGCGCACCGCAAGGATCGATCCAGCCCGCGATCGTCGCACCCGCCGCCGAAGTAAAGATACCAAAGCCATTGATGAAGAGGTCGTTGCGGTGATCCTGGTAGAGCACCTCGACTTGCGACGAGTACTTGCGCAGACCAAAGCAGTAGATGGCCAGGATCGCCTTGGTGATAAACGCAACACCCACAGCGATGAGCGAAGGGATGAAGAGCTTCTTATCGCCATCGCCCGTAGCGAGTTCCTGGATGGACTCGACGACGAGGATGGCCGACACCATGCCCATGAGCGCAGCGTAGGTGATGTTGCCAATGGGCTCGAAGCGCGAACCGCCGATGGGCCACTTTCGGTCGTCGACCTTTTCGCTCTTGCGATGCAGCCAGTTGAGCACGAGGTTGGCAAACGGATCGAACACCGAGTCGGCGGCGGTGGCGAAGAGCGAGAGCGAGAGCGAGCTGACGGCGGCGTACATCTGGAGGATGGCGAGCACAAAGTTGGCGATGATCGAGGCGTAGACGGCGATCTTGACCTTGAGTGCGGACGACTCGCGGTCCTGCTTGTCCTCGTCGGCGTGCTTGCTGATGGGCTTGAGCAGACGTTCGATGTGCTCGTTCTGGGCCTCGTAAAAGTCGCGGATCTGGCGCTCGTTGCGACGGTTCTTGCCCTTGCCCGAGTGGCGACGACGCACCTCGGATTCCTCGACGACGCGCGAACGCAGCAGCAGCGGATCGGTCTCCTCGGTGCCGGGTGTAGCGGGGCCGAGGCCGCCGAAGCCGAGCGAGCTGGCACGCGAGCGCGAGGCGCCAGGAGCCGCGTCGTCGTTGGAGGGTTCGGCGAGGTGGCTGGACTTGGAGTCGGCCTCGGTGGCGGTGGAGGGGAGGGGAGCGCGGGCGGGGGAGGCGGAGCGCGAGTTGTGCTTGTGAGCGTGGTGGAAGGCGGCGCTGCCCTGGGCACGCGCGTAGGCGGCCGAGGAGCTGGGACCGATGTTGACATCGATGGTGATGTCGTTGCCGAGGTTGTTGCGGTACGACTGGAGGTGCGCGGGCATGGGCGCGTTGGGCGCTGTGGCGGGGCGACGCGAAGCGCGAGCGGCCGCCGGGGTGGGGGCGGTCAGCTCGATGTCCTGGTCATCGACGGGCGAGAGCGGCGGCGAAGAGCCAGGCTGGTGCTCCGAGGCATCGTGGGTGGAAGTGGTGCCGAGCTTCTGCTGGGCAACCGACATGGCGGAAGCGATCATGTGCGACATGGCGCCAGATGTGCTACAAAGCGAGCTTGCGCGTTTGCAGGATCGAGGCCAGGGTAGGATCGAAAGCGTGGAAGGGGGCAAGAAGGTGGAAGGAGTGATGTTGGTCGGTGTATAAGAAGGGTTTCCCCATCTCGGGTGGGTTGGGTGTGTGTGATGCGAGCGGCAATCCACCGTCCCACCCGTTGGCTCTATCGACAGGCCGCCGTGACACCGACGGACCGCTTGGACCAACGCCAGCGACGAACAAAAGCCGACGTCGGTTGCTCGCTCAGTTGCTGCTGAGTCGGTGTCGATTTTTACGGCATTGCATCTGCACACCTGCACACCTGCACAGCCCTCCCACATTTTTCTCTTCGACCTGTGTCGCGCGCTCTGCCAAAAATACGGCCAAAGCGCAGCGGCCACACGAGCAGTAAGTTAATCTGATTTGCCTTATCGGCCTTCTTCACGCCGCCCGCCCCACCCAAAAAGCGAGCAAGCAAGCGAAAAGCTGCCAAAAAATCGCGCCCAAGCGAGCATCGCGTGCTGGAAATCGACCGCGTGCGCCGGCTCAGCTTGGCCCGCAGGCCTCGTCGGCGCTTCCTCGGGCCGTCTCGACATTTTCGACGTTTTCCTCTTTTGTCTTGGCATTTTCCTTTTTTCTCTCTCCGCTCTCAGCCTTACCGCGGCCACACGCCCCGTTCAGCCCAGGGTCTGGGGTTGCACGTCCGAGAACGTGCTCGCAGCACTCTTCTCATTTGCTCCCCACAGCCTCACCTCGCCAGTCCACTTCGGCATTACGCGGACCAGCGTCGTTGGGCAATCGTTCTAACTTTTGCAGCATGTCTACCAGGCGCGTGTCGCATCAGTGGATGCGTGTCGCATCAGTGGATCTGTCAATGTCAAAAGAAAGCGTCGGTCAGTACCTTTCGATCCATCTCCTCGTGCTGTGCTGCTCGTCCCAGGGCTCGGATCGTGCAAACTTACAAAGACATCGAGTCGCGTGAGCTGGCTGTACGTCTCGCTGCTCATGCGGAAGCGCAGCATGCCCGCCCACATCATGAGCGCGCGCGCCTGCGCCCGGTACTCGTCCATGGCACTCGTGCCGCTGCGGTGGATGCTCTCCTTGAGCTCCTGGTGCAGCTTGTACAGGATCGTCATGCTCATCAGCACGATCTCGGAAAAGTTGCGTGCAATGTTCTCGTCCACCTCCTTGAACTCCTCCGCCTTGCGCGTGATCGCCACCACGTCCTTGCGCGACTCGCCATCCAGCGGCAGGATGCGCAGCGCCTCGATCGTCTGCAGCGCCTCCAGATTCCGGCCCTCGCTGTGCAGTCCCACCGCCTTCTTGAGCTCCAGCAGTCGTCGACACGTGTCCCGGTTCTTGCCCGCATAGCCGTACTGCTTCTCGTACGTCTCCAGAATCGCCGTCGCCAGCGTCACCACGTTGCTCGCCGCAGAGAACGACGCCCCCGAAGACAGCCCGTTCGACTTCCACTCGGCCGCGCTGCTCGGCTCCGTCAGCCGCGCGCCCAGCTCCTTGTTCAGCACCGTCACCACCGTGTCGTGCTGCCCCGCCAGATTGTACAGCAGGATCGCCGACTCGGTCCGGTGCGCCATGTCGCACTGCCTCGCTGCCACCTGCACAATCGTCGACACAAACTCGCGCTCGTTCTTGATCTTGATCAGCGCCAGGTTGCGCTCGATCAGCCCCGCCGTCTTGGCGCCGTTGGTCCGAACATCGCCCAGCAGCTCCTGGAACTCGGTCGGATGCGCCTCCAGCACCAGCGCCCGGATCAGGTCGTGGCATCGTCGCACCTGCTCCGAGCCCACCGGCTCGGCCACATCCGCGTGCAGGCAGATCAGGTACAGGTACTGCAGCGCATCGCGGCGCGACGTCGACGAGAAGCTGCGCACGTATCGCTGCACCAGCTTGGCAAAGTCGATCGACGCCACGTTGCCGCCCTGCCCGTCCGACTCGACGACGAGATACTCGACCTGCGACGACGCTGCCTGCGACGGCACGCGCAGCAGGCCATAGTACGCCAGCACCACGCCAAAGTGGATCGCATCCACCTGGTGTGCCGAGCGCGAGAAGAGGAAGCCCACCGCCTTCTCGAACTGCCCGCACAGCAGCAGCAGCCGGAAGTAGAACAGCGGTCGGTTGCCCTTGGGGTCGAAGTACGCCTCGCCGAACTTCTCCACCTTGTGGCCGAGGTCGGCGAGCGTGAAGCGGTCGCGCACCGAGTCCTGCGCATCCGCCTCGTCGTCGTACGTTTCGCGCACCATGCTCAGCTGCAGCCACAGCCAGTTCTGGATGCTCGACGTCAGCAGCGCCGGGAACTTCTTGGCCACATCGATGCGTCCGATTAGCTTGTACAGGCCCAGCTTGTACGGGTCGTGCACCTCGGGCAGCGTGCGGAAGCGTGAGTTGTACTCGGCGAGGAAGCGGTCCTTGAGCAGCCGCGGCAGGCGGCGGTCCGGCGAGTCGATCCACGCCTTGAGGTATGCCAGGAACGACGGGTCGGTGGACCGGATGCGGTTTTCGTTCTCCGACGCACACTCGAGCGCCTCCTTGGCCTTGCCGATACGCAGCAGGAAGTAGAGCTCCGCCCAGATGGGCACGTTGGTCGACGCGTCCAGCTCCTTGGCCAGGTCCGAGCGCCACTGGTTCTGCGAGCTGAGGTGCTGCACGCGCAGGAAAGCGCTCACTGTCGAACGCACGGTGGGAGCACCGCCGCGCTGAGCGATGACCGGATTGGCAGCGATCACCTGCTCCATGTGCTCTTCGAACTCCTTCTCCAGGAATGCCTTGGAGCCTTGGAGGAGCTCCTTGCGCAGATGGATGCCGTCGGTGCCGTGCCAAGCCCTGAGGTCGACGTAGGCGGACGCGTACTGGCGCTCCTTGATGAGCTTGGCGCCGAATTCGCCGTTGCGGACGTCCTGCTCCCGGACCATGCTGGCGAGCGCCTTCCAGCTCTCGATCAGCTCCTTGTTCTTCGAGTCCTCACCCAGCCCGGAGATGGCATCGATGAATGCATGCGCGAGGGCGAGGTTGTACCCTTCGAGACGCGACGAGTTGAGCCTGGACACCACCATCTGGTAGCGGGCCATCTTGCCGTGCATCTGCGAGGTGGCGTTGGAGCCGAGCATGGTGCTCGACGAAGCGGGCAAGGTCTGCGCCGAAGTCGAGGCGCCAAATCCGGAGGCGGAAGCGTCCATGTCGGCGTCGCGGGCGTTGGAAGGCTGGTGCTGGCCGAGCTCTTCGAGGATCTTGCGCTTTTGCCTCTCCCAGTCGCGGTGCATGGTGCGGTCGAGATTGCGGTGGAAGTCCTGGAGCGTCTCACGTCTGCCCTGCTCGATGGCGCTGATGACGACCTGCTGATGCTCGTGGGTGAGGTAGCTCTCCACATCCGTGTCGTAGATGGGCTGGAGGGGTTCGAAGGTGCTCGCGATGTTGGCCGAGTTGATGGTGTCGGCGAGCTGTGCGGCGTCGATGCCTCCGTTGGCGAGGAAGTAGTGAGCGCGTGCATCGGCAGGCTGTGCGGATCCGGAGCGCAGGCTCTTGGAGACGAGCTTGCGACTCTGGTTCTCGATCTGGTCGAGGCCAAGCTGAATCTGAGGCAGATCCGAGCGGCCGAGGTGGTTGGTGAGCTTCTTGGACTGCTGCAGAAGCTCCGAGAGCGACTGCGGCGCCGCATCCATGGGGTAGTCGTTCATGATGCGAGAACGACCAAGCAAGATGGTGATGGGATGAAGACAGCGCACAAGTTCCAACGATATTCGACATTCTCACATTTTGACTGGCGCTTGGCTTCGTCTGTTGTTCGCGACTTTGCGGCTCTCGGAGATCGCGTCTGCGCTGCCGCTTGACGATTTGCATCGGGCCCATCTCGGCTCGATCACGCTCACACCAAAGCAGCGCAAGTTGCCCGCCATCGCTGTATCCGCACAGCATCAGTAATGTCGTGATCTTCTCTGTCAAGTCGCAGCTCCCTTTCAGGTCTCCTTGCGAAGCAAGCGGGCCATTTGAAGCCTTCAGCAGACATATAGCGTACTGGCAGGATAGTTGTTAGGCCGATCGTCCGCACAGGACTTGGCAACTTGGCGGCAGCAGCTCGGCTGCACGCACGGATCGCAGCCGTTACAGTAGCTGGCCGTGATTCCAGGGTCTCGGGCATTTTGGAAGCCACGGATGGAGAGGCTCGGCATGGTGCTATGCTCAGCCACATCCCAGTCCTTCCTCAGCACCAACCGCAGCAATCCACAGCACTCCAGCAGCCTGCTCGGTCGAGTCCTCTTGGCCTCTCTTCGCACCCTGTCCTCCCAACCAGTCGCGCTGAGGCGAGCGAGCGAAGCATCAAGAGCCCAGGCAAAGCGATACGAGGAGGGCGTGGAACAAGTCGGCCGCCTCGCTGCCGAATCATGCTCGTCAAGATGCTTGCTAGGCTCATCACGCTGCTGGCGGTCCTCATGAGCACCGCAGCTGCTGCTGCAGCTGCTGCGGCTTCTTCGATTTTGGGTGCCCTGCCGGCGTCCACCACTTCGGCGATCTCAACGACGACTGCGACAATCACGGCTTCACCCACCGCGCCGGTGAGCGTGCCCGATGCAGAGCAGCAAGAGCGGTTCTCGTCCTTGGCGCTCTTCCTCGTGCTTTCGCTGCTCATCCTATCGTTCTGGACTTCGTACTACCTCAAGGTCAAGCGCATCACCGCGGTGCACGAGACCATCGTGGGCCTGTTTGCCGGCATGTTCGTCGGCCTCTGCCTGCGCGTCGGGCCAGGCGAGCAGGTGCAGAGCATGCTGAGCTTCAGCAACACCATCATGCTCAACGTGCTGCTTCCGCCCATCATCCTCGCGTCCGGCTACGACCTGCGTCAGGAGAACTTTTTCCGCAACTTTGGCACCATCCTCATCTTTGCGTTTGCCGGCACGTTCATCAGCGCCATCGTCGTCGGCGTCATCGTCTACCTCTGGTCGCTGCTGCATCTCGAGAGCATCTCGCTCACGCTGCTCGAGTGTCTCATCTTCGGATCGACGCTCAGTGCAACCGACCCAGTGACCATCCTCGCCATCTTCAACACGTACAAGGTCGACCCCAAGCTGTACTCGGTCATCTTTGGCGAGAGCATCCTCAACGACGCCGTCTCGATCGTCATGTTCGACACCCTCTCCACCTTCCGCGGCAAAGAGATCCACCTCTCGTCCATCTTCCACGGTATCGGTCTCTTCCTCGTCGTGTTCTCGCTTTCGATGCTGCTCGGCGTTTGCTTCGGACTCGGCTGCTCGTTGCTGCTCAAGCACTCGCGGCTGAGCTCGTATCCGCAGCTCGAGAGCTGTCTGGTGGCGCTCATCGCGTATACGAGCTACTTTTTCAGCAACGGCGTCACCATGAGCGGCATCGTCTCGCTCCTCTTTTGCGGCATCACGCTGAAGCACTACGCCTACCACAACATGTCGCGGCGAACGCAGCGAACGACCCGCTACACGTTCCAGACGCTCGCCAACCTCTCGGAGAACTTTATCTTCATCTACCTCGGACTGAGTCTCTTCACGCAGGAGATCCTGGTCTACAAGCCGCTCTTCATCATCGTCACGGTCTTTGCTGTCGTCGCGTCGCGCTACTGCGCCGTGTTCCCCATCGCCAGCGTGGTGAACGCGGTGAAGCGTGCTCGCAACAACCGTCGAGCTCGCGCCACGGGTGGCGGCGGCGTGCCGCGCGGCGCAGTGGAGGAGGAGCTGCCGAGACAGTACCAGATCATGCTCTTCTGGGCCGGGCTGCGTGGTGCGGTCGGGTTCGCGCTGTCGGCGGGCATCGAGGGGCAGAACGCGATCGCGCTGCAGACGACGGTGCTGGTGACGGTGGTGCTGACGGTGATCGTGTTCGGCGGTACGACTGCGCAGATGCTCGAGATCCTCGGCATCCGCACGGGCGTCCAGGACGACGAGGGCGAGTCGGACGAAGAGGAGGACGACGACGACGTCATGCGTCTGCGCGGTATGCAGCGCCGCACCTACCTCGACTCGGGCAGCTACCGCGATGCATCGGAACGCGCCGGTCTCACGCGGTCGCGCAAGGGCGGCTATCGCGATGCGAGCGAGACCTCGAGCCCGCGTGCGTCGTTGAGCCACAGCTCGGCGTACGCATCGGGCATGCGCGGTGCCAAGTCTGGCGCCGTGCGCACTGGCTTTGCGGATGATCTGGACGAAGACGACGAAGCCTCGTCGTTCTCGTCCGAGATGGTGCCTTCGCGCTCCTCGACGCCTGGCGCCGGCACTGGCCTGACTGCGCTCACGACGGGCGGCAGCATCAGCCGCTCTGCAACGCCTGGATTTGCGGGCGCACGTTCGCCGACGGCGGTCAACACCACCTCGATACCGAGTCTGAGTGAGATCCGCAAGGCGGTGCTGGAGGCCTCGTCGGCGGACGGATCGACATCGTCGCCGGCCAAGCAGCTGCTCGACCGCGCCGGCCTCGTGATGAAGGACGGACAGTGGTTCCAGGCGATCGATCAGAAGTATCTGCTGCCGCTGTTCAGCAACTCGGTCGCCTCGCGTAAGCACGAGGAGAAGAAGATCGCCCGCCTAGCCGCCAGAGATGCGGCGGCGAGCCGGTCCGAGCTCGACCTCTCGCGTGCAGGCGATGACAGCACGAGCAGCGCGAGGAGGAACTTCTTCGCCGTAGAGGACGATGCGGATGCCAACGTGTATCCTGCGGAAAGGGATGCGGTGGTGGTGGATGAGGACGAGGACGACGAGCAAGGGACGCCGATCTTTGATGCGACGACGTTTGCAAGTGGCCGCCGCTCCACGAGCGGACGCAATACGCCTACCCGGCGCACCTTTGCGAGCGACGACGCCTCCCACGGCCTCTAGCATATCATGTCACTTTGGTATTCAACGAGACCATCTGCCTGCACATGCTGCTGGCTAGCGGCCCAGTCGTTCCTGAATGAGTGGGCTGATGCGAAGGCATGGAGGACGAGGGCGAGGACGAAATGTTCATGACTGTGAGGCCGACGTGTGCTTGCGATGAAAATGAATTTCTTGGTTGGGCCGGATCGGGGGCTGGGCATTGACGTCAGTCGCAACGCACGGTCCGGCAAGCGTGCCTGGCTCCTGCGACGGTTTTCATCACCTCGCATGAAACTGGCTCGATCAGAAGTAGAGCGCAGGCTGCCGATGCCTGCATATGGAAGCATGGTGACTGACGCTCTGAGTCACACCACACGGCTGAGCCCGTCCAGGAGCCGTGTGTACTGGGAGGAGGAGTGGTGATTGAGTGGGTCGTGTGACGGCCAAGTGGCCGGAGAGGGATGAAGGCTGAGCAGGCTGCTGGGTTGAGTGCGCTCGAGCCCACGCAAGCGAGTGTGGATGGATGTCGCGTTGTTATCGCGATCTCGCCTTTTCGCCTATGATTTCGACGCCACCCAACTGCAGCCTCTCTCTCTCTGGCAGCCGGGCTAAATCTGGCTCTCGTCGGATTTTCTCCACCTCTCGGAGCGCCGAGAGCGCAGATGTGCATCGGGAATAATCGCACGCCCGCCAAATCGATCTTCGGCCGCTCAGCCAGCGTCTCCCGGATGGCGAGCATCATCCAAACTCGGTCACCGCATCCCTTATCCTTCCTCACCTCACCCAACCCGTAACCTCTGCAACACCCATACCCAGCAACAGCACACAGTCTCTGTCGAGCGTGGTATTTGCTGCTGCCTCGTCTGTACTCGCAATCTTCTCCGACCGCAAGTCTTTCCCAAAAGCTTAGCGATAAGCCTCTTTTTTTCTACTTTCACCATGCCGCCTGTTGATGCCAAGGCGCCGTCGCAGAAGCCGGCGGAGCCGATCCTCTTCTCGTTCCCAGACTCGGACGAGCTGTCGCGCAAGCTCGCCGAGTTTGTGATCAAGGCGCAGAACGATGCGATCGCGCGCCGCAACAAGTTTACGCTCGCCACGTCGGGCGGATCGCTGCCCAAGATGCTGGCCAAGTACCTCGTCGACCGCGACGACAATGCGTTGCGGTGGGACAAGTGGGAGATCTTCTTCTGCGACGAACGCCTCGTGCCGCTCGACCACGAAGACTCCAACTACTACCTCTGCCACCAGGAGTTCTTCTCCAAGGTGCCCGAGCTCAAGCGCTCCCAGATCCACACCATCGACGAGGCGCTGCTCAACGATCCAGAAGAGCTCTCGGACGCCTACGAGAAGCAGCTCGTCGCCGCCTTTGCCGGAAAGGAGGCCGTGAGGAACCCCGTCTTTGACCTCATCCTCCTCGGCATGGGCCCCGACGGTCACACCTGCTCGCTCTTCCCCGGCCACGAGCTCCTCCAGGAGCAGGACAGGTGGGTCGCCCCCATCGAGGACAGCCCCAAACCCCCCGCAAAGAGGATCACCTTCACCTACCCCGTGCTCAACCACGCTCACAGGCTCGCCTTTGTCCTCGCCGGAGAGGGCAAGCAGGAGATGCTCAGCAAGGTGCTCGACCACCCCGAACTCGGCCTGCCCGCAAGCAGAGTCCGTCCAAGCCCGCCCGGCGACATCTACTTTTTCACCGACAACGCCGCCGCCCACACCACAAACTACGCCCGCTCCGACTTCAAGCTCTAATCCCGTGTTTCCTTGACAGTTTTCCTACTCTCTTTTCGCTCGTCTTGGCTTTGGACTTGGCGCGCACGATCGCGGTGCACACACGATGCAATCGTCTCCGTTATCTTTGTTATGAGAGAGTGTGTGGGTTAGCAGCAGCTTGCTAGCCAGGATCGGTCTGGGTTTTTGCCGCTGGCGATGCGGATGGTGCGGCGGATGAGTTCGTTCTGTCGACGGTCGTGGTCGTCTGCGTGGTGTGCTTGGTCGGATGGGTCGTGCAGTGCCGCTTCGTACGCGTGCGCGGCAGCGACGCGCGAGACAATGTGCTGGAACATGCGCTCGATATTGTGCCCCGACCGCGCCGAGGTGTAGAAGAGCGTGAAGCCCTGTTCGACCTCGCTGGGCAGCGCGCTTTGCATCACGGGCTCGACGGGTAGCGAGAGCGTCGACGGCGTACGCGGTCGTGGCGTCCCCAGCTCCTCGTCCTCCTCCAGCTGCTCTTCTTCCTCGACCGACGGCGGATGCGGCTGGAAGAGGTCGTTGATGCTCTTGGGCGTCCGCAGCGTCGCATGCGTCTTGGCAGTCGAATCCGGTCTGACCGTAGCGACCGATGCCGTCGAGGACGAAGCAATCGACGGCTTGTGCTTCAGCTGAGTCTCTTGAGTCTCGCCCCTCTGTCCGCTCGTCACACTCGTACTGCTGCCGCCATCGTTGCGCAGCGCTGGTAGGCCGAGCGTGGTGCGCGGCGTCGGACTGACGCTGAAAAACGTGCTGCTTCGCGGAGTGTGGTAGACGCTCGGCGCGCCGAGGCTCATGGTCGAATCCACCCTCTGCCTCTCCCCCACTCCTGCTGCCGCTCCGCTCCGGACGCTCCTCGGCGGCGTGCGAGGCGCCTTGATCGGGAACGCAAATCCGCCGCCCCTGCGGTGTGCTTCTGCGTCGTCGTCCGAATCGCTGGGCTGAAAAACTTCGATGCTGCGGATCGACTGGCGCTTCACGTGTCCATTCGCCCTCCCTCGCCCTGGACCAGAGGACTTGGATTTGGACCGCATCCAGCTCGCCAGGAAGCCGCCCTCGTCGCCACGCGAGGCCAGGTCCGACTTGGCGGTAGGCGAGCTGCTGAGCTGCGCCACGTTCGTCACGGTGCCCGCCGGCGTGGCGTACATCGTGTTGACCGTTCCGCCGTTCTGCATGCCCACGGGCTCGTCGATCCCACTCGCATCCGATTGCTGTGCCGCACGTGCGGCGGCCGCAGCGATCGACGTCAGCGACTTACGTGACAGCCGATAATCGCCCTTCCTCCGCGCGCTTGGCGACGCATCGCCGCTGCGGCCAAGGTCGCGCAGCGAGATCGGTGTCGCACCGCCGTCGTCCTTGCTGCGTGATCCGGACGGTGTCCGCGTCGGCGGCGTTGCTGGAGGTGCCGCCGTGATGGGATCAGGGCGCGAGAGCACTTCCGCCGGATTCGCCGGCTCTTCTGCTCCTGATGGTCGAGCACCTGGCTGACCCGGATCGATGCCCCAATCGGGCTGCGTTTCTGGCGCTGGCACCAGCCCATTCAGCGTCCCCCGCACCGCCTCCCGGTCCAGCGTCGGCACCGTCTCCCCATCGACCAGATCGACCTTGTTCGCGGCGCAGATCCAGCAGAACCTCCTCCGCTCCGCATCTCCAGACGGTCCGGGCGCTTTGTCCATGAACGCGTCGTACCACGCCCGGACACGCGCCATCGACTCCTCGGCGTCCTTCGAGGCATCGAACGCGATGATCACCGCATCCGCCCCGCGGTAGAATGCCGAACCTAGGCTCTGGAATCGTTCCTGCCCAGCAGTATCCCAGATCTGCAGCGTGGCTTTTTCGCCGTCCGGCCGAGCGGCGTCGATGGGCAGCGTCTTGGTGATAAAGTCGGCCCCGATCGTCGCGCGGTAGGAGGGGAAGAAGGTGTTGGTAAGAAACCGATTGCGCATCGAGGTCTTACCGCAGCCGCCGTCGCCGATGAGAACGACCTTGATGGCACGTTTCGGTGCGATCGGATGCAGAGAGGTGCCCGAGGACGAGACCGAGGCGAGCGTGCGGATCGACCCCATCGCTGCGACCGCCGACGACTGCAAGGTGCTCGCGGCATCGCTAGACCGAAGTCTCCGCAGCGCAGCGCTTGGTGGATTTCGAGATGATGACGCCCTCTCCCCTTCTGGAACAGGCTTCTGCGTTGGTTTAAGCGGCATGGCGATGGCATCCAAAGAGGCAGAGCCGGTTGAGGGGTGTGTGTGGGTGTGCTCACAATGACCGCAGTGGGACAGCAGGCATGCGACCGGTCATGCCCCCCACCTGCAAAGTCACGTTGGGGTCTATATCGCGTACAACGCGTCTAGGGCGGATGACGTTGCTGATGTGTAGTGCTGCGATGTCCAGAGGCAAGGTCGAGTGGATGGAGTGGGATGCCAAGCCAAGCCGAGGCGAGGCGAGCCTCGACATGGATATGCACCGCCAATCTCGCGTGCGCTGTGCGCGCCTCCGTGCCTGAGTGGAGGAAAGGCGCCTCGCGTCGAGCCCTCAAGCTGTATTTGGACACGCGACCCACAGCGACCAGCATCGACACAACCACTCTCACCTCACGCCTTCTCATTTCTCATCCGCGCTCGCGGTTTGGTCAAGTGATGCGATTGTTCCATTACCCCTGAGCAGAATGTGTATGCAAGATGAACGATGCGAAGAAAAGAAAGTGTGTCTGTGGGAGGGTGGGCGGCTAGATGCCAAACGAGTGTGTGAGATGGCACATCAAGGTGATGGATGCCATGATTTTTTGGTCAAATGAACGATGTGTGTCGAGGGTGTCACAGGTCTGTTCGAGAGGAAGACATCGGCGGATCAAGACGACTTGGCGCCCTTCTTCTGATTTTCGTTCTGGGAGGCGTCCTTGTCCGCCTTAGCTGCCTGCTTCTCCGAGAAGCCCCACATCTTGGGACGGCGGCTCTTGTCGCCGCCCGCGACGACGCTGCACAGGAAGTCGAAGAAGCGCTGGCCGTACTCCTTTGGCGGCACCGAGCTGATCATGTGCCTGTTCTGCGTCAGGCCCTTCCAGAGGGTTTCGCCGCGCTTCACCGACGTGTAGGGCGTGAACAGATCGATGACGCCCAGGTAGTAGATCATGTCGCCCGGCTGGTTGTTCTCGTCGGTCGAGCGGAAGCCGCCCTCGTCCTGGTAGAAGAGGAAGTGGCGTCGCTCGCTCACGTCGCGGTCCGGCAGCTTGGATCCCTGCTGTGCATTGAGCGCCTTTGGATCCGAGCGTCGCACAGCCTGTCGCAGCGCCGAGACGTCCTGCTCGCCGGCGCCTGGACGCTTGATCTGCGTCGGCTGGCGCTTGAGCTCCTTGGTCTCTGGCTGGAAGACGCGCAGGTTGTCCTGTCGCAGGTTATCCTTGTTGCCACGACGGATGTCGTGCAGTCCAATGAGCAGCGAGTAGTCCATGATGTTGAGCCTTTGCAGCAGTGCCACGTCGCTGCGCAGCTGCGCCTCGAACAGCGCTCGTTTTTCGGGACCCAACTCGATCTCGCGCCCGCGCTTGAGCCAGTTGAGATCTTTGAGCACCGCGCCCGACTTGGCCGCCGCCTTCTCTTCCGGATACTCGCGTCCGATCGACGAACCCTTGAGGTCGTAAGTCTCGTGGATGTCGCGGTGTGGGGGGAAGAGGTTGTTCATGATAACAAAGTGGATCTTGCGGCCGTGCGGCAGCTTGACACGATGCAGACCGTAGAAGCGGCTCAGCAGCGTGTGCGGATTCGCCTTGACATGCTCGTGGTAGTCCTTGAGGATACGCAGGAGGAACTTGTGCTCCTGGTGACGGATCGTCTTGATGATGAAGCGATAGTCACGCGAAAAGTAGAAGAACGATCCGCTCTTACCCGGCGAGCCCAGCTCGCTGAGAATGTACTTGGACGTGAGCGAGAGCAGGTAGTCGGCGGCATCCAGGTGGAAGTGCTCGCGCAGCTCTCGGAAGACCCAGGGCGCGTAGTCCTTGAACTTGAAGTCGTACTTGGCTGTGGGCGTGAGCTCTCGGCCGATGATGTCAAAGGTGAACTTGTGCTTGGCGGTGAAGTCGGCGTCGCACAGAGGACGCTTCATCTTGGCCTGACATCTCGACACGCCGATGCGGATGCCGGTGAGCATGTTGTACATGAGCACGTAGTTGGCATGGCCTTCGCCGATCAGGTTGCCGACGAGCACCTTGGGCTCGGCATCGTCCTCGCGCTCGCGTTCTCGATCCACGCGCTCCCGGTCCTTCGGGTTGACGTTGAGCCAGTCACGACCGGTCTTGGACCGTGTCAAGGCACCGACGACTCCGCCCGCGCTGGCGCCCTCCTTGTCCCCGACGGCGCCCTCGGCGGCCGCGTCTCGCGCCCTCTGCTCCTTGTAGCGACGATCCCTGCGCAGCTGCTCGGCGTGCTTGGCAGCCTCTTCGTCGAAAGCTGCATCACCGGTACGGAGGGCATGCGCAGCAGCCTCGGCCATCGTAGGCGAATTAGGCGCATCCGTTTCCCAGGCGTTGCCAGCCGAGTGATGGTTGGGGTCGCGGTCTCGACTGGATCGTCGAATCGACTGCGACAGGCTGGTGCCGGATTGCGAGCTCCTGCCCTGTAATGACGAGCCGGTGGTGTTGCGACGGGCCATGTGCTGACGTGGCGGGATGCCATTAGGTGGTCCTGGCTGATCCGACCTCGCTTGACTCTGTGAAGCGCCGGCTTCGGCGGTTTGCGCCAAATCGTGCTGATAGGGAGAGGCGTCATGAGTGAGTCGGATGGCGGGAGCTGCTCCAGTGGTGCTAGCACCGATTGTTAGGTGGGACGCGGCCGAGCCGTAAGAAGCGTGACGTCGCTGCGTGATGGAAGCATCGTCCTCCTCTTCATCAGACGGACCACCGTGAGAGGAAGCCGTGCGATAGGTCGTACTAGCGGTGGAAGCGTTGGACTCGTTCTGGCGCTGCTTCCGGTTCAACGGCATGCGGTAGGCGTTGTTGCCCGTCTTTTGCTGATGCTGAGGCTGGTTGTTTGCGAGGACCTTTTCTGAATCGAGCTGCGCGGGTTCATCGACGAGTGCGGAAGGTGCTGGGCCCTTGGAAGTGGGAGAGATACCGATTATGTTGGTGGAGTCGGCAGTGTAGGCGCGACGAGCAACAGGAGCCTTGGTCTGCAAGGGAGAACCTGAAGCGGTATCGATGTGCGGCTGCGCTGACGTAGTCGGTACAGACGCGCCGTTGGCAGGGTAAGCGGAAACGTACGAGGAGCCGTTGGCGACAGTGCTCATGAGTCCGTTGCGAGAATCGTGGCCGGAAACATAGTCGGCTTCGAGGGGCGGCGAGGGAGGAAGTTCGCTCAGGAAGGGATGGTGGCGAGTCGGTGCGGTGAAGCTGGACTGCGATTTGAGTGCGGAATCATGATTTGCTACCACACCACCAGCTGACGTGGAGACGGTCGCGCCATTTTCATCGGCTGGGATGTTTTGGCGAGACCGACTCTGTCCTGCCTCGTGATCGGTGGTGGATGGGGCTTCGAGGACGGCGGGCTGCTGAAGGCTGTGATGGTTGCCGTGAGCACGCTTGCTTACCAGCTGTGGCAAGCGAAGGATGCGGTGGCCGGAAAGGGTGCTGGCGCCGTGGCCGTTGATGCTGGTGAGGGAAGGGTCGTTGGCGTTGCTGGGAGTGACGGAGCGTGATACGACGGGCGAAGCGTAGGGAGCAGACCTGGAGATGGTGATATCGTAGACTTCGCCGGTGCTGTCGTTGACGCGAATCTGCTGCTCCTCGCGCTCGAGCGCCAGCCGAATCGAGTTGAGCGTTTCTGCTTCAGAGGGGTGTATCAACATGGTCGAGCATGTCCTGTGCGGCGAGGTTTCCAGCTAAGTATCGGGCGGCGAACAAGCTGTCGAAGGAGTCTTGTCGTAGAGCACGGCCAAGATCTTCAATTGAAATCTCGGAGGAGAGTCGAAGTGAGCCCGCTGCTGTGAGCGACCAGCTTTGTCGACTCGGAGGCTGAGAGGTCGAGGTTCTGTTTCGTCGGATGTGTTGGCTCTGAAGTGAAGGGTGATGAGGTGAAGAAGCCAAATCCGCCACTCGAGCTTGTGTAGATTGGACGGTGGAGCGTCAGGAAATGAGCGGCAGATGGTGCGGGTAGCTATGCACGAGTTGCCAGCGGATGGAGGTGGTGACCCAAGATGGAGGTGTGCCAAGCCCGCAACGATACGGATCAGCAACAGGCCTTGCTGAGCGTGCTTGCTGAGCGTGACTGGTGAGCAGCGCAGAGAGAGCTGCACTCAGACTGCCGAGAGGGCGCCGAGCGAGGGGAGGGCAAATTAGCGCAGTTTGGGCTCTGCGCCTCCCCGAGGTTTGGCTGTGTTAGAATCGAACCGGCTTGGGCACCAGCGCAGCTGAGTCGGCCTGCACCGAAAATTCACAAAGCTGCAGCGGTCAACGCAGCCGGGAGCTGTAACATGCATGGGCTCAAAATTCCAACCAAGGCAGCACAGCACAACACAGCACAGCACGACCAGGCGCAGCGGCTGATGGCTCCACGCTGCCACGACATCTGCCACAGCATCAGCCAAGCACCTGAAACACGGGGTACAGCTCGAGCCATCAGAGCAACTCGAGCCACAGTCGAGAGGGGCAGTGTGCCGCGCCGGCCCAACTCGCATGACACCTCTGCTCGACTTTCAAACATAAATTGCATCCAAAAATCCAAAGCGCACCACACACTCACACACACACGCACTACTCGCCACCGCTCTCGGCACTGCCAACCCTGAGTGTGCCTTGATACGGAAGCTGATCCGATCTGGCTTTGGCCTAGCGTCGACGCGCATCTCGATGTGGTGCAGCGTCCCATTGTGGGTCGATTCAGATGGTCCGCAGCCTGCAGCTTGCATCTGATCGACTGAAGTGTTTGTCGAGCCACTTCATGCCAGCAGGAATGTGGAGCAACACGGTGGCTGAGGGCAGTGAGGGCAGTCAGCCACCTGCGCCGCTTACTCCATCGGCAGGTCGAGCCTCGAAAAATAAAGCTCGTCTCTTGCAGTGGCGCAGGTGGGAGATCGGCAGGAGCAAGCCAGCAAACGAGCCACCAGCAAGGCGACTGCAGGGATGGCGTTGCCAAGATGGGCGTCACCCCACAGTGCAAAAGAGTACCTCGTTGTCGGCTGAGAGGTCTTGGTGTGGAGGTGATGCCGATCTGCAGTTTGCCGAGCGCTCGGCCCCCTTTCTTGGCCCTCCGCTAGCTCGCCATCGCGGCCGTTGCCCCCGGCTTGGCACACCCGCCAGCCTGCCTTTCAGTCCCTTTCAGTCCCTTTCAACCCGCGAACACGCGAGTGCGTGGTGCCAGTGAGTCGTCACTCCTTTGCCCGTGCATCCTGTTGACATTCCCAACTGTCAGTCCCCATCGGTGCCTGAGGCGAGAACCCGAACCGATGACCCTTGCCAAGCCCGCTGACGCGCTTCAATGCAACGTAAGACACCTTTCAGCCCTGCATATGCCACAACATACGCTCTTGGACGCAAACTAGCACGCAACAGCAAATCCTAGGTGTAGCTGTGAGCACGTTGGTATCATGATTCGGAAGTCTACTCTTCGTCGAGATCCTCGATCCCCTCATCTTCGTCGGCGTCGAGCTCTTCGTCTTCATCCCCTAGCTCTTCTTGCGCCTCTTCCTCGTCGCTGAACGCATCGTCCGAGGCATCGTCTTCGTCGTCGAGCGACAGCATGAGGGCACGTGTAGACGCGCTCTTGGTCCAGTCGCGCCCTGATTCCAGAATGAGTCCCTGTTGCGCGTCGTTCCAAACCGAGTTAGTAAAGCTCTTTCTGAAAGGACGCATTCGGCTCAACTTACTCGCAGAATGCCCTTGACGAGCTCCTTCTTGGAGCGTGCCTCGTTGATTTCGCGCTGCATCTGCTGCACCTTCTGCAGCACTGCCGCGTTTCCCGCGTCCTGCGATGCATCCGAATCCGCCGCCGACCTCGATCCACCAGGATGCAGCTGACGATGTCGGATGTCGGCCTTGACCGTCTTGATGTTTTCCAGCAACCGCAGCGTCTCCGTTCGTTGTCCTGCCACGAATCCAGTTCGAAGTCAGCCACACTGCATCTCGAGCTACCACAGCGACTCTTGCGAGGAGCAAGAAGACATACCTCGGATCTCCTCCTTGACCTTCATCCTCTCCTCCTTGATGGCGCGCGTCTCGTTGAAGATCTTGAGGAACGCCAGCGCTTGGTCGTCTCTCTGGTCGAGCAGCTCGCGGGTCGATGCATAATGCGACTCTTTCTTCGGCTCTTCTTCCTTGCCATCGGATGGTGCGGGCGATGTGGTCGAGAGCACGCGCTGAATGACGGCGCTCGACTCGAGAGCTCGTGTCGTCTCGACGCGCAGCTTGCCCTCCGCCTCCAACTCTGTCAGCCGCGCGCGCTTCTTGGCGATCTGCGCCTCGAGTGCAGACGTGCTCGTCGGCATTTTGGTCGGCTTGTCCGCAAGCCCGTTCTGGTACGCCTCCCAGAACTCGAGCTCCTTCTGCTTTCTCTCCAGCTTATGCCTCCGCCCTTCGACCTCGTAGTAGATGGCTCGCTCCAGTGGCGAAAGCTTCGCCGATGCAGAGATGGAAGCGCCATCGCTCGAGAGGGAGGATCCTGTGATGAGGTTTCGCACTTCATCGCGCTTCGCAGCGAGCGACGACGGACCGGCTGATGATGACGCGGCGAGACGCTGCGCTGCTGCGGCTTTTTGATCGATGTGGCGGTCGAAGGTGGCCAGCAATGCGTCGAGGGGCGATTGCGTCATCTTTCTGAGGATCGACGAGGCGGAAGGCAAGCCGAGCTGGAAAGTGCCTGTAAGAGTCGAGGCTGGTCGGGAACAAAGTGTCGGGAAGTTTTGGCTCGGTCACGATCAGTGCCAGCAAGGGCGGATGTTGGAGGTGAAGTGCGAGTAGGACTGCACGAGGGGCCGGCCAATCTGCGATGGATGCCAGTCGTGAGTGATGCTGATGGAGGGCGACAAAGTATCGACCAACACTCCCTGCCGCTTGCCGCCGCGCTCTGACATTTTTGCGACGCGTCCGCACGACCGAGACGTGTCGGGCAGCGTCACCGCAAGTCGCAGCCGAGGTCTAACACTCAGACAAGGAACCGCAGCTCAAGCCCACGACGCTCTCTACCCTCGAGTGATAGGCACACACCTGCCGGCATCCGTCGGATGTTGCGCATCCCTGAACCAAGTTGCTGCTCGAAAGATACTTGCGAGCGACTCGGGATCGCGGCGTCTGTGGCAATGATACTCGCTTTAGGCTTTCGCTGAACCGCGGAAGGTGCCGACTCGCGATCAAACCGTGGACACTCCACTCCGACTTCGACGCCGTGTTGAAGCGTTCTGGCTCTTGGATCAATGCGCACATGCTGAACCAGGATCGTCGGCTGGGATCCGACGTTTCGTTGTCTGCCTAAGGCCTACAACGGCAATGCCTAGGCTACCGAAAGAGGTGCTTTCGGCACTGTGGGTGACGCAACCAGCCCGATGCGAAACCTTGAGCGACGGCAAGGGCCGAGAAGCGACCAGCCAGCCAGCCCCTCGCCTTCGCATTCGTGCAGCTCGTCGCCTCGTGGAAAGCGCTGGGCAGGAGTTCATGGCCTGCCCTGCACTGCACACGTTGTGGCTCGGTGAAGCCGATGCTGCTGTCCCGCGCCCCTGCAGACGAGGAGCAGGGCGGGCCTGGTTGCATCCATGCAGCCAGGCAGCCTAGCGACGCCCAAGCAAGACTGACTGACTCAACGCGAGACGCGACTGCCTGCCAGTTGCACCGACGCGGTGCATCTCGTGGGTCCACATCTCCGAATGCAGACAGACGCCTGAGAAAAGAAAAAAAAAATCCCCCCACCAGCTCCCTTGTGCCATTAAATTACACCACTCTGCAGCTCAGCCGCACGCAGCGGCCAGCCGCCAGGTTCGACTCGGCTCTGCAGGTACTTTTTGACATCCGACCGCGACTTGCATGATTTCGGCGCCCACGACTTCGCTTCGCACCGCTGAGCAGCGATCCCAAGCCTTTTCCGGTAAGGCTAACCTTGGCCACTGGCGGCTGAGCTTGGCCCTTGCTCGGCGTAAGGGCATCGGCTTCCCCCCTTTGGCCGAATGAAGAAGCTTGCTCGTCCATTGTGATCCGAGCCGAGCGGCAGAATCATCAAAGCTTGATAGCGCAGGCGTGCGCGGTCTTCTTCCGAACCAGCCAATCGCTGGACGGCCATGTCCGCTTCGAGCAGCGCGAGGGCGCCGAGGCGCGGCAAAAAGGCTGCGATGAGGTAGCCGTTGCTGCGGATGATCGTCAATGTCTCGCGATGGTTGTAAGCGAAGCCGCAAGTACCGGTGCTCAAGGTGCCTAGTGGCTAGAGGTGCGTTCTGCCAAGCCAGCCTCGGCGTCACTTTGCCCGTTCGAGTCCGTCTCGCATCAGCGCCGCACGCTTCGCATGGCCGCTACGCTCTGCGCCAGGTGGATCTCGCTCATTGCCGGGCCGTGACGTGCCTGCTTGCCTGCCTGCCTGCCTGCCTGCCTGCCTGCCTGCCTGCCTGCCTGCCTGCCTGCCTGTCTGCAGTGGCGTCGACTCCTCCCGTGTCTCGCTGCACGCCGATCTCCAGGTTGCCATCCGCAGCTGCCCAGCGGCCCGGATGAGCCGCATCCAAATGTGACGAGGCTTGAGCGTAAATGGACTTGCCTCTGCTCGGTCCGAGGAGCGCAGAGACTGCTCTCGCCAACTTCCGTGAGCTTGAGCGAGGAGCGTGATGGACGGCGTTCGGATCGTTCCGCGGCGCTCTGGAAGAGATTCCGGTTCGGTCTTGGCCGCTTACACCGGATGGATCAGAAGGGAGCTTCGCTTCGCTGCAGGTCGAGCGGAGCTCGAACCGAGCCGCTCTCGAAGCATACAGTACACGCCCCGTTCGCACTTCGCCGCCTCGACGAGAAGGAGCCCCTTGCAACTGCGGTGCAGCCCGAGTGTCGCAGCCGCGGGCGATGCGCCGAGAGAGGCGAAATGTATATAGAGGCCGGTCTCGGAGACAGAGGTGCATCGCATCGTCCATCAAGACTCACTCTCTCCAGACACAAACGACCACCTTCTTTCCGCTCCAGCACATAGCCATCCAGTCTGCATCACCAGCATCCAGTCATGGTGGCCATCATCCGCACCCTCCTTGCGCTGGGCACGCTCGCCGCCGCCGCAGCCGCCGCTTCGGTCGCGCCCCGCAGCTCCAAGATCACCTTCACCGTGACCAACAAGTGCAAGCACGAGTTTGCGCCTATCTTCTCGCCGCCGCTTCCGGGCAAGTCGGAGTGGGCAGTCATTCCGTCCGGAAAGTCCAGATCCTACTCGTTTTACTCGGACACCTACCGCGGAAAGGTTTTCTCGCCCTTGCGACAGGCCGACGTGGTGACAGGCAAGGGCGCCACGCAGGGCGAATTCGACCTCGCCACGGGCGACTACGACATCTCGGTCGCCGACGGCTTCAACGTGGGCATGTACCTCCAGCTCCTCGGCCGACAGAGCCAGAACTACTGCCAGGCGGCAATCTGCAGCTCCAAGGACTGCGCGGATGCATACAAGGTTAACAGTGGCCTCCTGGCCGCTAAGAGGGTCGGGCAACGCACCACCAAGCCCAACCACAGCTGCCCACCGACCTTCACCACCTGGAACGTCCAGTTCTGCTGAAGGCTCGCTCAGCACTGAAGCATGACGCGGCCGCGTATCCGCCACCACTCATGTCGACTCTCGTTTCGTGTAGATGCTTGACCGAACAGCTCATCGCTGGTGCTCTGTCTTTGTCCTTTGAACATTCTTTTCTTCATACACGCGGGCACCCGCGCGATTGTTCGTGCACGATACAGCCTTGATGATATCCATTGTGGCTATGGTCTGGTGTGAGTGCTTTGTGAGGCATCGACAGGTGTCGAATCGGTGAATTCCTCTTCGTCGACACTCCAGCCGAGCGTGGACTTGTCGGCGCCGAGCATGTCGAGCATGCTGCCGATGTTCCACTTGCTTTCGATGCCCAGGCCAGCACTAGGCAGAGAGATCGAGCCTACCGCTGCTGGCGCCGAATATGTTCCGAGCCGGCTGCTGATCTGGCTGTCAGACTGACTCGTGCTGCGCCCGGCTCCGACTGCCGACCGGGAACGACGCAGAAGCTCGGAAAGGTCTGGTAACGAGACTTCCGACTCGGCACCTTGGCTGTCGAATCCTTCGCCTGAGCGGCTCTCACCGACTCGATAGCTTGTATCGTCCACCGAGCGTAAAGCAGCAGCCTGTTCTTCTGCACCGGGTGAGCCAATGCGCTTCCTGCCCGGAAGAAGAAGCGGATTTGGTGGTTCGGCAAGATCGTGAGCTTTGCGCTTCAGAGGATTGGACGACGAAAGCGGCGGCGAGTCTTCGAGTGCGTGATCTTCGCGGGCCGATGCGGCTTCGAGAGCCGTCCAATCGCCACCGTCGGCGCCCGTCATCTTCCAAAGGTCCCGCGCAGCCAGCTGGCCTGCTTCGCGCCAGCGCGCAATCTCGTCGGGCAGCGTCGTGAGCGAGTCCTCGCGCAGACATTTGTTGGCCTGTTGCAGCAGCAGTAGCCTAGACTCGAGCGCCTGACGTTGCTTCCTGACCGCCGCAGAGGATGACGATGCCCCTCTCGACGATTCTGGTGGTGAGGGGAGGCTTGGTTCGGCTTTCGACCCGCTGGCCGTCGGGGCGGGACTGAGTCTTTCCCGGATCTGGTCTGGCTTGATTGGAGAGCGGAAGGGGCGACTGAGCCTGGAATGTGTAGGGACGGTAGCGCGTTTGCGGATGGGCGTGGATCTCGTATCCGACATGCTTTGCGAGGTCGGCGAACTCTGACCGGAAGCTTGGGACGGAGGTATCTGAGATGGCTCGGCCGAGGTGGTGGAAGATGATCGGGACGACGGAGGTGTCGGTTCCATCTTGGGGGCCATAGCTGCAGGCCAGCTCCTGCCTGTCTGCTCCGAGTGACCAGCTAGCGAGTTTTGAGTTTTGGCGGCAAGCTGCGGATCGACGACAGCAGAGGCGTTGCTGCGAGGCAGCACGGCGGCGGCGGAGAGGGGGAGAGCTGACTGCAGCGAATGGTACAGAGCAAGCCTACTCTCGCCTCATCTCGTCGATGTTAACCAATTTCCAGCGCCGGGGATTCCGTGTGCTCATCTCTGCTCTTTTGACTTGGTCTGCTGCTCCATCGGCAGGCTCCGCCGGTCGCTCGGCCAGACAGAGACGATGCTGAGCGAAGCTTGGAACAGGCTCGAGCCAGAGTGCTCCAGGCTCGGTCGCTGACAGACGAGCAAGCCACAGTCACAGTCGACCTTGCTCTCCGCTCTTCGCTCGTCGGAAGAGCCGGTCGCCTGCTGAGCCCCTTGGAGGCTCGCCGTGCGGGCACCTTGTCCCGAGACGAGTCGCGTTGCTTGCACCCTTTGGCGGAATCGGAAGCGTCGGAACCTGGCTGCCTAGCGATGGTCGGTGCTGCTAGCAAGAAGCAGGGTTTCTTTTTTGAAGCCTCAACGTTCAGCGTGAGAGAGAACCTTGCGCTTTGGTCAAGTGGAGGTTGCCAGGGTTTTCCAGCGCGAGCTGCCCAGTCAGAGAGAGCAACTGTGACTGCGCTGCAGATCCTTCCTGGCCGGATTTCGCGCCGCTCGAGCAGACGATCCCAACCCGGTGCGGAGCGCGAATGTGAATGCAGTGGCGGTCCACTTGCGCCTGCCACGCAGATGCGCCGTGCTTGGTCCGGCCGCTGCTCCATGCAAATGCGGACCGCTAACCAACACCACCTACGCATCGACCGCACTCACACACACACACCACCTGATCCTCTGAATTAGCTCGACGCGGATCGCTTCGGCATACACACGCACGCCTCGAAGCCCCTGCATGCAATCAAGGGCACCAGCCACCCGCGTCTTCCCGCTTGCCAGCGGTCATCATCCAGCACTTGGACCACTTCCTCCTTCGACAGGCCGCATCGTCCGTTCGTTCTGATTCACATCAGCGCATCCTCGGTCGCCTCTCACACGCGTCGAGATGGACTCGGCAAAAGGAGTGTCCGCGGTGGAAGCCGGGCATTCCGCATCAGCATCACCAGCAGAAACCATCCCCAGCGCTCCATCCGCTCAGGATGAGACGAGAAAAGCAGAGCCATTTGCCCAACATGCATCAGATGCCAACGACACCAAAGACTCGCAGTCTCCACAACGGCTCGAAGCGCTCGACTCAACACATCCTGCAGAGAACACCGAGTCGGCGAAAGCTGAGGTTTCAGCGGATGTTGCTCCGATCGTGCTCAGGGTTCCGGAGCAGGCCGAAACGACCGACGAAGTGCCACCGAGTCCTGCCTCGCCGTCGCGCATGCCTCCGTCCATGTCGATCCCCGAGATCAAGGCTGCGCTCGCCTCAGAGCGTGAACAAGCCAAGGCCGCTGCCGCGGCCTCAGATGCAGCATCGCCCGCTCGCGGTGCTCAAGCTGTCTCGGGCGACAATGTCATCCTCGGCATCGCCGTGGTCGACTTCAACCACCTCGTCGGACCGCAAGTCGAGTACACATATCCAAAGGAGCTACAACAGGACGAGGATCTCGTTCGGTCGCTGCCCTTCTTGGCGCTTCCGGACGGCAGCCATCTTTCGGACGAAGACTTCTGCTACTTCCACCTGCACTGTCCCAAGCTCTCGAAATCGACCATCTTTGGCATCTCGTGCAATCGCCAGATCGCCGCGGATGCGCTGCTGCGCAAGGGAGCCGAGGTGACGCGAAGCACAGTTCAGAAAGCCATCGTTGTGCTGGCCAGGGAACCCGTCTTCGGACCCATCCGCGAGAAGCTCGGCATCGTCACGCGCGCTTTCTTCGCCCAAGGCGACTTGGCCGACGTCGATATCCTGGTCGACTTCCATTCCACGCTCGAGATCGGGCTGCAGAGCGGTGGAATGGCCAACGACCGTGAGGCGGTCATGTACATGGGCACGTCGCTCCGCGAACTCGTGCACAAGTGGCGCTTCAAGACGCTCATGCTCGTCAAGCTGCTTCTGCTCCAGCGGCGCGTCATGTTCTTTGGCTATCCGGTCGAGCAGCTGTGCAACTACCAGTACTCGCTCGTATCGCTCCTACCGGGTCTGCTACTCAGTCTGCAGGACGCAGGTGATCCCAAATTGCATACGCGCTCGAGCAGCGTAGAGGTTGCGGATAGCCTGCGCTCTTCCGACCGCAAGAGCTTGCTCAAGTTCCTCGGCATGCCGCTCGATATTTTCGGACAGGATGCCTTCTTCCAGCCGTACTGCCCGCTGCAGCAGATCGACCTGCTCAAGTCGCGCACCTGGCTCGTCGGCACCAGCAACAGCATCTTCAAGCAGCAGCGCGACTGCAAGATCGACGTCATCGTCGACCTCGAGAACGCGCATCTCGAGTTCCAGGATCCAAAGCTGCACCAGGCCATCAACCTCACTCCGGAGGATCGCAAGTGGATGGACGAGGTCATCTCCTCGGTCGTCGACACTTGGAACCCTGCGGACCCAACCCGACCTACGTCGATGGGCTTCCACGGCAGTGACGACTATCTGCGCATCCGCTTCGAGGACTACATCTGTGCGATGCTGTCTTCCACAAAGTACGCCGACTTCCTCGCCAAGAGCGACGCGGAGCAGGTTGCGATCCAGGCACCGGACGCTTCGACGACCAGCAGCTTCGGTGCCGAGTTCCTCACCGCTCTGAGAGGCACCGAGGCATTTGCGCTCTGGAACTCGACGACCGATCCGATGCTCTTCGACATTGTCGACCACAAGCATCCCTGCGAGGGCAAGACGTCGGCGATCGAGGATGTCGGGTTGCGACTCTCGGCAGGTCTCCACGACCTGCGCCTGGAGGAGAATCTGGCGCCCACAAGAGAAGCGATCGGGAGTGCACTGCAAGCAGGGAGTGCCAACATCTACCGTCTGGCGACCAACTTCCGTCAAGACATCGCCAAGTTCCGGGCGAATCACGCCGCTGCCAGCCAGAACTACGGCGAAGCGGCAGGCCCCGGTCCAGGAGGGCTTGGTGCGATCACGTCCGGCTTCGGGCTGTTTGGCTCTGGCGCCGCATCTGCACCGGCTAGCCAGGCCGCACCGATTGGCACGCGAACCGAGAGAGCGTCGGGGTCGATCACGGGCGAAGCCATCGATGCAGATGGCCAACACACCTCTCGGTCTGGTAGGACTGCATCAGCTGAGGCTCAGGCCGGTGCTGGATTCAACGCCAACGAGGCTCTCAATGCCGCAGGTCAGGCAGCGGCTCAGGCTGGCACCCAGGTGCGTGCTGCATTGGGCAACTTTGGCTCGTTCCTCTCTGCGCGCCAAAAGTCATGGGCCGCCAGTCGCACCAACAACAGCACAGATGCTTCCAACGCCAACCCGAATCGCCAATCTTAGCCTTGTAGACCTGATCAGACGGTCAAAACCACTTCCGATCCACTACCGCAACGGACTAGATGCCAATACAGCCAGATGGAGTCTACTCGGCAGACGTTTCGGACCACGCGGAAAGCGGATGAGATATGCAGAACACGTTGGGAAAAAAGCGAGGCCAGATATAACTACAGAACCAGAACCGAGGAAGTGGAAGTGGAAAAAAAGAAGACGGGGGAGCAAGGATCAAGACGGCGAGCCGATGAGGGTCGGCGCTTGCGTCTATGCCTTGTGGCGCTGGTACTGGGCGACGAGCATGGCGTGGTCACGCTCGTACGGCTCGAGCGTAAGCTGCTCCCTGGGCTTAAACTTCATGCCTTTCAACTTGTTGACCTCGGCGGCGAAGACGGCCTCGGCAGGTGCTGTCGAGTCGATACAGCTGGCCTTGATGGAGATGAGTGCGTGGCCCTCGTTCTTGAGGAAGGACTCGGCGTTGTGCGCCACGATACGGGCCTGGTCTGGCTGGGCAACGTCGGCAAAGATGACGTCGACGGTGCCGACGAGCATGCGGTACTTGTGCGGGTGACGAGCGTCCTCGACGATGGGGATGACGTTGGTGCGCTTCTTGGCCATGTTGATCAGATCACGGCCCGATCGGTGCGAGAACTCGACGGCGTAGACGATGCCCTCGGGACCGACGAGGTCGGCAACGTGCGAGACCGAGGTACCGCTGGCAGCACCAAGGTAGAGGACCTTCTTGCCTGGCGCAATGTGGATGTTGTCGAGACCACCGAGCACACCGGCGGCAAGCTTGGATCGGAAGGGGTTCCAGACACGGTACTCGGTCTTGGCAGTGGTGCCGTCAGCGCCGGCGCCGGGCGTCTCGACCGAGATGCGCTTCTCGCCGTAGACCGACTCGCCGGGAGCGATGTTCTTGGTGACGAGGAGCATCTCCTTGCCCTCGGCGACGAAGATACCAGCGTGTCGGTGGGGCTTGACAACGACGTTGGAACCGCCACGAGCACCGCCCTTAGCGCCGCCACGTCCGCCACCGCGAGCACCGCCGCGAGGAGCACCACGGCCACGGCCGCCGGGGGCGCCGCGTCCACCGCCGCGTCCGCCACCGAAGCCACCTCCACGACCGCCAGGCGCACCACGGCCGCCACCGAAGCCACCACGGCCACCACCGGCAGCACCACCGCGGCCGCCACCGAAGCCACCGCGTCCACCACCGGCACCGCCACGTCCGCCACCGAAACCGCCACGTCCACCACCACGGGCACCGCCGCCACGACCTCCGCGATCACCTGTGAAATGCAGATGGAGCCAGCATAGGCGAGGGATGAGAGGGAGAGGTCAGCATGCTGTTGAGGGTTGCAAGAGTGTCTGCCTCGCCATGGCTGAGACGACTAGGTGTGCATCGACACTTACCGAAAGCCATGTTGTGAGATGCTAGCTGCTGAGAAGATGTGCTGCAGGGAGTCTGTAAGAAATGCTAGCTGCTGCTGCTGCTGCTGCTGCTGCTGCTGCTGCTGTTTGAGTCGTACTTCCTCGAAAGCTGCAAAGTCGTCGTGCTTGGATGAGCTGGACGAGCGTATGGCAGTGAGGATATCGAGAAGACGAAGAACGAGATGTGGAAGAGAGCAGGGTTGCAGCTGCACAGCTGCGCCGATGAGCTTTGCACTTCCACCCTTCCACCCTCCGCTTCGACCATCCATCCGAGCGCCAAAATTCTCGTTTCGCAGCAGCGCTGTTCTTCGTTCGCTGCTCAACTTTTTTTTTTTGCGCCGTCTTGCATCCAAGGCTTGGTTCTGGCGAGGCGGCCGTCGAGACTGGCCGGGCCCCTCTTGTGCCAAACGCAGTTCAAAACGGGCAGAAAAAAATTCTGAGATTTTCAAGTTTCTTTTCTCGTGCGTCTGGCGGTAGCTGGCGCGGCCAAGAGCTGAGCCGAGCCCACTCTGCGGTCTGCTGCCACGATCACGAGGCAGAGGCAGCTCACCCTAAATTCGGATCCGTCATCGCCATCGGGCGCATTTCAGTAGAATTGATCGGCGATGAAGAACGGGCTGAACGGTCAGCTCGGCTCCAGAGGGGCTGCGCCGCGCGACGCGTGAAGTGTGTCTGTGTGTGCGAGTAACACTCTGAGAGAGGCGCCCGAGGCTGAGCGGCCAGAGGCGCCAAACCAAAAAGTGGTGGTAGCGCCAACCAACACGTCCTCGCACATCCTCTCTGCGCGCTCATCACCACCATCCTCGACTGCTCGCCATACCGCATCCTCGGCCTTTCAGATACTCGCACATCTGGGCTGCTCCTTCCAACCGCATCCGCATCCACAGCCGTGCAAGACTCCGGCAATCCGATCGTCGGCGCGTAGCGAGAAGCTCGCGGTGGAACAACTGCAGCTTTCCCAGGATTCGAGAGCTTCTGGCCCTCCTCAATCGGCATCCGGATCCGCTCCCCACTGCCAAACCTGCCTTCCAAGAACACACACAAGACCAGTAGTCGTCCTATATCGCCATGCCTAGGGAACTCATCACACTACAGGCCGGCCAGTGCGGGTGAGTACCAAAGCGCAAGGCACGCAGCCGAATTTGCGCCGCAACGATCGCTGAGCTGACCTTATACCCGCTTGTGCGTGTATGATCCGATGTTCTTCAGCAACCAAATCGGCTCGCATTTCTGGGAGCATCTCTGTCGCGAGCATGGCATCGCCAAAGACGGTACTCTGGAAGAGTATGCCGCCGAGGAACAGGGTGGAGACCGCAAGGATGTCTTCTTCTATCAGGCGGATGACGAGCACTACATCCCACGCGCTATTCTCGTAGATCTGGAGCCAAGAGTAAGTGATGCCGTCTGACATGCATCCCGGCCAATTGCCGCCGCTCAAAGGTGCTTGGCCCGTATCCGTGCTTACCATCCCCTTGACGTTCTCTTGCGCGATACAGGTCATCAACAATATCTTGTCCGGTCCCTACAAGAATCTATACAACCCCGAAAACATCTACAGCAGCAAGACAGGAGGCGGTGCGGGCAACAACTGGGCGCAGGGCTACGCGGCAGGAGAGAAGATCGCCGACGAACTCATCGAGATGGTCGACCGCGAGGCGGACGGTAGTGACAGCCTCGAGGTAAGTTGTCCGACACGTTTGCGAGGCACAGCAAGCGGCGTTTGCGTAGAAGAAAGTCGCTGACCAGGATCCTCACCTTGTGCGTTCTCTCTCTCTTCGCAGGGCTTCATGTTGATGCACTCCATCGCCGGTGGTACAGGCTCGGGTCTGGGCTCCTTCCTCCTCGAAAGGCTCAACGATGCCTACCCCAAGAAGCTCATCCAGACCTACAGTGTGTTCCCCAACTCGGAAGAGACGTCGGACGTCGTTGTGCAGCCGTACAACTCGCTGCTTTCGATGAAGCGGCTCACCAACAACGCAGACAGCGTCATCGTGCTCGACAATGCAGCGCTCAGCAGGATCGCCGCCGATCGCCTCCATCTGCAGAATCCCAGCTACAGCCAGACCAACCAACTCGTAGCAACCGTCATGGGTGCATCAACGACAACGCTGCGCTTCCCGGGCTACATGAACAACGATCTCGTTGGCATGATCGCCTCGTTGATCCCGACACCGAGGGCGCATTTCCTCATGACCTCCTACACGCCCTTCACCTCGGACAACGTGGAGCGGGGCAAGGCGACGATGAAGACCACAGTGCTCGATGTGATGCGTCGTCTGCTGCAGCCCAAGAACCGCATGGTCAGCACGCTCGGCGCCTCCAAGTCCAGCTGCTACGTCTCCATCCTCAACATTATCCAGGGCGAAGTCGACCCGCGCGACGTGCACAAGTCGCTGCTCAGGATCCGCGAGCGCCATCTGGCCAGCTTCATCCCCTGGGGCCCCGCCTCGATCCAGGTCGCACTCTCCAAGCGAAGCCCCTACGTACCGAGCTCGCATCGCGTCAGCGGTCTCATGCTCGCCAACCACACGGGCATCGCCAGCTTGTTCCGCCGCATGGTGGACCAGTACGACCGCCTGCGCAAGAGGAGCGCCTTCCTCGAGATGTACAAGCGCGAACCCATGTTCGCCAACGACCTCTCCGAGTTCGACGAGGCGAGGGAGACCGTGGCCGAGCTCATGGCCGAGTACAAGGCGGCAGAGAGCCCGGACTACATCACTGGCCAGCCAGACGATCTCTGATAGGAACTCCCCACCCGAAATACCCGCCGACGTGCCCGCAAGATCCGCGAGTCCAGCTACACACTCGCGCTGGGTGTCCTTGCTGGCCGCTCCGTCGCCTTTCTCGCTGTAATTGTACCTGTTTGATTAAGCTGAAACGGTCCTTCACCTCTGCGTCTCTGATCATCGTTGCCTGCATAGACGGCTCACTGAGCTCTGGTGTTTGGCAAAGCAGGAGCATGTTGTGACCACAGTCCGAGCTCTTCAGAATTCGGGCGGGAGAAGGAGTGTGAGAGCGCGCACGCGACTGGCAGCAACGCGCCCAAAATCACACTGTGAATGCAGAGCGGATGCTTTCTTCTGGATCGCCGACATCCGAACGCGACCGTTCATCCGCGACCTTTCTCCACAAACGACCACAACGCCGCATCGAATCGCTGCACTCATAGCTAGCGGTAAGGCTACACTCTCACCCTTGTCCCCTTGCCTTTCTCTGCGCTAGGCATCACGTCTCGACGATCATCCTAGTCAGCTCGACACCATGGCGCCATCCGCCAAGGGTGCCTCCAACGCTGGCGGCAGCTCGGCGTCCAACAATGCAGCCTCGATCGGCATCGGACTCTCATCCTCCTCATCTGGCGTACCTGGTGTCGGTATTGGACTCGGCTCGCTGGCAGGGGCTCCGGCTTCGGTCTATCCGACAGACACGATCCGTGACGTGGCCGAGTCGTTGGGGATCAACGGCATGAAGGAGAGCGTGGCTGCTGCGCTCGCCGCCGACGTCGAGTACCGCATCCGTGAAATCGTCCAGGATGCGACCAAGTACATGCGCCACTCGAAGCGCGACCAGCTCAAGACCACCGACATCGACGCTGCGCTGCGTACGCGCAACATCGAGCCCATCTACGGATTCCTCCCATCCTCCTCGGGGCGGACGGGTGCCGGCAATCCATCCGGATACACTGCGGGCCCTACCTTCCGCCGTGTCCAGACGTCGTCTGGTGTGCCCCTGCACTACATCGAGGACGAAGAGATCGACTTTGACAAGATCCTCGAGGCGGGCCCGAAGATCGGCATCGGACGAGGTGTAGGGTGGGGTGCACACTGGCTCGCTATCGAGGGTGTGCAGCCAGCCGTGCCGCAGAACCCGTCGCCGATCGCCATCGCAGAGGCCAAGGGCGCGTCTGGATTCATGGGTCCAGCTTCGACCCAGCCGAGTGCGGCAGTGCCGGCCGCCAAGGCGGTCACCGTGGCAGGAGGCGATGGTCAGGCGATCGCCAAGCCTCTCGTCAAGCACATCCTCTCGCGCGAGCTGCAGCTCTACTACGAAAGGCTCACCAAGTCGATCGTCAGCCCGCCTCCCGAGGCGGACGAGGATCTCGAAGACGATGCCGAGGATCAGACGAGTGCCTCGGGCTCAGCAGCGAAGGAACCAACACAAGATCAGGACGTTCGCATGGACGCAGCCGAGTCACCCAAGGATCAGATCGTCACGCCACCACGGCCCACCGTCGCGCTGGCCAAGCCACTCAAGGCCTTCGCGCAGAAGGGGTCCGGCAACCACGTCCGCGACGCGGCGCTGGCGAGTCTGCGCGGCGATCCGGGTCTGCACCAGCTGGTGCCATACCTGATCCGGTTCGTGGGAAGCAAGATCATCGACATCCTCCGAGCACCTTCGGACGAAGTTGACGTTGGAGGCCAAGACGCCGATGGTGCTTCGGCGCCCGCAGCCATGCGCGAGACACGCCAGATCGGCACCGCGGACAACCACATGCTCGGTGTGCTGCTCAGCACGATCCACGCCATCCTGGTGAATCCGCACATCTTTATCGAGCCTTATCTGCACCAGATGATGCCGTCGATCCTCTCGATCCTGCTCACATCGTCGCTGGCCGAGCCGGAGCTGCTGACGCAGATGCGCGGTGCGGATGTGCAGACTCCGCTCGTCACGGCGGGCCCATCTTCGTTCTCGCTGCGTGCGCATGCGGCGGCGCTGCTCACGCACGTCGTCGACACCTTTGGAGCCTCGTACCCGACGCTCAAGCCGCGCGTGGTGGCTACGCTGCTCAAGGCGCTCATGACCGGCGTTGTGCCCGGTAGCAGCGACCAGGACTCGGCACGCCGCGGCGGAGAGACCGCGTCGGCGTCCACCGGACGAGAGCCTCGTGCAAGTCCCGGGACCAAGCTCGGTGCGCTCATGGCATTGCGTCGACTGGGCAAGGCGAGCTTCCGCATCCTGCTGTCCGGCTCGTCGCAGCTCAATGCTAAGCTCAGCGAAGGTGCGGAGCAGCCCGAGGCGACGACGTCGGCGTGCGCGCTGCGCCTGCTGGGCGAGTGGATGCAGTCGTGGCAGTCGGGCGCTCTGCATGCTGGCGAGCGCAGCGGGCCGAGCGAGGTGCGCGCGCTCCAGATGAGGCCGCTCATCAACGAGGTGACGGGTGCGCTGCATGCATTGCTGCCTCCCTTTGTGGCGCCCAACGCCGAGCTGCCTGGCACGGCCGAGGAGCGAAACGAAACGCTCACCGCCACCTTTGGAGAGTTCTGGATGCAGCATGTGGTGCGCGTCGATGCGCGCGCGAGAGCGGCGCTCGAGACCGAACTCGGCATGCGCTCCACCACCAACGCCAGCGCCGCAAGGGCGACGACGCATGGCGAAGACGCCGCCAAGATGAAGCAGGAACCGCTCTGAAACGCTTCGCTTTTGGCCCAGCTTGACGAGACCGTTTAGCCGTGCCCTTTGTGATGCCCACCTGTACTAGTACGCAATCTTAACCATGCTCAGCCGGCCTCCTTGCGTGAAGCGGTGCGCGAGCTTGCGTGCGCACGAAATGAGGGCGGATGCGTAACGCGCTGGCGCATGGCGTGCAGATGAGCGCAAGGGCTGAGTGCTCAAGCTTCACAACCAGACAAAGGGCAGCAGCTGTTCTGGCCCGCCTCAGGAGCGTGCTTGATTTTGGGGGTGGGGGCTGAGCCCACTCACGACGCCTGCACAGCGCAAGGGCCCCTCACAGCTCCAATTGCCGCGAGCGCGCGCTTTATCTCCCACCTCGATATTTTTTACGCTGCGCAAATGCGCGCGTGACAGCAGCTCGCCTGAGCCCTATCCGGAACCCTGCGCTGGGCCGAAAGGATAAATACCTGCGCGCCCCTCGTCCCTCCCTCCTTCCTTTCCTCACCTCACTCAGGATAAGCCTCGGTATCAGTTCGGGGCAAAGGATCGCCGCCACTGGAGGCGAGGGGGTCCGGTCGGGCCCACGAAGGGCGCCGGTCGTTAGGTGTCTGGGGAGGGTTAGCCGCGCCCTCACCCTGTAAGGTCCTCGATAAGGACCAGTAGCGCGTAGATTCGTCGGTGCCCCCTCCGCGGGGGTGCTAGTCTCGGGACGGAGGGGGATCGATCCTCTCCGAAGGCTTTGTTGTCACTCGGCAGCAAGGCTAGCGTCGCCGTCGGGCCGCGCCTCACGGGCGCGGTTCAATGGCGTAGTGATCGTGGTGGGCCGTGCCCCTCGGGCGCGGTACACCGCGAAGCGTCACCAACGGGCCCCACCCTAAGGATGCGGGTCGTTGGTGTCATAATGTCGCCGCCGGGCCGCCAAGCAGCCCAGCGACGTCCGCGCGGGAAAGCTGCCAAGGTGGCTTGCCTGCCTGTCATGGCGACGTCGGTTTCTTCGACGTCGCCATACGAAGTGCGGAGCTGGACAGTGGTTCGGCTTCTGCACATGCGTGCTGAATTCGAACATAGTCTTTGAACTCGCACATCAATCGGGGTGGTGCCTAGCATCACTTCATAGCCGGGCTTCCACTTGTGTGGTAGTGTCGGTGGGGCGACGTTTTCTCCGCGCAAGTCTTCATGCGTTCAGCAAGATTCCTTTCTCGCGATCGCTCTTCGGTGGATCAAGGCAGCTGGCCGGTTCGACGCGCGGTACCGGTCCGTCCGTCTGCGAATCTGGTTCGGTACGAAGGGCGAATGCCTCTATGCGAGGATCACTTCTTCTGGAAGTCTCAAGACATGCAGCAGGTACCTCCCGCGTGGCAGGGACGAATCCTGTGATGGTGAGGGGGCAAGGTTCCGCTCCTCCGCGCCCGTCTGGTAGTGCCAGACGAGTGGGGCGAGCCTTGTCTTCTCGACGTTGCCGAATGCCATGAAACTCAAAAATCACATGTTCGCTGTCTGTGCTCTGTTTGTCTTTCGGTCTTTGCCCGTTGATGCTTTTTGTCTCGGGCTCGTTGTGTCGATCTGAGCCTCGACATCAATCAGCTCAGGACGGTGGAGCGCGGGGCGTTCGGCGAACTCGGGCAGCCGAAGGGAGGCAAATGCCGGATTGCGTTTGCTCGAGCAGGTAATGTACACGGGGCAGCGGGCAAGCATTGCTGGACGATAGACGAGCCTGCGCGCCGCAGAAGGCAGGGAGGATTGAGTTGCTAGCGTTTGGCCTGCGAAGCGGCCTCTGTATTGGATGTAGGACGATAGCAAGACGCAGATGTGAGTGTGACGGTCTCATCTTGGTCAGTGCGGCTGAGTATGGCGACTGCTTACCTCTCCTTGTTGCATCCTCGAGGAGTTGGGTGTCGACGGCAGCTGCGGGGATGTGGACGTATCGCACAACCGAGCCTCGGATGAAGGCCGACTTGACCGCCATCTACAACCATGTCGATCCAGATACGCAATGGCCACGGTCAGTACCTACGCAAGGTCTGGAAGTGATCTCAAGTAGCGGGACTCACCATGTGTGGGTGTTTCGCCTCATCGAGCACGCGAATGTTGTCGATCTTGAAGTTCAAGAACCTGCATTGGGAATCAGAATGGGTGAGTGCTTGATGCCGAGGGGCAATGTGTCCGAAGGGCTGGGGAAAACCTACTGATCGACACTCTTGAGGGTGCCTTGGATGGCGAGGTCATTCTTAAGCTCGATAGTCACTTGCTGCCCTGTAAGCGTCTTGAACGCCGAGAAGATGAGCTGCAACAACAGACATGGCGAGGATCGAAACGAGGCTTGGTGAGCAAACGGATGCCCAGATGCGCTAGGATTCCGAGAAGACGAGACTGTGAGCTGTGTCCGGCTGAATACGGGTATGCTTACCATCGTGCCTGATGCCTTTCCGAAGAGTCTAGCCTAGGATCTGACTGGTGAAGGTGACGGTCGCGCGGATGCCTCGTTGAGATGCAGGTGTCAATTGGCATGCGCAAGGTGTGCTCCGCGGCCACTCCACTCTGATGAGCGCTGGAAGGGCTCACGTGACGCGCAAGTCGAGCCGGCTTTTTAGAGCTTTTGCTGCGCTCAACTGCTCAGACCCTCTCGGGCTGTAGCCGCGAGGCTGACCCTGCGCCGGCGCATTTCTTCTAACGCACCCTCCACGTCTCACTGACTCGACCTCGACACCTCTCCATCCCTTCCACTTTCACTCCACCAGATCGACCGCGAGTGAAGACTGTCTACTTCACCTCCCGCTGCGGCACAATGAGCACCGATCAGATCACACAAGGTGTGGCCAATACCTCGCTCGAGGCGTCCAAGGCTGCTGCCACCGAGCAAAAGGTGACGCCCTGGGATGTAGAGGGCGCCACCGTCGACGGCCAGCAGGTTGCCATCGACTATGACAAGCTCGTCAAGGAGTTCGGCACACGCAAGATCGACGAGGCCCTGCTGGAGCGCTTCGAGAAGCTCACCGGCTGGAAGCCGCATCCGCTGCTGCGTCGCGGCAGCTTCTTCTCGCATCGCGAGCTCGACAAGATCCTCGACCGCTACGAGCAGGGCAAGCCCTTCTACCTCTACACAGGCCGAGGCCCCAGCTCCGACTCGATGCACCTCGGTCACCTCATCCCCTTCCTCTTCACAAAGTGGCTCCAGGATGTGTTTGACTGCCCGCTCGTCATCCAGCTCACGGACGACGAGAAGTTCCTCTTCAAGGCCAACCTCAAGATCGAGCAGGTCAAGGAGTTCGCCTTCAAGAACGCGCGCGACATCATCGCCTGCGGCTTCAAGCTCGACAAGACGTTCATCTTTTCGAATCTCGACTTTGTCGGCGGTGCGTTCTACGCCAACATTGTGCGCATCTCGCGCATGATCACCATCAACCAGTCCAAGGGCACGTTTGGCTTCACGGACAGCGACAGCGTCGGCAAGGCGCACTTTGTCTCGATCCAGGCCGCGCCGTCGTTCTCCAACTCGTTCCCACAGATCTTTGGCGAGAAGCACGACATCCCCTGCCTCATCCCGTGCGCCATCGACCAGGACCCGTACTTCCGCCAGACGCGCGACGTCGCCTCGCGTCTCAAATACCCAAAGCCGTGCCTCATCCACTCCAAGTTCTTCCCCGCGCTCCAGGGCAGCCAGACAAAGATGAGCGCCTCGGCCGAAAACAGCAGCATCTTCATGCACGACACGCCCAACCAGATCAAGAACAAGATCAACAAGCACGCCTTCTCCGGCGGCCAGGAGACGGCCGAGGAGCAGCGCAGGCTGGGCGGCAACCCGGACGTCGACGTGGCCTTCCAGTACCTCACCTTCTTCCTCGACGATGATGCCGAGATCGAGACCATCGCGAAGGACTACCGCTCGGGAGCCATGCTGACCGGAGAGCTCAAGAAGAAGTGCATCGACGTGCTCCAGCAGGTCGTCGCCAACTTCCAGAACAAGAAGGCGGCGGTCTCGGACGAGCTCGTGCGCGAATTCATGAACAAGGAGCGCAAGATCGACCCCACCATGCCCGCAGCAGGCTCGACGGCCAAGAACCAGCACGAGCTCGCCAAGGAGACCACCGTCGCGTCCACCTCTGCCTAGTGCTGCTGCATCCAGTCGACAGAAACAGTAAATGCACGACAGTCGGTGTCAGAGAAAGCATGTCGTGTGTTTCGAATGACCTCGGGAGGCGCCGTTACAGTAGGTTGATTGCAGTGTTCAACGTATAATAAATTACTTCAACAGAAGGTGAAATAAGGACGAAAAATGATGGCGCAGAAAATCGGAGACATGTTAGCACTCTACATTGCACACTGGGGGCGAATTTTGGGCGGCGAAGCGACGTGTAGCTGAGGGTAAGAGCGCCACACTGTGGGTGACAGTCCAAAGTGGCGCACGGTGGGCTGCGGGTTGAGTCAGTTGGCCGAAGCGAGCTCGCGGCTCGACTCGCTCGCCACGTCGCGGTCGCCGTCACCGGCAGCAGGCAACATCATCTCGCAGGTCGCCTCTGCAGCTGGGCAGGCATCGCACGGACCATAATCGGTCAACCGAGTGGCAACGCTCGAGCCAAGGGTCCAAATGCGGAGCCCAATATGCTCTGTGCACGGTCTCCCGAGCAGGCGAGATGCACATCGGCGTTGAACCGAGCTCTCTTTGCTGATCTCAACCTGGCGGAGCTCGCCGGGCGCGCGTGCATCTTCCGGTTCATGCGGAAGAGCCAAGACGATGCATCAGCAAAACACTATGCGCGGACGACCCCGTAACCGAAGCAGCGTGATGAGCGCGAGATCGTTTCTGCGAGCAGGAGCTTTGAATAAGCTTCCGAACGGTGAAGCTTGAGTCGCCGTCGGATCGAGGGCCCCTGGGGCGCGCGGCTCGATGCAGCCTGCTGGGCTGAACTCAAACCGAGCTCGTGGAGCAGGCCGGGGATGCTGCAGGTCCAGGAGCTACCGACGTGAGCTTTGATTGGTGTCCGAGATGAGCTCATTGGCTGCAATAGGCATCGCTCGTCGGCCAACATGGATGACAATTCCCCGATGGGACGTGCGAATAGCGAGCAAGCTAAATTGAAGGGCGACCTCGGCAACTTGGTCCAGCCTCCCCTCGTCGCCGGCAGCGTCTGCGGCTTGGGTTGCGTATCGAGCTTGCTTTCGAACAGTATGGCGCGGAACTTGGTGCGGAGCCACGCGCTGGCCGGAAATCGCGGATACAGTAACCCCGTGCGTGTCGGCGTCCATGCCGAACACTTCCACTCACAGAGACTTCCACTCACAGAGAGAAGCTGTTGGCTTCCAGCTTGCATGGGAGACGGGCAAAGCGACGACGAGGGTTGCATGGGAACCGCCACGCTCGATTGGACGAGCGATAACCGATATCAGCGGAGATTGAAAATCCGAGGGGGATGCTCGTGCGCGCCGCTGCAGAACAAGGTCGATGGAACCACCCACACCAGCGACAACAGCCATCTCGCTCTCCCGTCGGCGCTGCCAGCTCAGCCCAGCCTAGCCCAGCCCAGCCCAGCTCGCTCCGCCCACCCACCAGCCTAGGCCGACCTCGCAGCCGCTCGACGTCCAGCACGGCGGAACACTCCGGCCGGCCAGAGGCTCAAGCGCAAGAGCAGCCGAGCGAGGCGTGGAATCGTGTGAAAACCGGCGCACGTCCCGCTCTGCCCGCCCCGCAGCTGGCGTTGACCCACCCGACTCTACTTGATCAATGCGTGTGAGCGCGGTGTCGCCGGGATCTCGAAAAGCCTCGGCGAGGAAAGGGACAAGACGCATGGCCGGGATGATCGCCTGGTCGGTCGGGGTCCTGAGCTTGTTCGGCACGCGAGGTTTCTGGTACAAACACGCAGACGAGTTGCGGCGCGCTGCAGCTCGACCTCTGGTGCAGATGGCTTGCATCGTGCTTGCATCTTCACTGGAGGTCAGAATGCGAGCGCCCCGGTGGCAACCCTGAAAGCAGCACCGACCTTGGAGTCCTGCATTCCCGTTTCAGCATTCGATGTGGGAGCTAGCTCGAAACAAAGATCGTTCGGAAACAATGGGCGAGACTCGAGGCTAGGAGGCTAGCCGCCGAGCCGCCGAGGCTTGGGCGGTGGGGTACGCGCTGTGGGTCACAAGGGGTCGCAGCGCATTGTTGTTGGCCTTCGGGTGAACTAGGTCCCCCACCACCTGCCAGGGCCAGCGGAGAGATGCCCGTCGTGGTTGACTGCCACTTGGCCGGAGATCTAGCAGCGGAAGCAGGAGCGTGGGGCTCTGCTCTAGCCTTAACCGAGCCAGGCCGCCCAAGTTGTTCGCCGATACCGAAAGGCTGGCAGGCTGGCGGGCACGCTCGCTGGCTGGCTAGTTCGCGCCTGCCCGTGTGTCACCAGTCGGCGCTGGTTCGGCTGCCAGGCGGGCACCGCATCCGACGAGTCTCACGTCTCGCGCCTTTTTGACACAGAACCAGATTTAGGAGAAATACTCGACTGGCGGAACAAAACACAATGCGCTGCAACCGAATGCATGCGCTCTGCCACCGCATCGGCAGCTGCAACATGCAGCGTGGCCAACTTTCGAACTCGCCCCAGAGCGCGGCCACGCCAAAGGTGCTGCTGCTGCTGCTGCTGCTGCGGCCCACGCCAGAATTCTCTCGCTTGCCTTCCGCGTCTCTCCGACCTGGAGCCTGTCGCTCGGCCACAGTCAACAAGAGTGTGCGGACTCGTCGGGAAATGAAGCAACGACATGCACTGCAACCGCTGCTGCGTCCGCTCTGCCTGGCGCACACGACCCGGCGCGGCTTCGGTCATTTGCGTGGGCCCGCCCAAGATCGGCTTTAAGCCTGGCCAGCCAGTGCAGTCAAATTGCGGATCGGATGTACTGCAGTGAAGTGTCGTCCAACAGCCCTTATAGAGGGAATGAAGCCACTAGCGGCGACAACCGGCAGCTCGGACAAACAAGGCTACTCCAGAACCGTGCGCTAGAATCATGATCCACCCCTGCAGAGGCCAGGGCCGGGGTCGACGGCGGTCAGCGCGGGGATGAACCGAAGCGGAACGAGGAGCAGCAACATGGCCCAGCAGAAGGGGCGTGCGCCGAGGAAAGTGTTAGCCTGGCCTGCCGGTTCATCTGATGTCTTGTGAGAAAAGGCTGCGGCTGCACAGGCTGATGAAATTGCTTTTTTTGGTGCAGGGCGTTTTGCCTTTCTTATTTTTTCACGCCCAACGAGCAGGCAATTTGGCGGAGAGTGGTCAGGCGCTGCTGATCAAAACGCACCAAGGGGCGATTGCCGTGGTCGCGGCACACAGGCGTGAAATGTTTCGGCAGGTCAGATCGCTGACCGATATGGCTTTGGAGCAGCGTCCATTGGCGCTCGCAGGCGCGCGGGCCCAGGTCGTGTGGCAGTCATGCCTGCGCGAACCCTGTCTCGGATTCCACTCGCTTGACCCTGTGCACCGTGGTTGCATCGCTGCATCGCTGCATCGCTGCATCGCCGCATCACCGCTCCGCTGCCATCCATCGTTTGGCTGGGCTACGTTACCCTTGGCTCAACTCGCCCTGGCTGCTCTCTCGCGCTCTCTCTGTCTCCACTTGGCACGCGGGCAACCTCCTCGTGCGTCTCCCCGTGGACGCGACGGCGAGCTGCGTCTACTTTTGACACATCCTGCTGCTATCTGCCTATCATCGTTTTCGCATTTCGAGCCCCTCTCGCCTCGGCTGCTGCCTCCCATTTTCCGTCCTCTCCCACATCTCGCCCTGCCGCGCCGCTCGCTCGCTCGCTCCCTCCGGCCGCACTGCGTTCCGCTCGACTCCGGCCGCAACCTTGATCGATTGGCGCAACGGCCCATCTCTCCACTCAACATCGCCCTCCCTCGTCCTCATCCACTGCCATCGCCATCGACTCCAGCCCTCGCCTCCCCCCATCGTCCCGTCCTCCTCCGATACGCGCTCACCGCTTCGTGCCGTCGGCCTTCTGCACCATCATCCATCGCAACCACCGACTCATCCCATTCGAAGACGGTCACCACCCATCTCCTCACGGCTTTATCGGCATCACCATTGCATCATCGACCGACGGTCGCTTGTAGCAACACCGCCCTCTCGCTCGCTCGCTGTCCCCGGCGCTGCCTTCGTACTCACAGCACCTCGCGCCTCTGTCGATGTCTACAGCGTACGCTCTCGATAGACCCAGAGTTGCTCGCGTCCAGCATCCAACGTCGCGGTCGCTGTAAACCCACAGCACGCCTCAAGCGTCGTATTGTACCGTCTCCCACCGCATCGCATCGCATCCCTTCACATCACATCATCGGCACGTCCCGAGCGCTTCCTTTCGCTCGCTTCACCTCGCCTCGACAGCACACCGCAGACGTCCAGCTAGATCGCCTTCTACCCGCCGATTCAAGCTCACGGACCGGCATCGCCGACAATCTCCGAGTGCATCACGCCGGAGCTTATTTCACGACTGCGCCTCTCCAGCACTCCGCAGGCGAGCGAGTCGCGAGTCGCGTGCCACGATCGCCATACACGGACGGTCCTTTGCACCTGCCTCGACGCTTCTCGCCCTTCGCTCCTCGCCTCTAGAACCAGGCACTCGGATCGCGTTTGACTCTCCCAGTCTTGCGTCTCCTTAGGCTTCCAGTTCCAGCGGAAGCAAGCCTGATTGTCCGGAATCGACTCAGCCATCAAGCTCGCGTTGCCCTTTTCCATCCGTGGGCATCCATCTGATTCCAAGAAACCATGACGTCTGCAGCGTAAGTTCTCGGCAGCGACCTTTTCCCTTGCCCCAGCCATACCCCCTCATCCGCTACGCCATTCTCGTTCGAGACGCGCTTAGCCCCGGCTTGTCCGGCTAAGCAAGCGCGCGAGACGCATCCTTTGCCACGAGTGCATGGTTCCGTATGCATGCATGACTGCCATGCCCGCTTCCGATCCACGCGTCCCCAGTTAAGCTCGCAACCTTGTTGAGGCCCGCCGCGCTTTTGTAGCGCAGCCTCGCCCTCCTCAGGGCCTCACTCGCGTCGTCGGATTCCGTTGCATTGCCCCGGCTCAGATCTGGCGGCGCCAAGACGAGCTCAGATCCGCCAGATGCGCGCCGCGCCCACAGCGGCCGTCGGTCCTGCGCCTGGGTCGCCGCAGGGGCCAGGGTCACATGGTCAGCTCGCAACTATCGCGTCGGAACCCCGCGTGATGGATACGAGCTGCCTACTCCATCCACAGGTGCTCCCCTCGACCGCCCGAGAATCATCAATCCCTGATGAGGCGGCCATCCTGCCTTCGTCGCTCACCACATCCTAAGACCTGACCGAAGCTGACCTTGTCTTTCTACCTTCGCGCTTCCTGCCTCATTGACGGCGGCCGATGTTCATCCCTTTCACGTCCTTCAGCGAGCACGGTGACAAGGGCTACAGCAACGTCATCACATCCACCTGCACTCCCGGTCCTTCCCCCGTCAACACCCCGGGAGCTATGTCGGCACTACCTCTTCCCTTGGCTGGCGTCCAACATCCGCATCCGCCCTCGATGCCCTCGAACTCAATATCCATCGCCGGAGCTTCCCAAGATCAACATACGCCCGGCAGCTACGGTCCCTCCTCCATGAACGCATCTTCGGATATGGGATCGGTCATGACGGAAGACGAAGAGGATCTCGAAGACTACGGCAAGGGCGGCTACCATCCCGTGCATGTCGGCGACACCTTCTCCGACGGACGCTATCTCATCGTCCGCAAGCTCGGCTGGGGCCACTTCTCCACAGTCTGGCTCGCCAAAGACAACAAGATGAAGAGGCACGTTGCCCTCAAGGTCGTGAAGAGCGCCCCACACTACACCGAGACTGCGCTCGATGAGATCAAGCTGCTCCAGCGTCTCGTGTCCGCCAACCCGACTCACCCGGGCAGGCGCCACTGCGTCTCCCTCCTCGACCACTTCCGACACAAGGGTCCCAATGGCTCGCACGTCTGCATGGTCTTTGAGGTGCTCGGAGAGAACCTGCTCGGTCTGATCAAGCGATACCAACATCGCGGCGTGCCCCCGCACATTGTCAAGCAGATCGCAAAGCAGGTGCTCCTAGGCCTCGACTACATGCACCAGGAGTGCGGCATCATTCACACCGATCTCAAGCCCGAGAACGTGCTCATCTGCATCGACGACGTCGAGGCGGTGGTCGAGGCCGAGTTGCGGTCCAACCCGGCAGCAGTGCCCACCAAGCTTGTCGGCGTTCCGCCAAGTCAGGGCCGAGGCGGCACCCAGACGCCCAAACGCGACGGCATCTTCATCACAGGCTCTCAGCCGCTCCCAAGCCCCAGCAGCAGTCTTGGCTCCAGTCCCATGTTTGACAAATGGGCGTTTGGCATGTCCAAGATCGACAAGCCCAGCGTCAGCGACAGCGAAAACGGATTCCGCAGCGGCGCGAGCAGCGAGGCACCCGGGTCCAAGGGTGGATCCTTGGTCACATCCAGGGAACGCGAGCAGTCGACGGACGTCATCGGCCACGGCATCTCGCAGCTCAGCACCCAGGGCTCGAGCAGCCTGCCCAGCGATTCGTTCGGCAGCAGGACGACGACGGGCATTCCTCAGCACAAGGGCCCCTCCCTCTTGTCTCTCGGAGCGCCACGCCCTCCGCAGGCGCCCGAGGCCTCCTCCTCGAGCTCCGCCGCACCACCCGCCGACGTCGCTGCGGAACCCACCGACTCGCCGTCGCCCATGTCGATGGACTCGCCAAGTCCCACGGACCGCCAGGAACCTACACCCATGGACCAGGAGATGCACCAGCCAGCGCCCGCAGCCGGCGATCCCAACACTCTCCCTCCGCCGCCACCATACGATCCCAGCTCGCTCGAGAGGATCACGGTCAAGATCGCCGATCTCGGCAACGCGTGTTGGGTCGACCACCACTTCACCAACGATATCCAGACGCGCCAGTACCGATGTCCCGAGGTGATCCTGGGCGCCAAGTGGGGACCGAGTGCGGACATGTGGTCGGCGAGCTGCATGTTCTTCGAGCTGCTGACGGGCGATTATCTGTTCGATCCCGCGGCCGGCACCAAGTACAACAAAGACGACGACCATGTGGCCCAGATCATCGAGCTGCTTGGTGATTTCCCCAAGAGTCTGGCGTTTGCGGGCAAGTACAGTGCCGACATCTTCAACCGCCGTGGCGAGCTGCGACACATTCACAAGCTGCGCTTCTGGCCGCTGATCTCGGTGTTGCAGGAGAAGTACCTCATGCCGTACAACGAGGCGAACGAGTTGCAGTCGTTCTTGATGCCCATGCTGCGCCTGCATCCGGAGAAGCGCGCGGGCGCCAGGGAGTTGCTGGACCACACGTGGATCGACGGTATTGTGGTGCAGGGCGAGATCGAGCAGGCTATGCGCCAGGCTGGGATCGACGTCGATGCGCTGACGGCCGGCAGCCCGTCAGGGATGACGTTGCCGCCCGGCTTGACGCCGAGCGAGGCGGACGCGTTGAAGCCCGTCGGGTCCGTGTCGAGCAGCCCGGCACCGCTCGCGCTCAACATGCAGGGCTTGGAGGATGCCAAGCGTAGGGCGGCGCAGCACCAAGCGGATGCGGCAGCGGGGTCGGGCGTGCAGAACGGTGCGCCCGTGTCGGCGAACGCGGCAAGTGCGACGCCGAACCTGGCGCCGAGCTCGCGCGACCCTGTGCATGCGCTCCAGGCAGAGGCGCTGGAGCGTGGATCGTCGAGCGACGGTGGCGGCGAGTCGCACATGACCATCAAGGGGCTCGGCGCGGAAGATGGCGCCGGCAGGTCAGCGTCGACGCCCAAGCTGACCGGCCAGACACAGGCTGGTAGCTCCAGCAACCGCGAGGCGGGATCGCCATCGCCCCAGGGCCTGCCGAGGCCGGTGGCGACTACGGTGCAATAGATCCAGAGGCACAACTGTTTCTTGGCGTCCGTTCTACACACGCTCCTTGCCTGGCCCTTGGTCTGGAGACTTCCACTTTGTTGCTTTCTTGAATCATCTTAATCTGTCGCTCGTCCTCGTCCTTTGCACACACACACACCCACACCGATTTTATTCCGAACCAAGCTCCCGCGACGGTTCTCAGCTGTACCATCAGATACCACGCTTTTGCACGTTTTCTCTCTCCTGTGTTTTTCCCCATCATGGTTTTGCTCAGCTTGTCGACACGTGCGCCTCGCACTTGTGTCCGACAGATCTAGCATGCGCCTTCGTCTCCGCTCTGCTTGTCGTAACTCTAGACGTTTCTGCGATTCAGACGCGAGCGAGGTTGGTTGGTGCAGAGGCGAAATTGAGTTGGGAGTACAAGAGATGCAAGAGGGGTACAAGTACAAAGGAGCCGATCGCGGCCTGCGCTGATAACAAGAGGGGAAGAGGGGGATTAGTAATGGTTGGCGAACGAGTGGTCCCAGCGATGCGAGAGCGAGGCGGCCTGAGCTTCAAAGTTCCAACCGGCGTCAAAGTCTGGCTCGAAGGCCGACCTCGCTGAGCGTCTGGGAGCAGGGCTGGAGCGTCGCAGCGACGTCGATGGCGTCCAAGTCGACGACGGTGGTGGTGGTGGTCGTAGGACCGAGGTTGGTTTCGAGGCCGTGTAGCCCGAGCGGGAACGCGAGCGCGGGAGCGTCGCCGAGCGCAACGGCGAAGCCGCCTGCGACGCATACGGCGAGGTGACGAGGTCTTGGATGATGGACGAATACGCGGATGGCGTGCTGTGTCGACGCTGCTCGCCCGACGAAGCGACGATCATGGTCGACCTCGACCGATGCTCGTCGGAAAGCTCGTGGCCGCGTGAACTCGAGCGTGGCACGGGCAGAGACACTGAGCGCGACGACGATGCGCCCGACGACGGCAGCGTCCCCAACGACCTCCACGTCGTCTTGCTCACAGCCTCCGTCTTGTTGGCCAAGCCGAGCAGCTTGCTGCTCAGCACATCGGCACTGAGCTCCTCCTGCCCGTCGACATCGCCCGGCGGAGACAGAAGCCCAGGCGAGGTACACTCGCTCTCGGCATCGTCCGAGGCAGCGCCGCTGCGCGACCACAGCGAGCTCGCATCGTCGCAGAGCGAGCTCGAGTCCTCGGTCTCGGTCAGATCCGACGCCACCGACAGCGTCGGGCTCACCGGACTCACCACCTCGTCCTCGTCCGAGTCGACCGACTTGTCGGCGTGCTCGTGCTCGTCCGGGCTCGAGCGGGTCGTCCGGTTGTAGCCCTGGATGCGCGCAGGCGCAGGCTCTTGCAGACGCACGCTCGCCTCCTCCACCGTATCGTCGGTCGACGAGCTGGCCGACGGGCGTCGCGGCTTCTTGTTGTGGTAGTACTCCTCGAAGCGGTACCCCTGCGGGCCCTTGCGTCGGCGCCCAATGGGCTGACCCTCCTTGTCGTAGATCTGGTGCACGGGATAGGCGTAGGTGCCGTTCCAGTAGAGGCCATGCTCGTCCCAGCCTAGCTCCTCGGTCTTGACGGGCACAAAGAGGACCGACTTTTCGTACTTCTGCTCGGGGATCGCGCTCGAGAAGCGCGCAGGCTGGTCAGGCGGTGTGATGATGATCCGGGGAATGCTGAAGCTGCTGTGGGGCTTGACTGGCTGTGTCGCCTCGAGAGTCAAGATAGGCTTGGCCTTGGCGAGCGGGCCGCGGCTGCACGTAGCCGGAAGTGTAGGTGCAGCCGGAGTCATGATTGTGGCTGCTGATGAGGACATGGTAGGGAAGCAGCGATATATGAGTCGTGCGAGGATGGGGCTGTTGCCTCGATTCGCTCGCCGGTGTGGGTGTGATTACATGCCACGAGGGCACGAGTGACTAGCTGAGGTCGGGATAAGCCGAAGTGCGATCGCAATCACGGCGAAGAGCACACACGAGTACTTATGTGTTCGCTGGCGCTATCGAGTCGGAGCAGGTAGGGGCAGCGATGGAGCTATGAAAGGCGGACTTCGAGACGAGCTGATGCTGATGAGAGATGCAAAAGTCGTCAAAAACTGCGGCTGTGCTGTGGTCGCTATGGCCAGAAGAAAACAGGTGGCGTCAGGAGTGGGCGGGATGGATGTCAGAGATGCAGTCGGCAGGTCGAGGCTTGAATGAAGGCCTCTAGTGAGATGTTCGGGATGCTGGCGACTAGTTTAGGGCGTGGGTCTTTAGCGCAGCTGCAGGGTGGAGGTGAAATGAAGAGGCAGCAGCGCAGGCTAGTTGGAGCGGTGGATGCGCAGGGGTAGGGGATGAACGGGCGGGAGCATGCAGGGTCGAAGTAGGCAAGATAGCATGTACTAATACGATACCCAGCAGAAAGAGGCGTGGAACCAGGGTAGCTGCGCTGTTGCCGAAGCGTGGATACAGTGGATGTCGTGGCGTCAGTATATTGTGCTGTCGAGCATCAATGGGATCGCATGCATGTGTTGCTAGGGTGCAGCGGTCGGTCCCTCTCACCTTACAGCAGTGTCGATATGCGCCTCTCTGCTCCTCCGGCTGTATGCCCGCGACGACATGAGCCACGGTTTAGTGTACCAAGCTCCGATGCATCGCTCACATGCTAGCCAAAGCACCACGGCGGCGGCGGCGGCACCAGTGTGATTGTCATTCGAGCCGTCGGTGGCAGTAGACTGCACTACACAACAGTAGTCGGGTCTCAGATGCCCAACTGAGCTGAGTGCGTTGCGGCACTAGGGCTTGAGGGTCGGCGGTCGATGACGAACGCAGCGTCGGCGCAGTGCAGCACGTCTGCGGCGGTCTCCGGCGAGTCCCTTGGAACACCCGGCGGATGCCAAGAGCCGTCGAAATCCACCAGGCGGTGCGGTGCGGGAGGGGAGAGTGATGCGCCGCTCATCGGAGGATTCTTTTTTTTTGTTTTTTTTTTGTTTTTTGTTTTTCTTTCCTTTCGATTGCGTCCAGGAGCCGCCGAGCGATTGCGCCGCGCCGTCGCTGAAAGTAGCGTTCGAGGACCATGAATGAGCACGACGAGATGTCGACTCGGCTGGCTTCCATCGCGAGATGTTGCGACCTTGATCGTGCTTGTCAAAGCAACGACGCCACAATGGTCGTCTCTTTTGGCGCGCTCTGCTTCTCTCGGGTCGTGACAGGGTTTGCCCAAGGCGGCGCCCAATCGACGGTGCCCCAAACCAATCAAGCAAAAGGACGCGAAAGCAAACTGCCATGCCCTGAGGCGGGTCGACTGCACGGAAGAGGTCTTGCAGCGCACTGCACATCCGCTTCCAGATGCAAGTTCGATGATGCCCTTGTGCTGCCAACGCCTGCCTAAGCGAAACATCAGCTGAAAGACGCACGGTTCCTCCGCATCTACACTGCAGCGGCCCATGCAGCAGCCTGCACAGCACCGCCATCCTGCTGCCCCGACCCTACGCCAGCGCACCCTGAGAGCTCGCTCGTTTCTGGCACAGTCACGACGCTCGGGCAAAGATGCGTTACGATTGATAGTGCGCTTCGGCCATGTCGGCACCAAGGCTATCGCTCGGGGGATGTGTCGATTGGCGTAGCTCAGCCTCGAGGTTAAAAAAAAGAGGGTCCCTCGCATGAGCTTGGGCGCGAAAGCAGAGACCTGCTACAAACGAGGATCGGATGGCCCGGGGGCTCAGGGTTGAGAGCCTACGCGAGCGGTCGATATCGACAATGCGCAGCTGGATCGAGCGAGCCTCGCGCTAAATCAGTGCGAACGGCCAAGCCCCGTCCATGCATGCGACCACGCTGCTGGCGCAGCCGCTGTCAAGCGCACGCCCATCGTTTGCGGGCCTTGAGTGCATCGCAGTTTGTCCCTTTTTTCAGGGTTTTCTTTGTATTTTTTTTTCTGTACGCCCTAGTGCCGCCTGCTCTTTGCCAGGCCCGCCTGGTGCCTCAACAAACAAGGGCCAAAAAATCTCCGTTACTGTACCGTCCCTCTCCCCCCAATCGTCGGAGCTTGATCGGATGCAAATTTCACTTGCCTGCCGCCATGGGACTCACGGCCTGGCTGGACCGTTTTGGGGTAACGCTGCGCCCGGCTGCATCCGAATCAGATGCGGGGCAGCGCTGCAGCCTCCGAACCAGTCAACCAGACGGTTCCGCGATCGCGCCGTGGGCAGCAGCGTCGCGCCGTACGTCAAGAGGCTCGGCTCGCGCCTAGTGCGAATCGGGCTCGCGAACAGAATCTGCCTGGCAGGCGGCGCGCAGCGCACTGCAGTTACTGCAGGCTAGACCACCACCACTGGCAGCAGAACAAGTACTGTACAGTAGACATCGAACTTGCTCGCTTCAACTCGCTTCCATAAGAGCAACGTGTCGATGATGCTGACTTGCGCGCGCGACAAGATTCAACCGAACTGGTTCGTCAGACTCACCTGCAGGCACCGACCGCCTCACTTAGTTTTTGGGCCACTGTGGCTCCCCAACGGTCCCAACGGGCGCGGCCAAACGGCGGTCGAGGTCACTGCACAATGGGCGGCTTTCGACTGGATGACTGCGGCTGACGACGTCAGAATTTCACTCGAGGCCAAGACGAACTCATGCACGGTACCTGACAAGCGGCTAAAACTGTTGCGGGGAGACAGTAACAAGATTCGCTGCGGCTCCCAGCGTGCCAAGCCATCGGCAGAACGGATGGGCTCCAGTGACGGATCCCATCCAATCCGTCCTTGATCATCTTGCGCTGCCGCCGCATCAGCTGGGGCCATGCTTCGCTTAAACCCGGGATCGACTGTTGCATCCCATCCGCTGACGATCCGGATCCCGTCGACGCTCGTCTCCACCGGCGTTCCGATCTGCACTGCACCGTCATCAAGTCGCGTCGGCGAGTCGGATTTTTTTCTTGCTTTTCCAGCCCCCAGCACTGCACTCGCCCTGCCCTGCAAGCTGCTGCGCAACACCTCCACATCTGCTTTGCGCCCACTGCACCGCTCTGGACCGCTGCATGATGGCGCGCTCGACATTGAACGAGACTTGTCTCGCATGCTTTGTGGATCCGAGGCCATCTGAGCCACCCGAGCGCCCATACGCAGTTCCATAGCCCGCTCAACCACGAGTGGCCGCCGTTTTCAATTCGAACGAGATCGTGTGGCGCCCGAACAGCTTACTTGAAACCAGCCGTTCGGCACGGCCAACCTACGTTCGCTTCGCCTTGGCCGATGTAGAGGTGCCATCCGGAGCAGACGGCAGATGCGCCCGCTAGCCTTTGCGTCCCGGAAGCGAGTTGCGTATGTCTGCTGCTTCCGCCTCCCCATGCGTACGCGGACTTTGAACCTTGCGGCCTGCGTCTTTCACGTCCCTGTCTCTCTCCGTGCTCGTCTCACACCGAGGCGAGCCGGATTTGACGGTGTGTACAACAACCCAGAACCCGCGAACCAGGATCATCGCGTCGGTCCCAGAGCGGGGTAACGCGTCGCCGTGCTCATCCGTCCGGTGTTGCGCGGCCGTGGACATGCCGTGAGCTTACGGAAGTTTAGCCTGCCCACGCGATTACCGCGGTAAGACGACACTGCAAACGCCATCGACCGGCGTCCGACTAGCCCGTCTCGTCAGCTTCTTCCGTATCTCCAGCCCACCCCGCAAAGAGCAAGAGCGTTTGGTTTCCGCAGGAACTCGCTTTGCGCACAGAAGCGCTTGGACTCGTAGCGATTGTGCATTTCTGATGGAACCGCACGTGGTATCATCCCGGATGGGTCCCACAGCCAGCCAGGCTGTTCAGGCCGTGCTGAGTCTACCATATCGGTGCTGAAGTCTAAGTGGCGATAGCGTCTGGCTGGGAAAGGACTGACATGACCCTAGCGCGGTAGGCGGCGAGTGCTGCGTCATCGTCGTGCTCTTGTTCCCACTCGGCCGACTTGCACTCCGAGCTCGACGACGTCGGAACGTGGGCATCTGCGGTCTCGTTGAGCGAGGTGGCAGCGAGTCTGCTCGCGAGCATGCTGCGCGAGCTCACTCTGCGGCGCAGAGGGCTCGAGACGGCGGGAGCGTGGACGAGGAGCTTCCTACGAGCCTGTTCGACATCCTTTTGCAACTCCTTTGGGACTATCGTACAAAAGTAGCAGAACATGGCCTCGGGTCAGCACTCTGTCGATCTGCTACACCGCGCAAGGGGGCCGAAGCCAGTCACTGAGCGAATGACCAACTCCTCCGAGGAAAAAGCATGGCAACGTGGGCAGGAGGAAGAGGCTCACAGGTTGCAGAGCGGGCAGTCAACCCGCTCGAAAGATCTTGGAACCGACGTGGCTGAGGCCATTCTACTCACGCTCCCGGATAGACGTGGCCGACGACGGCACCTGCCTGGGCGCCATAGACGACCGACGTGGCTACACAAATGCAACGCGATCTCGTCAGTATCCGGATCCAAAGCTTCGACGAATGAGTCGTACTTACGTTTGCGAAGATGGCCTGTTTTGCGACCTCTACGAGGTAGGGCAATTCGTCTGCCTTCTTTCCCTGTTCGAGACAAGCGACGACCCAGCTGATGCCCACCACATGCGGCTTGGGATCCTCAAGCGCACGGTACGAGTGCAGCGTACCGGGCCTTCCGCTCTTGTAGACGATGTGCGTGAGCTTGCGCTCTCCGAACCTCACCATGACCTTTGCGCCCGCGTTCTTGAGCATCTCGACCCAGCACGCCGAGGCGTCCTCTCCATCCTGGTCCCTCACGTCGACGAGCACCGTCAGTCCGCGCAGGAACCTCGCCTTGCGCGCTGCCTGGGTCGACGTGTCGGCCTCGGAAGCGTTGCCCGACCGGTTGGCAGTGATGATCAGGCCAGTGGAGAGGTTGCCGATCGAGCGATCGCCATCCGTCTCCTCGCGCTTCGTCGGGACATAGGTAAACAGCGAGCGTCGGCGCGCCGTCTTGGCTGCCTTTCTCGCCTCGGCAGAGTCGACCGATGGCTCTGGTGTTGGCGACGTGGGCTTCGTGCTCGACTCGGCTCGCGCGTCGGCTTGTGAAGATGCGCTGGCTTCTTTCCGGTGCAGCGGTGGCGGCATACCGCTCGAGAGGATCGAGGACATCGACCTGCGCTTGGCCGCCTTGAGCTGCGCCTGCCTGTTGGCCTCTGCGATGCGCGCCTGCTCCTCCTCGGCGGCAGCCTGCTCCTCGTTCCTAGAGTCATCCGAGCCCACGTCGCGACTCGCCGCGCGCGCAGTCGGCAGCACGGATCGAGACGGCTTGCCACCGAGCTCGCTGAAGCCCGGAAGTTTCGGAGCGCCAAAGGACATCATGGACTTGGACGACGTGAGCGAGGTATCGGAGCGATGCTCCGAGCTCGACTCCCTCGACTTGGCAAGGGCAGAGATGCGTCCCGATGGACGCTTGAAGACACTGCTGTCTCCGCTCTGGTCGGCCACCGACCTTGCCTGGATCGACGTATCCGCAGCAGTCGCCGCGGTCTTGGTGCGGAACGACATCGTCCTGCTTGCCGAGATCCCAGAGGCACGAGGCCCGCCAAGCTCGCGCTTGCTCGCGACCTGGACACTCTCGTCCTCCTTCTTGACATGGCCAGCAGCCGACTGAGTTGGCGTCTTAGCCTTCAGCTTTGCCAGCGATGCCTCGAGGCTCGCGAGTGCATCTGACGTCTCGGAGGAGAGGCCACGCTTGACATCGAGGGACGAGGTCGTGCTTGTTTGCTTGTGCATCGCCGATGCATCTGCCGTGCGCGAAGAAGACGGGACATGCCCAGTCCGCGATTCCGCATGCTTGAGCGCGGAAGGACCCTTGACAAGCTTGACCTCATCGATGATGTTGAGATCGGACGTGTCCCAGTCGTCCTCCTCTTGGTCGTCGATGGCAGCGTTGTGGCGGAAGATGCCTCGCTGTGCTTTGCCTGGCGAGGGCTTGAGCTCGAGCAGGTTGATGGGTTTGCGGTCGGGTCGGTCGGGAGACTGGAGGATGAATTCGGACTTGGTCTGGATGCGCTTGACGGGTGAGTGTCTGGGCTCGCCCAGCTGGGCGAGGCTGTTGACGTCGGCACTAGCACTGAATGGATTGCGCGAGGCAGGTGCCTCGGCAGAAGCTCTGGCAGTGTCGAAAACCAGTCGCTGGCTCGATTCGCGCCCGCTCGCGAATGGCTTTGTGTCGACGGAGCTCGACTGCTCCATCGGGACAGCAGATGTCGTGATCCCCTGCTTCGTGTCGCCACTGCTTTTGGAGTCGATGGCGGCAGTCCCGTGGAGTCTGGATGGGCGGACGACGGTGGCCGCTGGCTTCATGGGACTTGCACCTGGCTGAGCTGGTTCGCGGACGGTGGATGTGGAGTTCTCTTTCCGACTTGCGTGCAGAGGGTTGGTGGTTGTGCTCTTGCTCAGCGTCGATGACGGTTTTGAGCGTGGGAGGCCCACGTCTGCAGAGGGCGAGGTCGAAGTGCGCGTGTCGGCTGCGATGCGTCGGCGTCGGATGGGCAGCTCGTGCGTGCTGTTCTCGATTTCGAACTCAAAGTCGTCGAAGCGGCCCTTCTTTGGGCTCTCCATGCATGCTGCTAGGCTGATGTCGGGAGAGTCGGGGTCGAACTTTTCGATCTGTGCCGCCTGACTCGCGCGGGCCTTGCGCGGGGAGGATGAGGGTGGGTGCGACGAGTGTGGAGGCTGACGGTGGGATTCACGTCTCGAGATCAGAGAGCGTTCGTCTGTGTCCAAGACGTCGGAAAGCCTTGCCATGGAACGCGTCTGGCGCATGGGCTGCTCGATCATGCTGGTCCTGAAGGCGTTCGACCTGCGCTTCTGTGGTGAGGTGGAGGACATGGCGGCAACGGCGATGTCAAGTAGAAGGGTATGGCTCAGCTTCTGTGGAGCCGGTGTTGGCCTGCGGATGGAGGCTTTTCTCTGGTGCAGTCTAGCGTTGTGCCGAGTCGAGGGTGCTGGACGCAGGCGATGGCGAGAGTGAATGAAAGCGGGCTCGCTCTCGCAGCGTCAGCGAGTGGGTGGGGGGCAAGTGGTGGAAAAGGGTATCAAGATGGAGGTGTGATGCGGAAGCTGTTGGCGCTAAGCTCTGGCCAGGACTGTACGCTGCGCAGTCACTTGATTGAGACGACGAGATTGCAACACACGACGACTGTGCGGGGAGCGCAGTCGAGTCGAGTACGACTGCATGCGTGTGGATTTGCGTGCCTAAGCGCCTCCCCAGCCAAAAACGCAGAGCGGTACAGTAAATACGGCTTTTTGGCCACACGCACCAAAATTGGGCGGAATTCGGTGGGACGCGTAGCCGCAGCTACGGCCAAGTGTTGGTCTTTTGGATCCATGGCGAGCGCGCGAATGGGATCACGTGATTCAGCATCCAAATTTCTTTCCGGCCCACGACACTACAGTATGCTGGCGCACCTCAGCTGTCGCACTCTTTCCGCAACCTCGGACGCAGATCCAAGCATACATCGGTGCGAAGGGCTGAGCAGCCTTCCGTCCCAGGGGTGAAGAGCGGCAAGATGCTTGAGGCTGAATGCATTGATCCCGAGCTCGGTGAGGGGCGCAGTCTCATCTTGGAAGCGTGGCTACGAATTGCATTCCCGATCCGAGATCCGGATCTTCCGGCGAATTTTCGGTCTGGCATCCCGTCCACGCGACTGCATACCCGAATTCCGGGATCTGCTAGAGGCTGGTTTGGGCTGGAGAAGGGGGCCTCATCATACCAGACACATGTCTGGCTTCGACTGCATGCATCTGGTAAAGTAGCTTTGATTCGAGAAGGGTGAACTGAAGGGTGATGTGGCAGCTGGATGGCGAACGTCTCATTGTACTTGCTGCAGATGAAAGAGCGGGGTTGGGGTGGACATGAGTTTGAATCAGAGTGGGGTTCGAACGCTTGCCTGGCGAATCCATCCGCTGCTGCAAACCGACGACGTTGAGCCCAATCGCTGTAGCTCTGGTCGACCGTGCGAACGCTTTGAGCTGCTTGATCGCACGGTCGAACGAACGAGATCGGACTCGGCCATGCTCTGTGGATGCAGAGCGTGGCGAGCTTCCCCTTGCATGCCAAAATCCACGCCCGAGAGCTTCGCGCGCGCACGTCTGGTGCGCATCTCTGTCCCCACGCAAGGCAGCGTTAGGCCATGAGCTGGGCTCCAGCCACAGCGTGGAGGATGATGCACCTGGGAGTGGATAGAGGCACCATCGGGCGGCGATCTTGAGATGCGCGGGCGCGCGGATGCACGTACGAGAAGCCAGGCGAGTAAGGCCGAGTCTTATTCCGGCCGCAACGGTGCTCGAAATTCGCATCCGCCAACCTCACGACCCTGCCAGAGAGCGAAGGAGAGAGAGAGAGGGCTGGGCGGATGGAAATCGAGGCTCTTCGCATCACCGGCCGAATGCTCCGGATTGCTTTTACAGCCAGCCAGCAGGCGAGCCAGTCCGGATGGATGGCATGGCATGGCCAACTGACTGTACAGTTCGGTAGGCCGTGTTGAATTTTTGGTCCCAGCCAGCAGCCCGACTGCACAACGCGCACAGAGTGAGCGAGCGAGGTCCACATATCCGCCCGACAGAACTTGCATGCACCGGATGGATCCATCCTCGAGCACCGGGCAGGCTCGATGCAATGCAACCCTGGCGAGCTCCTGGATGCATCCATTCGTCTAGCCTACACCCCCATCCCCGCCCTCGTCGAGCTTCCATCCGCACAAGCTCCTGGCGACCTACGTCCGCTTGTGCATCCGTGCCTGCGAACCATCCAAAGCCTGAACAGGTTTCGTTCTCAAGCTTCCAGCCAGCCTGTGCATCCACCACCCTTGCCCGCTTTGCATCGGAATCCAGCCTTCAGCACTCTTCCATCCACGCTTCCTCGAGCCAGTCTCTACCAGCGGTCGTTCTGCGCTGCTACGCATTCTGCTCTGTATATCAGTCATCGAGCTTCCGACGTTTCGAGCCAGCAGCACTCATCCGCCCCCCCACCCACTACGCTTCGGACCTGTAAACCCGCTTCCCACACCCGCTGCCCACCAATCCGCTCAGCGAGCGCCATCAGCCTCATCGCACAACCTCAAGAACCACTGCAAGGCCTAGTGTCGACTGCTCTTGACGCTACTCCGCTCTACAACCGCCAGCTACGCCCCGGACATCGCCTCGGTCCCGTGCCATCAGCCAACAATCCCCTGGAGCGGCTACTCACGCAGAGGGACGCATCCCGCAGCATAGACACAACCCCATCCACATCCGCATAGCGGACCCCAGCCTGGCCGCTCCCATCCGCTCAAGCGCCCGCGGCCATGGTTGCCATCGCACGCGAGCTCAGCTCGTCCAACAGCGCCAACACCCCCGCACACCGACCCATCCGCGCCGACACGCTCGACCTCAAGCAAAAGCTCGCCGTCGCCCTTGGTCAGAACGGCGCGCGATACTGGCAGACCCTTGTCCAGTTCCTCAAAGGCGCCATCGACCGCTCCGAATTCGAAGCGCTAGCACACAAGGCGCTCAGACCCGAGCACAGTAAGTCGCATCCATCCGTGCTTGATACCGCACCATCCCCCCCGCTTCCCCACTCTGATGCATCAGCTTCTGACCTTGCCACCCGCATGCTTCTCTTTCTGCAATCCCCTCCGTCTTGGCTTCGCCTCGATCCATCCGGTTGCTGCCTTCTGCCTCTTCCGTCCGAAACTGCCATCCGCCTCTGTCCCGCGTCTACAGTCCACCTTCACAATGCACTCATCCTCGGAATCCTCTACAACGCAAGTGCCGATGTGCCTGGTCCGTCCAGCCGAGCGTCGAGGCGCATCACCCGAATCCTCCCCGACGGATCCACCATCACCGAGGAGGAAGAGGAGGAGCCCAGCCGCAAGCGCCTCCGCACTCTGGTCGCCGGACTCCCGCGCAAGGAGCGTCTGCGCCTCAAGAACCTCGAAAAGGCCGGCAAACTCGGCGCCAACTCGCTCGGCGGAGCTGCCAGCCTCGGCTGGGCTGGTTCGGCCGCCGACATGCTCGAGAAGAAGCGCAAGGACGAAGAAAAGCGCAAGGTCGCCGAGGACCGCAGGAAGGTCAGGCAGTTCAAGAGCGCCATCGGCGCCCGAGACTGGAAAGGCCACGCCGTGCAAGCCACCCAGCAGATCGCCGCAGTGCGAGGCAAGCTCTCTTTCTGTAAGTGCTCCCCGTCTCCGGCATGGCTCGTGTGCCTACCGGAGCCCCTGCGTAACCTGTTGCGAATCGCGTTCCTGAGCCCATCCTCTTGCCCGGTCTAGCTGCCCAACAAGCCGTGGCACGTGCGCTCCAGGCGCCCCTGTGCGTCGAATCCAAGCATCTGCCCGATCTCGATGGCATCAAGGATCGCATGACGCTGCTCGCCGTAGAGAACGGAATGCCCGGCGGAGTGCAGCCTCAAGCCGCCGCGATGGTGCTCTCGGCGCTGCAGAGCCATCTGCAGAACGTCGCCAGCAGCATCATCACCAAGATCCGAGCCAACTGCACCGATGGTATCCGCACGAACGAGCCGCTCCGCCCGGCATCCGAGAACACTGGCAGCCTTGAGGCCGTCCCGACCGGGCTGGACGCATCGCGTGCTTCGCCGTCGCTCGATCCGATGGACTTGGACGAGAGTGTGCCTCCCTCAGCGCATGGCAGTCCCGCCCGCCACGTGCGATCCATCCAGTCGGATGCCTCGTCGCGCACGAGTACCTCTGGCATTGGCACTTCGTTTGCAGACTCGTCGATGCTCTCGCTCGCCAGCACGGCCGCCACGAGTCTAGTAGGGCCCTCGTCGCCGTCGGTGCGCGATGGTGACAGCAGCAGCCAGCTGCAAGACTCGTCGTTCGACAACAGCACCACCTCGGCCGACGCTGAGGATGGCGGGGCGGCCCACGCCACCGGCCACAAGCGTTCGCGCGCAGCGATGGAAGAGGCGGCCAGCACCGCCAACACGCGCCTCACGGTCGCGGATGTCGCTTTTCTCCTCGAGGTGGCCCCGCACACGGTGGTCGAGCCGATGGGTCAAGGTACTCAGGAGCGGATGCTGGCGCCCGAGTGGAGCGACGATGCCATCTTTGGTGGCGAAGACGAGAATGGGCGTCTCTACCCCTCCTCGCCCGAGCGACAGCTTGCGCGCGCAGCACGGTTGGCGGCGACCACGCACCTCAGCGACGCTAGCGCCACCAGCCCGGATGTACCTGTGCGCAACCGCTTTGTGATCGATCAGTCGGCTCCGCTCCGCCTGCTCGACCGTCGCGCGCTCGCCGAGACCGACGCACGTGGCCGACCCACCAAAGGCGCTTTGTCCGTCCCGGGCTACACGGATCCCACCGCCGTGCTCGCCGAGATCAACGGTCGAAAGAAGGACGCCGCGATGCCGAGCACCGCGACTGCAGCTCATCAGCATCGCCACAAGGACGATATCTGGGACGTGGTAGACCCCGTCGCCCTCTTCGGCCAGCTTTGCGAATGATCCCGAGCTGACGCTCCACCTCGCCTGTTGAGTTCACACTGCAATTCACCACGACTTTTGCAGACAGAAACCGGTTTGTGTCGTGTGCGACTGGTGCTGATCGGTAGACAAAGTGCATTCTAGGTCTGAGAGCGGACGAGGATCATGGATACGAATGTGAACGTTCTACACCTGGATGTGGGAGTTTGGGAGGGCGGATTCGTCGAGCGAGTCGAAAGCGTCGGACTCGCGCATCAAGGTTTCGGGGAGGCGGTCGCCGTTGATCGGATCAGCGGCGCGCGTCGATGCGCTCTGCCTAGCGACGCGTTGCAGGGTGAGCTGAAGAGACTCGTCGTTCGCCTCTTGCTCTCCTACCATCTCGTCGTCCAGGTACTGCGTTTCACCGAAAACGGGCGTTGGCGCCGCAGCCTCGGCTGTAGCCGTCTGGTCTTTGCGGAACGAGAAGCCGGTGAGCAACGCCTGCTTTGCAGAGGCGTTCTTGTTGAGCGGCTCCTTCTCGTAGGGTTCGATGCGTTCGAAGAACGAGGTCGACTTGTGCATCTGCTTGTCCCTCGCCGCACTCACGTTGGACGAGGTGCGCGCAAACGGATTGAGCGACTTGGCCGTCTTGGGCATGGCGAGCACGCGCGGCGCCTCGGCGGGCTCGTCTGCCGGCGACTTGCGCTTCTCGGACCGACGCTGGTACACGTTTTCCTTGCCCACGGCGGTGTCGTCGTCGTCGAGCATCGAGTCATCGCCGCCCATGCTCGCCGGTGCGCGGCTCACCGACGGCGATCGACCCGAGTAGGCGCCCGACGAGGACGAAGGTGCCGAGGCAACATCGAAGCGGTCGATGGAGGAGGGAGCGCGCAGCACGCTCGATGCACGTGCAGGAGATGGCTGGAACTCTTCACCGAGCGCGGCCGAAGCGCGCTTGCGGAGCGCCGCAGCACTGACATCGTCCCTGCGCTGATCGTTTGCGCGGGTCATGATATCGACCAGAGCCGGATTGGTGTAGCTCGGCCCTCCACGCACCGATGGATCGCACCAGCGTCGACTCTCCTCCTCGACGCGCTCCGGCCGGCCCTCGAGCGCTTCCTTGAGCGCCACCATGCGCTCGGCCAGGCTGGACAGGTGGAAGAACGCGGCGATCTTGAGCGCCGCTTCGAGCGTCCTCGTCGAGTGCAGCGCGCGCGCCGCATCCAACGCCCTGCCGTGCTTGTCCGCCTTGCACGCGAGCTGGACGAGCTGCAGCAGCGCCTTGTCCGAGCTCATCTCGAGTGCGTCGGCGTCGAGCTGCACCTCGGCCTCTGCGGCGTCGATGCCGGCGTTCTTGACGTCGCGCGCGGTCATGGCGAGCATGCTCTCGCGCAGGCTCTTCTCCTCGAGCGGGCCGGTGCCGCCATCTCGCTGGACGATGGGCACCTGCAGCTCGAGCTGCTGGATCATGTGGCGCGTGCCGTCCACCTCGGGATGGCTCCGGCCGCCTTTGAGGAGCAGCACCATGAGCTTGGTCGCGGTGAGCGCGACGGGCCAGTATCCGAGCGTCTTGGCCGCACGCATCGCCGCATCGCTCGCGTCGGCTGCCTGGTCGCGCACGTGCTTGGTGTCGAGCAACGGAACCCAACGTCCCTGACGGCATCGGTGCGCACGGTCGAGCACAAAGAGCACGCCGTTGGAGTCGAAAAACGCCGGCTGGTGTTGGTCGTTGAAGCCCGCCCAGCGAACGTGCGCGTCCTTGGCGAGCGGAACCACATCGTCCTGGATCACGTCAAAGTTGACCAGGTCGATCACCTTGTATCCGAGATCCTGGAAGCCTCCGGATGGCAGGCCGGTCCTGCGGTAGATGATCATCGCCGTTCTTGCGCCGACGGCGAGCGTGACGACCGGGTGACCGATGGCCCACAGATACACCTGCATTCCGCTTGCCGAGAGGAAGCGCAGATATCCCTTGGACGTGGCGACGACCGCCATACCCGCACCCGACCGCGCCGCATCTTCGTCCTCCCATCCGTCCTCGGATACGACGCGGAGACCGCTGCCTCCGAGCGCGACCGCCTCGACGTCCTCGTCCCGGTCCAGGTTGAACGTCCAGTCCGAGGTCAGGTTGCTGCCTGCGAACGGCTTGAAGAAGACGCTGCTGGCTGCTTCGTCGGTCTGCTTGGCGGCAAAGAGGATGCCCTGCTTGGCGAGCGACGCCATGCTGATGCTGTTCATATCCGAGAAGCGGAAGTTGCGTCGGGCCGACGTGTCGAACGATTCGAACGAGATCGTCTGGTGCGATTCCTGCTCCACGGCCACCACCGAGCCGAGCAGGTTGTACGCGAGGTAGCGGCGCTGACCGCGCATCGGCGTCGACGTCGGCTGGAAGCTCGGCTGCGCCCGTGTGGCGGCAATCATCATCCCGCCCGGGCCGGCCGAGCCGCCACCGTGCGCGGCGTGCAAGTGCGAGCGAGACCGCGAGGCGCCCTGTGCGTGTCTTCGCGAGCGCTCGTCGTCGACGACAAAGTTGTCCAGATCATCGGCATCCGCATCGCCTCGCCCCGCCGGCTCGTCGTCGTCCTCATCGTCCGAGAGACCGGTTCCGGCAAAGATGTCGTCGATCTGTCCGCGTGCGCCCCGGAAGACCTTGGAGGTGTCGAAGACGATCTCTTCAAAGGGGCTCGGACGCGTGGTGCCGACGACGTTGGACCAGCGCGCGAGCGTGCCTTCGTTGTCCGTCCAGGCGAGCGAGTCCTTGCTCGGGTGCCAGCTGATGGCGTTGACGAGGGCGTCGGCGCGCTTCGATCGAATCGCCTGGCGAGTCTCGGCATCCCAGACGGTCACTTGGCCGTTGTTGGTGGCCGAAGCGAGATACCTGCCATTGGGGCAGAAGGCGAGCGCGGTGATGCTGCCGCTGGGCAGCGGTACGGAGCCAGACGAGCTGGCAACAAAGTTACCGATGCGGGTCCAGGCGGAAGAGTCGTTCTGAGCACTGATGATGACGAGCTCATGAGCTTTGGATGGGAGCACAAAGTAGTTGCCGGAAGGATGCCAGCACGCGCACGCCGCCTCGTCGCTCTCGGCGCGCGTGATGGGCAGGATCCCCTCGATGGACTTGACGAATCTGGGCTCGACGTCGCTGAGGTCTGTGATTCTGGCGACGCCGTCGGTGGAGCAGGTGACCAGGAGCGGAGCTGCGGGGTTCCAGGAGGCGGAGCGTAGGCCTCGGTTGTGGCCATCGAGGAGCTGGATGCGTCTGGGGTCCTCGACGTCGATGATCTTGACGATGAGCTCGTCCGAGCACACGGCGACGCGCGGTGCCTTTCCGCTCTTGACATGGCGCTCCAGGGCGACGCATCGAAGGGGCAGCGTTTCGCGGCGCAGAAGCGACTGGAGGACGGTGGGAGTGCTGGGGTTGCCGTCGGCATCGACGGGGTGGTGGCGGTAGAGACGCACCGAGCCGTCTTCGGACGCGGTGACGAGGAAGCGGCTGTCGGCATCGAGCGAGGTGATGGGCTCGGTAGCATCTTCGATGAGGTGCGGCTCGACACCGGGCAGCGGCAGCGTAGGAAGGATGCGGACCAAGTAGTCGTCACCGCCCGTGAACAGTCGACTACAGCGTAAAAGCAGCACACGGAGAGGAGGAGATCAGCTTTAGCTCGACGACGATCTCAGAGTCAGCGATATACTTACTCTACGCCTGCATTTTTGGGTGCGTGAATGCAATGTGTGGGTCCAGAATGGACGATCTGGACGTGCAAGTCTTCCGACTGGGTCGACTGCATCTTGGTTGGCGCGCGCTGCAGGATGCAGTCGCGGTGCGTTGAGCCAGCTTGAGCGTCGAAAGGAACCTGTTTGGTGCACAACGTGAACTGCGTCGGAGGAGGTGAGTGGTAGACAGCAGATATGGAAGCCGGATGGGATGGTGTCGGTCGCGAAGGTCCACGAGTGGCCCGTTTGCAGCTGGCTCAACTTTGTCCTCTCAGCCCGCGCTCCAAGTGTTGGTCTGGCGCATCTTTTGGCCTCGCGTCGCGTCGTGCTGAGATGCGTTCGCGCTAATTGCAGTGGCATTCCTAATTTCAATGTGCACATCACACATCTAACAAAACACGACTTTGCTGACGAACGCGGTGTCGGTGATGCCACCATCTCGCTTTGGTCGTCATCCTCACCAGATCTGCCAACACGAAGCCTGCGCAGCGATACTACACCACACACGCGTTAGAATGGAATGCAACTAAGTCGGATCAGATTGAACGGAACACAAGATACGAGTACATGCGAATGGCGAGGGGGAAAGAATGCAAGAAACGAACGCCATTAGCCTGAGGAGAGAGAGCAAATTTTTGACTAGATTAAGCTGCGAGTGAGCAATTAGTCGAGCTCCTCGACAGTGGGGCCGTCGTCGCCGCCGGGGGCAGCGCCGGGAGCGGCACCAGGAGCACCGCCGGGCATGCCACCGGGAGCACCGCCAGCTGCCGAGTAGATCTTGGTCATGATGGGGTTGACCTGCTCCTCGATCTCCTTCTGCTTGTCCTTGAGCTCGTCGGTCGAGGCGGTGGTGTTGCTGTCCAGCCACTCGATGCCCTCCTTGACAATCTTCTCGAGCGCCTCCTTGTCGGCGGCCTCGAGCTTGTCCTTGAGCTGGGGCTCGCTGGTGGTGTTGCGGACGTTGTAGATGTACGACTCGAGGCCGTTCTTGGCCTGAGTGCGCTCGAGAGCCTGCTTGTCCTCCTCGGCGAACTGCTCGGCCTGCTTGAGCATCTCCTCGATCTGCTCCGACGAGAGACGGCCCTTGTCGTTGCGGATGGTGATCTTCTCCGACTTGCCAGTGCCCTTCTCGGCGGCCGAGACGTTGAGAATGGCGTTGGCGTCGACGTCGAAGGTGACCTCGATCTGAGGAACACCACGGGGAGCGGGGGGGATACCCGAGAGCTCGAACTTGCCGAGCAGGTTGTTGTCCTTGGTGCGAGCACGCTCACCCTCGAAGACCTGGATCAACACACCGGGCTGGTTGTCGGCGTAGGTCGAGAAGATCTCGGACTTCTTGGTGGGCACAGTGGTGTTCCTCTTGATCAGAGGGGTGAAGACACCACCGGCAGTCTCGATACCCATCGAGAGAGGGGCAACGTCGAGGAGGAGGAGGTCCTGGGTCTTCTCCGAGGTGTCACCCGAGAGAATGGCGGCCTGAACGGCGGCACCGTAGGCGACGGCCTCGTCAGGGTTGATCGACTTGTTGAGCTCGCGGCCGTTGAAGAAGTCGGTGAGGAGCTTCTGGACCTTGGGGATACGGGTGGAACCACCGACAAGGACGATCTCGTGGACGGAGCCCTTGTCAATCTTGGAGTCACGGAGGACCTTCTCGACGGGCTCGATGGTGTGCGAGAAGAGGTCACCGCAGAGCTCCTCGAAACGGGCACGGGTGATCGAGGTGTAGAAGTCGATGCCCTCGAAGAGCGAGTCAATCTCGATGGTGGTCTGGGCGGCCGACGAGAGGGTGCGCTTGGCACGCTCACAGGCGGTGCGGAGACGACGGAGGGCACGAGCGTTGGTGGTCAGGTCCTTCTTGTTCTTGCGCTTGAACTCCTGGACGAAGTGGTTGACGAGACGGTTGTCGAAGTCCTCACCACCAAGGTGGGTGTCACCAGCGGTGGCCTTGACCTCGAAGATACCCTCCTCGATGGTGAGGAGCGAAACATCGAAGGTACCTCCGCCGAGATCGAAGATGAGGACGTTCTTCTCGCCCTCGGACTTCTTGTCGAGACCGTAAGCGATGGCAGCAGCGGTGGGCTCGTTGATGATGCGCATCACGTTGAGACCCGAGATGACACCGGCATCCTTGGTGGCCTGACGCTGCGAGTCGTTGAAGTAGGCGGGGACAGTGACGACGGCGTCCTTGACGGTGCCACCGAGGTAGGCCTCGGCGGTCTCGCGCATCTTGAGGAGAACCATGGACGAGACCTCCTCGGGGGTGAAGGTCTTCTTCTCGCCCTTGTACTCGATGCGGATCTGGGGCTTGCCACCGACGCTGGTGACCTCGAAGGGCCAGTGCTTCATGTCGGACTGGACCTCGGCGTCATCGAACTTGCGGCCAATAAGGCGCTTGGCGTCGAAGACGGTGTTGTGGGGGTTCATGGCGACCTGGTTCTTGGCAGCATCACCGATGAGACGCTCCGAGTCGGTGAAGGCGACATACGAGGGGGTGGTGCGGTTACCCTGGTCGTTGGCAATGACCTCGACACGGTCATTTTGCCAGACGGCGACACAGGAGTATGTGGTACCGAGATCGATGCCGATAGCCTTGGTCATGATGGCGATGCTAGATCTTTTGGTGAGGGGGGAAAGGGGAGATAGATGGAGTCGAAGAGAAGTCTGTTGTGCTGCGTTGCGAGGGGGGTATGTGCAACTCGATAGCGAATGTTCAGACGGAGACGTGGTTGCGGGAGCATGGGGACGTAGACAGACCGAAGCGAGCTTATGTACCACGCCCCACCGAGCCGCTCTGCGAAGGTCAGGCAGCCGCTTGCGAATGTTGGCCACCCTCCTTCCGCACCTTCAGCCGCACAGACTTGCGCCCTCAGTCTGGAAGATTGAGAATTGTCCAAGAGCCGGGCACGTTTTTGCGTCGACTCAGCGCCGCGCTCCGTGCATGGATTGTGGAGCTGGCGGCTCTGATTGGCGCTCGCACTGCGCTTGTCCAGGCTGAGCCACATTCGATGCCGATCCACTTGCTTCTCTGCTGAGCCAGAAGGGACGTGCAGGCGGCAGAGCGTCGGCGAGCGCGAAACTGTGACGTTACCGGACATTGCCTGTCTTAGGGTGACGCGAGGAAGGCGGGAGAACGAGTTGGAAGTGTTCTTCTGGTTCCACGAAGGCTGGTCCAGAGCCGGAATGGACGTGCCTGGAACGTCACATCGCGCCTGCACTGCAACCTGACGATCCGGATTGAATTTCTTTTTGCGTCAGGATAGGGCTAGTGGCACTTCAACTTCCAACTGGGCGCGTCGCGAAGCTTCGCGGCAGATGTGGAAGCCTCTCGCAGCCAAGCTTCCTTCTCTGTCCTTCCAAACATGTTGTCGGCGGCAGATCTACCCGATCTAGTCTATCTTTCTCTAGTCAATGCTTTATCCGAGATCCGATAGATCCCCAGAGATTTCAGGGTGACAAGTCCCGGAATCCGGAAGCCTCGACTGGATGGCACGCGACTCAGCAGCTTCCTGCAGCATTTGGCAGAATCTGGCGGTGGCGATGTGAACTCAGCCGTGCGCTTTGTGAGCAACACTTTGTGTGGCAGCTTTTCTCCGTCTGGACATGCTTCCGAGTCACCTCATACTCTTGTCCACGCTAGGCTCTCGTCAGGACGGTCGTTTCGAAAGCAAGACAGCGGAGCTCCCTTCCTCATCAACAGCCACGTCTGCTGACTAGATCATCCAAGATCAAAACCATCATAGAGGGCACGGATCCTGTTGTTCTATACCGTAGCTTGGCGATGTCCGAAGCTGCCGCAGCCCCGTCTGCTGCTCAGTCCTCCTTACCAGCCATTCAAAATCTTCGCCTAGGCCCCGCAGAAGCATCTGCGCGAACCACTCCGTCCTCTCAGCCCAGTCGTGATCGTAGTCGTGGCAACGGCCGCGGACGTGGTCGAGGTCGAAGGAACGACGCTTCTAGGACAGAGCGTGTCGCGAAAGGCAATGAAGAGACACCCGGACTAGCCGATGCGAATCCTTCGTCATCGTCAGGAAGCACGCAAGATGCCCGCAAATTGAATCCCAAGAAGAAGTCCCGACGAGGCGGTGGTGCCAAGCCGACCGCTTCCAACGAGACGGCCACGGGAGCATCAAGCGAGCAGCATGCAGATCAGCAAGAGAACGCACTACCACCGCGCGTAGCAGCTCGCCGTCAGCAGTTCGGTGGCAAACTCACTGGTGCAGCTTCCAACACGAACGGAGGCCCTTCCTCTTCGAACCAGCATGCTGGCAAGGCCACGCAGAATGGTCGTAATGGTCGTTCCAAGAAGCCGGTGGTGAAGGTTGCCGCCACCGCCGAGCCCGTCGAGTATGCCGACATGCGATCCCGTCTTCTGGCCGAGCTCTCCTCGGGCGAATACGATTGCGTCATCTGCTACAGCACCGTCACCACCCGCCAAGCAACCTGGTCGTGTTCACAATGCTACTCGGTGCTTCACTTGCCATGCGTGCGCAAATGGGCCGAGAGCAGCGTCAAGAAAGCTGAGGAGCACAATGCCATGCAAGAGGACCCAGAGATTCGCAATCGCCGCGGCACCTGGCGATGCCCGGGCTGCCAGTACGCCCGCGAAGACGTGCCCAAGATCTACTGGTGCTGGTGTGGCCGAGTCCAGGACCCTCCTGGAGGTCGCGGTGCCAATCCACATGGCTGCGGCCAGCGATGCAGCCGCGGAAAGTGCGCACATGGCTGCGCCGACTCTTGCCATCCAGGACCTTGCCCTCCATGTGCAGTGACCGTCTCGCAGAAGTGCTTCTGCGGCGCCCAAACCATCCCGATGCGATGCTCACAGACTGCTGCCAAGGAGGCGCGTCTCACCGCCCTCAACCAACGCGGCACATCTTGCGGTGGCGTTTGCGGCAAAAAGCTCGACTGTGGCGCCCATTCGTGTCAGGAGGCCTGCCATGCGGGTGACTGTCAGCCGTGCTCAATCCAAGTCGATGCACGCTGCTACTGCGGCAAGCACACAAAGACAATGCGCTGCGGAGACGGCTCCCCTCGCGACAGCTTTGACGATCAGAGCGGGGCCCGCTTTGAGGGCCGCTTCAGCTGCGATGAGCAGTGTCAACGTCCCTTCGATTGTGGGGTTCACCACTGCTCAAAACCCTGCCATGCTCGCGACTCCGAAAGGCCCGTGTGCCCTTCGTCGCCGAGTCTCGTCCAGACATGTCCGTGTGGGGCACAGCCTGTCACCTCGAGGACTTCGTGCCAAGACCCTATCCCGACGTGCGCCAACACGTGTTCCAAGATGTCGATCTGTGGCCACCCGTGCCCCTCGGTATGCCATCTCGGGCCATGTCCGCCATGTCGGGTGCCTGTCTCGACGCCGTGTCGCTGCGGCGAGACGAAGCAGAGCCGTACTTGCCATGAACGACAGCAAGAGGAACTTGAGGGACGTCAAGAGGTGCTGTGCTCGACTGTCTGCCAATCGCTGCGCCACTGCGGCAAGCATCAGTGCAACCGACAATGCTGTCCGCTCTATTTCCAGGCCAAGAGCAAGTCGAAGAAACGACCGAGCTTGGCCGAGCTTCAAGCCCTCGATCCGGCTGGTCTGCACGAGTGTTCGATCCCATGCTCGAAGCCGCTCCCCTGTGGACTGCACGAATGTCCTATGACGTGTCACCGTGGTGCATGTCCACCTTGCCTGCAGGCCAGCTTCGAAGAGCTCATCTGTCATTGCGGTCGCACGGTGCTGGAGCCGCCAGTGCCGTGTGGCACGCAGGTGCGATGCAATTTCCCCTGCGTGCGGCCGCCGCCGACTTGTGGCCATCCGAAGATGCCGCACGACTGCCACGAAGAAGAGCCGTGCCCTCCGTGCGTCTACCTGACCGACAAGGTGTGCCACTGCCAGAAGCATATCGTCAAGAACGTGCCGTGTAGCCGATCGCGTGTCTCGTGTGGGCAAGCGTGCGATGCGCTGCTCAACTGCGGCTTCCATCGATGCCAGGGCATCTGCCACGTTGCGGGACGAGAGTGCACACCGTGTGCACAGACCTGCGGCAAGCCGCGACGGCTTTGTCAGCACGCTTGTCAGGAGAAGTGCCACGCGCCGTCATCGTGTCCGGAGACGGAGCCGTGCGAAGCCATCATCACTCTTCAGTGCGCGTGCGGAAATCTGCAGTCGCGCACCAAATGCGGCGTGTCGATCCACATGCCCAACAAGGAGAAGTCGCTCAAGTGCAACGACTCGTGCATGATCGCACAGCGAAACGCCAAGTTGGCTGAAGCGCTCGGTCTGAACCCTTCGGAGAAGGCTGCGCCGGCGGCATACGAGCACGAGACGCTCACGTACTATGCTATTTCGGGCAACCGCAAGTTCTGCGACGAGCTGGAGGCGACGCTGAACGACTTCATCCGGTCTCCGCGGGCCGGTATGATTCTGCCGGCAGCCAACAAGTTCCAGCGCAAGTTCACGCACGAGCTGGCGGCCGTGTACAAGCTGGCGAGCGAGAGCGTGGACCAGGAGCCGCGTCGTAGCGTCAGCATTCGACGTAAGCAAGACAGTCGCATCCCGAAGCCTCTGCTTACGGAGGCGTTTGCTGCGGCGCGGGCCTCGCTCATGTCGAATCAACAGAGTCAGCACACGTCGTCGCATTTGCAGGGCGCTGGAAAATCGGCTGGGCTTGCTCAGTTGCAGCGACCGTCGGCGGAAGCGCCGAGGCCGCTGAACGCCGTCTACCTGCCCGGCGTGTTTGGTCACGACCAGGACTCTCTCCGCTCTCTGCTGCAGCCCATCCTGCGGACGATCAACTTTGTGGTGACGTGGAAGGGTGACGAGGACGTGATCGTCACGTCGCCCGACTCGCCGACCCGGCTGATCATGATGAAGACCGAGCTCAAGGCGCTGCAGAGACGCGAGCAGTTTGCGCGCGACGTCATGCTGTGCACTGTGGATGCGAACAAGAACGTATTGCGTCGCGAGGACGAGCCTTTGCTCGGTAGCGGCGGTCGCGCGGCGGCAGGCCCGGCAAAGGCATCGCTTGCGATGAAGCGGGGCGGTGCAGGAGCCAGCGGCAGTGGCACGGTGGGCTTGGGCAAGCCGAGCTCGAACCTGGTCGGAGATCGGGGATGGGCAGCGGTGGCGTCAGGCTCTGGGCGCAACTCGCCCGCGATGGTCAGCGAACCTGTGTGGGGCCAGCCCACCATGGCGGCGCAGGTCAACAGTGCTCGCACGACGGCGCCTATCGCTGGCATCGTGCCGAATCCGAACGCGCCACGAACGTTGGCTTCCAACGGCCCCGCGGTTGCGACAGCAGCTCCTGAAGCCTCGGCGCCAGAAGGGCCTGTTCCAGAAAGCTGGGAAGACGACGGTTAAGCGCGCCACGCCTTCTTCGTCCGCGCTCTCAGACTTAGCATTCAATCGACGGTACTGCACTCGGTTGCATCATGATCGCACGTTTGGGTCTGGCTCTGCGTTGTTAGGTCCGATTTCGTATTGAGGGGCCAAAGGCCACGTGGGAAAGGGCGCAAGAGCATGGCTCGACAGCACGAGCTCCAACTGATAGCTGGCGCAGCATAGCAAGCGACATGCACTTGTGGAATGGGCATTGTGCGTTGTGCGATGTGCGTTGATGCGGGCGCAGATGAGCTGGGATTCGATATCACGGAGGACAGGTTTTTGTTTACAGGAGGGAGAGGGGCAAGCGCTGCTATGGCCAGGAGAGCATTTCACGCTCTAAATTCTGTTGGGTCGTGCAGCTGACGACGAGTGTGGTGCGATGCAACCCAACAGCTGCCTCGGATTCATTTTCTTCGGCACTGACCAACACCCGCTTTTGGCCCTCAACGCGAGAGGACGCTCAGGCTTCATGCAGGGACTCAAGCAGGCGCGTCTTTGCTCGCCGTTGCGCCGTTGCTCGCCGTTGCTCGCGACGGATAGCTGAAAGCCCCGACGAGTCGCTTCGCACACCATCTTCTGCCTCGCTTCCATCCGACTCGATCGTCGTCATCCCATCCGTATCACATCGACCACCTCCTCGGGCTTTCATCAGCCGTGCATTGTGGTCAGCATGGCGACACACGATCGCGCGTCCGCCTCCGGGGCGAAACATCCACGACCTACGCTCGATCGTCGCCGCCTCTCCAACGTCGACTTTCCCGAGGCGCCACCATCACCGACCTACTATCCCGAGCATCAGCCCCAGCCACCCGTACTGCCCAAACGCTCGCAGCGCTTCCTCGCACTGGCACTCAAACCGCTCGTCCTCCCGGCGCTCGCGCTCGCCCTGCCAGCATGGCCGCTGCTCGCAGCAGCATGTGCCATCCCCGTGATTGGCGTCATGGCCATCCCCATCCTCCTCCTCATCTCGGTCCTGCTGCTCTATGCCGTCGCTTGGATCTGCTACCTCTTCCTGGCGCAGAAGGATCTGCCTGCAACCTGGACCAACGCGCACCGGTGGTCTCCTCGAAACTTCTGCCCGTTCCTTCCGCTCAATCCGATCCGCTGCGCCAAGGTCGACCTCGCCGCCTTCCGATACACGGTCACCGCGTTTCGCATCATCTTTCCGGCGATCTTCGACTGGAGCTACCGCCGGATCATGGTCATCGGCACCACCAAGGGATCGCGCGTCGTCAAGGAGGGCATCCTCTACGGCAGCCCTTCGCGCGGCAAGCGACTCGACGTCTACCTTCCCGCGGACCCACCGACTCCCGCGCAGCAGGCGGCCTCGACGGGCGCACAGCCATCCGTATCGTCCAACGGCGTGCCCGTCATCGTGGTCATCCCCTCGATGCTCGGTCCGCTGACCGTCACGTCCAAGCGTCGGCTCTATCTGCAGCTTGCGCTGAGGCTACGCCGGATGGGCTACTGCGTGATCGTCGCTGACATTACGTACTATCCCGAGTCGCGCATCAAGTCGTCGGTGATCGATCTCAGGTTGGTGCTGCGCTGGACGGCCAGGAACTGCCAGCGATACGGGGGCGATCCGTCCAAGATCCACGTGCTCGGGCACGGGTTGAGTGCGCATCTCATCATGCTGACCATCTCGCAGGAGGCGGTGGTGCTGAGTCGCGAGGGGCATCTCGACCGCGCGTACGAACGCGAGCGCCATATGCTACGCGCCAAGCACGGTGGTGGTGGCGAGGCGGCGGCGTCGCATGCGCGGCTGCATGCGCATCCGCGCGCGTTTGAGGACGACGACGAAGAGTGGCTCAAGAGCGGCGAGGTGCGGTCCTCGGCGTCCCTGCGACGGGCTGCTGTGCCCAGCGCAGCGCACGATGCGTTGGACGAGAACAACGACGAGCCGGTTCGGCTCGGTCCCGGTTCGGCGCGTCGTGCGAGTGGTGAGGTGCTCTCGGACGATGCGCGCGCGGACCGCACCGCAGTCTCGGATGGATGGGTCGACGAAGCTGACGATGCACCCTCGGCTCCTCCAGGGCATGTCATGGGTGCTACCTCGCGCTTCGGTGCCACGTCGTCGTCGGCGGGAACGACGTCGCGAAAGGCCGAGGAGGCGGCATCGATTCTTGGCTCCGAGGCCTACCGTAAGGCGGAAGAGGAGGTTGGCAATGGTCTCAGGAGGGTCGAGATCTACGAGCCTGAAGTGGAGCTTCCTGCGCTTGCGGGCGTTATGCTGCTTAGCGGTATCAGTGATGTCATCAAGGGCTTTAGGTCCGAGTCTGAACGTGGACTCGAACATCTCAGCTACCTCAGAAGGGCTACGGGTCCATCGCATTTCAACTGCCTCATCCATTCGCCCGCACATCTGCTCTACGCAGCCAAAAACATCGTAGATACCCGTCTCCTCCCACCAAAGTTTCTCCTCGTGCATGGTGGCAAGGACCATGTCGTTCCTGTCGAGCAGAGCACGTTGCTCAAGACGCTTCTCGTCGGCATCGGCGTTCAGCACGTCAGGTTGCGCGCGTATAGGAACTTGGCACACGCAGAGTCCATCGCTTGCCTCTTCTTGGGCATCGGTCGCGCGAATACTAGGTACACGAGGCAGATCTCGGAAGATATCGCCAACTTTGTCGGACAGTAATCCACTCCCAACTCGCTCATCGCATCACCATCCTTGTCACCCTTGTCAATTCAAAGCCGCGTTCTAGCGCACCCGTGTCTGTGCCTAGAGGTGCGCTCATCTCGCCCAGCCTGTCTATCAGCTTGGCAGACAGCTGTCCGCCACACAATCCAAGTAGTCCAGACGCGTCTCATTCCGGCGAGCATGGCAAGCATGTAAGAGCGTGCAGTCACCTTCCTTCTCGAGGCGCACAACTCTTCTATTCATGTGTGAGCGTTCTCGTGCTTCGGCTCAGGCATGCTTAGAGGCGCAGGCTGTCACAGTCAAGTCAATGCATTACCCGTCCACCGACAAACTCTCATCCGCTTGGCTGGAAGAGATCCTTGGTGCGCTTCGAGCTCCCCATGAGCGACAACCCCTTGACAGGCTCATTTGCGAGGATGCTTGAAGTTTTGGCGCTGTGTCCTTGCATAAGCCATGCGGTGCGCCGCATGACGATCCTTCGCTCTTCCTCGCTTAGATCCTCAAGCGTTTCGGGGGCCGATCGGGGATCCGAATCCGAGTCGTCCATCAGCTCGTCCACCTCTTCGTCCGGCGCCTGCGACACCTCCGTCAGTGGTGATCCCGTATCGAGCACCGCATCTAGGCTGCTCGTAGCGATCTTGTCGCCTTCGTTCTGGCCTACCTCTTCGTCGCGTATTCGCGCATCTCTCCGCTTGTAAGGCTCTGTGTACGAGACGGACGAGTGCTTGAGATCTTTCTTCAAGCACGGTGTCATGAGCTGCATCAGTCTGGAGCTATCTCTCTCGCATTTGGCTGGCTTTGACCTTATCAACCACCTACCTCTGCCTCTCTTCTCCGATCGGTCTCTGGCGACGCCCGATCAAGCCCGGCAGCTTTGGGCGCCTCTGACGCTCGCTCGTCCTTGGTGTAATTGCGCCGCAAGCGTTCCGCTTCCGTGCGATTGGGAGGTGAGCTCCACTCAGCGTCTCTGGACGTATCGCTGTGCGTGCTGTGGCCACGCCACGTGTCTGTCCCCACACCGGCAGACCGCCCTGCCCAACGCTGTGATCGAATATTGCGGGTGTGATCGATCGCAAAGTCCGCCAATAAGCAGATCTTTTGGAACGGTCTATCAGGGTGTCTCTCGAGCATGGCTCTGGGGAACGCAGAAAGCTTGGTACCCTTAGTGATCGAGCCTCGCACACCAAGGAAAGCCCTTGTATGTGGTGACTTTGGCACTATCTCCAGCTTGAAGTGGTCCAGCTCTTCTTTGCCCAAATACATTCCTTCGCTCAGATAGCGCTCTGGAACAATGAGGAATCGGCATCCCTGACCTCGGAACCATTCTGATCCTGACCCTTTTGCCGAGTCGTAGCGCCATGACAGGTCTAGCTTGAGCCAGTCGCTGCCCGAACTTGAGCGCACGATGCTGGCATTGCCCTCGCCGATCAAGACCCTCGCGGCGCGCTCGGAGATGAGTGACTCGGTCACATGCCAATCCTGTGTGATCAGAATCGGCGACGCAGATTTTGAACGGCCCATGTGAGCGAAGAAGTAGAACCAGGCGCGGTCGCCCTTGAACCGAGATTGTGATCGCAAGGAGTCCAAGTAGTCGATACGAGAAGGCCGTTCGTCACGCACCCGAGCCTTGGGCTGTATCGACTCTCCCGCCCGGTCTCTCGATCGCAATGAATTCGAAGCCGCCTCGTCCGGGTGCGGTACGCGTTCTTGTGGAGATTGTCGGAGGTCCTTTGAAGAAGAACGGCCTTCTCTCCGACGCCAATGCTCGTTGTCAGCTGAAGGCTCACGCGACTCCGCTTGAAGGCGATCATCTGAAGGTGGAAGAGCTCGGACGACCTTGCAATCCGGAGAAGCCTCGTTGGAGCGAACTTGCAGAGTCGTCCAAGATTCAGGAGAGGGCTGTGAGGTCGAGTCAAGAATTCCGCAAGCGCCATCTCGCGGATGTGCTGGTGACATTTGTGATACGATGGCCGTCGAGGCATTACTCGAATCGCCGAGGCGATGTGGGCCCGGGCATGCTTCCAAGTGAGACTGGATTGGGTCAAGATCGCACTCGACGCGGACGTTCGAAGCAGATCCGCCGGAGAAGGATGAATCCGGCAGTTCTTCCGGCGGCTCGGATAAGGACTCTCCCTGCTCAGGCTTGGTGACTGTTGGGCCTAGAGGCGAAAGAGGAGCACTGATATAGCTGCTTCCAGAACTGACCGCCTCGATCGCCGCTATATGTCCGACAGACACTGTGGGTTTAGCGGGTAAAGCATGCCTGATCGTCGCTGTTTCGACGGACGACGAGGGCTGAGCTGACGCCGATGCACCAGGCAATTTTCCAGGACGGGATGTTGAGTGCGCTCTCCGACGGGGGTCTGCCGCGGGATCGTACGAAGCACTCGCTGTAGCGGGCCTGAATCCTTCAGTCGAGGGCATCGAGGGAATGGCAGAGTCTTGAGCGCTGATGACCGTGGCGGTCTCCCTAGAAGCATCACGCTCGCTGTTTTTATATCCGATTGATGCGCTTCCAGACGAAGTAGGCGCATCAGAGGTGTCCGGGAGTTGCCTGGCCGCTGCCGAGACCGGATGTGTCAAGGGTTTCGAGGTTCCGGTCGGAGAGCAGAGTGAAAGGAGGGGAATGTCAGGACTGGTCTTTGGAGAGTCCTGAAGTTGCGCAGGCTGCTGTTGAATGCTGGCCACCGGCACAGCCCGCGCCGACGGACCTGCTTCGCTCGATGTTCTCGCTATGGGCGAGGGTCTGGGCGGAGCTGTCACGTGCAAGAGGGCAGAGCTAGTTTGGCTCAAGGTCGAGCCGGCTTGAGATCCCACGGATGATGTAGGATGCTTGGAAAGATCGCCAGTGGTTGATTGCCGAAGGGACTGATCGTCGGGCGCTGCTGCTGCTTGCACGTGCATTCTGCTTTCTGCATCTTCGGGTGCGAGCAGCGCGCTTCCGAACGGACGAGCGGTCATGTCAGGAACATGTGCAGCTGGCTCTGATCTTGGCTGAGTTGGCACGCTCCCGAGGATCGGGGGATCTTGAGCCTCGGTCGTAGCGAGTGGGGAGGCTGAGAGGGGCGTAGAAGGATTGGTCGAATCCAGGGCCGACTGACCACCAGAAAGTGGACCATTTTGCATCGGTGAAGCTACGCTTACTGGAGGACCTGGAATGGCGGGCACTTTCGCTAAGTCTGATTCAGGCTGGACCATCCTGAAGTCGCTTGGCGTCCCGGCTGGATTCGCATGTTCTATGACTTGATGCGGCTGCGGCGTCGTATCCGCACTATGAACTGTCGGATCATGGTCGAAGGCTGCTGGGGCATGGGAGGTGTGTGCCGCCGTCAAGTCGTGACCGGGGACGTGACCAGCAGAGATGTTGGCTTGAATTTCAGACAGAGGTGGCATCGTAGCAGGAGACGCAGAAAGCACAGGGGTTGAGTGTGCAAGCGAAGCAGGAAAGGCGGGCAAAGATGATGCTTGTCGATGCGCTGTTCTGGTCGAATTTCCAGAAGCTCGAGCCAGGCCCGTGTACTTGACAAATGTGCAAATCGACCTCTTGGCGGCTTGGTCCCTCATGTTCTCCATCGATGGTGTACGCTTCCTCTTGTCTCCTGCCGAGGGCTCTCTGGGGATGACGGGTGGACTCGCTTCCGCGGGTAATTGGGGAGGAACATGTCCTTGCTGCGCGTGATGGTTCGGCGTGCTCTGTTGTCCGGCTGGCACCAGATCATGTGTCGCCAATCGAGGTTGCAGAGCGAGCGAAGGAGCCTGGGTATCTTTGGGCGAAACGTCGATAGCTGCAGTGGCAACTTCGGTGAGCAGAGCAGGCATTGAGATGGGCAACGGCTCGATTGGAAGCGATAGCTCCGCTACAGCTTCAACCAGCGGTTGCTGGGACGCATCGGCCGCTTCTTCGTTGCTTCCGGATGCTTGAGGTACAGGTGGCTGAGCATCGCTTGCTTGGTTTACTACTGACAGTTGCTCGGGGCTCGGTGTCGCGTGAGCGGTCTCCGGCTGTACCGCCTTCTTGTTGCTGTTCAGCTGGGCGCTATCGGGCGTGACAGCCGGCTTGAGGTTCTGATTCGCCACTTGGTTGATGCGAGCAGGATCGACCGACCCAGCAAGGATCTGTTCGAGCATTCTGAACAAGGGACCGACGTAGCGATGCTGGAAAGAGTCGGACTGTCTGGCTTGCTGCTCGACCGTGTATTTGAGACGCTCATTAAGCTGCAGATGGGCCTTGGTAAGGTGGGTCTCGATCTGGGCAACACGATGTTGTGTTGCGCTGATGTGAGGTGCGGTGAGGCGGACCACACGGGCTTCGAAGGCTTGATCTACGCGTTTCTTTAAGTCTTCCACTTCTTGCACGAGGCTGCCGACCTTGTTCTTTAGTTCTGAAAGAACTCTTTTGCAGAGCGCCAGGTCGTTGACGGTTGTGGTGAGCAGAGCTGACCAGAAGGCCTGATTCTGTTCTGCCCGTGCCACGTAAGTTTCGATCGCCTGTAGCCTCGCCTCGACAACAATATCCGATTGGTGGATGAAGGCTGGAGCGGGCGGTACAGGTTGCTGGGACTGCGGCTCCCGAGCAAGTAGCGGAGTTTGGCCAACGACTGTATCGCTCATCGTCGGGAATTGCTGGGATGTTTTCTTGGAAGAGACTTGCAAGCCTTCTGCTAGGGAGGCCCTGTCTGAAGGCAGATATATATATGCACGGTTGGCGACGGTGAGCAGGCAGAATCGACCGGCCAGGCATGCTGGTGAAGTTACAGCTCCTGTCACGCACTTGATGTGGGATGGTAACGCGAACCGCCCACCTCGGACCGTACGCAACGAATCACTGCGCGCGATCTGTGTGTGTGCTATTGCGAGTGGGAGCAGCATGTGCTCCAGCGCAAGAACACTGTAGCCAGCGACATGCTGACACAAAGGGGCGGCTGAGCTGCGACGGGCGTTGCATTCCACTCAAAGGGACTGAGCGCTGAAACAGCCGGCGCAGACGATGTGGATAGCGCGAAGACAATGGCCAGAGGGCCCTTTGACCAGCAGCTACATAACGGCTTGCAGTCACGAAGATTTTCAGCGGCTTCATGTCGCCAAACGTGTGCTTTTAGACAAGCCGACGGGCACCGAGCGGCGCAGAGGCCCGCGCGCCTACATGCATGACCTCGCAGGTCGGTGGGCGGCCTGAGCGCCGGCTGTTCGAGCTGAGCCTCGCGACTCAGCAACACATTTGCTGAACCTCAGCCTGGAAGCTTGACGGGGTGCCAGCTCGAAAAGAATGCGATGGGTGTTGGGCAACTCTTGATCAAACCCGTGATGCAGAATTGGTACCCAGAAAGGTGCACCCAAGGCGGCACCCGGGAATTGGAAATCAAGGCTCATCGGGGCTTTCGAACCTCCACCCCTCGCTGAGCGGTGCTGAATCATTAAATATTTAAGTTAGGTTAGCCATTGCGGGAAGTCTCCACTAGCCCGCCGCTACGGATCTCAGGGAAACCTTGTTCTCTCGCCATCACCCACACGACTCGGAGTAGCTCTCTTCGAGGCGGCATCAGCGCAGCCTTCCTTGGCTACTCAATCGAGTCCACGCTGCAAGTGTCGCAACGTTTCGGCGCGCTGCCTTTCTGACGATCCTCCCGGAAGAGCCTCGGCACTTCTCTCCGAGCCGCCTCTGCAGCCGACCGCAGCCATGGCCGCGGCATCTTCCCAGCAGGAGCTGGATCCGGAGCATCCGAATCCATGCTATCCGCGCGCTTGCGCGATCCAGTCGTGTCTGCAGAAGTCGGGCTTCGACCAGGCGCGCTGCGAGCACCTCATCGACGACCTTTACCGGTGCTGCGCCAAATTCTACCGCCAGCGAGGCACCGACGCCGAGGCCGACAGCTGCCCCATCCCTTCCGTCGTCGATCGCAGAATACGCCGCATGGAGCAAGAGGGCAAGGGCGGAGCTGGCGGATCCTTGCTCGAGACCAAGATGCGCTAAGCACGGCTAACTTGGCCCTTTCGCACGTTGCGACGCCGCCGATTCGCCAGTTGGCCATGTGTACTTGTAGTTCGAATCAACTCATACAGCTGTAGCATCCGCCAGGTAGCGTCGCTGCCCCGCATGCAATGGTCAGAATGCGTCGCTGGGAGGAAGCGCCGAGAGTCGCAGTGACGAGTGGAGGAGAAACGGAATTCTGAGCGGACAGTGTGAGACCGGATTGCTGCACAACACGAATTGCAAAAATTCACGTGCCGTCTCGCGCAGCTCGAACATGTGAGGGTCTCGGCATCCCAGCCGATGTGCATCTCGTCGTTCTCGCTCCACCTCTGTCACCTTCCATCCCTCACACCGCCACGCATTTACAATCATGGCGGACGAAGAGCAGGCGCAGCACGAGCTCCCGCCTCGAGCCGCATCGCCGGCGCAGGCTGACGACGCCACAACCGCTGCTGAGCCCGAGCCGGCAGCTGCATCCGACACCGCGCTCGAGCCTCCCACCGCACAGGACTCTGCCGACCAGCCCGATGCCAGCGAGCTACGCGCCCAAGACGGCCATGGCAGTATCGATGCTGCGCCGAGCACGTCTGCCGATGCGCACTCGCTCACCACCGTCGTGCGCGGCGAGAACACCGACGCAGCTGCGCAGACCGCGGCGATCTTCGACGAGGACGACGACGATGATGACGAACACGACGCCGAAGACCTGCCGAGCTTCCGCCGTCGCGAGGCGCGCGATGCGGCCGAGGACGGTGTCGTGCGCAAGAAGAAGAAGAAGCGCCACCACAGCCCGCTCGAGTCGGCGAATCGGGCGAGCATCGACCGCGAGCCTGAGCCCGAGGAGGAGGAAGACCCGTACGCCAACATGACCGAAGCCGAGAGTAAGTTTCTTGTGGGTGATCGAAAGCTCGAACTGCGAGAGGGTGTACTGACGAAGAGATGCGTATGCGTGTACAGTGCGACGTGCAAGGACGGATCGGATGATCGAAGAGGCGTTACGCGCCGGCCGCAAGAAGGCGCCGCGCAAGCGCGCCGGCGAGGACGACCTGGACCTGCTGGCGGACGAGGAGGTCGCTGCGCTGCGTAGGGAGATGGTCAACGCGGCCGACGACGACGAAGAGGCCAACAAGCTCAAGAAGCCCGCGACGAACAAGCTCAAGCTGCTGCCCAAGGTGGTCGCGACTCTGCAGAAGTAGGTATTCACCCCTTACCCCAGGCATGTGAGGAAGGGACATTTGAAACTGATCTTTTTTTCGTTCCCTGCACTGTCCGTAGGAACCATCTGCAGCAGTCGATTCTGGACAACAATCTGCTCGAGGGTGTCAAGCGGTGGTTGGAGCCGTTGCCGGACAAGTCGCTGCCGGCGCTCAACATCCAGCATCAGTTTTTCCAGATCCTGGAGCGTATGACCATCGATACGATCTCGCTCAAGATGTCGGGTCTGGGTAAGGTGGTCGTCTTCTACAGCATGTGTAGTCGCGTTGAGCCTAGCATCAAGCGATCTGCGGAGCATCTGATTGGTAAGTACATCCGTGGGTTGGAAGCGGAGGAATCGGAGGCTGATTTTCGATACCATTTGGTCGGGTGACAGAGGTTTGGTCGAGGCCGGTGTTGAAGCGCTCGTCGTCGTATCGCGATCGACACGTTGCGTCGGCCGAGTGGAATCCCGACGTGCTGGCGCGTGCGCCCGTCTCGGCCTCCCAGATCGTCGACAACGGCCGTCGCAACGTAGGCATCCCTCAGGCCGTCACCGCCGGCTTTAGAGTCGCCCCCCAGTCCACAGCCGGTCAGAAGGCCGACCACAGCCACGACGCCCGCATGGCAAACCACAAGAGGTACGTCTATCCCTTGCCCACGTATGAGTTGCCGAGCAAAAGTCACTGACATGCATTCGAGGTCTGCACAGGTTGAACCAGTTCAAGTCGCGTCTCAAGGAAGCCAAGCGTTGAGCGCTTTCTCCACGCCTCTTCGCTCCATGCCTCTACCCATGCAATTGTATCCGCCCTTGTCGTTCCACTCTGTGCTTTGTGCTTCGTGTCTTTCGTCACTCTCAGTCCAGTCCGAGATGGGCGTCACACAACGCATCTGCCGCTGAAGCTGGACATGACCGTCTTGCTCGAATCCTCGCTGGCCCTATTGGCCGCCCTGAGCCTGCTGACGAGGCATGAAGTATCTGCACTCGTGAGCTTGCCGGATCGCATGCCGAGTGAGCCTCGCCACCTCGCGTGCTCCGAGCCGGTTCCTTGGCCACAGTCAGCCTCGACACGCCGATCCGCGCTCACACGCAGGTCGCGGCACCAATTCCATTTCGATCAACTGAGGCGGCTGACGAGGTAGGACATGATGCACTCCTGCTCGTCGCCAGCGACCTTGAGGAGGATTTCGACAAAGGTCTGGTGTTCGGCAGGCCTTTGCTTGCCCATCCTATCGAGTGCGGACCTATCGAGCCTCCAGAGCACGCAGTCTGTATCTGCGTAGGCGGTGGTGTTTCTCTCGCCTCGGGAGAGGAAGGTGAGTTCGCCGGCGATGGTACCTGCAAGCATGGCTTCGTTGATCTCGTACTGCTCCTGAGGAAAGTCGTACCTAGCCTTGACGATGCCCTTTTCGATGAGGTAGACGCCGTCAGCCGGTTCGCCCCTCTCCCACAGCACCTCACCCTTGCCCTTACGGACCTGGGTGAAATAGGGCACGAGGTGGGCAAAGAACTCGTCGTCCGCCGTAGCCGTCGGCGCATGCAGATACGCACGGAAGGTGATGGCGAGCAACGCAGCCGGCTGACCCACCTGCACCCTCACCGCCACCTCGCCCTCCTTGGCCTCCTCGGCCGGCAAGCTGGGCGCGAGCTCCGAGATCGGCGTCGTCCGCTCGCTGCGCACCGCCGTCTTGGCCGCTTCGTGCAGATGGTGTCGACGCGGCGAGTTCTCCACCGAGTGATCGAGCACAAAGGCCGGCTTGCGCTTCTGGTCCGGCACCGTCAAGCCTCCCTCGGCGGCCAACGACGCCCTTCCAAACGCCTTGGCCGCCATCAGGCTCGACGCGTACATGCCGCGCAGGTACTCGTTCTCGGTCCACTCGAGCGCCTCGTTGAGATTGGCAAACACCTCGAGATTGTCGCTGCGGTCCGCCCACAGATCGACGCTGCGCAGCGCGACGCCCACGTCGCTCTCCGGGCTGAGCCCGCAGAAGACGAGCAGCACGCCCTTGGCCATGAGCAGCCGGTTGATGCGCAGAAACGCCTCGGCGGCCGAAAAGTCGACGCCGCTGACGAGCGTATAGTCGACGATGAGGAACCGGATCGGATTCTGGTTCCAGGCGGCAATGTCGAGCGCGCGCCGGATCAGGTTCTCGACCGAGTTGATGGTGCCAAAGAAGAGGAAGCCCTGCAGCTTGATGATCTGCGTCTGGGTCCCGACCTCGTCGAGGAAGTGGCGCTGGATCATGTGGCGGCGCACCGTGCTGCGCGCCACGCTGCCGTCAAAGATGGCGCGCACCGTCTTGCGGCGCGAGGTCTGGACGACAAAGAAGCAGCAGGCGATGATGATGCCTGCGAGGATGCCGATGACAAAGTCCCAGTAGGTCATGACGATGACAATGACCCAGATGGTGAGATACTCCCAACCATTGACCCTACCGACCGTATCGTAGAGCGCCTCCTTGGCGAGGTCGATGCCGAGCACAAAGATGAGTGCGCCGACGATCATGATGGGGAGGTAGCTGATGGAGCCGGGACCTGCGATCATGATGATCGCCGTGCCGCCCGCCAGCATCAAGCCGCTGAGCCGCGATCCGCCGCCGACGCGGTAGAAGAGCACGCTGTTGACGTAGCAGAGGTAGTTGGGCACGACGCCGATCAGGCCCGCGACGAGGTTCGAGATGCCGTGCGCGACGAGCTCGCGGTCCGTGTCGACGTTGTCTTCGTTGATGCTCACGCCGAGCGCGGGCACGTTGAGCGGCACGTGTAAGATGCCGAAAAACACCATGGCCAGCTGCGTCGGCATGGTGGCCCAGATCGCACGCCAGCTCGTCTGGCCAAAGTCAAAGTAGGTGTAGAAGCGGTAGAACGCCGCCTTGCTCGCCGACTCGCCAATGTCAAACACCCAGCCCTCGTCGCGGAGCTGCTGGATCGGCACTCGGAGGACGCCCGACGCGACGACGTAAAAGACGACGGGGATGAGCAGAAAGTAGCCGGGGAAGATGAGCGGATGGTGGAACCTCGAGGTGATGACGCGCAGCAGCACCGCGAGCAGGAGCGGCGGCAACCAGAGTGCGATCATGTGTCCGGACTGGAAAAAGTATCTGAGCGTCTCGAGGTTGTACTGGAAGCCGTCCTCGGACTGGAGCCTACTGCAGACCTCGAGTCCCGTTTCGATGAGGAAGATACCCACGCCTCCGATGCACCCGACCAGGATGTGGCGCGGGAAGAAGCCGATGAGCACGCCGAGCCTCAGCGCACCCAACAACAAGAACGCCAGGCCCGTCAGCACCGAGCTGAGGGCAAAGGCGACCATGGTGGTAGCGACGACCGCCCTGGGATTCTCGTCGCCGAGCTCCTCGATGATGATGCGCACGAGGATGTGGAAGAAGGGCACGACCTCGATCATCATGCTGCCGTTGCCGCCCTTGAAGATGGAGCCGCCGAGCGTGTAGATGAGCTGCGAGAGGATGCACGTCACAAAGAACATCGAGACGCCGTCGCCGCCAAAGTTGGCAAAGATCGGGTACGCGGCGGGGAACATGATCATGCCGTACGAGACGCCGTCGAGCACGTTCATCAGCATGCCCAGGATCACGGCCGGGATGAGCCGGATGGGCTCGACGCTCGCCTCGGCGGCCGACTTCCAGGTGAGGCCGCGAGCCGAGCGGATGAGAGCGTGTATGTGCTCCGAGGCGTTGAAGCTTCGGGTCGGATACTCGCCCTCGCCCGGTCGCCACCCCTGGGGCACGACGGACCAGAAGGGCGAGAGCGTCTTGCACGGCTCGGGTGGATGCTGCTGCGACGACCTGCGGGGCTGCCTGAGGATGCCGTGCTCGGCCTCGAAGACCGACTGCTCGGCCTGGGCGAGGGCGCCGTAGCCGATGCCGGCGCGCTGCTGCTGGTCCGAGATGCTGACCTGGCTGAACGCCGAGTGGCCTGCGTCGGATTCGTGGCCGTCGCGCGAGAGCGAGCGATCGACCGAGGCGGAATGCGAGCGGGAGGTGCGTCTGGCCGAGGAGCGCGAGCGGCTGCGCGACAGAGGTTTCGAGTCCGTGGCCGCTGCGGTGGTGGCGAGCTGGGCGCCCAAGCTCTTGTCCTCGATCTCGTCGCCGTCTGCCAGGCTCTGCGGTGTTGCGACGGGCTGGGACAGTCCGAGGAAGGACGTGCCGCGCGGTGTGGCTTGGCTGCCGTCGTCCTCGGGCTGCAGCGCTGTTCGTGCGCTCTGCGGGCTCGCCTGCTGGGAGGCTACCATGGCGCGGGTGAGGTTGCTGGGCCCAGCCTGGACGCCGAGCGAAGCGATGGGCGAGGTGGTGGGGCTGAATTGCGCGGCGTCGTTGGCGCGGGCCGGTGGGAAGAGCTGTGCGGCGGGCGGGGAGGGCTGCTCGTCGCCCTCGCCAATGTCGTAGATGTGCGAGATGTGCGAGTCGCTCGTGCTGCCGGCGCCCTCGTCGTCGGACATGATCATTCCGGCGAGCTGTGCGGTATCGTCGCGGATCGACGACGAGGTGGCGGTGTACGAGCCGGGCACGAGCGAGGTGGCGAGGTTGGCCGCGTCGGCCGAGGGCTGGAAGCGGTAGCTGCGGCCTTCGAGGTGGCTGAAGGCGGACGAGTTGATGCTGCGACGGGTCCAGGCCGAGCCCTGGCGCTCGAGGTCGTAGCCCGAGTCACTGTCATCCTCCATGTTGGCTGCGCGGTTGGATCCGGGCGGATGGTAGCTGGTCACCCTCGCGCGGTCCTGCTTTGGACCCGGCGGGAAGGAGGAATGCGGCGAGTCGAAGGTGACGGAGCGCGGGAACTTGTTGTTGGCGTTGTTGCCGCGCTTGCGCTGAGCGTTGCCGGGGACGTCGGGGCTGGTTGGCGTCCAGGCATTCGAGGGTTTGCGAGTGTCGAACTGGTGTTGCGGAGTGGATGGGGCCGGGTCGGTAGCACGTTGGCCTGCGCTGCCACGGAAGGGATTGATGAGGCGTCCGATCGTGAACGACTCGCGGCGGGGCTGGGACGACCGTGTATCTGGGAGGAGCGAGGATCCCTCGTCGACGTCGTTGGCACCGCCACCTGCGCCTGGACACCAAGCATGCATGAGGGTAGGCAAAGGGGGCAACGGACAGGACGAGATCGAGATCGAGATAGGTCAGCTAGGATTCGTGCGCGGGGTGGCTACAGATGGACCACCATGCTCTGGTCACGCGATCGGGGACGATGGCAGCGCGTGCTTCGTGGTCAAGTTTGCCGAACGAGGAGGCAGAGACTTACGGGAAGACATGATGGCGAGAGCGCGTGGGTGCGGTTAGTCGGCGGCTGACGGGTGTGCGTTGGGCCGATGCTGATGAGTCACTTTGTGAACTGCGCTAGGTCCAGCCACCGCGTCGACTCTGCCTTCTCGGACCAGCTGTGTTCGTCGCTGTTTGAGCCCGAAGCGGTGGTGGTGGTGGGTGGTGGACGGTTGCGTGCGGGTTGGACGTGATGAGGACTAGGATGTGGTGGAGCAAGGCCTGGATGGCGTGCGCGTCCACAAGAGTAGGACCAGCCGGCGTTCGCGTGGGTGCTTGGCGCCGAGCTGCGATGTTGTAGTGGCTTGAGATGGAGGATTTGCAGGCTGTCCTGTGCGTTTTTCGAATTGCGCAGACCCAACGTCGGTTGCAGTAGTTGGGTGGGAGGATAACGTTGGCGATTGCTCCGGCCAAGCGCCGTTTGCACGTTGATGATTGGAAGGTTCTCACCGATGCACGGCCTGCATCGTCTCCGCGTGCTCTGCCTTGTCGCTCGCATGCGTGGCTTTTCTTTTTCCAAATTCGACTCGACGCACGCCACGCTCCTCGCAGCGGCGATAAGACCTCACTTATCCACCGTACCTCTGCCGCCCGCTGCCACTTCCGGTCAATTAACCAGCCAGTAACCGCCCTCGCCTCGACCATCTCTGCCCAAACGACACCATCCACGCACACACGCACACACGCAACGAATGGCAGAAGCAGTAGAAATGAAAGGAGGAAAAAATGCTACACAGATGCTGTCTCGTTCATCCGTAGATGCGAATCACGCCGTCGGCGCCTGCAGACGCAAAGTACGGCGCCGTCGGATGGTACTTGACCGCCAGCACACCCTCGCCCGCCTTTTTGCGGTGCGAGCTGATCTCCTGCCTGCACACGGCGCTCGACGCCGAGCCCTGCGCCGACCCCGCCTCGCTCGCACCGCTGCCCTCCTTGGCCGCCAGCGATCCGCCCGCAATGTCCCAGAACCGGACGCTGCAGTCATGCCCGCCCGACACGAGCGTGAGACCCGAGGCATCGATATCCAGCGACGTCACCGCGTCCAGATGCGCCACCATCGACAGCGTGCACGCGCCCGAGTCGACGTCAAACATGCGGATGTAGCCGTCCTCGTGCGCCGTGATGAGCAGCGGCAGCGTCGAATGCGTCACCAGCTTGTTGATCTGCGTCTCGGCCGTGCCGTCAAACGTCTCGTCGCTCTTGAGCTGCCGCACCTGCCGGCCCGTATCCAGCTCAAACAGCTTCACCACCGAGTTCGAGTACGCCACCGCCACCAGCCGCAGATCCGAGTGGCACGCCTCGACGCACGTCGGCACCGGCAGCGTCCCGCTCTTTTCCAGGTTCTCGCGCTCCTTGGCCGTCTCCGCCGCCGGCTCGCTTCCAAAGTAGTCCCAGCTCAGCTCGAGCTGCGCCGACGCCGCCGCCTGCTTGCCATCTCCCGTTCCAGACGCGCCCGCAGACGCGCTCGCAGCGCCGACGCTCCACACCTTGACCAGTCCATCCGCCGACGCACTCGCCAGCCTCCCCTCCTCGTCCGAACGGTCCGGCAGCAGCGCCACGTCCCACACCGCCTGCGAGTGGCCCACGAGGCAGCCGAGCTCCATCGACTTTTCAAACGGCGGGTACGCCTCGGTCGTGCCGTCCGGCAGCTGCCACACGCGGATCGACGAGTCCAAGCTGCCGCTGTAGAAGCGTCGCTTGCTCCGCGACACGGCCAGGCACGTCACCGCCGCCGAATGGCCTCGGAACGTCACCAGCGGCTGGCTGTCCGTGCCCGATTTGGTCGCCGGCTGGCTGAGCGTGCTGGCGTCCAGATTCCAGAACTTGATCGTGTTGTCGTCCGACGCCGACAGCAGGCACATCTCGTTCTGCAAGAACGACACGGCGCGCACCGCGTCCAGATGGCTTCGCAGCACCTTCTTGGACTTCCACAGCAGGCTGTCCGCCGCTGCGTCCGCCGCCTCCTTGGCCGCCTCGTCGTCCTCCGCAGCCAGGCTCAGGTTGGCCAGCTCCTCCTCGTCCTTGCGCTCCAGGCCCGGCGCCCGTCCGCTTCGGTTCATGAGCTGGTTCACCTTTTCCGACGTGATGGCCAGCTGCTGCTGCGCCTCCGAGATGATCGACGCCTCCTCGGCCGCCGCGCTCTGTCGCTCGCTCTCGCGGCGCTCGCGGCTCTTGATGCCCGCCTCCTTGAGCTTCTGCCAGTCGCGTCCGCCCGGCTTGAAGATCGCCGTCACCTGCTCGTGCTCGTCCAGCTCCTGATCCGTCATGCTTCCCGCCGAGTTGCCCCGCGAGTCCGTCGACTGCGAGGAGCGCGACGAGTCCGAAGATCCGGAGCTGCCGGGCGCATCGTCCTGCTCGCGCTGCTCGCCCGCTGCGTCCTCGGTGCCCGCGCTGCTCGACACCTCGGGCTCGGCAAACGTGGCACTGAGCGGGTTCTTGAGAGGCACACCCGATTGCGCGATCGCGGAAGCGTGCGGCTCGGCGCCTTCTCCATCGCGCTGCTCCGGAGCCGTCTCCTGACCAGCATCTTGGGCGTCATCCGTCTCGTTGGATTCCTCCAGCACAGGCTCCGAGGCGAAGAGCGGGGATCGGCCGGGGCGGCCGCCCTTGACGTTGGGAAGGCCGAGCGCGCTCGCCGCCGAAGCGCGGCTGATGGAGCCTGCCATGGCCGCGTGCGACTCTGTGGGCGCGGGCAGCGTGGAAGGCACATTTTCGAGCATCGTCTTTCGCGGACGCAGGGCACTGTGCATGTTGGTGCCGTTGGCCGACGAGCCGGAAGCGATGCCGCGGTCCGGGAGCGGATTGAGCGTCGAGGCCGAAGTGAGGTACGAGATCTCCTGCAAGCACTGCTTGAGATACTCTCGGCTCTTGGCGCGCGACTTGGGGTCCTTGGCGCTCGAGGTGGAGCGGGAGAGCATCCCAGCACCGATCGCACCTGCATTGATCGAGCCCGCGGCTGCGATCGAGGAAGCGGTGGGTGCAGCTTCCGAAAAGGGAGCCGGCGAGCTGCGACCGCTACTGGAAGTGCCCTTTTCGAGGCCCTGAAGCAGCGGATTCTTGACCTGAGGAGCGTTGGATGAGAGCGGCGAAGAGGCCGCCTGGGCGTGGTTGGTGCTGCCTCCAGACGATAGATACTTGGAACGCTCCTGACGAAGGGCATACTCGAGCATCTTGACTCTGCGCATGAGGTCGGTCTTGAGGTTCTCGACGCCCCTTCGCTCGCCCTCGAGCAGAGCGATGCGTGCGCGCAGTTCGGCGCGCTCGATCTCCCACTCGTTGCGGTCCTTCTCGTAACGGCGCCACTCGCCCTGGAGGTGGTGGAGGATGCCGGCGAGCGTGTACTCGGAGTTGGGCTGCGAGTTGCCGGTCTCCTGCGATTGGACGCCATTGGACATGTTGCCATGCATTTGGCTGCCGCCGTTGTTCATGCCAAAGCCGAGGCCAGCACCCATGTTGCCGCCGTTGGCATTGGCGTTGTTGTTGGCTCCGCCCATGGCCATGTTGCCGGCGTTGCTGAGAAACATGCCGGCGCCGAGTTGGGTGGTGATAAGGAATCAAGGACAAAGTTCGGATCGTGCTCTCATGCAAAGGAAGGGCAGTTGGGTCGTGAAGGCGATCGGCCGTAGCAGTGGTAAAAGCGTGTACACGTGAGGAATTGGGGACTGAGAGCGGTTTGGATGGTTGGCTCGGCTGCCTTTGACCGCGATGCCAGCGTGAGCCTTCTGGGGAATGCTAGGGACTGATCCACACGCCCAGAAGGGTATCCAGCAATTGTGTAGAGGAAGAGGGAAGATGCGGTGGGAGGAGCAGTAGTTGGAAAGGCGGAGGAGACGATGGCGACGAGGCGGGGTTGGGATCGAGTTGAGATGGCCCAGAGTGTGCCGTGCGGCGGGCTGCGGTGTGATGGAATGATGGCCGAGTTGGCATCGATCTCACTCTCAGACTGGCGCGAGCCGAAGAAGTGCACGCGCATCCCGCCCAAGCCTGTTTGGCCGCCGCAAAAACGGCCATGGCACGGGCGCGTGAGTCGTGCCCATCCCATCCTCCTTGCGCAGCCAGCGACCTCGACCAAAAAGCCCCTCTCCGCCTCGCTCCAGCCATTACAGCCCGGCATCGGCGCCATTTCAAACGTGCATTTCATTTTCGCCTCTTTTCTCGCCGGGCGCCGCAATTCAAGCCACTAATCATCGTCATGCCTGCCCATCCACCCGATCCCCCCGATCCACACCTCCACCCGCTGCCCTGCTCACCGCTCACAGCTTCGGACACTCGGCCTTTCTGGAGCACCACAGAATGCAGATTGCACAACAAAGGCCTCGGTATCGTACGGACAGGGCCAAAAACTCACGGACGCGGAGACGTGTCTTCTCGAGGCTCGATCTTGCCACCGCGGAACTCGAGCTGGCTGAGCAGATGGGGCCAGACATCGGCCAAGCCCGGATGCGCGGTGGGTCGGGAGAAGATGCTCTTCATCACCTCGGTCCCCTTGACCTCGGACCAGTGCTTGAGCAAAAAGTCGGTCTCCATCTTGCGGATGGCCGGGAACTGCGAGTTGAAGCCCGAGAATGCCTCCCACACGATGTTGTCCACGGTGAGGTTCTTGGCCAGCTCGTGCTGGGCGCGCTTCTTGAGCTCAAAGATCTGCAGCTTGTCCGCCAGCCGGTACATCGACTTGGCCGAGCATGGCGCCGGCACGTTGGCGTGCGTCGAGCAGTACTCGTCCACCACCTGCTGCCGCAGCGCGTGTGCGCGCCGACGGTCCTTGGCAAAGCTGCTCGTCGTCGTCGACGGAGCACGCGTAGACGCGACGCCGCTCTCGGAGCTTGCGTACGTGTCCGACGCGCCGCTCGCCCGATCTTTCGGATCCTTCAGAGGCCCGCCGAACGAGTCGTGCGTCTCCTCGGATGGATCCTCGCCCTCGGGCGACGCCGTCGACTGCGAGTAAAAGTGCGAGTGCAGAGGCGCAAAGGCAACCGTGTCCGTGTAGAGGTAGTACAGCAGCGCCTTGTACGTTGCATAAGCAGTGTCGCGCACCACCACCTTGCGCCTCTTTTTCCCCGTCGGAGCCGTGGCTCCGGGTGACTCTTCCGACTTGCGACGGCGCGGCACGCTCTTCGTGGAAGAGGCCGGCGCAGCTGCGACCCTGGCGCCGCGCGCGGGAAGTGCGGCGCGCAGCTGCGACAGATCCGTAGCACCGTCGTGTCGCAGCTCGCGCGGAGAGTGCTGTGGCGTCTGGAAAGCCGACATGCCCGGTGCGCGAGCCGCGTCTTCGCCGCTGTCGGTCGCCGCGTCGGGATCGTTGTGCTGCCTGCTGCGCGACTGAGGCGGCGTATTCTGCTGCGACTTGGCGCGGCCTGTGGAGCGAGGCGCTGGCGTCGAGGCGGGCTTCACCGTCTCCGCCGACGCCGACCAAACTTGGGGCGTGTCCGAGCTCGTCTCGCGCTCATGACGCGAAGCAGGGGCTTCTGGGCCGTTGGCATCAGCGCCGCTGAAGGGCTGCGCCGCGGGCAGCGCTGCATTGCGAGCGGGCAAGATGTCGTCGCGCTTGACGTCCTCGTGCAGGTTCCAGGTGCCCATCTCGTACACCTCGTCTGCGTCGAGTTCCTCGTCCGAGTCTTCGAGCGCCAGGTCTTCGTCGTCGTCTTCGCCCGAGGACACGAAGGCGCTGCCCGCACGACCGAGCTGATCCTGACCGAGCCCGCGGGAAGAGGGATGAGCAAAGGTGGTGTCGTCGTCCATCTCATCGTCGGACGAGCTTGCGGTGGCGTCTGCTTCGAGGAAGCCGCTGTCGAACATGTCGCGAAAGTACTCGCAGCGGGAGGCGAGGATCTTCTTGATGGCGTAGATGCGACGCTCGCGCGTGACTATGACGCCGGTGGCGGGATGGCGACGCTTGCGACGGATGACAAAGACGACGTCGCTGTGGTCCGGATCGTCGAGCAGCGAGCCCATGGCGTCGATGAGCGCGGGAGGGACCGAGACGCCGAGGCTGAGCGGACGCGGGCGCTCGGGATTGGCGGTGATGGTGACCGAGACGAGGAAGGCGTTGTCGCGCTGCACCTCGGAGTTGGCGTAGAAGACGGTGTCGCGGGTGGCGAACTGGGCCCAGCCCCAGTTGGACGTCTTGTGGCTGAAGGCGTGGTTGCACGCCTCCTTGGTGGCGAGGACGACGCCCTTGTTGAGCGTGAGGAGCTTGAAGGTGAAGCGGAAGAGGCCCTGGCGGGTCCAGCCGTCATCGTGGCCAGCGACGGACGCCTTGTCGGAGGCCGAGGCGTGGGAGCGCGCGGGGTTGTTGGAGGAGAGGTAGGACTCCCAGGGCGACCTGTTGTGGTTGCGTTCCTCGGGCAGGGGCTCTGCATTGAGGTAGAGCGAACAGAACTGGCCGAGGCCGGATTGGGCATAGAAGAAGACGGTCCATCTGCCGCGTCCAAAGGGCACCGACTTGATCACTTTGGACTTGGTGTCGGTGTTGGACGAGTCGAAGTGCTGTCGGAGGTCGTGCAGCGGCCACTCGAAGGTGATGCTGTGCGTCTCGGTGGGGTTGACCTTGTCGACGGAGGGCGTCAGCTCGCCGGAGCGGCGTCGGCTAGGAGAGAGGCTCATCTTCACGAGGCTACAGTTGTGTGGGTCGGCGAGATTGGCCCTAGAGAGGGGAGAGCGGGGAAGAGATGCGAGCTGAGCGCCTGGCGTGGTGGCGTGAGTCGGCCTCCCCTATAAGAGGGCGTTGCTTGACCTCGTCGACGACTGTTGCATCGAGTTGGTCGAGAGGCAGACAAAGGCTTGATCTAGGTGCGGCTCATCAGAAGCAGAAAGCAGAAGCGGCAAGGGCTCAATGCTTTGCAGGTGAGTGAGCGAGAGCACATGAAGGCGCAACACGCAGCCGCAACATGCAGCCTCAACCGCTCCAGCTTGAATAGCAAAGTGACAGGCGCCGACCCAGCAAAGCGCGCGCGTGCAGCTGCGAGTGGAGCGCACGGCCAAAGTGTGCATTGTTGGTGTTGCGCCTTGATCTGCCCCGATGTCCTTCGGATCGGGGTTAATGGAAGCTGCGTCGGTCGCGCGCGCCCTCATGCAGCTGCGAACATCTGCTGCGCGACTTTGCCCACCATCCTGCCAGCTTCCCCTCACCCAACATCGGCCGCACCAGTCGCAACAAAGGAAAGGTCTCTGCATTCTCATCGGCATCCGCGCAATCTCGAATCGATACCCGGTCTTCCCTCGCAGCAGCTGCCGCACAATGGCCGACGTCGCCCTCGACTACGGCAGCGCCGAAACGGATGCGCCTGCCGCCGTACCGATGCAGGACGAGGCGATGGACGACACCACGACGTCTGACCCCGCGCATCGTTCTCGCTTCTACGCCCTCCCTACCGATCAGGCAGTCGAAGCAGGCGCCCAGCGTGGGCCAGCCCCTCTTACGGGCAACGAAAGCCAGACTGTGGATGATCTCACGCTGATGGGTGTTGACGAGCCATCTGCCGCGCCCGACCCGCCCGCGGTCGAAGGCGGCTCCGACATCAGCCTGACCACTCTGCTGATCGAGGGCTCGCCCATCACGCAGCTCTCGACCTCGCGTCTGTTTGCGTACCTCACGCACTTTGGAGCGCAGCCGCTCGGGCTCGAGTGGATCGACGACGAGCGGTGCAAGGTGGTCTTTTCCGACGAGCGATCGGCGCGTCTTGCGCTCGAGTACCTCTGCCCTTCTCCGGCAGCCGACGAGATGCAGGCCGAGGACGATCTCGCGCCGCTGCCGAACCTCGAGACGCTGCTCGAGTACGAGCCGGACTCGTGGCACGCCGAGTACATCAGCTCGCTCGTCGCGCCGCGCCGCGCGCACCGCGTGCCGGCCAAGCTGTACAGCCACGTCGAACGACAGGCTGCACTAGCCGAGCGCGACGCGCGCGCCGACATCGACGAAGCAGTCTCGGCGTTGCCCGCCGACGTACCCGAGATCTACCGCGAGCTGGAGCAGGAGGAGCGCCAGAAGAAGCTCGAGAGCCGCGAGCTGCGCGAGCTGCGCAAGCTCCGCGGTGCGTTGTGGTTGCGGCATGCGGTGGCGGATGTGGACCGCAAGGAGTCGCGCGCATCGACGCGCAGTCAGTGGTACAAGCGACACGGCTTTGATGCGGGGCGTCAGATCGTGCCCAAGCTGCTTCAGGTCGGCGAGGTGCGCGAGAGCAAGGAGCTCTTTCCGGACTACGTGCCCGGCCAAGGCGAGGGCGAGGGTAGGAGGAGGCGAGATGATCGTAGGACGAGGTTGGACGAGCTCGATAGTGAGCTTGATCGACACGTGGCGAGTCGCGGTGGGGAGCCCGAGAGGCAGGAGGGGGAGATGATGGCGGATGCCGTCTCGCGGAGCGAGGGCCGGGCGCGGGGTCGACGACGTGGAGCGGAAGAGGCGAGATGGGGCCATGATGCGTACGAGGCACAGGGGTCGAGAGAGGCTCGTTCGCGTCGCACGCGAACCGCACGTGCCGACGAACTGGACGAGGAACTGGATCGCATCGCTCGTCAGCGTCACCACCAGCGCGAACTCTCGCCGCACCGCGGCGATACTGCTTCCGGTCATGTCAGGACAAAAGGCAGAGGTAGAATGAAGGCCCCCGGCCCAGACGCCAGATGGGACTCCCAAGCCTCGTCACTCGCAGATCGTCTCGACGAAAATCCTCCCACCCTACTCAACCGCATCCAATCCCAATCCCTCGCAAACCGCTTCTCCTAACCCCCCCCTCCCTCACACACCCCAGAACCACGAAAATCACAATCACACCATCCCGCAACCTGCGCCCAACACTGCTGGCGCCGAAAGCTTTCTTGAACCGTGCTGAGAATTGAGATGCCGAAACCACGACGCGGGGGAAAATGCAGTGAGACTAAATGCTTGTACCTAGATGCAAAAAAAGAGATGGCTCGCAAGGCGATCAGAACTCGAGATTGGGATGGGTCGTGACGTCGACCTCTGTCAAGTTCGGGTAGCCGCCGGCGTGTTTGGAGGGGCTACCGTTGACGTGGAGCTGGAAGCCGCCGACGGGAGCGCTCGGGGGCGTGACGACGGGCATGGCGCTGCTGTTGCTCGAGTTGGTCGAGACGCGCGACCTGACGGCAAAGTTGCGCAGCTCGGTGCCCGGCGCTGGCGGTCCCCTCGGTTGTCGGAGCAAGCTCGAGTGGGTCGGCGACGAGTTGTGGCTCGACGGCTCGGTCCCGCTCTGCGACGAGGCGGGCGCAGCATCAAACAGACTCTGCAAGCCCGCCGCCCCACCCGCCGCACCGTTCTGCGTCCTCCTTCCCATGGTCGACGAATAGCCATCGCGCAGATTCGTATTCGACCGATGTCCCGACAGCCCCGCCGAGGCCATGTATCCGTTCCCGCCGTACGCGCCGCCGTCGCGCTCGCCGCGCTTCATGTCCGGCGCCGACTTCTTCATGCGCAGGCCCGCGCGTCCCGTCGTCGCCGCACTCCCCGGCCCGAGGAATCCGCCCGCCGAGCCCGCGTCGAGCGCGGCCGAGCGATGCGTACGGCCGATCGTCGACGCCTGCGAGCGCAGCGGACGCGCGGGCGCACTCACCTCGTTCTTGGTCACAATCACGTAGCGCTCGTCGCCCTCGCCGAGCGAATAGTGGAAGAGCCCGAGACGCTGCGCGACCAGATGCACCGTGCGGCGCTCCATGGGCGTGAGGCTGCGCGAAAAGGCGAGCTCGTCGCGCATGCGGTCGTCCTTGAAGAGCAGCACGCGCGAGTAGATTTCGAGCGTAGCCGCATCGTTGAGATCCAGCTCCTCCTTCTTTGCCGCCGCGCCCGCCGCCGCGCCCGCCGGTGCGACGCCCGGGTTGCTCGACGACGAAGGCGGACCCGTCGGCCGCCCGACGCTGGCGGTGAGGTGCTGCGACGACGGCACCTTGCGCAACGAGTCGGCCGTCAGAGGAGCGCGTATGCTCGGCTCGAAGTTTTGCTGCTGCGCGCCCGCGTCGATCGCATACGCGTCTGAGGGTCCGAGATGGGCGTTGGGCGCGCCGCCGAAGCCGGGCATGAGGTAGGCGTTGGCGGCATACTCGTCGTGGTGGCGACGACGCTCGCGCTCGCGCTCCTTTTCGAGCTGCATGCTCTGCATGCGCTTGATGGCCTTTTCCTTTTCGATGCGCTCCTTCTCGCCCGCCTGGAGCACCTTTTTGTACTCGACGCGGAGCTTGCGGCCGCTGACGTCAAAGCCGTTGAGCGCGGCGACGACGGCATCGGCCTCCTCGGCGCTGCGGAAGTTGGCAAAGGCGAGTCCGCGGAAGATGCCCTGGTCCATGTGGTAGTTGAAGGCGTAGGGCATGGGGATGCCGAGGTCCTCGATGATCTCGAGGAGCTGCTCGCGCTTGACGCTAAAGGGGATGTTCTTGACCACGATGGCGGTGGGGATGACGTCATCATCGCCGGCGGCCGCGGCTTGAGCAGCGTCCTGGGGCGGATAGTTGGCGAGGAGGAGGTTGGACTTGGGCGGCGAGGTGGCCGCGGGAGCGCTGAGGGCGGCAGGATCGTGAGAGCTCCACTGTGCAGGGATGGCGGCGCGGCTGGATGCCTTGCGCGGGCCGTTGTGGGAGCCAAAGTGGCCGGAGCCGATGCTGGAGCCGCCCATGCTGCCGGGAGCGAGGCTGTGTCCGAAGCTTCCGAAGGCGCTGTTTGCGGCGAGGCCAGCAGCGGAGCCGATGGAGCTGGTAAAAGTCTGACCTGCAGAGGAGGGGTTGGAGCTGGTGGTGTTGGGGGAGGAGGGGAAGAAGCGCTCGAAACGAGCAGCGGCGCTCTGGCCGAGCGAGGCGGGCGAATGTGGGTTGTTGGAAAAGCCGGGCTGTCCTGGGAGGTCGGAGGTGACGATGGTCGGGGAGCGAAGCGAAGCCGGCTGGTGAGGGGGCGTGGTGAAGGGTTGCTGCTGCTGGTGGTGGCTCTGCGCTTGGTGTTGGGGATGTGGGTTGTGAGGCTGCTTTCTTGGGTCGTGCTGAGGGTCAGCGCTGAGGTTGAGACCTCGGAAAGCGTTGTGCATGGAATCGGTCGTCATCATGATCGTGGCGTGGCGTGTGCAAGTGGAGAGTGGCGCGAGGATCCAAGGCTTGTGTTTGGGGCCACCACAGCAGGAAGAGATGTGCACGTGGCGTGTGGCGAGTGGTTTGCAAGGCCGAAATGGGGTATGTGGTATGGTAGGTTTGAGGCGCAGTGCGGTGCGGAAGATTCGTGGACGTGTGCGTTGCGTGTCGTTAGGAGATGAAAGCGTGGGGTTTGACGCGAGGATAAGGTGGGGAGAGAGATCAAGGAAGGAGGGGGAGTCTTGGTTGGTGAGATGAGGTGGGGGTGGAAGGGAGAAGAAAGGGTGTGATGATGATGATGATGGAGGTGCATGCAAGTGCCGGTGGGTGCTTAGGAGGCGATGCGTGTGCGAGTGCGAGTGCGAGTGATGGGCGGCGATGTTCAGGGTCGTGCGTCAGGGCCGATTCACACTGGATCTGCCAAACATGCAAAAGGAAAAGAAAAGCAAAAGTGCGAGTGGGCGTATGAAGCCAGAGATGGGCGCTCAGGGGCCTGCGAAAGGGGGAAGCGCCCCCTCCCCCCAGCCAGTGGAGGAGCTGTCTCTCAAGACGCCGTACCGGCGTGAGGGAGCGCGACTGGCTGGCACTGCACGCAGCAGCGCTTGCACCTCTGTGCATCACATGCACGACTCCTGACCTCGGCAGCTCAGCTTTTAGCTCTGATTGATTTCGACAATTATTGCAAGCACCAGCCCACTCTCGCAACTCGCTTTCGGCCCATTTATTCGCGTGGATGGCGCTTCAACCTTTGCACGTCACACGCTGGCTGGCTGGCTGGCTGGCTGGCTGGCTGGACCCTGGCCCACGGCCTACTGTATCCTCAAACACAGGGGCTTCCATGCAGCCTCCCCTAAGCACGAAAGATCCCGCATGTTGCCACATCCGGCGTTGCTCCTTGCACACAGCTTATTGCACTCTGCTCTTCACAATAGCAACCTTCTCTATGATGTGGCATCGGGAGACATGCGTGCAGGCGTCGTCGATCGGCTCACGGGCGCACGGTGGAGATGAGGCGGTCGTCGAGGCAGCCGCTGTGCTGGAGGTGGGCCATGACGCCGCCCACCAGATGCAGCGAGCCGGTGACGAGGCACTCGACGCCGCGCTCGGCGTGCGTCTGCTTCTGCGCGAGCTCGACCACGTGGTTGTGCATCGCCTGGATGCTCGGCGTGATGCGCACCTCGGTCGACGATCCAGGCACCAGCTGCTCCCACGTCTCGGCCAGCTGCTTCTGCACGGTCAGATTCACCAGCTCCGCGTCGTCCAGCAGCTTGGACGTCAGCTCCGACGACCATCCGCCTCCCTCAAACGTGATGTTGGTCGTAAAGATCGCAAGGTCAAAGTAGTCCTTGGCCAGCCTGTATCGTTCTGCTGCCGAGTCCGCTTCCGCCGCCGCCGCCGCCGCCGCCGCCGCCGCCGCCGCCTTGCTGCCGCCCAGGCCTGCTTCCACCGCATCGAGCACCGACGACAGCAGCTCGCGGGCACTGCGCCCGTTGGTGCAGTTGAAGACAAACACGCGCTTCCTCCGCTCGTCCGAGGCGCGCTGCTGCGTCGCCGTGTACCAGCCCAGACATACGCCCAGCGAGTCGGTCGTGTGCGCTCCATCCAGATACCACGTCAGCGCCGCATCCCGGCGCGAGCTCGGCACCGTCTGGCATCGTCCGGGCCATCTCGCCTCCTCCAGCCCCTTGCTCTGCCATGCAGCTAGCTCTCCACCCGTCCCCCGCTCGGCTGTCTCCTTGAACGTCGAACGGCCGGCGTCGGATTCGAGATACGCATTGACCAGCTCGAGCGCCACGCTTGCGTTGGTTCGCTGGTGCACACCGGGCAGCCCGAGTTGGACCTGCTGCGTTGCGTCGGTGGCGAGTGCCGGATGCACGTCCACCATGCGCAAGTCGCTGACGCCCACCTCGCTCGCCACACGCTGCACCTCGTCGATCGCCGAGCCGGGCTGATTGGCCCAGCACACTGCGGGCGCGTCCGGCTTGAAGATGCCCGCCTTCTGCACGGCGATCTCCTCGACCGTGCTCCCCAGGATGGCCGTGTGGTCGAGTCCGAGCTGCGTGATGCCGGCGACGACGCAGCGCGGCACAATGTTGGTCGAGTCGTACTTGCCGCCGATGCCGACCTCGAGGATGACGGGCTGCACGCCCTCGCACACAAAGATGTGGAAGGCGAGCAGCGTGAGGAAGCGAAAGTACACGGGCCTGAGCGGCGTCAGGTCGAACTTGCGCGCCGGGTTCTGCTCGAGACGATCCCACACCTGCCAAAAGTACTTTGTGAAGAGCTGGTGCGAGACGGGCTGGCCGTTGATGCGGATGCGCTCGCGCACGCTCGTCATGTGCGGCGACGTGTACAGGCCGACCTTGGGCGCGGCGGCGACGGGGGTGAGCTGGCGCAGCAGCGAGTCGACAAACGCCGAGGTGCTGCCCTTGCCCTTGGTGCCCGTGATGTGGATGACGTTGAGCCGGTTGAGGTCCGAGGTGGTGTAGCCGATGCGTTCGAGATACTCGACCATCTCGGGGATGGCAAAGTCGAGCAGGCGTCCGCCGGACTTGCGCAGCGCCTCGATCGTCGCCGCATTGCTCTGCAGCGAGTTGAGCGCCTCGATGGCGTCGTCGTACGTGCGGGTAGCCGTCGCTGCACCGCTGCCTTGAGCGTCCGAGGCGGATGCTGTCGTCGTCGACATGACTCTGCTGCTGCCGTGGGGTCGCACCGTTGAGATAGGGCTGGTTGCGCGTGCAAGTGGACACGTACAGACGATCGTCGGAGCCAGGTGGACTCGGGAGGCAGCGCGAGCGGAACGAAGAAGACGCGGTGGCAGGCAAGAGGCGACGAGGCGCTTCATAGACCTTGTTGGTAGCCAGTCGAGCCCTCGGGTCTTTCGGCCAACGAGATGAACAAGGTCAAGCTGAGTTTGAGCTCGGAAGGGCTGATAGGCGACCTGCAGTCAACGTTTCTTCTGAAAATCGCACCTGCACGCCACGGCCACACGCACCACGACGAGCCACATCTTCTGACTCGAGCCGGCCAAAGCTCGGGCTGGAAATTCTCCAAAACTGTCTCGGTTGATGGCGTAACACTTTCGCAAGAAGAAATGGAACGCGGGGCCCCTCGTTTGCGAGCTGCAGCTCACCTGCACAAAAGCCTTTGAGCGCACGTTGCCGCTCCAACTGGCTGAGCTCAATCGGCCTTGGCTCTGAGTCAGGCAGGATTATGGTGTCGGATGACAGCTAAAGTACTGTAGCAAGCGTGCCCTCTCGATGGGCTCGGCTTTTCACATCCCAGCTCAGCCGAGCCAGTGTGCTGAGTGTTGGCCCGTTCACACGTCCCCACCGCGCTGCTCCACTCATCCTAGCTTTGGCGGTTACTCTCCCCTCCTGTCCATCACGTCTCTACTTACCTCACCCCTCCGTCTGCCCCGAATCTCCTCCGCTCGTTGCAGATTCGGCACGATCGAGCCATGGTCGATTCGGACACCAAGAAGCCCGCCTCGGCGCCTGCTGCCGCCTCCGCTGAGGATTCGCACCGGGATGACGACCAGCAACAGGACGACGAGTCGACGCGCCAGCGCATCGCCTCCATCGCCAGTCGCTTTGGTGGCCTCGCTGCCCAGGCTTCCATCCAGGCTGCGCAGAAAGCCTCGGACGTCGCTACGCAGGCCTCGGAACAGGTCTCCGAGACCGTCTCCCCCGCTCGCAACCCTACCGCCGCCCAGACCGCCAGCGTGCTGCAGGCCATGGCGCTCACCACCAAGAACGCCTTTAGGCCCTCGGACCACGACAGGAACGCCAAGTCCTGGTACGAGTACGAGTCGCCCCTCCATGCGCGCCGCAGGATCGCCGAGTTCGAATCGCCCCTCCATGCGCGACGCCGCCTCGCCGCCATCGCCTCCCAGCTCGGCCTGGCTACATCGTCCGCAAAGCAGGCTCCGGGCCTCCTGAGCGCCCTCTCCTCCGCCTCCTCCGCCGCTTCTTCGTCGTCCTCTTCAGCTTCGTCCCGCTCCACGAGTCCCGCCAAGAGCAAGTGGGATACGGCGAGGCTGCCCGACTACCACGAGCTTCCGGCTCACGGCGGTTGGCCCGGCTGTGCATGGGACGTGTGGGGAGCGGGAGACCAGCTGGGCACCATCAATCTGCTGACAGAGTCGCTCGTCCTGCGCGCTGCCAAGCACGAGATCCAGACCGGCCGCACCGTCTCGCTCAACTGGCCAATCCACCTGCCTGCCGAGCCGTTCTTTGCGCGCAAGTCGGTCACCCACCAGCCGTTTGGCAAGGGCGGTCCGGGCTATACGGCGCCGCGCGATGCGTACGTCGCGTCGGTTCGAGAGCACCGTCCCGACGTGCTCGTGCGTGACGATGCTGCCGTGCCCATCAGCGACGAGATGCTTCAGCTCAACACCCAGAGCGGCTCGCAGTGGGACGGTCTGCGCCACTACGGCCATCTACCGCTCAGCGTCTTTTACGGCGGCGCCTCGCGTGCCAGTGTTCACGAGACCTTCAAAGACGAGTCGCCCCAGCCGGCCGATCCGGAGGCGTGGAATTCCGAGGCCGCCAAGAAGCGCAATCAGCTCGGCATCCACCACCTCGCCCAGCACGGCATCTGCGGACGCGGAGTGCTGCTCGATGTCTTTGAATACCTCTCCCACCACGGTACGGACAGCGTACAGCGCGAGGAATACAAGTGGTCCAAATGGACCGCGTATGGAGGTGGAAAGGGCTACGATCCACGTTCGGGTTTCCGCATCACGGTAGCTGATCTCGAGGCAACCGCCAAGCATCAGGGTGTCGAGCTGTGCAGGGGCGATATCCTGCTCGTCCGATCCGGATTCACAGCGAGGTACTACTCGCTCTCGCCCGAGGAGCGCGCCGAATGGTCGAATCCGGATCCGAAGCACGGCATGGGCATGCCGTTTGCGGGGGTGGAGCAGAGCGACGAGATGAAGCGCTTCATGTGGAACCATCACTTTGCAGCCGTCGCAGGCGATAGCCCCGCTTTCGAAGCACGCCCCACCAGACACGGAGAAGCCATGCTCCACGAGACCTTCCTCGCCATGTGGGGCATGCCCATCGGAGAACTCTTTGACCTCGAACTCCTCGCAAAGACCTGCAAGGACCATGCGAGGTGGTCGTTCTACTTCGCCTCGTGGCCTCTCAACCTCTTTGGCGGCGTAGCTAGCACCGCCAACGCCAGCGCTACATTCTAAGTCTTCACTCCTTGACAATTCAACCACTGGGTGCGTATGTGCGGTTCTGCGTGAGGAAAAAAAGTGAGATGAATGGAAGAGCGGGGAGGACTAGGGACGGGCGGTGGCCTTGTTCTTGGAGAGGATGATGCGCTTGTACTCTGCGACGTCGCCGGCGAATTTCTCGACGCGGCCGTCGTCGACGACCCAGAGTTCGTGGAGGCAGTTGTGGATGAACGTCTCGTCGTGCGAGATGCAGATGACGCCTCCGTTGAACTTGTTGATGGCCTCGCAGAGCGCGTCGAGACCCTCTGTATCGAGGTGGTTCGTGGGCTCGTCGAGCAGCAGCACATGCGGACGCATCATCGAGATATGGGCAAACGCCACTCTCGACTTCTGACCACCCGAAAGCGTGGCGATCTTCTGCAGGCCCGTCATGCCCTTGATACCAAACGCGCCGAGATGCGATCGATACTCCTGCTCCGTCTTACCGGGATACTTGGAGGCGAGGAACGAGACCGGATTGGCGTTGAGGTCGAGCTGGTCGATGTGGTGCTGGCTGAAGAAGCCGACGCGCAGCTTGCCGTTGCGCTTCTGGTCGCCCTGCAACGGCGTGATCTCGCCCATGAGCAGCTTCATCAGCGTCGACTTACCCGCGCCGTTGGGACCGACGACGGCCACCCTGCTCTGCTGCGTAATGTCGAAATCGACACCCTTGAGCAGCAGCCGATCGGGCCGGTAGCCAAAGGTCACGTTGCTGATCTGCAGCAGCGGCAGCGGCAGCTTGTCCGCCTCGGGCAGACGGAAGTGCACCACGTCGTCGTCCTCGGGCGGCTCGATGTGGGGCAGCTTCTCGAGCTGCTTGATCTTGCTCTGCGCCTGCGCGGCGCGGTTGGCGTTGACCCTCCAGCGGTCGATAAACGCCTGCAGCTGCGCGCGCTGCAGCTCCACCGCCTCGTACTCGCGCTGCTGGTTGCGCCGTCGCTCCTCGCGCGTCTGGTAGAACTGGTCAAAGTTGCCCTTGTAGTAGTCGAGGCGCTCGCTGTGCATGTGGATGATGTCCGTCGCCACGCGGTTGAGGAAGGCGCGGTCGTGCGAGACGACGAGCAGCGTACCTTCGTAGTCGTTGACAAAGTAGTCTTCGAGCCACGCCAGCGCGTTGAGGTCGAGATGGTTCGACGGCTCGTCGAGCATGAGCAGGTCCGGCTTGCAGAAGAGCGCACGTGCGAGCGCCAGGCGCATCCTCCATCCTCCCGAGAACGTCTTGGTCGGCCGCAGCTGGTCGTCCGTCTTGAAGCCCAGACCGTTGAGCAGCGCCGCCGCACGCGCCGGTCCCGTCTCGGCCTCCATCTCGACCAGCTTGGCCTGCACCTCGCCGAGGCGCGTCGAAAGCTCCTCGCGCTTGATCTCGCGCTGGCGCGTGGGCATGTCGACGGCCGATCCACGCGAGAGCCCCGCCGTCGCCTCGTCGCCCTCGACCGCCTCGCTCTGAGCCACCGCCGCTGCATTTGCCGCTGCCACCGCCGCCGCCGCCGAGTCCTCGAGCTTTTGGAGCTCGGCGTTGAGCTGCGCCTCCTCCTGCATGAGCTTCTCACGCCAGACGTCGGCCTTGAGCACGCTCTCGATGGCGGGCGTATCGTCTCCGACGATCTCCTGCTCGACGTAGAGGATGGAGATCTGGGTGGGGATGGGGATCTCGCGGAGCGCCATGTTGCGCAGCAGCGTCGACTTACCCACACCGTTGCGGCCGATGAGACCGGCGCGGCGGCCGGCCTTGATGGTGAGCGTGGCGTTGGAGAGGATGCGGTTGCTGCCAAAGCTGACGTCGATGTTGGGCAGGTGGATGTCCTTGTTCTTGCCCTTGTTGCCCATGCTCTCGAGCGGGTTGACCTTGAGGAAGAGCTCCTCGTAGCTCGCCTGCTGCTTGGACTGCTGCACGAGCTTGCTCGACTCGTAGAGATCGCGCTGGGCGCGCTTGGCGAGCTTGGCGCGCGTCTTGGCCTCCTGCTTTTCGAGCTTCTTGACGTCGACGGTGGAGCGGTTCTGCTTGGTGGTGCCGAGCGCGATGTCGACGCCGCCCGCCGAGTCGAAGCCCGAGGTGCGCGACATCTCGGTGTGGCGCATGTCGACCACCTTGTCGAGACGCGTGAGGCCGGACGAGTTGGCCGCATCGGCGTCCGAGGGCAGCTTGGACTGGATGAGCTCGAGCAGCTTGGGCAGCAGCGCATTCACCTGCTTGGATGACGAGGGGTCCGAGATGCACGCCGACTCGAGCATGGGCTTGACCACGCTCTCGAAGAGGTCCTCGGTCGGGTCATCGGCCGCATCGTTGATGTAGCCGTCGAGGTAATCGACGACGGGATCGTCGAGCTTGGGTAGCGCTTTGCGGATGAGCGTCGCGGCAGCCATGATGGGCGACGTTGGCTGGCTCGGGCGGTGAGAAGTACGGTCTTGGGTGGTAGAAACGAGCAATGCTCAGTCGGTGGAAGTTTTCAAAGGGTGCTCCCAACGCTGCCAGTTCAGCTTGCGCGCACGTCCTGGCAATTATCTGAAGTTTTGTTTGTTAGACTGCTCATCTGTATGACTGCGCATGACTAACCGGTTTATGGGCGCACGGCGCTCGATCGCAGCAACACGACCGTGCGCGAGTCCTGGGCGTGCGCTGACCGCTCGATTGCGAAGATTTCGAAATTGGGCGCGAGCTCGAGCTCGAGGCGCAGAGGTGCGCGGTCGATGACGTGAATCCATTCATGGCCGCTCCTCCACTTGGGCACAGAGCGGCGACAAAGAGGTTGCTGTCGTCGGAGGGCCCCATCACAGCGGAGCGATGCCGTGTGCATCTCGCTTCTCAACCACCTCCCATCCTACCTTCATCGTATCTTCACCACTCTACACTCCTAACCATCCATCATGTTGATCCGACCCGTCCTCTCTTCCTCGTTCGGCCAGGTGGCGCGCTCGAGCCTGCGATCCCAGGCGCCTGCGGCTCGCCAGTACGCTACGGAGGCCGGCAAGCCTTCGGGCGGCTCGAACCTGCCGATGCTGCTGGCGCTCGGTGGTGTCGCCGGCCTCGGCGCGTGGTACTCGCTCGGCGGCTTCGACGACCCCAAGAAGGCGGTGAACAAGGTGCAGGAGAAGGGTCACGAGGCCGCCGACAAGGCCAAGGGCGCTGCCGACAAGGCAAAGGGTGCGGTCTCGGGCGCTGCTGGCTCTGTTACGGGCGGCGCGCTCAACAAGGACCAGTTTGTCGAGTTTACGCTCAAGGAGATCAAGCCGTACAACCACGACTCTGCGACGCTGGTGTTTGAGCTTCCGGACGGCCAGAAGCCCGGCATGAATGTGGCGTCGGCCGTGGTGGTCAAGGCGGTGGGCGAGGGCCTCAAGGACGACAAGGGCAAGGACGTCATCCGCCCCTACACGCCCATCACGTCGCCCGAGACCGCGGGCCACATGGACTTCCTGGTCAAGAAGTACCCGGGCGGACTGATGACGACGCACATGCACTCGATGAAGCCCGGAGACAAGCTCGGCATCAAGGGCCCCATCGCCAAGTTCCCCTACAAGGCCAACGAGTTTGAGTCGATCGGCCTCATCGCGGGCGGCTCGGGCATCACGCCCATGTGGCAGGTGATGCAGGCGGTCGCCGCCAACCCGGACGACAAGACGCAGGTGACGCTCATCTACACCAACAAGTCGGAGAAGGACATCCTCCTCCGCGAGCAGTTTGACCAGCTCGCCAAGACCGACAAGCGCTTCAACGTCGTCTACGGCCTCGACAAGCTCCCCAAGGGCTTCAGCGGCTTCGAAGGATACGTCACCCCCGAGCTCATCACCAAGCACCTCCCCAAGCCCGAGCTGGCCAACAAGACCAAGATCTTTGTGTGCGGTCCCCCGCCCCAGGTGGAGGCCATCAGCGGCGGCAAGGGCCCCAAGGGCAGCCAGGGCGAGCTCAAGGGCCTCCTCGCTCAGATGGGCTACCAGGCCGAGCAGGTCTACAAGTTCTAGATGGCGCCCTCGCCGCTTGCTCTTGTTGGAGGTTTGCGCATCCCGATTAGATCGTCGTCAAGAGTAGAACAATCGAAAGTGTTGAAGACATGATGCTTGGATTTTATCGGTCGTGCATTCAGCGAGCAGCAGCGTGATGGGTCGCGACGCACATTCCCGTGAGACGAACCTGGATGCCGTTCCAGGTGACCTTTCGATGTCAGGGCGGAGCAGTCAGGTGTTGCATTCACCAGCTCATCGCCACGGGTTCCTGCATCTATGCTAGCTCCTGATTCCATTCCGACGGGCAAAGCAGGGACCTTGATGTCGCTCGTCTGCTAAACAAGTCGGACAAAGCAGCCAAGGGGAGTGATGATAGCGGCGTGGGTCGTCTTTTGTGATGATTTGTCTCCAAGCGTCGGTCTCACAGTGGCGTGCGGATTTTCCCAATTAGGCAAGATGGATCGTGCATTTGATGCGTCCGAGGCGCGTCTTCCAGGGCGCAGGAAGCAACCTAAACAAAGGAGCCAAAAAGAAAAAATAAGCGAACAGGGATCAGACGCCTCAGGGGCCGACTGCATCCAACCGAGACCAACTCGACATCCTCTTGGCATGTCCAATTCTGCCGCTGTTTGGACCAGCATTCGCCGCTTGGTCAAACACGGCATCCACGGCGTCTTTGCATCGCATCGAAAGCTCGCGAGCTCTTTCACGTCGGGCTTTCGGCACCGTGGATGTCGGGACATGCAAGGCGGCAGCATCCTTGCTAAGCCAGGTTGACGAGGTGTGCCGAAAGGCGAGGAGCGAGGCGATGGTCGTGTGGGGGGACCGTGTGGTGGCGGAGCTCTAAACCGCCAGCTGCCATGTAGAATCATGCTTCAAGATTTCTTACCGTCCCTGGCGCTGGGCCGTGCTCCAGCCACACTGACGCCCAGCCCTGCAGAGGTAGAGTCTAACGCTATCCCATCCGTGCGCCCATGCCTCAACCAACGCCATGCTCTTGCTCCTCCCCGGCAAGTGGATCGGAGGCGATAGCGTTTGGCTTGCTTGGCATCGATCCGACAACCTAGTGCGGCGTAGTCAGGAGATGGCAGGCTGGCGAGCTTCGCTTTGCGTCCTATACAGCCTAAGACGGGAGGAAAGGGGTGCAGTTAGTGTGGTTCGCTTGGCGTGAGAATCGAGCCGCGGGCAGAGATCACGCTGCCAAGCCCCGGACAGACGACACGTAGAGTTGCCCGCCAACTTAGCATCCAGCCAGCCCCCAGCGAGCTCGCTGCCGCCTTGTCGCGCCGCATGCACCGTCGATCCGACCCTGCTCGCTTGCTGCCCGCAAAAGCCAAGCTCTTCCTCCCACGCCCAGTGCACAATGCCGGTAGACTCTATCGCCTCAGCCGCTCCCTCCTTCCGCTGCCGTGGCTCGTAGCTCAGGTGGAGGGTGGCCACCACGTAGCAGCCGCTCGCAACGTATATACAAAGACCGGCTGCAGTCCATCCCAGCTCCGATCTCCGTTCTCCATCCCCGCTCCACTCCCATCTCGCCCTCCCTCCTCTATCCTCTTCCTCCTCCTGCATCACCACCATCGTGCTCCTGCTTCATCGCAACCTTGCACTTGCACCACCTCGTAGTCGTCCCATAGTCGTTGGAAGGAGGTCACGATGCCAGGGATCTCCAAGAAGCCCTCGTTTAGTGAGCCGAGCAGCGCGCCCGGCTCGCCGTCCAAGAAGACGGTGCGTCTGGCCGAGAATCCGCACGTCTCGGCTTTCCTCTCGCCCAAGTCGCGCATCTTTACGGGCGGACACGGCTACCCGGGAGCGCCCGCTCGCAGTCGCGATGGCTTTGCCGCCTCGTCGATGCCCGATGCGTTTTCCATCACGGGCAAGCAGCTGACGCCGGACGAAGTGGCGCAGAAGATCGCCTCGATGCTCAAGCCCGGTCCGCCCTTTTTCAGCCGCGTCTCGAACGCCGATCTGATCGACTTTATCTCGGACGGCAGCATCATGAACTGCGACAAGCTGCGCGCCTCGGCCGCCGCGCTCGAGGCACGCAAGCACGCCAGTCGCGCAGCCACCTCGTTTGTCCCCTCGGGCACCGTCGTTCGTCGTCGCGCCGAGGAAGAGCGTTGGTCGGGTGTAGGCACCGTCTGGTCGAGCCTCGAAGGCTTGCCTGCCGGCGCAAGCTGGGGTGCCATCCCCGGTGCTGGTAGCGGTTCAACGCTCTCGGTCCGTTCCCAGTCCGGCGTCGAGGACGACGGCATGTGGAACGCCATCACGCTCAGCTGCGACCTCGACTGCACCTCGGTCGAACTCGCCAAGTCCGTCGTCGTACCCACCCAGGTGCTGCAGAACCACAACTTTTTCAACGGCAACGCTCAGTCGCTCTTCCACGACATTGGCGCAGGCGCAAAGTACAAGTTCGACAGCCTCATCAACAGGTCCTCGCTGCGACACAAGCCCAGCTCGAGCAACCTCGGCGGTGGTGGATCCAAGCTGATGCCCAACTACCTTTCGCTCTCGGCCTATACCGATCCCAACAGCTCGCTGAGCACCTCGGCATTCGAGCTCAAGTGGCCTAGTTGGATGCCGTGGGTTAACAAGAAGCCGGCGGCTACCACGCCCGATGCGGGCACGCCCGTGGCGGCGCCAGGAGGTCAGAAACGTGTCTGGGTCCCCAGCGCAACCAAGGTCTCGATCCACGCCTCGTGGTGGGGCTACAACCTCTACCTGCCTCAGCCCGTGCTCGACTCGCTCGACGGCGACGTCGACGAGGCGGAGAAGGTGGCCAACCTCATCAACAGGTGTCTGACGTTTATCCTCAACAACGTGCCTGCTGGACTGCCGACGGCGTTTGGAGCGGTCATCACCATCCTCAAGGCGATCGCACCCACCACGGGCTACATCTCGACCTTCATCGGCTGGAGTTGGGATACCATCAAGAGCTTCAACAAGGGTCAGGGCGTTGTGTTGTCGGCGACTTGGATTCTGCCCGTCGCCTTGATCCCTCGTGCTTGGGATGCGCCCACCCAGACCGATGCCTCTTCGCCCCCCACGCCTACGACCCCTACGACCCCTACGACTCCAGCTCCGGCACCAGCTGTCCCCGTCGATGCAGGTGCTACCGTCCCGGACGGCACTGGAATGCCAGCGACCGCTCAGGATATCACCGACGATCCAGCCCTCCCCATCTCCACGGGTCCCGCTGTCCCAGCCCCCGGTGCTACTCTCCCTCCCACCAACCCGTCGAGCGTCAACCTCGACCTCTCTCCTCCTCCCGCCAACGACACGGCCAACGCCACCTACCCCGGCGACGCCCGTGGCCGTGGCGGCGACCCCTCCACCTCTGCCCCCATGGGCAACACCCCCGCCCCCGCCAACCAAGTCCCCATCGACGCCGAATCCTAAACCCCGCCCCCTTTCTCCACAGCCTCGTCACTGAACAATCTTTCTCTCGCACGACCCGCCTACGACCCGTCACGACTCCGTCCCCGTCTCGTTTTCTTAGCAATGCCATCTCGTTCTCATCAGCCTCGTAGAGAGAAGACGAAATGCATGCGATTGTGATTGCGGGAGGAATACAGCGAGAGAAGATGAGTGAAAAGCAGAACCCTATCGGTCCCACCCAGGGACCGCCTTTTTGGCCGGCGCCGCGTTGGGCGATGCATGCTGCGCGCGTGGCGACGACGCGGCCGAATCCGCGTGCCCGTTGGCATGCTTGCCCGCTACACCCTTGGCCTGCTTGGCCTTGGCTGCGGCCGCAGGTGCCGTGGATGGCTGCGCTGCGTGCGGCTTGGCCGCGCTGCCGTCGACCGCGGCTGCATGGCTGCCATTCGCCTTCGGAGGCGCAGCCGTCCTGACCTGAGCCGGTAGCGATGCGGGCAGCGGAGCCGAGACGCTGCTGGCAGCAGGCTCTGCCTCGCCCGGCAGCTCGCGTCGGTAGAAGAGGAGGTAGGCAAGGCCATCGTGGCCGTAGTCCTTGTTAGCAGAGGCGGCGTTGCGCACGACGTGCTCGACGGGGATGGTGTGGAAGAGCGTGTCGTCAATGTGCAGCCACGAGTGTCCGTCCTGGCGAAGCACGTCGACCGTGTAGTGACCTCCGGAGGCGTAGCGACCGTGGTGGTAAACCACGCCGAAAAGACGGTAGCGCGGGCGCGGCTGGGTGCGCATTGCCGGGCTGAGCACGTCGGGCGCGATCTCGAGCGTCGTGCCGTACGAGAGCGGCTTCTGGCTCTTCTGAACGCCGCCGATCTCGTCGTAGATGAAGCGCTTCAAGTGGAGCACGAGGACGGGCGGGAGCGACTCGATGAAGACCTGCTTGGTGGCATCCACCTGGGCAGCGCGCGCTGGCGACCAGACGCCCGGGATGATCTCGGGCTCGGTGAGGTGCAGAAGCGCATCCTCGATCGACTGCACATGCGCCGGCTGAATGTCGAGCTGCAGCGGCTGGTAGGGCTCGAGCGTGACACTGTCCTTGGCGCCGGGCGTCTTGAGGACGCTGCGGAGCTTGCCGCCAAAGATGCGGGTGATGGGCGACTCGGAGGTGGAGGTGGTGCGCGTGTAGGCGGTCTTGCCCTTCTGGCCGACTTCCATCCAACCTTCTTCGGAGGGGCTGACGGGGCGCATGACTTCACGCTCCACGATCTCGTCCGAGTCGAGTGCGGCGTCAAGACCGAGACCGATCGCATCGGTGGCCGAGCCGTCCTTGGGGAGTCGCACGCCGAGACGGCGCAGGTCGTCGTCCGAGACGCCGTTGAGCTTCTTCTCTTCCTCGGAGAGCTTGGAGAGCAGGCCGTTGGGACCGCCAGCGGAGTGTGCGAGCTTGAGGGCCGACCTGCGCTGTGCAGCGATGAGCTCCTCGTGGAGGGTATCGAGGAAGAAGCCGAGGAACTCTTCGGCGTCCTCCTGGTGACCTCGACGCATCTGGTCGAAGCGCTTGTTGAGACGCATTGCGTCGTAAACAAACTCGGGGAGGAGGGGCTCGGAGGCGGCGCCTGCCGCGGCAGCCGCAGCGTTTGCGTCATGGCCGGTGCGGGGATCGTCGAAGGCTGTTGCGTTGTCAGAGGGAAGGAATTCGCGCAGGAACTGGATGACGGCCTCCATGAGCGGGGTGGCGTTTCCAAAGTCGGCGGGGACCTCGTTGCCGATGAGGGTGAAGAGGTTGTAGAAGGGAGCGCAGTAGACGAGGGTCTGGAGGATGGCGTTGGCAAAGCAGAAGTTGCCCTTGTTGACGAGACCACGCGGATGTGTGACGGGCGCGTCGAACTCGGTGTGGGCATCTCCGAGAAGACGTTCGAGGCTCATGATGGCGAGCTTTTGCTGGGAGGCAGCGGACTTGCGCGCCGCCTTCTTGGAGGTGGTAGCCTTGGGAGAGCGTGCAGGCGAGGCGGAGAAGGAGGCGGGATCTTTTGAATCGCTGACGTTGACGCTGACGCCGATGGGACCCTTCGAGGAGAGGCCGTTGCGGCCAAGGGTGTCGGCCCACGACTTGGGAGCGCCCCAAGCATTTATTTTTGGCGCTGCGAGTTGGGGAGTGGTGGTTGTTGTGGAGGCTGCGGAGGCTGCGTCTGAGAAAGCGTGCGAGTCTGCTGGTGTGATGCTTGTGGCTTCTGTGAGCGAGGAGGCGGTGAGGTCGGGGTGTTCCGATGTGAGTGGCGAGGAGGGGTGGGTGGAGATGGAGGAGGGCGCGGGGGTGCTGTCGGAGGTTTTGATCGAGGGGCGGTACAGACGAGGTTTGGGGGTGGGGAGCGTCTGAAGGAGCGCGGAGAAGGTTGGAAATTGAGATGGCTCCGGTCTAGAGCGATAGGAGAGGGTGAGTGCGGGCGCGGCGGATGGCGATGGCGGACAGAATGCGGCGGCGAGGTCGGCTTGCTGAAGGGACTGCAAATGCGGATCGAGCCTGGATTGGTCTTGAGAGGCGCGTTGTGAGTTGGCTCTCCTCTGCTTGGCGAAGGGGGAGAGTTGACCGGGCTGACGGAGGAGAAGACCGGTGGATTGCGAGGATGGCTCCGAAATGTCGATAGCGTTGTCTACGGATGAGGGCGAGACAAAGGACGGGCGCGAAGATGAGGAAGAGGACGACATGTCGGCGAGGGCTGAGGACGTTGCTGATGTCGAGGCGAAAGAGGATGCTTGGGAGGAAGGGGTATTCTTGGCTGCTGGAGAGGGTATCGTGGACGAGGACCGAGGGTGTACGAAAGAAGAGTTGGTGGGATGGGATGTTTGGGCGTATGCTATCGGAGGGGCCATGACGGAGTGTGATGTTGCAATGGTGGGGGTGATGAGTGCTGCAGGCCTAGTTGCGATGCAACTGTCAGAAGCGCTCTGCGCAGAGCAACTGGCAGGCAAGAGAAGGAAGCCGAGGCTGCTTGACGGATGAGGCGTGCGGACGGCGCAGCTAAGCTAAGATCCGGTGTTGGGCTCCAAAGAGTGTGCTAGGCGCAAAGGGTGATGCGAAGAAGAGCGAGCTGAAGATGATGTGAGAGAGAGGGAGGGAGGGAGGAAGGCAGACGAGCGAGCGCGTGCGATGCGGGAGAGAGAGTGTTTCTGACTCTGACGAGATGGCGCAGCTGCTGGTGCCAGGCGAGTTGGATCGAAAAAGGCCCGCCCCACATCTAAAAATCACTGCCACTTGCTGCCTGCTCCCTGCCGCCTGCTGCCTGCTTTCAAAATGCGCAGTCGCTTTGATTCGGGTTTGCAATCGTGCGATCTGTTGTGCTTCCATCGCAAAAGAAAAAGAAATCCGAGAAAAATGCTCCGGAAAATCGCGACTGCGAAAATGGGAAGATTCTCGAAATCGATCTGCGAGGCTGCGCCTTGTCTCGAACGAGATCGTGTGAGCGCGCGTCGACAAATTCGCACAGCCTAACAGATGCAAACTTGCACTCACACTCGTTCCGATCCGAGCGTGGAGCTGTCACCACTCGTACAACAAGGTCCGCGCCCTCGCAGCTGCAAAGCCAAGCTCAGCCATCTTGGCTGCACTGGCCGAGTCGCGGCTCTTCCGGCGGCTCGTCCGGAAAGCCCCCATGAGGTCGTCGGCCGTGGTTGTGCTCCTGGCCACACCAGCATCTCTCACCAGCGCACCAGTGCAAGTCGGGGTCATCGCTATCGCCTCGGCGAATTTTTTTTTCTTGACTAGGCCGCTTCCGCCCACGTCGGCTGTTCGGCCTGACAGGAGCAGAAAATAAATTTCAAGTGCGGAGAGAGGCCAAGCCTCAAAGTGCCGACGAGCAGCAGCGTGTCGTCCCAGTCGATGCCAGTCGATGCGGCTTTGTGTTGGCTGACTGCATTCAACAGACACCGTCCGCAACCTTCTCCCTTCTCCTCTCCCCCAATCACATCACCACCAGCTCTCACCTCGTTCGCGCACTCAGCTACCATCGCAGATCGTACCTGCCACAACTACCTGGCGTCGTCACGACACACCCTCGCTCGTAGCCTTCGTCACGCTTGCCGCTTCCCGAGAGCCTCCCAGCGCACCATAGCCATGTCTCAACACCCGTGACATCAGCTGCACAGCTACCTCCTTCCTCGCTCTCCAACGGCACGCGCTTCGCTTGCGCATCGTCGCACCCTACTCAAGACCAACACGACTCCCACAAGCCTCTTGCATACTCACCATGACGCAGCTCGACTCGCTCTCCCAGGCGCTCGTCGACACTTCGCTCCATTCGGATGCGCCCTCGGACGTCTCTCCGTCGCCGACGGCCATCGCAGTCAAGTCGCCACGTCCGCCCACCTTCGCCTCGGCGCTGCGCTCCGGACAGGCCTCGTCGCCTGCGCTTCTTTCCCGCGAGGCCGCTTCGCCCCAACCAGTCTCAGCCTCACCCGCATCAGCATCACCATCATCGTCCTCGCTTCCAATGCCGCGCCATCAGCAGCAGCAACCGCCCGACGACACCATTCTCCAAGCTATGCGCAAGCGCGACGACCGTATCTTCTTCAGCCAGCACGAGAACCACATGTCCGCCTTTGTTCGAGACCCCTCCCGCTCAAAGCTCGAGCTCGCTCCCATGAACGCCTACCAGCGCCTGCTCGTACACCGATGCGCAGATCAGTTCCATCTCGACCACCACCTCGATCGCGCCACTCAATGCATCACTCTCACAAAGACTCCGCTCACATCGCATCCTCCAGCGCTTCTCTCGCTTCGCGCGCGCGAGCACATTACCCGCCGTGAGGGCCTCGACCCCGTCGACGCCGCTCGTACAACGCCGATCGATCTTGCCTCTGCCGCTCCCTCTCCCGGTGCAGCGAGCCCGGCCGCACCAGATTCGTCCGCCTCATCGCCCTACCAAGCTCCGGCCGCTGGCCTCCCGACACCATCGCCAGCTCCAAAAGCCGCTTTCAAGATCATGCGTCGCGATCCCTCCAGCAGCCGCAACTCTCGCCACCCAAACGATCCCTCGGCGAGCAACAGCGATTCGGAAAAGGCTACAGCCGTAAAGGCACGCAAGGACATGACCCTCGAAGAACGCGAAGCCTCGTACAAGGCCGCGCGCGCACGCATCTTTGGCGACCTTGCCTCCGCCGACTCCACCTCGCCCACCTCGTCCACCTCCCAACTCGGTCATGCTAAGGATAACGAGGGCGGCGCAAACGACACAAAGCCTTCGCCCGCCAGCTCAGCTGCATCCAGCCCCGTCGCTTCCATTTCCGGCGCTCGCTCTGCCACCAAGAAGAAGGCCTCATCCTCCACCTCCTCGGCTGCCAGCCAAGACGGCTCGAACCAGCGTCCGCGTGCCTCGAGGAAAGCCGGCTCCAGCCACACCAGCGACGGTCTCAACGACGACCTCGACTTCTGCCGCGCGCTGCCTCCGGGCGGTCCCTCGATCTCGCACATGGCCGCAGCGCCGCCCATGTCCAGCCCGCTAGCGCTGCCTGCGCATGCGGGGCCTGGCTATTTTGGCTCGGCCCAGCCATTGAATCTGCAGCAGTCGCACTCGAATCCAAACCTGCGGTCCAGAGCGCCGAGCTTCCACCCGGCGGGCAGTAGCACGCCCACCTACATGCCGGGCGGCGCGCTGGCCGCGCCAGGCACCGCCAACTACGCGTACGATTATACAAGGCAGCTCGCCCAGCAGGCGTATCCGCAGGCGCAGCGCACATGGCAGTCACCGAGAGACGCGTCGGAGAATGACGCATTCCCTGCACTGCCCGGTGCTGCTGGTCAAGGGGGACAGAATGGCTTCCAAGCCGCCAGGCAGGCCAACGGAGCGATGCAGGTGCCCGCTGGGGCGCAGCGCCGCTCGCTGGGCGGTCAGGAAGCGGGAGTGAACGGTGTCGATGCATGGGCGCATCACGCATCAACGCACATCCATGGTATGGCTGGAATGCAGCGTCCCGCCCAAGCACCTCCAGCGGCGTATCCGCAAGCGACATGTCAGCAAGGGGCGATCAACACGGGCTTCTCGTCCAACCATGCGCATCCGGGCCCAGCGGGCGGCTATATCAACGGTGCTTATGCCGGCTCAGGCTCGCGGAATAGCAGTCGAGCAAGCTCTCAGCGCGGCGGCACAGGCGGTGGCCGCTCGGCCCGCGACGATGCAGTGAGCGTGGGCTCGGTCTCGTCAGCTACCTCATCCCGCTCGGCGAGCTTTAGTGGTGTCAGCGCAAACGGCAGCTCGACGCCCGCAAATCCTGCGACGAACAACACAGCCACCCCAAAGCCATCCGCGATATCGCATCCCTCCCTCCCTGCTAGGCCCTCCTGGATCGGCGCGGCCAAGAGCACGGCTGACAGAGCCGCGTGACATGCTCGTTCCCCCCAAAAGCACATTCGCAATCCAGAGAGCGTGGTTTCGTCCCATTGCGTTCGATGGCATTTCCAGGGTCCTTAAGGTCCATCCGGTGACAGCATTACATGGCTGGAGGTTGTGCGGTCCTGTGGGAGCGGTGGGTGTGGGAGGCTAGAGTTTCATGTACTTGTGTACGCATTCTTGCCAGTCGGAGTCGACGATGGTGAGAGCGGCTTTGGAGGAGCGGTTGGAATCGACCTGGTCGTAGGCGTTCCACCACCAGGAGTGAGTTTCGTGGTCAGGATCCTGGGGGTTGGCGTTTGAGCCTGGTCTGCCCAAGTTCCAAGGTTTGTCGAGGATGTAGTGTACGTTGACTGCGTCGGTGTCGTGCCAGATGTTGGGATGGACGAGACGCAGTTTCTTGAGCGCATTGTACTTGTAGGGGAGGTACTTGATCCTCCTCTTGGGCGTGTTGAAGAAGTCGGCCAAGAAGTCCTGATCGGGAAAGCGGTACTCGGGAATCTGCGGATCGGTGTGGATGGTTTCGATCATCTCGTCCATCGTCGCGCGCGACGGCGTCAACAAGACCAATCCCGAGTTGATCAGCCTTCCCGGTCTCGCCGTCTCGGGCGTGGGTTGAACCACCGTCGCCGCATCAGCAGCTTCCGGCAAGGTCTGAGCGGTGAAGCCACAGTTCTCGGGGATCCAGTCCGAGGGATAGGTCGCGATCCGATTCGGATTGCACGTGCATGCCCAGCTTGCAGCAATCCACTCCTCGCCTCCCGACGACGAAGCCGGAAACGTCGGCGGCTGGAGGAGGTCGTCCATGTTATGTCGGACGAGCATGTCCGAATCGACGAGAGCGACACGGTCGTATTCGGTCAGCTCGAACGCGCGCAGCTTGGTCCAGACCTCGTTGAACCGCGCATACGCCAGCCCCGTAGCCGTCGAGGCGGGATAGATCGGCTCGATCTCGCGGATCACCACGCGGCCCTCGGGCAGCATCGAGGAGAGAAGCGCACGTGCGCGTTCGGAGAGCTTCGAAGTCGCCATGATGACCAGCGGATAGCGAGAGCGGTGCTCGACGAGCAGCGTATGCGCAAACACCACCACACCCGGCAGGAGGTGCTCCGACGTCAGCAGCGTCGCCCAGGCACACCGCGCTCCGTCGCCGTTGGTTTCGTCGATCGACATGCTGCACTGATCCGTTCCGAGGCGTCGGGTCCGCGTTCACGTGTATGTGAATTGCGTGGTGGGGGTAAAGGCAAAGTGGGCGCCGGAATGACCTTCGCGCGAAGGTCCGAGCTCAGGGTACACGATGCAACTCCACGGATCTCGGACTGCCCCAGCGACTGTGGGCTGATCCAATCCGATCGACCTGCATGCAGCCCGACGCATCTGATCTGCACCTGGCCTGCAACCCGCTCCATCGGCATCCAACACCTCGAATTTCCGCAAACCTCCACCTCATTTCTCTGATTCAAACCTAATCCCACCCGATCCTTCCACCCCGAACCGGCAACAAATCCAAGATGGCACACGACACCAAAAGTGCGCAAAGTTCCCTTAGCCCCTTTACTGAGCCGGAAACCCCCATCATTCCACCCGGGCATCCTACTTGCAAACAAAGGGCAGCCCGCCGTCTAACCCAGCAAAAGGTGGACAGAGGAAGGATAAAAAGCATGACAAAAAGAGATGCCTCCTAGCCGACTCGAACGACTGACCTCTTCATTACTAGTGAAGTGCTCTACCGCTGAGCTAAGGAGGCAAATTTCGATGTGAGGCCGCACGGAAATTGCACATATAGTTCTTTGGTGAATGTGCATCCTTTCACATTAATTTTATAGATTAACATTAATTTCATAGATCCCGTTTACATGCATGCTTTCATTTGTCGACTTCATATCTACCCCATCTCTCCAACAGTGCCATGTAGCGCAAGCATCAAGATCAAAGCATTCTCGTCGGTATCGGCCTGTGCTTCGCCACAGGAGGCAAGAGCAGTGTCTCAGAACTTGCTCTGGGGACCGATGAGCTTGAGCTGCTGTCGGACGCCGAGGTCGATCATCACGTCCTCGCTTCCGCCGGGTACGGTAAGCGCTGCGAGCCAACACACAGAGGGGTCGATGGTCAGCATGGCAACTCAAAGGATGTGAGAAGCTTTGAGGCTCACCTTTGACTTCGCGCCAGATGCGCTCGATGCGTTCGCCCGTGCCGCCCTTGGTGAGGCCCATGCCTCCGAGCAGGTGCACCGCCTCGCGCACCACCTTCTCGAGGACGATGCCCGCGTGCGCCTTGAGCAGCGCACACGTGCCGCCGGTCAGCGCGTTCGACTGCGCGATGCTCATGTTGAGCTGCTGGAAGACGACGCTCTCGGTCCAGGCCTGCAGCGCCTCGACCTCGCGCGCCATGTGGCCGATCTTGTGGCGCACCACGGGCTGCTCGATGAGCTTCTTGCCAAACACCTCGCGACGGCGTGTATGGGCGATGGCATCCTCCATACATACTCGAGAATAGCGCAGTGCAGTGAAGGCGATCGTAAGCCGCTCGTGGTTGAAGTTATAGAAGACGTGGCGAAGCCCGTCGCCCTCCTTGCCGATCAGGTTCTCTACGGGCACCTTGACGTCGTCGAACTCGACGATCGTCGTTCCGGAGGCTCCTCCAGGCAGCATTTTCATCTGCTTGGTTGTGAGACCTGGCCCGCGTTCGATCATAAGCAGCGAAATTCCATTCGAATCGCCCGCCTTGCCCGACGTGCGAACTGCAGTCGTGAACCAGTCCGAATAGATGCCGTTCGTGATCCACTTCTTGCTGCCGTTGACGAGGTAATACTTCTTGCCGTTTTCCTCGATCAGCGTTGCCTCGGCACTGAGGTTAGCCACATTGCTGCCTGCCAGGGGCTCAGTAATAGCAAGGCAGATGCGCTTGCGGCCCGAAAAGATCTCAGGGAGCCAGCGTGCCTTCTGCTCGTCGCTAGCAAAGTGCATGATCGGCCCCGAACCGTAGGTCAGTCCGCCAATCAGACCCATGAGCACTGGACTGGCGCATCGGTTGAGTTCGTCCCAGATAATGTAGTCGTGGATGTTGTTCCACTCCTCCATCGGAATGCCAGCCGGAAGACTGACGCCGGCGCCCTTGGCGATCTTGGCGATGCTTGGTTCCACATGCACGCCCGTGGCGAAAGCGAACAGCACACCGTCCTTGGCGGCACGCTGGTATGCTTCGTCATCGTTGATTACGCCCGCCTCCTCGTATTTGGCGCCGAGCTTGATCAGCACCTCATCGCACCACACGCGGCACCATTCGCGCAGCTGAACGTGCGATGGCGACGTGAAGATTGATGAAGGCAGGCCCTGGATCCAAGGGGCCTCGGAGAAGGGTACGGTGGGCTTGGTCAGCTTGGCAGCGGATGTCATGGTTTTGATACGACTGTGAGGTTGGAGTGAGATTGGTATGAGGTGATGGCACGGAGCGAGGAGTTGCTCCTGGAAAGTTGTGCACTAATCAACACCCACGGACCCTGTCCTCGGGCTCGCCACTCAGCCAGCGCAGCGCTGGCCGTGCGCGGCTAAAAGTTGCCCTCTCACGTTCTAGCCAGCGTCGCGCGCCGGCTCACAGATGCATCCGATGAACCGGTGAGCTGCAGCCTTCCGACCTAACACCTCGGAACAATTTTCTCGGAACACGGATTCCTTCTCTCCACACGCGGGCTCAGCACCCTGGACGACTTCAGCTCAACTTGTGCCTTCCAACGTCACCCACCATCATAGACACTGGCGTCATGTCCAAGAAGCAGCCGCTTTCGGTGGCCGAGATTTTGGAGAAGCAGAAGCGAGAGGCGGCACTCAAGCCTCGCTTCCTCTCCAAGGCCGAGCGAGCCCAAAAGGCACAGCGCGAGAAGGAGGAGGAGGATCGCAAGCTTGCCGAGAAGAAGAAGCAAGATCTCCAGAGACGGAAGGAGCTCGAGGCCCAAGCTCGGTCTGTAGCTTCATCTTCCAGGCAGTCCGATCGCTCGCAATCACGACCTGCTGATCGTCACCGCCATGATACCAGCGAGCTCGACTATGGCCCCGCCGATGCAAGGCACCACGTCCGGTCCTCTACAAACGGCCGCAATCACGGCAGCAACGGAGCACACGCTGCAGATGAAGCATCTCGCAATGCGACATCGAGCAGCGAACTCGAAGACACATCCGGTGCGCCGCTGACAGAGGCGGAACAGGATGCGATCCGAAGGCGCTACCTGGGCCTCAAGGAGGACAAGAAGAAGCCAAAACGAAAGCCCACAGACAAAAAGTTCGTATTCGACTGGGGCGAGGACGACGACACGGGCACCGACTCTCTGGCCGTGCAGATTCAGTCGGCTGCACAACATGCTGCGCCATCGCATCTAAAGGCGAACGGCGCCAATGGCAGCTCGGCTGCGTCGACGCACCTGGACCCGCTCGAAGCGTCGCTGGGACGAGCAGCCAAACGGTTCGATGACAAGCACTGGAGCGAGAAGACGCTCGAGCAGATGAAGGAGCGTGACTGGCGCATCTTCCGCGAGGACTTTGGTATCTCGGCGCGCGGCGGCAACATCCCGCGTCCGCTGCGCTCGTGGCGCGAGTCTTCGATACCCGCGACGATCCTGGCGACGATCGATGAGATCGGTTATGCGGAACCGTCGCCCATCCAGCGGCAGGCGATTCCGATCGGACTGCAGAACCGCGATCTGATCGGCATCGCCGAGACGGGTTCGGGTAAGACGGCGTCGTTCCTCGTCCCCATGCTCGCCTACATCTCGCGTCTGCCCAAGCTCGACGAAAACACCAAGGCGCTCGGACCGCAGGCGCTGATCCTCGTGCCCACGCGCGAACTGGCACAGCAGATCGAGGGCGAGACCAACAAATTTGCGCCGCGACTTGGGTTGCGGTGCGTGTCGATCGTCGGTGGCAGGGACATGAACGACCAGGCGTATGCGCTGCGCGATGGTGCCGAGATCATCATCGCCACACCGGGAAGGTTGAAGGACTGCATCGAGAGGCATGTGCTCGTGTTGAGTCAGTGCACCTACGTCGTCATGGACGAGGCGGACAAGATGGTCGATATGGGTTTCGAGCCCCAGGTCAACTTCATCCTCGACTCGCTGCCCGTGTCGAACCTCAAGCCCGACTCGAGCGTGGCCGAGGATCCGCTGCAGGACGGGGTGGGGAGGTACAGGGTGACGATGCTGTACTCGGCTACGATGCCGCCGAGTGTCGAGCGCATGGCACGCGTGTACCTGCGACGACCGGCGACGATCACGATCGGAGATGCCGGACAGGCCGTAGCGAGTGTTGAGCAGATTGTCGAGTTTGTCGCTTCCGAGGACCAGCGTCGTCAACGTCTCGTCTCGATCCTGCAGAGATCGTCGCATCTCGTACCGATCATCGTCTTTGTCAACCAGAAGAAAGCGGCCGATATGCTCTCGACGCAGCTCGCACGGGCCGGCTTCTACGTGTCGACGCTGCACTCGGGCAAGACGCAGGAACTGCGTGAAGAGGCTCTCGCCCATCTTCGCGACGGCACCACGCAGGTGCTTGTAGCGACCGACTTGGCAGGTCGTGGTATCGACGTACCCAACGTCGGACTCGTCGTCAACTACGCCATGCCCAACAACATCGAGGCCTACATCCACCGCATCGGCCGCACGGGCCGTGCGGGCAAACGCGGCACCGCCATCACCTTCCTCGACCAATCCGACGCCGACCTCTTCTACGACCTCAAACTCGAACTCACAAAGTCCAAACTCAGCTCCGTACCCCCGCAGCTCGCACGCCATCCCGCCGCACAACATCGTCCCATCAAAGACGCCAAGCGCAAACGCGATGACGAAGGCTAAACAAAGCACCCCATCCACCTCTTGCACGATCGAATAGAAGAGATTTTGTGAGCGGGTTGACGAATGCGCAGGTCTGTGCACGTTGGCAGTTACGATTTCTGCACCACTACCAGTGCGTCCCACCAGCGCATGTCGAGTTCGGGCACGCTGACTCCGGCCGCATCCGATTGCGCATCTTGCTCCATCGTGTCGGGAGCGAGGGCGGCTTGCTGGTCGGCATACCACTTGACGAACCAGCGGAAGAACTTGACTGCCTCCTGCACCTTGTTGCTGAGCCAGCACGTCTTTGCGAGCAGCAGCAGCGTCTCGCCCTGCACCCTCGCCTGCATCTGCTCCTCCGCCTGGTCCTTCTTCGCCTTCTCCGCCGCTTCCGCCTCTGCACCACCATCACCACCACCCCTGGGTTGTGCTTGCGATTCTGCTGCCTTGCCCTTTGCCCCCTTTGCGTCGTTGCCACTGCCTGCCGTGCGTGGGTTGGGCTTGAGCGCATTGCTGACGAGGTTGAGCTCGCCGAGAGCGCGCACGTGGTCGTTGAGCAGCAGCAGGATGGTTCCGAGCACGAGGCGGAGGCTGGTGCTGCGGAGGCGGACGCTGGGCTCGGCATGGCGCGCCACCTGCTGCAGCTCCGGAAGCGCGAGCACGGCGCCCACCGTCTTGACGGCGTGCTTGAGCTGCGCCTTGTTCTCGGGCGTGAGCGCCTTGACCGTGGTGGTGTGCGCCTTGGCGAGGCGCTCGAGCATGTGCACATGGTCCTGGCTCGCCGCCGCCACGGCTGCGGCCGAGGGCAGCCGCAGCGTCTCGCGCATCGCGCGATGCGGGAACGCCAGCGCCAGCAGCGCATCCACCATCATCCCTGTCACCAGGTCCGCGCGAAAGAACGGCGATTCGAGAATCATCTTCTCCCTCGCCTTGCCCGCGGTCCTAGCCACGCCGTTCGACCCCTCCGCTTTGCTCGACTCGACTGCCTCTCCGTTCTTGCTGTTCTTGTCGTCTGTGGCTGCAGCCGTGTTGCTCGTGCCTTGCGACCGAGTCGAGAAGCTGCTGTCCTCCGTCGCCAGGTCCGAGCTCGGTGCTGCGCTCAAATCGATGTCTCGTGTTTCGCTCGACTCGAGACGCGCCTTGGCACCCGAGAGCTGCTTGCGGATCTCGGGTTGGTCCTCGTCGAGCTCGATGCTGGCTGTCCAGTCGACGATGGCGCGGTTGAGGTAGTTGGCTTCGGTGCGGGGCTTGAGCGCGGCGAGGCGGAGGTTGATGAGACCTCGCAGGTTGTGCGCGTCGATGCGGAGGGAGACGTTGCGCTCGCCATCGCGCTCCTTGAGGATGCGCAGCGCCGAACTTAACAGGTCTTTGGCGCTTCGTGCCGCAACCTCCTCTTGTGGGGCGTCGTCGGCGTCGGATGGCTGAGCCGGATCGTAGCGCTGACCGGCGCGCTGTATGAGGCGTTCCGGATTGGTGTCTGGATTGAGTGCTTTGGAGAGAACGACGGTGATCTCCTTGCTGTCCCGAGAGGTGCGTACACCTTGGGACTGGCGCGTGCGCAGGTCCTCTAGACAGGCCGCGCGGAACTGTCGTCCCGTCTGAATCAATTGATCCTCCTCGAACTCTGGCAGCGGCGACGAGGATGCGGTGCTGGCAGACGCGATCCTCTGGCTCCAGAAAGACGAAGTGGGCGGCGAGGCGTCTGCGGCACCCGGCGGGGGCGCGGGGATGTGGCGAGGCTTGGCTGCGTGGCGCGAAGCGAGGTCGCAGAGCTGGTCGCGATCCAAAAGCTCAATCAATTCCAGGTCTGCTTCGGTGCCGAGGGTGAAGCGGTGCTCGAAGCGAGAGCATGCTTGGATATAGGCGATGCGGGTGAGTTCGAGCGAGTGCTTGAACTCAACGCCCCACTGATACTTGCTGGAGACCTTGGAGAGCTGTTGCCAGTCGGGATCTTGGGCGATAAGTCCGGCATTCTGCCTCTCCTCGTAGACGTAGTCATTGATCGCGGTGGTGTCGAGACGGAAGTCGTCGAAGGGCGGAGACGACTGCAAGTTTTCGAGGTCGGATTCGAGGCTGATGAGCGCATCGTCGGCGCTGCCGGCTTGGGCGCGCGAGGAGCGGTAGTGGTGAAGCAGCGAGACGAAATGGCCAAGCGCACGGTCGCGCGCATCGGACCTGCGCTCGAGCACAATTTCCTCGACCTCGAGTTCCTCCTGCAGCTCGCCGATGGCGGCAGGCGAGTACCCTTCCTGGATGGATTCGGTGACATGCCAGTAGACGAACGGCTCGAGACCTTGCTGGAGCTGGGCGAAGATCGCCGCCTTGGCGCACTTGCTGTACACGCTCTGCATGCTGAAAGTGTACGGATGAGGTGGGCAAGAACGAGGGGATCTTGGGGACGCCCCGCCTTTTATCGATGTAGGGGATAATGAAGCTCTGGCAAAGACGAGAGGGCCATGGACGGTGCCAGCCGAGCACCCATGCCTGATGAAGGAGACGGCAAGGAGACCCAGATGATGAGCAGAATGACAGGTGGGCCCTCTTCATTTCGAGGCTGATGAGCCGCATCCTGGCCCAAGCCTCCACTCCATCAACCAACACCTTGGAAGCGGCGCGCCTGCAGGTGCAGGTGAAGCTTCCGTGCGCCGAGCCAAAATTGGAGGTGAAGCTCGCACCGGAATTGCCGAAAATGAAATCAAATGTTAGAGTGCTGGTGCTTTCATGGACGAGCCGTGTCACGTGAAGGAGGCAGTCGGTGCAGGCGCTGCATCGCGTGAAGCCGAGAGGTTCTCTGCCGGACGGCGGTTGCTCATTTTGGGCTGCAGCCAAAGGAAGGCGCCAAGGCGGGAGGAGAGCAACACTTGGAGCTTGGACAGCGCAACCGCCCAAATTGCCGAAACAGTCACTCTTGAGACACGCATCATCGTCTCGACTCGGCCTCGCACCCCTCTCCTTCTCACCTGCTCGACCACGGGACCGATTACACTGCCTTCGCTCGCCAGGATCCGCACCGTCTCGGCCTCATTCCCCATCTTGCAGTCCGCTGCTCCAACCTTGTCCGGACACCCTCCTCTTCCCCATCCCATCCCTCGACGATCGTTCGAAGCAACCCCGCAAAACGGCTCCATCTTCCGCCGACGCTGTGCATCCGGCTTCAGTGCTCATCCCCGCCTTTCAGGCCCGCAGCGGCTCCGCCAATCCTCACCTGTGCTCGGCTCTAGCTCACCAGCGTCTCAGCTCATTGTCAGCGAACACCCGGACCGTCACCGCCACAGCGACGCTATGAACGCATACAACAGCGGCTCAACACTATCCGATGCGCCGCCTGGCCAGGGCCAGATCCAGCAGCTGCCCGGGCGTCCCGTGATCGACCTCAAGAAGAAGCTCGTCGTCGTCGGCGACGGTGGCTGCGGCAAGACGTGTCTGTTGATAGTCTACTCGCAGAACCGATTCCCCGAGGAGTACGTGCCCACCGTGTTTGAGAACTACGTGCCCATCATCCAGTTCGAGGGCAAGACCATCGAGCTCGCGCTCTGGGACACGGCGGGTCAGGAGGAGTACGATCGCCTCCGTCCGCTATCGTATCCCGAGTCGGACGTCATCCTCATCTGCTTTGCCATCGACTTCCCCACCAGCCTCGCCAACGTGCAGGACAAGTGGTTCCCCGAGATCAACCACTTTTGCGAAGGCGTGCCCATCCTACTCGTGGGTCTTAAGACCGATCTGCGAAAAGACCCCAACAGCCTCGCAATGCTGCAGGCGCAGGGCATCAAGCCGGTCTCGCCCGCTCAGGGGCAACAGGTCGCAGACGAGATCGGCGCAGCAAAGTACGTAGAGTGCTCCGCAAAGACAAAGGACGGCGTGCAGAACGTCTTTGACTCGGCCATCAGAGAGGCGTGCCGCAAGAAGGGCTGGGCAAGGAGAGCCGCAGGAGCAACGTCGGGTGGCGGCAAGAAGAAGTGCGTCCTCCTATAGCCAATCTCTCGTCCCTCTATCGTCTGCATCTATCACGTACAGCAGCGCGGCAAGTCGAGCGGGCGAGCTGGTGTCGCCATCCAGGGCCGCTGTCAGAGCGGACCGTGGTCAACGCCAAGCACTGCCCGTCCCCTTCCACCGCGCCCTCTGCTTCCCGCCCTTGCCCCGCTTCGGCTTGCATCCCTACATGTTTCGCCTCCTCTGGTCGTGCGCCGCCGTCACCGCCCATCGCATCTGTCTCTCTGCTCCTCGCACCGCTCCCGCCAAGTCGCGTCCATCCCGTTGCCTCCCCCCCCCCCCCCCCCCTCTTGTACATATACACTTTCGCCCTGCGCATGTTCATCTGCATCACTATCCTATACACCCAGGTTCATCGAGATCGAATCGTTGGCCGTGAAACGATGGCGCTGAATGATGCATTGCAGAGGTGCAGGACCGAGGGTTTCAGTAGTAGCCGACCGTGTGTAAGATGGCGTGTGGATACGACTGCTGGTGATGTTCCAGGATGCCGTCCATCTCGGTATCGATATCTTGCGAGTTGGCGATCTACATCAATGGTCCACCGAACAAGAAGGCGGAGAAAGCATCAGAATTCGAGCCGCGCTAGCTCTTCTCGGTACTCGGCTGACTACTTACTGCGTTTGCGAGGTCGAGGATGGCCTTTCCTGCGGCGACGGCTTCTTCGTGGTTGTCTTTGATCTCGACGTTGATCACGTGTACCGGTCTGTTCAATTCGCCGCCTCGGTTGAAGAGATCCTCGCATACGGCGTCGAAGCACCTCTCTTCGCAGGTGATCACGATGTCTGCAGTGAATTTGGTCTCCTGCCATCTCTCCGGTGCTCTCTTGACGTCCTTGTTCCGGTTGAGCATGGTCATCAAGCCGTTGGCCCAGTACAGTCGCGGGTCTTTGCTGTTGAGGTCGTCGATGATCTCGGTATACGCAGTGCCAAAGGGATAGATGTTGGGCAGGTTGATCTTGGGCCCGGGCAGGCGCACCGCAGAGCCTGTGCCGGCAGACGTGACGTTGAAGCCCGACTTGGCCAGCAGCGAGTGCGCCGCCATCGATCGGTTCTGGTTCGACGCGCACACCACGCAGAACATGATCGAGCTGTTCGGCGTCGCCCCCGCGACGACGCCGTTCACCCCGGTCGCATCGATCACGCCACCACCAGATGCAGATGGTCCAGGTGGATACGGTGGTGTGGTTGAGGAGGACGATGGCCCCGCATTGGCTATTGTCGACATTGTCGCTGTTTCTCGTCGTCGCCGGGCTGAAATTCGGGAGCGAGCGGGCAGATGAAAGGTCGTGCCTGAATGACTTTCTGCTGCAGCAAGTGAGTGCGACGAATGGCGTGCGGTAATGCAATGGTGGCCCCGAGGTGTTTGCGATAGATCGAGAGTGTGTGTGGAACGTGCGAAGATCGAGTCGAGAGGGTCAGACGAACCTCATGCACATCTGTCAACGGGTGGAGATTTCAACGCGGGTCCAGGCACGCTCTAACATCCCACACAATTTTCGTGTTCCCAGCTCGGAGCCTCAGCCAGTCGAAGCGACCTCGAATAGGCAGAGAACTCAATCACACTCACCGCCCCCACGCTCTCGACTCTGTCTTGCCCTGCTTACAGATGCGTTGCATTCGTGTACCCGTGATCTGGTTGTGGACTGTTCGCTAGCGATCCGCTGCGACTGCTACGCAGCTGGCATGCTGTCATCTGGCTGTGCACTTTCATCAAGCTTGACGCGCTTGGAGTCGGGTTGCTCCTTGTCTGCGGAGTCGTCCTCGATCTGTGTCCGTTTGGCGCCTTCGGTCGCGCCCTGCTCTTCACCGTTCTGCTGTCCTACATCTGTCTGCTTCCGTGCCTCTTGCACGGCGAGGAACTGGGAGCGCATCTGAAGCGCATGGGCCTCTCCGAACACGCGAATGGCGTGCAGGATGCAGCCTGCGGTGCTGCTGGTGGTCATCTCGGGATGCGTGCGGCCGGGGAGCACCTGGTACTTTCGCAGCCAGGGCTCGGTGACGCTGATATTGACGAACTCCTCGTCGGAGCGCAGAGCAGCCTGGGCCTCGACGAGCGGCTGCAGGTACGGGCTGTGCACCACGACGCTCGCCGAGCCGCCGAGATGCGGCTTGAGCCGGCGCAGGATGCTCATCGGGTCGTAATGACAGGCGATCAGAACCGCATCAAAGTCGCCGGCAAACAGCTCCGTACGCACGCGGTCGACCTCGCGAAAGTTGGCCTGGCGCTTGCGCGTGCGTGACTTGTCCTTGGATCCCCTCCCTTCAGCATCAGCCGCCGGAATATCTTGCTGCGAAAACACGGGAGCGTAGTCGCGCTCGGTCGCCGCCCAGTGAAGCACCTTGAGCACGCCGTTGGACACCTCGGGCGCCAGGTTGAAGTAAGGCAGGATATCGAACGACGGCGGCGACTCGGCATCGTTGATCGCCACCACCGTACCGTCTCCGCCCATCCTCTCGAGTATGGAGCCCACGAGCAAGCCCGAGACGCCATCGATGACCAGATACCTTCCGCCGGGGCGAACGCTGCCAAACGAGAGCATCTGACTTAACGCATCCCTGCGGATGTAGCGGATCTTCTCGGCCGACTTCTCGAACCAGAAGTCGCACACGTTGCCGAAGTCCGGCTGAAGGGGTGTGAAGAGCTTGAGGTGCTTCTGCTCCTTACGCGCCACATACTTGGCCTGCGAGTAGACGGTGCGGTTGGCGAACGACTCGGATCCAGCCAACTGCTGTTCGATGATCTCGCGGCCGGACAAACCCTGCTTCTTGAGCTCCTGGATGTCGACGTACGTGAGCTTCTGTGCGGACCCATCGTCGTTGATGTGTTCGTTGGTGGCTTTCGTCTCGACCGCCTCGCTCGCCTCCGTCTCGATATCACCCAGGGTGCGGTTGACGACAAGCTTGAGCGATCCTCCGCTGCTTGGCGCTGGCTTGGCGCTCTTGATGCCGTTCTGATGAGCTGCGTCAGCCGAAGGTGGAGGAGCTTCGGCTTGGATCTCGTACGTAAAGCCGTATGGCATGCCGATCAGATCGTCTGCGCGGAAGCTGCCGAACTTGCCCAGGCTCACCTGCCTGCCTGGGACGATCTCGGCGGCTTTGGTGCGGCCCGAAGGCATCTTGAGGATGACGGTCGAGTTCGACTCGATGTAGTGCAGACGCTTGCGCAGCTGATCCGACGTCAGACGAGCGGCTTGCGAGTTGCGTGCATGTTGGTTTGCCTTCTTCGGCCGCGATGCTTGCTTGCCGTGGCTTGGCTTGGGCCTGGAGTTGCTCGGACCAGCCTCGACTTGAGCTGGTGTGCTCACTGCGGAGGCGGCGGAAGCTGCCGCTGCTTCTGAGGACATGATGGCGCGTTGAATGAGTCGACCCGACGGTTGAGACTCTGACTGCCGGATTGGATGCGAAGGAAAGAGCAGTCCTGATCGAGAAGCGATGGCTGATTGACGGCAAGAAGAAAGTGTGAGGGTCGGCTAAGCCGAGTTGTGCTGCTTCAAAAAAATGTCTTCAGCGAAACAGTGCACTTTTTTAAATTGTTAGGTTGCAATCCGTTGCCTCCACCCCCAGCTCTCCATGCTCGGCAGAGAAGACCAAGCACGGGCCGGTCCTCCTTTCGACTCTTCGCATCTTGACAGCAACATCCTCGATCTTTGCGCGTCTTGCCATCGGCCCCTGAGCACACGACACGATGGACGCAGATTCGAGCCTACCCGCTGTCCCCTACGACAAGAAAGCCGTCTACACGGCGCTCACCGAGTTCGACGAGTCGGACCCCGAGTTTCAGGCGGGCATCCAGACCATCATCGGGCCCATGCAGTCCTCCAGCGTCCCTCCGGCCCAGATCGAAGAAACCAAGAAGCGCGCCAAGGTCTTCTTCTGGTCGCAAAAGACCGGCAACCAGGTCGACTACGCTGACTACACAGCTTGGCTGGCCACCAGATCTATGCCGACTTCTGAGGTCAACGGGACCACAGTCGATGCTTCGGCATCCGCCTCTTCCGAGACACAAGCAGGAGCTTCGCAGGAGGTGAAGGCCGGTACGGAAAAGCAGCCATACCCGGCATCATTCGATGCGATCGTGGAGCTGATCACCACTGGCAAGACCGACCAGATCCCGGGAATCCGCGATATACCCCTCAAGATCAACGAAGAGCCCCCAACCCAGCCCTCCATGAACCGACCTCTGAAGCCGTGGGAGAAGGCCGGCACCGCTCCAGTCGAGCTCGCAGGGTCTCAAGACCAACAGGCGCCACCAGCAGATTCAGCAGCGACAGAGCAAGACAGCACTCCCACATCATAACCATCCTTAGTGAATGCATGCAGAGGATGGCAGTTGGCGTATGATCTCCTGCATTGCTTCCAATCGCGCAACCAGCACGAGACATGAGCGACAGAGTGCTCGCTCATTTGTCCTTAGGTCTGCGAGTGAAGAAGCTGTTCAGACTCTGTTGACCCTTCTTGGCCGGGGTCGGTGTGGCGCCCGACGACTTTCGCGCCGAGGCGTTGGTGGGTGCCGGTGTAGATTTGTTCGAGCTGGCAGCTGGAGCCGTGGGCGCAGGACTGGCCGAGGCCGATGTCGATGTCGACCTCGACTCGGCGGCCGGCTTTGACTGCACCTTTGCACTGCCACCACCACCTCGCTTGGATCCCGTAATGACAGGAGCATCCGACTCTTCCGACGAGTACGACTCGTACTCGTCGACGGTCTTGGTGACCGTGTAGCCGCGCTCGTCCTTGCTCCGCACCTTCTTCGTTCCGATCTTGCGCTTTTTGCGCACACGTCGCTTGGGTCCGGCCGGTGCATGCCCAGATCCGTTCATGGTCTCCGTCACCGTAGACGCAGCCATGTCGACGTCCGGATCCGCATCCTTGGCCTGCTTCGTGGCAGCTGCTCCGCTCGAGTCGACCACCTGCACCTCGTCGTCGTCCGTGTCCATCATGGCTTCGAGCTGCTTGCGCTGTGCTGCCTCTTGCGTCTTGCTCTGCGAGCGGGCATCCGCGCGCTTGCCCGATCCTCTCGGCGCAGCTTTCGCCGCTTCTGCCATGACGACATCATCATCCTCGCCCTCGTCGTCCGCCTGGTCGTCGGCATATCCAAGCTTCTCAGGCTTTTCGTCTTCCTCGTCATCATCGTCGTCGATCGCAATGGCTTTGCGGCTCCTGCTGCTGTCTTGGTCTTCTTCGTCCTCATCATCGCTGCCGAGCAGTGCTTCCCTCGCGGACCCGCGTTTTGCGGCGGTACGTGTGTTGGCCGCCGCTTCCTTCTTGGCCGCTGCTGGTTTCGATTCGGCTTCCTTGGGCTTAGCTCGGCTCCAGTCGAGGCCGCCGCCCTTCTTTCCGCCGGACGCTGTTGAGCTGGTCGTAGACTTGGCCGCACCAGCTGCTGCTGGCTTGAGGTCTTGCGCTGCATTCTCCGACTTGATTGCACTGGCAGCAGCAGACTCAGCCTCCTTCTTGACCTGAATCGCCGGAGCGCTCGGTGCGCCAAGGCTCGGAATGGTCTTCGAAGGATCGTAATTGTCTCTGATGGAGCGGTCGATGACGACGCCGAGGTCCGCGCCTCGATTGGTCTGCTGCCAGACATCGACGTACTTCTGCTGCGAGTGCAGGTCGTGCGTCACAGCTGTGAGCTGAGTGACATCGCGCAGACGGCCTGACGAGACCGAGTAGATGTGGCACGACGTCAGCTCGTCAAAGCTCGCCTTGGCTTCGTCGAGCTTGTCAGCGGGGACAAGACGGACCAACTGGTTCGGTGCGTCTTTTGGTCTTAGACGGCCGGTAGCGCGCTGGTCGAGATAGTTGCGCGGAGAGTATGAGGACGAAGATGCGCGTGTCGAAGACGAAGCCTCGGGCTCAGCAACTGCATCCTTGTCTGCTGCCTCCTCCGCCGCAGCCGCCCGTCTGGATCGACCAATGAGGATGTAGGTCGCGTCGAGCGCTTCCTTTTCTCCGTTCGAATCGAAGAAGGTGTTGAGGGCCGCCTTGGCATCGTCTACATGGATGCGGAGCTCTCGACTGAGGAGTCGGTATGTGATGACCTTCTTGTCGCGTAGGACCCACGATGTCAAGAAGGCCGCTGCGTCTGGCGAGGCACCCATGGCTCGCCGAAATGCTAGCCTCAGTGACGACCGACAGCTCTACTCGGCGAGTACCACGAGCTCTCTTTCTATGTGGCAGGTATCGTGAGTGCAGCGGAGCGTATGTGGACCGGTCGAGATGTGCAGGGCACAGGTAGATGGGGGCTGGATGTGCGAGCAAGGTGGAGAGAGCCTACCAAGGCCACTTTTTGGAAGCTCGCCAGGCGTCGGCGCCGGTCCGCCGCGCTGATTTACGCGTGTTCGCCCCAGCGCGTCAGACCAACACCTCGACTCTTTGGCCACAATTCCAGCCTGTCAGACCTCTGCTTCCCACATGTATTAGATCGACCTCCTCGTCTTGAATCGATCACGCGCACCTGGCCAGTGCTGCCAACACTCCACACGAAACCAACACGCGAAGAAAAGTCAAAGCGCTGTGAGCTGCCACAACTCAGACTTGCAACAACTCAGACTCACTCCGGACGACCTTTCTGACAAGCACCACCACGTATCGACCAGATCTAGAGGTGCCCCTGTTTCGCTCCTCGGACCCATACGCACATCCGGAACATGAGCGACAGCAAAGACAAGGCAGCAGCCCCAGCGCCGGCTGCGGCTGCCGATAGCAAGGTCAATGAGATCGCCTCCGGCATCTCGGGTCTCATGTCTAGCAAGGATGGCGCAGCCAAGCCTGCTACCGACAATGCACCTGCCGCCAAGGAGGATCCGGCGGACTCGAATCTGCGCGAGTCGTCACACGAGGTGCAGGTGACGCTCGCCGACCAGCAGGCGGATCCCAACTCGCCGCTCTACTCTGCCAAGAGCTTCGAGTCGCTCGGCCTGCACGAGAACCTGCTCAAGGGCATCTACGCAATGAAGTACCAGAAACCATCCAAGATTCAAGAGAAAGCGTTGCCGCTGCTGCTGCAGAACCCACCAAAGAACATGATCGGCCAGTCGCAATCCGGAACCGGAAAGACGGCCGCCTTCATCCTCACCATGCTCTCGCGCATCGACTATGCGCTCAAGAAGCCGCAGGCGATCGTGCTCGCACCCTCGCGTGAGCTCGCGCGTCAGATCATGGATGTGGTGCGCACCATGTCCAAGTTCACCGACGTGACCACGTGTCTCTGCTTGCCAGACGAGGTGAAGCGCGGCGAGAAGATCGAGGCGCAGCTCATCGTCGGCACACCCGGCAAGACGTTCGACATGATCAAGAGCAAGGGCATCGAGACGGCGGCCATCAAGGTGTTTGTGCTGGATGAGGCGGACAACATGCTGGACCAGCAGTCGCTCGGCGAGCAGTCGATCCGCGTCAAGAACACGATGCCCAAGACGTGCCAGCTGGTGCTCTTCTCGGCCACATTCCCGCCCACCGTGTACGACTTTGCCGTGCGCATCGCTCCGGGCGCCAACGAAATCCGACTCAAGCAGGAGGAGCTGTCGGTGGAGGGCATCAAGCAGTTCTACATGGACTGCCGCGACGAGAATCACAAGTACGAGGTGCTGGTCGAGCTCTATAACCTGCTCACCATCGGCCAGAGCATCATCTTCTGCGCCAAGCGCGAGACCGCCGACCGCATCGCACAGAAGATGACCGCAGAGGGCCACAAGGTCGACTCGCTCCACGGCAAGCTCGACACGCAGGAGCGCGACCGCACCATCGACGCGTTCCGCGACGGCAAGAGCAAGGTGCTCATCTCGACCAACGTCATCGCGCGTGGCATCGACATTCAGCAGGTGACGCTCGTGATCAACTACGACATGCCGCTCACGCAGACGGGCGAGGCAGATGCCGAGACCTACCTCCACCGAATCGGACGAACGGGCCGATTCGGTCGCAAGGGTGTCTCGATCAACTTTGTGCACGACCAGCAGAGCTGGACCTACATGGACCAGATCGAGAAGGCTCTCCAGTGCCAGATCACGCGAGTCGCGACCAACGATCTCGAGGAGATGGAGTTCACCATCAAGGAGGCGCTCAAGCAGATCGGCAAGTGAGCCTTCCGTACTCGCACGCCGAGCGAGAGGCGATTGCTTCGTGTCGCTCTGGATCCGCCTGCGACTTGGTGGTCGTGGCAGCTTTGACACTACAATCGCACAACATACCCCATCTTGGATCCTGAACCAGAAGTATGACGCTGCGTGACGCATTCAGATTTGTGCGTACCTGCTGAGAGCGATCCGTCGCGGCAGAGAAGGTGCGGCGCGTCATCGTCTCCCTAGGTGGAGCGCGGAGGCCGTCCGAGAGGCAAGGCCCGCTCCCGAGGTATCAGAATTGCTGCATTGCACGACATTGGAAGTCGGTCCGTGTGTAGCCAAGTCCAGTACTGCTACGTATCGAACGACTCTGGCAAAGCAACAGTCTGTCGAGCGTAGCGGTGGCTCCTGGACGTCACCCGAGCCGACGATGCTTTTTGCCACCTCTGTTAGGCCCAAGCTCCGACCTTGATTGAGATGTTGGTTTCGATCGCATTTACGCACCTGCGACGGCGGCACGGCGGAGAGCCGAAGAGGTCCTCGATTTGAAACTCGTTGAAATGCCTGGAATTAGAGGCCGGAGATAGTCCGAATACAAAGACAATCGCGCAGCTGGCCGCAGTCACGGTTGAATTGACGGCGTTCGAGGGTGGCGCGGGTCGCCTGAAAGCCGGCTATAGGTTGGAGCGGGTCCAAAGCCAGGCAAGCCAGGCAGGCCAGGCAGGCCAGGATGGCAAATTCGAGAAACCCTGGCGGACGTCAGCCGCGAGGCTCCGGGCAGCATCCGTTGCCACTCTGGTTCGGAAGAGACTGCGTGTTCGCGTGCTTTCGGCTCGAATTACCGGTTCAGTCGACGTCAAGTGTGGTTGGGCCTGACTGGAATCGTGACTGGCGGTGTGACTGCCAGAAGATCGATGCGCTTCTATCTCCGCTTTTGCGCCAGAACACGCACGCCATCCACCCAGCACCGGCTCAAGTCGTCCGTCCTCCAGCTCCGGTTCTTGGCTATCCTTTCTCCTTAACCTTCATCTACACACCTCACCTATCCAGCTTCGCGCATTCATCCTCGCGCACCAACATCGCTCCTACGCATACGTATATGAGCCTGACCCGTTCGTCTCTGCGCACGGTTTCGTTCAACTCGGCCAACCTCGTCCACCTCGCCAAGCGCACCGCCGCACGCCAGGACCTTTCGCGCCCTTCGCTCCGCGCCTCCTTCGCTACCCACTCGCGCTCGACCAAGTCCTCGTTTGGCTCGCTTCCTCGATCTTTTCGAGCTTCGGCACCTCTCGCAGCGCTTTCTGCCGTCTCGATCCAGTCCGTCGACTCGCTCCGCCACCAACACACCTCGTCCGCGCATTCACAGACTTCAGCCAACATGACTGAGCACGTCAACGGTACCAACGGCACCGCCTCTTCGTCTTCGGGCCAGAAGGTCCACAAGGTCGTCATCATCGGCTCGGGCCCTGCTGGTCACACCGCTGCCATCTACCTGGCGCGTGCCAACCTCGAGCCCGTCCTGTTCGAGGGCATGCTCGCCAACGGCCTCGCTCCCGGCGGACAGCTCACCACCACCACCGATGTCGAGAACTTCCCCGGCTTCCCCGACGGAATCCGTGGTCCCGAGATCATGGACAAGTTCCGCGCACAGTCGGTCCGCTTCGGCACCGAGATCCACACCGAGACCATCTCCAAGGTGGACCTCTCCTCGCGTCCATTTAAGTTCTGGCGCGAATACGCCGAGGACTCGGCCCCCGAGCTCACCGACACCCTCATCATCGCCACGGGCGCTAGCGCCAAGCGCATGCACCTTCCAGGCGAGGACACCTACTGGCAGAGCGGCATCTCGGCGTGTGCCGTCTGCGACGGTGCCGTTCCCATCTTCCGTAACAAGCCGCTGGTGGTGGTCGGTGGTGGTGACAGCGCGGCAGAGGAGGCCATGTACCTCACCAAGTACGCCTCCCACGTGCACGTCCTCGTGCGCAGGGACGAGCTCCGCGCATCCAAGATCATGGCCAAGCGTCTCCTCGCGCATCCCAAGGTGACGGTGCACTTCAACACCGTCCCCACCGAGGCCAAGGGTGACGGCGAGCTGCTCAAGGCGGTGCGCGTCAAGGACACCAAGTCGGGCGAGGAGAGCGACATGGATGCCAACGGTCTCTTCTACGCCATCGGTCACCTGCCCGCCACCTCGCTCGTCAAGGGCCAGGTCGACTGCGACAGCGACGGATACATCATCACCACGCCCGGCACCGCGCAAACCTCGGTCAAGGGCGTGTTTGCCGCCGGTGACGTTGCGGACAAGAAGTACCGACAGGCGATCACCAGTGCCGGAACCGGCTGCATCGCCGCGCTCGAGGCCGAGCGATTGCTTGCCGAGGAGGAGGTGCTCTGATCGATGAAGATGATTTGTTTTAGCATCCAAGCTCGGTCTGTCCGCCTCTCCCAAGCATACCATAGAAAACGACCCTCGGGGCACGGATATCAGGCCTAGTGATCTAGGATACGGACCGCGCAACGAGGCGAGCTCAGTCGGAAACCGTGCTCTGCTCCGTTGTCCCCTGCCTCAGTCGGATTCACGTCTACAGCCCCTTCCTTTGTGCTGGCTCGCTTCCCGTGGCCATCGGCATCCATTGATCACAATAATCATATTTCATGAAACGGCTTCATCCAGTGTGTGCGCTTGTGCAAGTCTTACGACCATGTAGCGACGTGGAAAAGAGGCTGTCGGTCCTGTTGAGAGTTGCGGGTCTGATCTTGTACGGATGTCGGAAGTGGGTGGTCACGTGACGCGATGGGCTCCACGACTGAGTGCGATTTGGGCCTTCTCGTGCGCAACGCAATGACTTTTTCGCGACTTCATACACGGCGCATCCGGTTGACGTTGGCCTGACCGCCTCAAGTCATCCTGCTCTCCCACCTGCTCGCTGCATACCTTTCGTCATTCGCGGTTGCAGTCAGCCCACCTACTGCCCTCAAAGCACGCATCGCTCTCGTTGTCGCACGTGCCTGCACTACTGTCACCGTGTGCCGCAGAATCCGACATTCCACACGAAGCCAAGCTCCATCTCGCTTCTTCTAGCGGCAGCCGCACCTCACCTGGCGTCTATCCGATCAGCACCCTGTATCGCGCTCATTGACTGGACAGTCCGCAGACCAACACCGCTCGCGCTCCCAGGTCATAGCCTTCCTACCACCTTTCGATCGCAACCCTCAGCCACACTAGCTGCGAACCGGCGAGCTTCACGATGGCGTTCTTCTCGTCAGCATCGACGCCGAGCACATTCGGTGCGCGGCCGACGGCTACACCCGGCCAGATCAACACGTCGACGGCGAGCAAGACGACGGGCGACCAGGACCAGGAAGTGACGCCTGGCGCCACGGACACTGTGAGCGGGCTCGCCTTCTCGCCGACGGCCGACTATCTTGCGGCGTCGAGCTGGGACAACAACGTGCGCATCTACCAGATCAACAAGACGTCGCCAACACCCGTGCAGCCATGGCAGCAGTACTCGCACGAGGGGCCCGTGCTGGACCTGTGCTGGAGCACGGACGGGAGCAAGGTGTTTTCGGTCGGCGCGGACAAGGTGTGCCGGATGTTTGACATGAACACCAACCAGCCGACCGTGGTGGCGCAGCACGCGGATACGATCCAGAGCGTACGCTGGCTCAACGTCGCCGGCGGTGTGCTGCTGACGGCGGGCTGGGACAAGCAGCTCAAGATCTGGAAGATCGACAATCCGGCAGTTCCGCAAGCGGTGCACTCGCTGACGTTGCCGGAAAAGTGCTATGCGATGGACAACATGCAGAACGTCGTGGTGGTTGCCATGGCCGAACGCATGGTGCTTGGTTTCCGTCTCGAGGAGACCGGGAGCATCACGCCGTTGACCGAGCAGCAGAGTCCACTCAAGTTCCAGACGCGTTCCATGGCTGTGCTGCCGGATGGTGATGGCTATGCGCTCGGTGGAGTCGAGGGCCGCGTAGGCGTGCAGTACTTCCACGATCCGCCAGACAAGGACAACAAGGTGAAGAAGTTCGCGTTCAAGTGTCACCGTCGCGCCAACGCGGACCATCCGGAAGTGCCGCGCAACGAGGCGCACATCTACCCGGTCAACTGCATCTCGTTCAACGTGCACGGCACCTTTGCCACCGGCGGTGCGGATGGATCCATCAACTTCTGGTGCAAGCAGTCGCGCACGCGTCTCAAGACCATGGAGACAAAAGGCCCCGCCAACGCACCCAAGGAACTGCTCAAGACCAACCCGGCCAAACAACCCATCACCGCCATCGCCTTTAGCCGCGACGCGAGCATCTTTGCCTACGCCGTCGGCTACGACTGGCACAAGGGCTACCAGGGCGCCGGCCAGGTCGAACCCAAGATCTACATCCAACCCGTCAACTTTGAAGACGTCAAGAAAAGGCCTCCCAAGGCCTAGGCTCGAGCGGGACCGAATGAGATCATCATGCCAGAACCCAGTCTGCTGCGTGCGAGAGTGTGGTTGTTTTTTCCATTGCGGATCGAGACACGAGTTTTTGGCGAAAGAGAGAGAAGGATGGATTAGGCCGAGTTGAGGATGAGGTCTAGGACGGCGCGGGCGCGGGAAGGGAGGGAGGGAGCGTAAGCGAAACCGACGAGGGCGTTGACAAAGCTCCAGGAGCGGTGAGGACGCTGGAGCGGGTAGTCGAGCGGAGGGGGGATGCCGGTCTTGAGCAAGCTGAAGAGGCGATCGCGGGTGACGGCCTTTGGCTGGGTCAAGGCGAGCAGACCTTCTGGGCCAGCGAATCTTCCGTATCCACTCTTCTTGACGCCGCCAAAGGGGAGGCCTTGGTTGAGGTAGCTGACGCCAAAGTCGTTGATGTTGACCATGCCGGCGTGGATGCGCTGCGCGACGTACTCGCAATGCGCGCGGGTGGCCGAAAAGACGGACGAGCCCAACGCATAGCGCGTCGCATTGGCGATCTTGATCGCCGCATCCAAGTCGCCCGTCTTGAACGGCATGATGACAAAGACAGGAGCGAAGAGCTCTTCGTTGGCGATGGCCATCTCGGGCGTCACACCCACGAGCAGCGTCGGGCTAAAGTAGTGGCCGTGCTTCCACTTTGGATGCACGTATCGCTTGCCTCCGACGAGCAGCTTTGCTCCGCTGCGTACGGCGTCCTGGATGAGCTCCTCGAGACGTGCGAAGCGCGCATCGGTGATCATGGCGCCCATATCGACACGACCGCCCTGCTTGCCACTCTCACCCCGAGCCGAGGTGCCGAAGGGAGCATCATCCATGAAGCTGCCGAGCTGCAGGTCGCGGATGCGCGGCTCGACGATCGAGACGAGCCGCTCGACGATCGCCTCGTCGACGACGAAGCGTTCAATGCCGATGCAGTTCTGGCCGGCGCCCTGGAAGCAGCTGCGCATGAACGTCGAGCCAAAGTATCTGAGATCGGCATCGCGGAGCAAAATGGCTGGATCCTTGCCGCCGAGCTCGAGCGTGACGGGCGTGAGCTCTTTGGTCGCAGCCTGCGCCACCATCCTGCCCACCTGCTCGGAACCAATGAAGGTGATGTGGGCGATCTCGGCGCTCTGGGTCAGCGCCTCGGCCTCCTCGGGGAAGCAGACGACGAGCTGGACGAGTTCAGGATCGCAGCCAGAGGCGCGGAGACACTCGCGGACGGAATCGACAAAGTAGCTTGCGGACCAGGCGACGAGTTCGCTCGCCTTGACGACGATGGCATTGCCGGCAAAGAGGCTGGCGATGATGGGACCGAGGACGTTGTGAGCCGAATAGTTCCAGCTGACGCAAGCGGCGACGACGCCCATGGGCACATGCCTGACCTCGCAGACCTTGTGGATGAGCAGCAGATTGTTGGGGCGGGTCTCTGTGCGGAGGACGTTTTCGCCGTTGTCGATGGTCCAGGCGAGCTTGCTGCAGGTGGTGAGGAGTTCACCAAAGGCGGCGTCGATGGCGGTCTTACCCGTGTCGCGGGCGGCGACGCGGGTGATGGTCTCTGCGTGTGTGACGACCCAGCGCTGCATGGTGCGAAGCGCCTTCCTGCGGACGGCGAACGACGAGCGGGCCCAGCGGAGCTGCGCCTGGTGCGCGAGCGAGATCTTGCGGGCGATGGTTTCGCGCGTGTCGGCATCGACCTCGCCGATGAGGTAGGCGGTGGCAGGGTCGTAGCAGATGATCTTGCCTGGCTTGCTGGCGTCGCGGATGTGCGGTTTGTCGAGGACGGTGGAGGACCATCCCGGGCGTGCCTGCGCGGGAGCGGGGATGGAGACGGAGACGCCCTGTTCGGCAAGGTAGGCGGTGAGGTAAGAGCCGATGCGCGAGACGAGGAAGATGACGAGACCTGTCAAGAGAAGGCCGGCGGGCGAGCGCACGGCGCCCGAGCGGAGGACGGGAAAGAGCTGAAAGAGGTAGAGGTCGGTTTGGAGGACGAAGAGCTGGATGTGCTTGTGCAGCTGCTCGCCCCAGACCGAGGCGGTCGACGAGAGAGACATGGTGTTCGAGCGTTTGCCAGCGTTCGGATGCAGGCAGTCGTCCTTGAGGTGTGGTGGGAAGGGGGGAAGGAAGGAAGCTCGGCGTTGCGGATTGCAAAGGTGTTGCTCTGCGCGCGTGAGTAGTGTGAGCGTGCGTGTTGGCGTGTTGGTCGGCGCAATTTAGACTTGGCCATGAGAAGAAGATCCGGGACGAGCCAGGGTGCAGAATCGTACGAGCCACATGTTGGCCACGAGGGCGCGTCTGCAGCTGTCAAGCGGCGTGGCTCCGAGTCGAAATTGATCGATTTTGTTATGCCGTCAAGGCCTGAACACAGAAGTCGAAATATCGATCTTGCGCGTCTTGCGACCCACATCTCCGATCCGCTCGGGACTTGTGAGAAAGGCAACGACGAGGTCCAATGCCCTGGACCCAGGAGCTTGGGATGCGTTTAGGTGTGGAAAGTGGCGCAGATGCAAGCAGGGGCGTCTGGAAGCGCTACGATAAGCGGTGGCATGAGTGCGGGAGGGGCGAGCGCGAGGCGAGACGGTGAGGAATGCTTGGCAGCCTAGAGATGCCAAGAACGTGGCAGCTAGTATGCAAAGCGAGACGCAAAGCGAGACGCAAAGCGTGGATCATGTCGAGCCAGATCAAGATCGGGCGATCGACTCGAGCTCGCCAAGACGTGCCAGCGACGCAGCGGTCAGGGCCTCGAGGGCGAAGATGCGGATGCGTCGAGCCCGCTCTCGGCGCCGTACATGCCTCTGTTGGCCCACTGGTCTTGGCGTGGTGAGGGCCGACGTGCATGCGCACAATGTCGAGAAGGGGCCCCCATGCTCTTCTTGGCGCGCTCCTCCAATGGCGTTGGTGCGGGGCGGTCCCGACAGAAGCGCGCGCGGCCAATTTGCAAGCCGATCTTGCGCCCAACATGACAAAAGCTCGCCCGCCCGCTGTTGCTGTTTCCCGGAAAAGCGAGAGAATTGCAACTCGACACGCGAGGCGGCGTGATGAGGTCAATCGTGACTCTGCGACTGGCTTGCCCCAAAAAAGCCTCGGTTGGCAACGCTGCTAGGCTACGTCACCCAACCATGCCAACTGGAAATTCGCAACCTACTTTCCAGGGTTGGGTGCCTGATCCAGCCTCGTTTGTGCGCGGCAAGCTCGAGACTTGCCATGTCGCCCTTGTCGTGTGTGTGTCTGTGTGTGCTGTACGAGTGGGGAGGTGGGTGCTTCTGCTGCGAGGTCAGAGTGGAGTGCATGCGACGCATTCGTCTCGCAAACCAACCGCAGGCGGGCCAAGCGGGGTCGGGCATCTCTTGAGGAACGCCGCGTGAGCAACATGGGCCGTGGGTATGGGTCGAGCCAGCGGTGCTGTATATCGTTGAGCTCGCTCAGGTGGGTGGATGGCTGTCGGATGTAGCCGATGCAGCGTGTGCTGTGACTTGACAGGGGATGGCGGCGGCTGCGGCTGCATTGCTTCATGTGGCGGCGTGGGTGAGCAAGCGTTGACCTCGCTTGCGACAAGAGTTCTTGGCGCGCCCCGTGGTCATTCTTGTCCATCCCCCACTCACCTCGCACTCCCAGCTCCCTCTGGCTGCTCACCGCCGCCGCCGTCGGCTGCTCGTCCCGGCTGCTGACCACCCAGATGGCGGCCGTCCTCATATGCAGCCTTGCTTTGCATCCCTGACGTCCACCCCATCCCTCCTCCCCCGTCCATCACCCTCTCAACTGCGAACGAATGGCTTTGCCTATAACCATTCGCTCGAGACTTCGTTCTCCTCGCACCGCATTACAATGAACCACACGCCCCCACACTTCTAGACGCTGCCTGCAACATCTCGCTCGCCACGGCCGCCATTCTGCGCCCAAGTCCCTCCCGCTTCAGCATAATTTCTACCCTGAGACCATCATCCATCTCAACCGCGCACCCAGCCCAAGATGGCCTCCATCGCTCGTCGCATCGTCAGCGGCCAGAAGGCTCGCTTCAAGGACCCGCTGCTGGACCTCGATCTCGACCTTACCTATGTCACGGATCACATCATCATCATGGGATTCCCCGCCTCGGGCGTCCAGTCCCTCTACCGCAACAAGCGCTCCGATGTCCGTCGCTTCCTCGACAAGCGACACGATGACCTCTACCGCGTCTACAACTTCTGTCCTGTCACCGAAAACTCGTACGATGCCGACGAGTTCTACGAAAGGGTCTCTCGCTTTCCCTTTCCCGACCACCACGTCCCGCCCCTCAGCCTCATTCCCCTCTTCGTCGCCGACATCACCGACTACTTGGAGTCCGACCCGGACGCCACCGCCGTCATCCACTGCAAGGCCGGCAAGGGCCGCTCCGGCACCATGACCTGCTGCTACCTCGTCTCCTTGCCCTACCTCCCCACCGCGCCCACCAGCATCAAGAACTACAGCAAGATGCAGAGGCCCCCAGCTCCCTCCGACGACACCGCAGTCCCTGCCGAGCCGACGCGCCAAGCTGACCCGGTCCAGCGCCAACCCATGCAGTCCCTCGACGAAGATGCACCCCAGCCTCCCGCACGCAGCAGCAGCATGACTCTCCAGATTCCCCGTTCGGCCGCATGGGCCGACACTGCTCCGGGCGAGTCCATCAACGCTGGCGGCTCATTGTCAGCGCGCGGTACGCTCCGCAGGAGACCCTCCCTGGCTCCCGAGCAGAGCATCATCCGCAACCACGATCACGACCCGCAAGCCGAGATCGACCAGATCTCCACGCGCCTCCAGACCATCTTTGACCTGCACACCCAACGCCGCATGAAGCCGCAGTCCGCTAAGAAGGCCTCCGGTCGTCGACGTGCACGATCCAACGCCGCCGGCCTCCGTCCCTCGGCGCACTCGACCGGCGCAATGCCCTCGGCTGCCGCGTCGACCATCTCTCTGCGCGCCCTCGGAGCGGGTCCCGCAGGTCGCAGCTGCGACGCTCTGCACAGGACCAGCATGAGCACCAACGACTTTAGCGCAGGCCTGCACTCGCGCTTCGCCACGCACAGCAGGGCGAGCACCAGCATGTCCAACGCCGACCCGGCCCCCTTCTACGGCAGCGCCCACAACGACCTCAGCTCGTCGATGATGGATTCGTTCGTCCATCAGCCCGAGGCGGACGACGAGGCAGACTCGCTGGCTGTGAATCAGAACACCGAGGATCACGCCGATACCAAGAAGCCGCGCATGGGTGTCTCGATCCCGAGTCAGCGCAGATGGGTGGGCTACTGGACACGCATGCTCTCCGGACGCGATGCGCGGCTCGCCATGACCTCGGTCGTGCGCCAGCCGCGTCGCCAGATCCGCATCACGCGCATCTCGGTCGAGCGCCGCGCCTCGCCCTCGGCCCAGGGCGCGCAGAGCTGGCTCGAGCGCCTCGTGCCGCACTCGGACTCGCTCAGCGTCCAGCTCGTGCGCTACGAGGACACGCTCGTCGACCGCCTCGAGTCGTGGGAGCGACACGCGCGACGCCGAGCAAAGGCGTTTGGCCAGCACGATCCCTCCGGCCTCGCAGGCGATCTCGACGCCGAGGAGCAGCAGCAGAAGCAGTACCTCAAGACGCTCCGCAGAAAGGCCTCCGACCTCCAGTGCTGGGACGGCAACAAGTTCTGCGACGACCACGAGACCAAGATCGGCAACTGGGGCGTCCACGTCAAGGCAGAGGCAGAGCGCGCAAGGGCCTTCGACTGGAGGGACGACCAGCCCCAGCTCAACTACTTTGCCCTCCTGCCCGAAAGTCAGCCGCGCACCGCCATCGAGGCACCGCACAGCAGTGGCAAGCAATCCGAGAAGCTGTGGAAGTACACGTTCGAGCCGCAGCAGCAGGGCGCGCAGGGCCGTCATTCTTCCACGTCGAGCGCCGACTCGGGCTACTACTCGTCGGCGGCTGCCTCGCCCGACGAGGCAGCCGAGCATGCTGCACGCAGCCAAGCTGCCGACGCTTCGCATGGCAGTCACCTGGCGCCGGATAGCGCAGCGAGCAAGCCGCGCGATGGGCCGCTGCTGCGTCGCATGACGCGCAAGGCTTCCGGCATCTTCCGTACGCCCAGCGACGAGGGGCGCAAGTCCCGCAGCGACGTCACGCCACCCTCGTCGACTTCGTACCTTCCGAGCACCGCCAAGGCCGACACGGCCACTGACACCGAGGCGCTCGTCGTCGGGCAGGTGCTGGACGCCGACCGCGAGGTGTGCGTCAAGGTGCTCGTCGGTCGCACGGGCAGCAAGCACGCCAAGCTGCCCGACGTCGCCTCGGCCGGCTGGTGCTGGTTCATCCCTTCGTTCGAAGACCCAGATGCGGGCGTGTCGGGTATGGTCAGCACGGGCGCACGCACCCAGATCCGATTCGAGAAGGACGAGATCGACTTCCGCAAACAGCCTCTCGGCCTCGTGGCGATCGAGGTCGAGTGGGAGTGGATCAGCGTCGGCGAACAAGAAGAGCTCGTCAACGCCACCGACGACGACCACTATAGATGAGAGTTCACAACAATGTACTATACACCAGCAGCCGTTGGGATGTGTGGGCCGTGTGTGTGTCAGAACGTTAGGGTTAGAGAAGAACAGGGCTAGCCGAATTTAAGTTATCATGTTAGATTCTACTTTCAGCAGGGCGTGCGCGAGGAACTGTGAACGCCGAGTGGAGGATCGCTCGAGCCACGCTCACCTGAGCATGTCCTTATGCGCGGCTCACTGTCCCTACCGCCTTGTCGCTGCGATCCATCTCGCTCCCTTCCACGATCCAGCGCTCCTGCACGCCTCTTCAGCACCGACTCTATCGGAGCCACGCATAGGACCTTCTGCCCAGCTCTCGAGGCCAAACATCCTGGTCAAGCCGCACTCGATCATCCACCTCATCTCACCGGACTGACCCAACTTGACTCCACTGGAGACACGCACCACGATGGCGGCCGCATCAGCATCCGGTCCATCCGGGACGATGGCGCAGGCGAACTTTGAGCTGAACAACGACATCCTTCCGCTGGACGCTTCGTCGCTCGACGCGATCTTTGCGTACGACAACGAGGCGCAGCGCGCGGTGCTGCGGGCGCAGCCGTGGAAGAGCGATCCGCACTTTTTCACCACGGTGCGCATCTCTGCTGTGGCGCTGATCAAGATGGTGATGCACGCGCGCTCGGGCGGGATCTACGAGATCATGGGGCTGATGCAGGGCAAGATCGACGTGGACAATCGTACGCTCTATGTGATGGATTCGTTTGCGCTGCCGGTCGAGGGAACCGAGACGCGCGTCAATGCGCAGAACGAAGCGTACGAGTACATGGTGCAGTATCTGGACAACAGCAAGCAGGTCGGTCGACTGGAAAACGTCGTTGGCTGGTATCACAGCCATCCGGGCTACGGATGTTGGCTGAGCGGGATCGACGTCAACACGCAGCGCACCAACCAGCAGTTCCAGGACCCCTTCGTGGCGATCGTCATTGATCCCAACCGCACCATCTCTACGGGCAAGGTGGACATCGGTGCCTTCCGCACGTTTCCCGAAGGCTATACTGCCGAGACGGACGAAGCCAAGGGAGTGCAGAGCGTTCCGCTCAACAAGATCGAGGACTTTGGCGTTCACGCTTCCCAGTACTATCCGCTCAAGGTCGAACACTTTAAGAGCAGTCTCGATACCAAGCTCGTCGAACTGCTTTGGAACAAGTACTGGCAAAACACGCTCGCCCAATCGCCTCTTGTGACCAATCGTGCCTACACCACCGATCAGATTCGCGACCTCGCTGGAAAGTTGGCCCAATCCCAACCGGGCATCACCCACCGCTCCTCTGCATCTTCCAATCCCCTCCCGCATCCTCCCAAGAAGGACAAGTCGGACGACAAGTCTCCCCAGCCCACAAGCCCAGATAAGCTCGTCGACGAGATGCACAAGAAGGCCGCCTCCTCCGTCCTCGCCACGCCCGCCCACGACGCCCGCAAGCTCGCCGCCGAAGCCAACCACGCCCTCCTCACCGCCCGCCTCAAAACCGCCCTCTTCCTTCCCCCATCCTCCCCCTCCTAAGCCCTCCCCTCCGTCCAACTTTCAATCCACACATCGCAAGATCAGCACACGGCATCGAATGAACAAGTGTGAATGTTACGGGAACCGGAGCGTTACACGACGAGGAGAAAGGTGGAAAAGGGGAGAGCGGGGGGCCAAAACAATGCTTTGATAGGCTTTGATGGATGCATAAAGGTCAAGATGATATGAAGGATTTGTTTTCTGAGCGACGAGATCAGAAGGTCTCTTGGGCGTCGTAGTTGTTGGTCACGTCCTGGAGGACGTGGCGGGTATCTTGGCGCGCGTGGTGGACGGGCTTGGACTCTGGCAGCTCGTCGAGCTCCTCGTCGAGCTCCTCGTCGTCCACCTCGTCCGACTCGTCGTGGGCGTACGAGACGGTCTCGTCCGCCTCGTCGTTGTTCTGACTCGGCTCGGCATCGAACAGAGCCTGGGCCGAAGCGGGCGTGTTGGCGCGCGACGTGGCCAGCGGCGACAACTCGGGACGCTCGATCGCCTTGCGATCGTACAGATCGATGCGAAGCACGTTGAGGTCCTGCTCCTCGTTGTCGCCCACCACACCCTCGGGGAACTCGCGCTTGGCCCAGTCGATGACGTACGTCGAGGCGCGCATGAACTTCTTGTGCGCGTACTTCTTGTGGAAGAAGCTGTGCGCCGTGGGACGCAGGCAGTAGTCGAGCATGATCTCGGCGGTACCCAGCAGCTCCTGCTCCGAGTAGGTCGAGTAGTGCACCAGCGTCGGCGTCCACTCGCCGCGCTCGAGCACCTCGCGCGCCAACCACACCGACGCCGCCGCCACCAGCGAAGGCGGGTGCTCCATCAGCCGGTAGTCGAGCAGCGAGATCTCCATAAAGTACTTGGCCACCGTGCGCGTCTGGATGTCGTAGTTGTCCGCCTTGCTGATGCGGCGCAGGAAGTTCATCGGGTTGGCGTACGACATGCTAAAATCGAGCACCTTGAGCACGTATCGCTCGGCGCGCAGGATCTCCACATCGGTGTAGCCGCCGTCGGCCAGATAGTAGAAGTTCTGGATGGACGGGCACATGACCTCCTCGTACTTGGAAGCGATGAACATGGCCGTGACGCCGACGAGCTGCAGCTTGGAGAGCGAGATGGTGCGGCGCGAGAGGAAGCGGTCGATGATGTTGACCGCCAGGTAGAGCGTCTCGGGCAGCAGACGGAACTTGGCGTGGATGTCGACGAGCCAGTCGATGAGGATGGCGCGCACCTCCCAGTTGATCTCCTTCTGCTGCGACATGTAGTCGCCGTTGGGCATGTTGATGATCTCGAGCTCCTTCATGTATTCAAAGATGTCGTTGACATACTCGGCCACCATGAGCGGGTCCTCGGCATCCTCGGCGTCCAGGTCCTCCCAGCCTTCGTCCTTGGCGGGCTTGGCCGCACCCTGCTCCGTCTTGAGACGCTTGGCCTGGGGTGCCTCGACCTTGTCGTCGGTCTCACGCACCTCGTTGAGCTGCATCTTGGTCGAGCGTGTCGGGACAGCAGCTGTGGGCGCGTGAGCGGCCGCCGAGCTGATCGCGTTGGCGGAGCCTGCGTGACGGATGCCGGTCTGCGAGCTGGCCGAAGTGGTGCGAACCATCGACCCTTTGCGGGTCGCGGCGGCGGCGGCGGTGTTGGTGGCGGCCGAGGCTCGTGATGTCGCCGCGGGGATGCCAGAGGCGGTGGAGGCGGTGGTGCCGGCGACACGTCTAGACGCGCGGAAGGGACGTTCTGCAGCTGCAGTAGCAGCAGCATCTACGGTGGTGGCGGCGGTGGGGCGGGTACGGACAACGCGACGAGCGGCTCCGACGCCGGTGGTGGTGGTGGTGGCGACGGTGGTGGCAGCGGCAGCAACGGTCGATCGCGACGAGATGGATGACGAGGCGGTAGCGCGGGGCTTGATGGCGTCCTTGAGAGCCGCCTTGCCCTTGTCATCGTTGCCAGCCATGTTAGTGCGCGTTCGGTTGGCGTTGGTGAGGTCACCGAGCGCAGCCCTCTTCCGAGTTCCGAGAACGCCGGAAGCGGCCGAGGCGGCCGAGGCCTTGGTGGGTGCGGTGACGGTGGAGGCGGGCTTGGATGGCCCAGCATCGGCAGCGCCGGCGTCTAGACCGTATCGAGTCGATCTCGAGGAGACGCCGGTGGCGCCCGCATTCTCCTTGGACTGGGCGCCGGCGGCGGAGGTGGTGCTGCGCGTGCGCAGTGGGATGCGACGGGATGCCTGTGGATGACGCGACGGGTTTGGAGGATCGGGGATGATGAGCGTCTGGAGCCGTAAGATGAAGGAGAAGGATGGGGAGAGTGGCAGGCACTTACGATGTTTTGGGACATGGTAGATGGTTCTAAGGTTGGTTAGTGGGCAATGGGGATGCGGTCGCGAGGCGAGGCTGTAGGTCGCGAGGCGGTGGGTGCAGAGCCGGAGGTCGCGAGGAACACGGCGACGGTGGGATGCGACAGTTGCAGAGAGCGTTAGCGGTTGGCCATGGATGAAGAAGATGCTAAGAGAGCGACGAGAGACGGATGCGAGGGGAGAGCAGCGGGGCAAGTCGACGCGTCGAGGTCGGATCGAGGCAGGACGCGACGCACGGCGTACGATGGACGTGATGATGACGCGAACCACGACGACGAGGGATACGTGGAGAGCGAAGGGGGAGGGGATGCGAGGAGTGGAAGGAGGAGATGCGAGAGGGAGGGGGGCAGGAGACGGGATGGGATGAGATGGGAAGAGGGAGGATGAAAGGAGCGAGTGGAGTCGATGGAAGCCAGTCGAGGTGGTGCCCGTGTGAGGCAGGCGGGGCTCGACTCGCGCCTAGGAGGGGAAAAGTTGGTACAGCAGAGCGCAGTGAGACGCAAGGCCGGCACGCCGAAAGGCGATTTCAACACGAGAGCGCGTGGTTGTAGTCGGCACTACCAGCCACGACGGGCGGCTGAATTGAAACTGCCAACGCGAAAAGGGCGCAGATGACTGGCTCTGCAAGCGCAGATTTTCGAGGAGGACGCGATTTTCAGAGGCAGTCGCGGGGCAGTCCAGCGTGTCGCATCGGCTCGCCTCGCCAGCCCGCCAGGGAGCGAGCCGCGAGCATCGAGCGTCGATTGCTTTGAACGCATCGCGCATCGCCGTCTGCAACCGCCAAATTCCCGTGCCAGCTTCCAAAAATCGCCAGATTCTCGAAAAAATCGCCCATTTTCGTCGAAAATGCAGCGTTCAACTTCCACCGCCTGCCTCAGCCTGCTCGCTGTGGATGCGAGCGAAAGCCGGAATTTGTTAGATCCCGACTCGCGGCTATTCACCACTGGCGAGTCTGTTTTGCCAGGCGCGACCCTCGCCCTCGTCATCCCATGGATGCTGCGAGAGCAGATGGGACGGCGATGACAGTCGCAAGGGAGGCTGGAGACATCGTGGCAGTATCATCCGGTGGAGAGGGCGCAGGTGTGTGGGTACAGTCGCTGGCCTGAGCTCAGCGCGGGCGGTATGAGACGAGAGGAGCCGGTACGGGTCGAGAAGCGATCGATCGCAGCGCTGCGAGGTGGTCGCTGCAGGGAAGACCGGATCCGAGCCTGTACACGAGAAGCAGCAAGATGACTTACAAAGGCTATGGATCTCGATAATATAAGGTCGGTGTGTCGATTGCGTTGGTGTTCAGCGGGCGTTGAACAGAATTGCTGGACGGTTGGCTTGAGGCGTTGAGATGCTTTGCGGTTGGACGATGGAGGCGGCGTTAATCTTGTTGTTGGCGAGTCCGTCGAGGCTAACTGGTGCTGTAGCTATGTAGATGATGTCGCTCTGGGATTGATACAGCTATAGAAGGCCGGAGGTCGTTGTCGTCGAGGTGCGTGGTCCCAGCAACGAGAGCTTGGTCGATGGGGAACGGCCAGGCGAGAGCAGCAACGAGGGTGATCGTCGCACTGTGCAGGCTCGGTGGTGAGGAGAGAGGGGGAGTTGGTGGAGAGAGGAGGTTGGGAGGGGAGAGGAGTGCGGTCTAGAAGTGGTAAGTGGATAAGGTTGCAAGCGTGGCAGCAGACGAGCGAGTTCAGAGCAGTAGGGCTGGTTGAGGAGAGCGAGGCACGCTCGCGTTTGAGGCGGCGGTCGGGCGGACGACGCGGTGTGCTGTGCTGTGCTGTGCTGTGCTGTGCTGCGCTCTGCTGGGCCGTGCTGTTTGGTGCCTGGCTCCCGCTCGAATAATGCTGTTTGGTGGATTCTACAGGCAGCCAGGCGGGCGCACTGGGCAGCCAGAAGCCGGCCTCCAAAATTCCGCCTGGTCAAGGCAGAACTCACGTCACGGAGTCTGGCTGCTGCTGCTGATGCCGCTGCTGCTGGACCCGTTAAGTTGCATCGCGAATCCAGTAGGCGCCCGCCGACGTGAGCGTGGACGTGGTTCGTGTCGTAATCGTCACTTTGCGGCGTGCATATTCGCTGCTGCACTCTCACAGAGCACGTCGAATTGCTCGTTTCGACTTTCAAGTGTCGAGTTGCAGTCGGGCATTCGCTTTCGCATCCGTCTTGGCAATACAAACACCAAAGAGCGCCCTTCAGCCACAATGTCTCTCGGACTTGCGCCCGAGCACAGTGCAATCGCTCACTACGTAGGCGGTGTCGCGTTTGGACTCGATCCCGTACGAGCTACTGTAGCCCATCGTGATGGCCCACCGACGGTCGGCATGGCAGAGGCCTCGACACATGCTGCCGCCCGTTCCCGATGGGCCTTACGGCTACGCAGAGGTCTCTGCCCTGCTGCAAACTTCGTCGTGTGTCTGCGTCGCATCATGCTACCGATCCTCGCTGCGGCTTCGGACGCTTGTCCAGGTAGATCTCATGACGGGCACATCCGGCCCTCTCAAGACACTCGCATCGGGGCGTCTTGCTTGACCTGAGCAGCCGAGGCTTCTCGATTGCAGCGCCAGCCCGTATGACGGGCGAGGCCATCACGTTCGGTATGGCGAGGTTGAGAAAGTGTCCGTATGAAAATAAGCTCTACTGCTTGTCGTTCCGAAAAACAGGCCTCGAAATTCGCCCGTTCCGATGCACCGGCCTCGAGAACAACAGACCCGGAAGAAATGCCGCACCAAAATCCAAAAACTCCACATGAGCTCGCGCGACGCGGCCCAGTACGTCACGTGCCGACCGCTCCAAATTGGCCTCTGGCTCGTCCCTGCAGGCCCTCGTCAAAAGCCTCGATAGCCCGGGGCAAGGTTATGGACGAGATCAAGTCGTAGAAGTGCAGCTAAGGGAAGGACATCACACGTAAAAGGCCATACAGAACAGTCTCGAGAGGTCCGGTCCATCGCGCCGGCGTAGCGACAGCTTTGCGGGCCAACTGCGACCGGCAGCAGCAGGCGGGCAACCTCAGCGCATCAAGCTGCACCGACTACAGCCAGGGCACGGTGCCGAGCGGAGCTCAGGTACGCATGCCTGACGCACACGCCTCCAAGCCGCACTGCAGATTCAAAGGGCAAGAGACGTGTTCGCCCGTGCCGATTGACTGACTGGTGTGCAGCTCACCCAAGCCGCCCACGACACGCAACCGTGACTGTGCGTCGGGCTGGGCTGGGCTGGACTGCTCGCGTGACGGGCGAGCCAGGTCGCGTTGAGTGGCTACGCGCTGCTTTTTTTCACGTCACGCCAAAGGGTCCACGGTGTGCGGCCACGCTCAGATCCTCACTTGCCACGCCATACGCTCGGCACGCCCCCAAGATGCGACAAGGCACGCCCCCTACTCGGTGCAGTGCTCGGCCAATTTCTTCGGACCGAATCTGCGCCCTCCCGATTCTGCAACTCGACCCAGCTGAATGTCGCCGATGCCTGACTGCCGTCGTTCGCGTATAGCCAGACTGCACGATTGGCTGCGCTGCTCCGCAACCCGAGATTGCTCCACTCAGACTCGAAAACTCAGCCGCGCCATGTGCAGCACCTGAACTCCGCATCTCGCCCGCCAGCCGCGCCCTGCCTCACATCCATCACACACACCCATCTCACATCGACACGCGCTCAGCCATCACTCCCTGGATCATTCCTCATCCCGGACCGCATGTCGCGAACGACCGCATCCTGATCACCCTGGGGCACGTGAAGGCTCAAGGGGTCCATGTGCAGGTTGGAAGCGCCGACAATCCACATGCTGTCGGCCAACGTCCAGTTAGCCCACAGAAGCCATGCAGCCTCTCGTACTAGTCGAGCCGCTCTACAGCGCCAAGCACTCTCCTCTACAACATCCTAAATCCGCCGACACCGACACATTCGCCAATCCGACCATGCTTTCCGCTCAAGGTCCAGCCAAACGCAGGAAGCCGGCTTCCTCCTCTTCTGGAGCTCCACCACACGCATCCAGCTCCGTCGCGTCGACAAGTGCCGCCTCTCTGACCAACACGGCGAACAGGTCGCTCAAGAAGAGGGTGGCCTCTTCCAACGACGACGGCCTTGCCAACCGCCTCCAGCCCAAACTCTCCCAATCCTCGTGGCGCAGAACCAAATCGTATCAGCACGTCGACCTCAACGGGCCCACACGTCGAACCGTCCTCGAATGGCTACCTCGCGAAGTCGTCTTCATGGTCCTGCACCTCCTCTCCTTCCGCGACCTGACCAGCCTGATGCGCGCAGACAAACGCATGCGACCCCTCATCCATGCCAAATCGTTCTGTCCATGGCGCAAACGGCTCGCTTCCTTCCTCTACACCGAACGCCTCTACGACGAGACCATCTGCCTCGAGGAAGAACATCTCTTCGACTCACCAGATCCCGATGGCCCCAGCGATGACGAGCGCGATGAGGCTGCCCAATCGCACGCTCCAAGAGCCCAGACAAGCGCGACCACAGCTCAACGCACCGACGCGGCCACCTCACGACCGGAGAACAGCAGAGCCAACCCCGACCAAGCGCAGATCGAACAGACCTTTCTTCAAGCCTACGCAGACCTTGTCAGCTGCCTCGAGCTCAAGTCCGCACCCGTCGACCTCCTCGAGCTCGTACCCTGTCTCACCCGCGTTTGGCACGACCATGCTTCATTCGCATCCATAAGGAAATGGTGCCGGGACTTCGTCGTCGGTCGTTCCTCTGCGGATCACGTCTTTGCTGCCGTCGATCATGTCACCGCCGTCGAGCTCCTCTGCAGCGTCCGCCTCTACCTGGCGGTAGTCCGCATCTCACGCGCCTTCTCCCAGAATCTACCACCGCTCCAGTCGGTGCGCATTCTCGACTACGACTGTCGATCTGCCATCGCCACCTTCTTTCAGCCCGACGCCCTCTCTTCCCTTCCGCCGCCAGGAGCCGATCTCAGCTTTCAACTCACGCACGAACAAGCTCGCTTCGTCCGTCGCGACGTGCGCCCAGGCGAAATCATCAAAGTGCAGGCTTTCGCCGGCACCGGAAAGACACGCTCGCTCCTTGCATATGCCGAGCGCCGTCCGAACAAGCGATTCCTCTACATTGCGTTCAACAAGGCTGCCGCAGAGGATGCCCGTCGACGCTTCCCGGATCACGTACAATGCCGCACCATGCACTCGGTCGCACTCTGCCAGGTCGTGCGTACCGCCGGTCAGGAGATCGGCGACCTGCGCGCACGTGATGTGGTCCGCTTACTCGGCGAGAGCCTCCCCGAGGGTCAGCTCCTCCGCTCTCAGGCCATGTCCACCCAGACGGGGCGCGATCACCGCCTCACTCCCACTGCCGTTGCCACCTACGTCCTCGCCACCCTCCAGCGCTTCTTCTACTCGGACGACGCTACCATCATCCCCGACCGCCACGTGCCCACCAAGGTGGTCACCGACACCGATCTGAAGATCCGTGCCGTCGCACGATGTGCACAGGAGCTCTGGGATCTCATCCGTCAGGGAGCCCCTGACCGCTCCGGAAAGTCGATACGGTGTCCGCACGACGCTTACGTCAAGCTGCTTCAACTTCAGGCGCCGCACCACTCCGAGAACTTCTTCAAGGCCTTCGACGTCCTCCTCCTAGACGAGGCCCAGGATCTGTCGGCCGCCCAGGTCTCGATCCTCCTTCGTGCTCAGAAGCATTGTGGCATCCTAATCGTCGGTGACGTCTTTCAGAAGATTTACGGCTTCCGTGGCGGAACAGCCAAGGCCTTCAACGAGCGTCTCTACCCCTCCTCCGCGCACTTCCAGCTCACGAGAAGCTTCCGATTCGGCGACTCGGTCGCCAAGATCGCCACAGAGATGCTCGGACTCCGCAAGCCAGCACCTTGGGAGCGTGCACTGCCCAAACCCGTCCTCAGCGGAGCCCTCGGGACGACCGACCGCGTCTATGCTGACGCCAACGTCTTCCACGACCTTCTCGCTCCTTCCGATCCGGAAGAGTCACAATCCGCGCAGCCAGCTGCCAACGCTGTGCAGGCACCGCCTTTGGCAATCCCCTCAGATCAAGTTCGGAATGTCGCTGCGACGGCAGAAAGAGACATGCCCGCGGAGGCGCCCGGAAGCGCGCTGGGTGAGGGCGGTCAAGCTGTGGCACTCCAGGTGGGATCTGTGGGTCGCATGGGCCGCAGCGACGAGCTGATCTGCCACACGCGCATCTTCCGATCCAATCGCAAGCTCTGCCTCACTGCGCTCGCACTCTCGGCATCGCTGCCACAGCCTCACAAGATCTTTCTCAAGACGAGCCAGTCGCTTCAACCGGAAGCCATTGTGACGCTGCTGCGCGACGCTCACATCCTATATCACAACGACTCTCGCTCCATGTCGCGCAACTCGCTGCTGCGCGACTACGCGAGCTGGAAGGACCTTGTGCAGCGCGTCGAGGCGGAAGGATCGGGCGAGAGCAAGCTCAGCCTGGCCGTGGCGCTGGGTGGGCTGCTGGCCAGCTCCGACTTTTTGGATCAAGTGGCAGTGCTCGAGACGCGCTTTGCCAGCACCGAAGAGGCCGCCACTGTAGTGCTGACCACGGTGCACCAGGCCAAGGGTCTCGAGTGGAACTGCGTCTTCGTCGAGGATGACTTCCGGCCGGTGTTTGGGAACGACAAGACGCAGAGGGTCGAAGTGGCGAGTTACTGGCAGCAGGACGAGCTGAACCATCTTTATGTGGCACTCACTCGAGCCAAACGTCAGCTCATCGTGTCGCGGCCTATGATCCAGTGGATCGCTGCGATGCGCGGTCTGTATCGATACAGGCTGTTGACGAGCACCGCGAACGGTGCGATCGGCAAGCTCGGACTGTGCCCGCATTGCAATGCGTCCAAGCATGCGCTCGTGGTGCGAGAGTACCGTCTGGCCTGCTTCGACTTCTTGAATCCCGGCTGCAACGATCGCGGTTCGGAGGCTTCCAGCGAAAAAGCTGATCCAGCACCACCGAGCCAGGTGGTAGGATGCATCGGTTGCCTTTCTGACTCCAGCTCAGCTGTGCATATCGATGCTCTTGTCGACCCGGACCTGGCCCTTTTTGTCACCACTGCGCCTAAGATCACCAGACAACGCCCGCACGCACCGAAGCAGCAGACCGATCCAACCGCCAACGCGCCGCAAGAAGAGAAGACAGCGGCGTACAAACTCGACGCGAAGAAACACGCTTTCTTGAGCGCAGATCACCGCTCTATGAAGTGGGCCATCATGCATCACGAGTACAAGCGCGCCGTCTACTCCTGGCTGCCCGAATGAAGACCTCGCTGCACGAGACGACCCAGTTACACTTGTATCATCACTCGATGCATGCGCGACGAATCCACATGCGACTCGATCAACTCGATGGAGCTTGCCATGTTCTCGAACAGAAGAGCCCACAGCCGACGAGGTGTCAGGAGAATAAGCATGACGAGAGTTGAGCATAGCGCGGAACGCGGAATAGGGTGAGTGACAAAAGAAGGAGAGGTAGGAGGGGATTTAGACGCCGGCCATGCCGAACATGCCGGTGGCGTCGCGGACGCGGGCGATGTCGCTTGCGGTGAGGTGATGTTTCTGGGAGAGGAAGAAGTCTTCAAAGATGCGTTCGATCTCTGCATCGCCTTGAGACCGACCCGAGGGGCCGGGAGAAGCTGCACCTGCGTCGACATTGGGGCCGGAGAACTGGAGTTCGAGATAGGACCTGAGGCCGGTCCAGAATTCGGTGGAGCGGATGCGGTTTTCGTGCAAACGCGAGATGCTCGGACTGAGCGGTGGTGGCACCGCCGTTCCGGGATACTGAGTCGAGCCACCGGGTTGGCTTGCTCCCAGAGGCTTTCCTGCCTGGCGTGCAGCGAGACCCGAGAGCGTGTCTTCATCCGTTGTCAGCGTCAGCTCCGGAATCGAGACGCCCGAAGCAGTGCGGTTGTGCGCCGGCCTCGAACCCGAGGTGATGATGGGTGCAGGCGCCTGCAAGTCAGCCGAACTCGGCTTGTTCGGAGCAGCGGCAGAGGAGGAAGAGGAGGAGGACGACATGGCTTCGTACTGCGCGGCGGTGTACGTCTTTTGAGAAAAGGCATGGAGCTGGGCGATCTCGTCCTTGAGCAACTCGTTGACCATGCGATGGCGCTTGAGCGTGTTGAGGCCGTCGAACGCATCGCTGACGATCACAACATCGTACGCCTGCCCGCACCCACCCGACACATCCGACACCACGAGCGTCGAGACGTTGGGCACCTTCTGCCGAATCGCAGACTCGAGTTCGTGTGAAGAGACCATCGTCGAGGATGTCTTGTGTGAAGCGTGCGTCGAGCTGGCGTGTGATGGTCTAGATGCTGGTCCGATGCGTGATGTGGAGGGTCGAATCCGAGGCGTAGCGAGCTGATGCGTCAATCGCAGCGGTGGGCAGTGGTGAAGATGGAGGTAGGATGGACGTCGAGAGGCCTTTGGGCATGCACAGTGCAGCGACAGCAGCCAACGGCGCGCACAGCCCTCCTCCCTTCCGGCTCGGCTCGGTGCGTGCGCCGCAATGCAAATTGGCAAGGCGACAAATTTAGGCCGCCGCGTCGGCTGGGGCTGCATCTCTCGCAGCTCAGACGCGCCCTCTCGTCCCGTGCCTGGCCAAGAGCGCCGCCGCCAGCCAGCTCTCCTTTTTCAGGAAAAATGTTAGACCTTGTCGGGCACTGAGTGCTCACGATTCAGGGTCCAAGAAGGTCTCCGGCAAGCCGTCAGCCGATTCATCCTCATCGTATGACCTCACAGCACCATATCGCGAAAGCTGGGTCTCCGTCAAGATTCTCAGGCTCGCTTGGCTCAAAGTAGCCTCAGGGCCGGCACGGATCTCAATACGGCAGTGCTGCCCTCCTCTGACACAGCTTGGCCCGCCATTCGCTCGGCCTGCCAGCGGCTCTCTGAGCTGGCGCGCTGGCATGTCTTCTGCCACTACTCAAGCGAAGCGGCAAAGACGCATCGCCTGCATTCAGATCGACTCGAAGCATGCCCAAGTCGGCCAGAATGTGGATACGGTGCTGCGCCTCGCTACCGAGCTCATCGCGAACAAGCACTCGGTGCCGGTCGATCTTGTCGTGCTGCCCGAGCTCGCCCTGACGGGCTACGTGTTCGAGAGTAAGGACGAAATCGCCCCTCTGCTGGAGGATCCGAACTCCTTTGCAACCCCTCAGCCGCTTTCGGCCGAGCCCCCATCAGCGAGCAGCTCATCCGCGTCGGCCTTCATCTCGGCCTGCCGCAGTTCATGTGCCTCTTCGGACCACCCGAGCCTGAGCCTGGCAGCTCATTTGGCGCAGGAGCTCCAATGTCACGTTATCATCGGCTTTGCCGAGCGCTGCTTGTCGCGCGCAATCGCTGCGCATGGCACTGGAAAAAGCGTCACCGCACCGTTCGATGCCAGGCCCACTCTCGCCCACACCGAGCCAGGAGCGAGCGAGGACCTGGCCGCCTTCAACTCGGCTGCGCTTCTGGCGCCTGACGGTGCCCTCATGCACGTCTTTCGCAAGCACTTCCTCTTCGAGACCGACGAAATATGGGCCGCGCAAGGTGGTGGCTTCCAGACCATTCATCTTCCGACGCTCGGCACCGTCTGCGTGGCCATCTGCATGGATCTCAACCCCTTCAAGTTCACCGCACCGTTCGAAGACTACGAACTCGCCTCGTTCTGCGTCGAGCGCAACGTGGATCTGCTCGTCATGCCCATGGCTTGGCTCATGCCCAGCGACGAGCGCAACCAGCTCGACGCCGAACGATCCACTTCATCCAGCCTGGCAACCATCAATTACTGGGCGCTGCGCTGCAAACCTTTCTTCCAACCGCGTCTGCCGCCCCCACAGACGCCCGTATCTGCCGACGGAGACCGACCCGGCAACCTACGCTACCTCATCACTGCCAACCGGGTGGGACGGGAGGCAGAATCAACCTTCGGCGGCTCCTCCTGCATCCTCCAGATGCAGCCCGGCGAGCGGCCCCTCCTCCTCGAGGCACTCGGTTCTAGCAACGAAGCTTGCCTCGTAGCCACCCTGCCTCCATGAGGTCGTGTTGCCAGCAGATCCTTCCTCCGTGCATAGGCCTTGACATGCATCTCGCTCCTAAAGCATATAAGCACGCTCTTCTGCTGCCACACCTCGGAGACCGGCCCCTTCATCAACCACCACATCCCGGGTCTCAAAGGACATCGCCGCGTACAACTTCATACCATGAGGCTGCGCAGGCTGTTTAAATTCGGCTGCGCCACAGCCTTTGTGGCTCTCGTCATCCTTCCGCCCTGCATCACAGCTGCAGGACCACTCGCCGCCGCGGCTGTTGGAGAGCCCAGCACCTTAGCCGCGGGAGAACTCCGCGCCTCGGCCGTCGGAGAGCCCAGCACCTCAGCTGCAAGAGAGATTGAGGAAGCCAGCCCCCGTCAGCTGGCAGAAACGCGGCCGAGGGCGGAGGAGTACATCAATCTTCTAGACCCCGAACGCATCTCTTTGTACCGCCATGATTTTCAGGTCCACCCGCATATGGAATCGCTTCGAGCGGTGCCCTTTGACAATGGCTATCCACTATTCACGACCAAAGCGGATACAAGTGTCGTCGAGCAGGCGCTCGACTATTACGGCCGCGTCGGTATCCTCGATCTCAGGAGGAGAGAAGGTCGCCTGATCAAGTACGGCAATCGACAGCTCGAGCAGGACTTCTTGCCCGACCTGGCGCGAGCTCTCTTTCTGTACGAACTCGATCCCATGGTGCACGTAGTGCGGAGCATGGTCATCCGAGGCCACCTCGCACTGCTGCCACGACCTGGCGTTGCGGCCTTGCCCCACGCCAATGGAGCCCCGATCCTCACGGCCGCATCCGCCACGCTGGATAACATGGCCGGCGCTGCTTCTACCGGCACCGGTCATTTCTGGTATCTTCAGACCGGCAAAGTTCCCGTCAAGATCATGCCGCGCGAAGATAGAGTCTATAGGGAAGCTCGACCTGCCGACCTACGCGAGATCGAGCGCGTCTCCGCGGGCGTCCGATCGGCAAGGTTGCGCTACGGCGACTCGCTCTCATCCGTCATATGGGGGGCTCCCGTAAGGCTGCAAGACGAGTACAGAGCTACTCGGATGCAACGAATTGCGTTGTCCCAGTACCCGCGCCTTGCTGAATACGACACCCGTGACGAGATGATCCACGCATTGCAGACCCAGGGACGCTTCCGGCTCTATAAACCGGGCGAGTCCGGTGAGAGGTACAAGGTCAAGCTCCTGAACCCCGACGCTGCCCAAGATGCCCACATGAAGATTTCAGTCACTCCGCTGTCCAGCCTCGAGCGCGCTCAAGAGAACTTGCTTGCTAGTCTGGATGTCATCCACCTGCCGCACTAGAGCTGCGTAGTCGCCGCGTTGCTGACCGGCCTATCGCAAGCTCTTGCCCATCTCGCTCGGCGCTGACGATCGATGGCATCCTTGCTCGCACAAGACGGCTTTGGCTCTGCGACCCACTATTCGAAAAGCAAACAAAGAGGCGTTTGGCGAATTCGATCCCAAGCCACATCGTGTGCGCCGATGCAAACATGCCGGAGCGCCTCAACCGACGGCAGACCGAGAGTGGCTTGTGCTGTGCGCATCTGCAGAGAGCTGGCGTGAGTACGGCGAGGGATGTGGCAGGTGTGGCTTCACCGACTCCATCACGGATGTGTCATATGAGCCGTGGGAATCGCCGCGCCTCCATCTAATCGGCCAAGTTGAGCATGCGAGACGAGACAAGCCCCGAAATTGGGTTGGCTCTGCTGATCTCGAACCGACCAGATCCGAATCCATGCAGCGTTGTGCTTTGCATCCGGGGCGAGAGGACGAGCAAGCAGCTTGGGTCCTCAGCCGATGAACATGCACATATAAGCGTGCATTCGTCTGCTAGACGAGGGCCCCGTTCCGTACACAGCCCTCTGATCGGGGCACGGTTCTGACAGCCATAGGGACGATCTGGTCATGCATGCTCTCAAGACCAGCTTACTTTTATTCGGCTGCCTGCTGCTTCTCTTTCCCTTCCTCCAGGGTAGTACGGCAGCCGGCACCGGGTCCAAGGGGAAACAGGTCGTCGGAGACGTCGTCGGTCCAAACGAGAGCCAGTCAGTCGGCGCGATCTTTGTGAAGTCCGAGCCCTCGACGGCTGGGCTCGCGGTAGCTGGACCGAATGTTGCTGGGACCAGCATGGCGAGGATCCGAACGCTAATGGCTGGACCCACTGTGTCTGGACCCAGCATGGCTGGGTCCGCCATGCCTGGACTCGCCATGCCTGGGCCTGCGGTGGCTGGGACGAGCTCGCAAGGCAGAATGGTCACACGCCCTGCATACGAGTCAAACCCTTTCGACGACAGGCCGCTGTCCTTCGAAGATCTTCTGCAAAATCGTTTCCGCCCCACGGAGCCCAGCTCTACGAACCTCGCCCAGCTGATCGAGGCGGAGAAGGACTCGAGCACGATGATGCTTTCGGACGGGAAAAGGGCAGAGAATAGGCCGAATCTGGTGCCCATCATTGACATGACCTATCCACGCCCCTACCGTTCTCTCAACGCCCTCGTGCAGCGATACAGACTGGTGCACGTCTATCGGAACATGCCCGGCAACGAAATCCATTCGGTCTCGGTGCTCCTTTCGGTGTCTGGCCACAATAGAGGCTTGATGGTCTCTCCGAGCGAACGCTTCGCAGGCGTCCTGCGACGCGTCCACGACATCGAACGCGTCCGCCGAGCCTACGGTGAAAACCTCGCCTGGGCCCGATTCCACCGTCCCTTCAGCGAGCTCAGCCCGGACGAGCGGGCATCGAGCTCAAAGGCGATGCCCACCTGGGCAGACATCCTCGAATCGGAGCTTTTCCCCTTTTCGGATCGACGCACGGGGGAGGACATCCGTGCCTTCCTTGACAAATACCGCATGGGCAAGTTCCTGAGCAAGGACGGGAGGCACTTCATTGGCATCCGCATCGACCCTACAGGTGCGGCCGCCCACTTGGAGGTTCCAATGGAAGGACTGCATCGCTGAGCTTCTTCGTCGGACCTGTGATACCGCGCCGGCCGAATCCACCTGCTCACTAAACGATTGAGGCGTGGGTTGTGTGGCTGGCGCCTCGAGCATTCATGAGGATAGCGAGAGCGGCCCGAAATCAAGCTCGCTGTAGTGTCATTCGCCCCGGCGACCGAGCGAACTCCGCTCTTCACCTTCATACTGGCTTTCTGAAGTGCCCGAGCCTCACCTGACACACTTCATCTCTTGCCTGCCCCTACGCACCTTCTTTGCAAGCAATGCGAGGCTCGATTGACACCACCGTACTGTGTGAGTGCGAGCTCTACAGCGCCATCGAAGAGTGTAAAATTCGACCATCGCTGCTCATCTTCATGATCAACTTTCCCTGTTCTCACGCCATCTGTCCATCGCACAAAGCCGCTCATCGGCCTGGAGGTTCTCCACGCGATTTGAACATCAGTCGCAATAAGTCTGACGGACACACTCTCCCGCATACGTCTCATGTTATCATGAAGGGCTTGCGCTTCTTTCGATGCATGACGATGCATTGTTATCGTCTTGACCCATCGCTGAAAGGCTTGCAACTGGGTCAGGACGCTTTCGTGTACCTGCAGCCATACAAATAGGAGGGCAATCAGGTCGGTTATGGGGACAATCTCTTCCATCCTCCAAGCGCGCATCGACCTGAAACTCATCGGGGCTGGCATCATGCTTGCGTCTAGGCTTACTTTCTTTCTCTCGGTGGTGACGGCGTTCTCGGCGATTGCCGCAGTAGCCTTCGCAGAGCCTCTTTCGAGGCTCGAAAGACGCCTCTTTCCAGGGGACATGTTTCAGTCCGTCCCGTATGCCTCGATTGAAGCCGGACTCTGGCGAGCCGATCCTGTTGTGAAGCCCTTGCGCGCTTCTATCGTGCGTGATCAATGGCACCATGCGACGATCTTCCACCGAAAGATACCCCTCTACTTCTCCGGGCCCGAAGGGTTTAAGAATCTGGATCTCCAACAGGGCTTCGTGGACTTTGGCGCATTCCACGTGCTTGGTCGGCCGCAGTTTGGCGAAAGAACTCTGACCGTACGCTCGGACCGGCACGGTAGCCCCGTCGTTGAACAGGCTACCGAGCCAGTCCACCGCTTTGCACTCGAGGCATTTTCAGCCCGTGCCATGTTCGGCAACAAAGCAGCCGTCGTTGCCTACGGCAGCGAGCTGGAGCCGGTGACTTCTGGTCGGCTTGCGAGGACTCCGCGAGCTCCGACGTGGGACACTGTCTGGGAGGCGACGCCGGCTCCGCTCGATATCCTTATCTATGATGCCAGGGAACATCTCAACAAGAACCGACTCATCAGCTTCAGGACTACAGATAATCGAGCCATCCTCGGAGTTCGCCTGCTCCCGGATGGGACCAAGGAAGTCCAGTGGCTCTCCAACTCTAACCCGATCTTCCGCGTTGCGGAATCGCCCTCGTAGGGCGTCCAGAGGTCGTGCCTCTGGGATCAAAGCCATCCTCACAAAAGGACGCACTCTCACACGTCAGACTTCAGCATCGTGCCACCCTCCTCACGTAGTCTGATCGAGGGTGCATCTGCGCATGACGAGCTTGTCGAGCCTGCCGAGCGTCGAAAACAATTCATCTTTCTTTGCTCGCTGGTGTCGACGTCTGCACAAGCCCTGAGCTTCTCCGCGCTGACCTCCGAACAAGTAGAGTGTACGGCGCGAACCTCCGAACGACCCTGGTTCCTCGCATCCGATCATATCCGATCACACGGTATCATATGCGACGTCGCACGCTCACCAGATGAGCTCGGTGGGCTTCTGTCATGCTGTGCTCTCTTCTATATGCCGCTTTGCGAGACTGCGCTACCGGTGGCAAACCGATTGTCGCTTAATGTCCGGTATCTCACGTATTTCCCGGGAAGATATGAGATGGTATCATGTGATAGGCCGCCGTATTTGGCCGGCGTCGTCACACTGCGTTTGACGCAGCTTCAAGCCCACCTGCTGCGGAAAATGTCAAGTCAAGCGGCGAGGCTCGCAGACTGTCGATAAGACCGCGAAACAAGTTAAAAGAAGACATTTCATGGCCCAGGTCACCTGCTGAAATCCCCAGACGCAGGTCTTGCTCGAACAAGAATCAGCCGCCATCATGAATGCATGGGCTCTCCGGGCAAAGTTGCTCTTGGCAATGACTGCCGTCCTCGTGTGCGCACGGGCATCTACCTCCGCAGGATACTCCCAGCTGACAAGGCGCATGCCTCCAGCGGGGGGAAGCAGAAGCCCTTTGCAACAGCTCGATTTCACTGAGGTGTACACCGGCTCGTTCCAGCCATCATCGGACATACGCGTTGTCCCTCCAGAAATGATCCCTTGGGCATACAGTCACATGTTTTTCTATCATGGCAAGCCGGTCTTTGTCTTCTACGACAACCTGCGGATCCCGCATCACGACCTCGATGTCGCTTTCAAGACCTTCAAGCGGTTCTACATCTACGACATCCAAACTCGTACGGAGGCCTCTATTATACCCGACCCACATCGAACGGGCGCGGCGATTCCGTCCCGCACCGATGACGGGCTCCACGCTTATATACAGCACGCCATCAGGATTCGAGGAGAGTTCGGAGAGCATGTCTCCCTCGTTGCGCACGGCCTTGCCGTGCAGCCAGGCCCAACGACGACGACGTTCTTTGGTGGCACAAGGCCGAAAGCGGCTCCAAGCTGGCGCAAGGTATGGGAGAGCGAGCCACGGCGTCAAGGAACGGTGCCTGCGGAGCAAGGCCATCAGTTTCGCGCGAACGTAAGGAGGCAACTCAATACAGATCGTCAGGCGCACTTCCTCAGTTCGGACGGGACCAAGGCACTCGGCTTGAGAGCTCTTCCGGACGGCCAGATCGAGTTCGCAGTCAAATACTTGGAAGCAGCGCACCCTTAGGCTGCAACGCCAAGCGTTGCGCTTGCTCCTCGTGATGCGAATCACGATGCAGAGACCGAGCCTCCTAAGCACCTCACTCGTGGTTCCACGCACCAAGAGCACGTTAGCGATTCATCTGTTGCCTTTCCGGCCCACATCCCACTCGTAATTCTCACGCACCATACACCCCACCAAACTTCCCATTGTGGTGGTAATCTTCATTTGAACCAGAGTCTGGAGCTTTGTGCGTTCGTGCATGACCGGATATCCCGGTTTCGCCAGCGTCTCTACTGTTCGACACCGCTGCCTGATTCTTTCATCTCTGGAGCTTTCGATCATGCTTCTGTCAAGGTAGAACAAAGGCGCCTCACCCATCTCGAGAAGCAAAACAAACGTCATCAACAGGCTGGCCAGGTAATAGACAAGCGCATGTGTAAACCAGACAGCGTGCTGGTCTGAACTCGGATGCTTGCAGTAAAAAGCACAACATCTGCATGATACGCCCACCTAGCTCACCATGCTTGACCCTCGGCGGTCAGCGTCCTGTCAACGACAGAGCTCGCAGCCTGCTTCATGGCGAGAACTGATTGCAGTTGCAGTGGTCCCTGCTCCTGCTCTAGGATATGACTAGATAGAGAGCGAGATTGACGAGACCGATAGGTGTTCTTTCCCCGTGGGGAGCCATGGAGCAGAGCCGATACTGACACTGTCAGGATGAGCCGCTCGTAAACCATAGCGGTGCTGTCCTGGCCTCCTTTTCGTTGTGTGGGCAGGAGCGGCTGCGTCATCCCATGCGCAACACCTCACACAAGCAATGCAGTTCGTCGCGACGTGGGGCTGTGCTCGAGATGCAACGGCACTGCTTTCCAGTCGCCTCCTCGGTATATGAGTCGAGCAAGGGCGGATTGGAGTCCACCTCGTCGGCACGACTTCTTCATTCTCCACTTCTACCTGACTAGATCAGTCTCGGACTCTCGCGGTGCAGCTGGCCTCACCTGACCCTCGTTTCGCATCGACTTTCTCTTACTTGACACGCTCTCTGTCCGATATCAACACTGGCTCGAAGAAGACCTGATGCTCTTTCTCTCCGTAAAGATGCTCAAGACCTTCCTCAGAGCTTCGTTTCTCATGCAGCTGGTCCTGCTTGTGACTCTCGCTGCTGCTGCACCTGCCCACCCAAAAGGGAGAATGCCAGCAATCGACGAGAATGCATCGATGAGAGAGTTTCCTCCTGCGCGGGACCCAGCCCCGATCCCCGGCCTCGAGGCGGCCAGAGCAAGGGCCGAACTCCGAAAGAAGCTTCCGTCCCCAGTTGTCCCGCAAGCTCCGAACACCTTCCTCCCCCGGATGCAAGTGGCCGCGCCGGCCGACTCTGCGGAAAGGTGGTCATGGTCGCTGAAGGACAACGGTCCCAGAACCCGGGAAGTTACCACCCGCCCTGGAACTCAAAAGGGGTCGTGGTGGTCGAACATCAGGCAGCTCTGGTCCGGATCTGGTGCCCCTTCGACCGACACCGAGATCAACCGACTGCTCCATGATCCATCTCCCATCAAGAAGGCCGGGAAGGACGTCTCCATCAATGCTGCCAAAGTGGGTCAATCGTATCTGGCAGTCAAGCTTCCTGGCAATGGCATGGATGCTCTCGTGCTCAGTCGGATGAAGCAACAGAGCAAGCCTTTCTTTGTCGAAGGTGCAAACAGGCGAGTCTGGCTCGTGACCGGAGCGACCTACGGGACCTTCCGCGCCATGCCTCAGCAGGAAAATGTCGCTGTATTCGCCAGAGAAGCCATCAAGCGTCAGTCGATTCCGACGGTCGCCATTCGCAACAGCCGCCTCCTGCCACAGATGGCGACGGCCGGTCGCTCTTCGACAGCGAGCGCTCCTTCGTGGAGCAGGTTCGCCGAGATGTTCTCTGGCGAGGTGCCCCAGGGTGTCAAGTACCTTCGCGCCCCCTGAGAGCATAGGCCCCTTTCCAGGCGAGGTCATGTCTACTGCTGACGTGGTCGCGATTCATCACACGTCTCGGACGCCGCTTGTTGTTCCCTTCAATGTCACACTCTCCTTCGATCACGCGGGCAGAGACATTAAATCTCTCGCTCTTTTCTTTGTCCGGTGTATTCTCTCAATTGTGAAAGGGCGGGTTCTTGTGGGAGCAGCATCGGCAATAGTACCGATGGCGGGAGGGATGTGGCATCGAGAGACAGGAGTGTGCATCTGGTGGGCTTGAAGGTGATGTTGCTTTGAGGCCCCTGCTGCCGGACCGACGTGTGCACTTGCAGCATGCCATAGACAATAGGAGAAGCATTGTGAAGATGATCAATTTGGCTGCCCTGACCCGAACTTCGGGCACGGGGATCTCTAGACTCATGAGCATCAAGGCCTAGGAAATGACCTCATTCGTTCTACCTTATACATTCGCTTGATTCCCAGCTCTTCCAGAGGCAGTCGGCCTCTTTTCACTCTCGTTCTCGTTCTACACTGTTTTAAATGCTGTGACCTCTTCGCCAAGGCTCAAACCCTCCCACCAAGGCTCAGCCCCCAATCGGACTTCGGCAGGCTTCGGACAAGATCAAGATGCTCGGTCGAGCCCTCCCAATCGTGCTATTGCTGCTGCTCGTGGCCCTGGCCCCGGTAGGCAGTGTACCTTTGGTCGCAAACGCAGACGACGTTCATCAGCCAGACCAGCTGCAGAGACTCAATGTCCAGCGGCGATCTCTGGCACTCCAACGGCTCTTCAAACGCGAGGATCCCTACACAGTCAAGCCGCCTTCGAACAACTGGGAGATGGCACAGCTCCTCCGTGGATCGGCTCTCGGAGCCCGTGTGCCCGAAGGCCTGGTCGTGGAACCCATCGAAGTGCTCCAGGGTCACTTTGTTGCAGTCAAGCTGCCGGGAAATGGCTGGGATGCTCTGGTGATCAACCGGATGATGCAACAGGACAAGAACTTCTTGGTCGAGGGCCGGAACGGCAAGTTCTGGCAGTTTCTGAACAAGAGACCGGTTGGCTTTGAGCCTCGGTACATAGGAGACATGCCGCCCTTGCAGGCCGTCCTCACGGGCAGCAGGCCTACTGTCACCGTCCCTGGCTCGAACGTGGCCGAGGGGGCACGACGAAGTATGCTCACACGATTCTTCCACCGGATCCGGGGTGTTCTTTTTAACAGGCTCCCTGACAGCGTCCAACCCTACATTCATCGGCGCGCCCTGGCGCACGAGCAAGACACGCTCCAAGACGGTGTGCTGCTCAAGCGCGAGAGTGCCAAGGAGAAGCTCATCAAGTCGCCTTCTAGCAATGGCGAGATGGCACAGCTGCTGCGGACTCCTTCGCTTCGAGGCCCGACTAATAAGGTGGTCGTCGATCCGCTCGAGGTGCTCATGGGCCGATTCCTCGCAGTCAAGCTGCCCGGAAACGGCTGGGACTCCCTCGTCATCAACAAGATGATGCAGCAGGATAGGGACTTTATCGTCAGGGGCCGGAATGGTCAGTTGTGGAAGTTCGTCAACCGCGGCAATCGTGACTTCAAACCTCAAGCCCTGCGCATGAACCGCGATGCCCGCTGGACGAGCAAGAGTCTCGAGCACATCACCACCGTCCGAGTCCCCAGCTACCCGTATATTCCCGAGGACCCGCCGAAGGGCCAAAGTGTCTTGACCCGCGTCAAAAGTCTCGTACCCATGCTTCCCAACAGCGTGCGACCCGTCATTGGTCGGCGCGCTGTGACAGGCAAGCAGGACGCTGGCCAAGGCGACGGGCAGCTTTTGGACCGCAACATTCAAGGTGCTGAGATCATCCGCCCGGCAACGGCTGAGACTCGGCCTGGATCCATCGGCTGATGCAGCAGGACGGAAACTTTATCGTCGCCGGTCAGAACGGCAAGATGTGGCAGATCATCAACCGCGGCAACCGGGACTTATTTCATCTGCCCCCGCACCTCTCAGAACCGACCTAGACCGCTTTGCTACTGTGAAAGCGCTTGACTTTGCGTACGTGCCGACGCAGGTCCGCACCGGGCGCCTCCGGCCGTGGACTCCAGTTGTCCTTCCTTAGACTCCCTCGTAGCGCCGTTATCCGTTGAAGCTCGACGAGCACATCCGCACCCCCATCACCTTCATTTTGCTTTTCCTCTTCCCGTCTAATCACCTTGCTTTCATGTTTCCTGTCGTCAAGGACATTCTCTCGAAGTGCCGTGCGTGCGGAGAAGCCCGTGTTGCCCCGGCAGTCTGGCATCTCGCCCGGCGATGCTTTGTTTCGTGAAGCGGCGACTGTGCTGAAGAGTCGAGCCTCTTACGCTCGGTCTGCGCTAGCAGTGGACAGTATGAAGGGCATCTCTCGTCGTTCTTGCAGACCCTAGCCAGACACTGTGAACAGGGCGCAACAACAGCGCCTGGCGCCTTTCGAGACGATGCGAAGCGATGCAAGGTTGAGCTCAACGAGGGGAAAGTGAGACCAGCTCACCTTGGCTCTCTCGCCGCCCTTTCGCCGTGTCAGCTACGCCCTTCATATGATGCTCGGCCGTACCCGCCCAACTCTGTTTCGCGCGCGGACAGGGCATCAGGACGCAAGCGAGCTACGGGCTCCGCGTGATATCGGCTCGGAGGAGTCTCGTGGCGACGCAAGTGGGTTGCTGCCAGGTACGCCTTTCATCCTTGCTTCGGCGTTGTTCCATCGGCGACCCTGTGGGTGTTTTTCCTTGCGAATGGTGGGATGAAGTGGGCGCATTACCGCGGGCTCGGACAATGAACGGTGGGCGGCGACCTGAGCCCGCAGAAAACTTTGCTGGGCAGGGAATGCCCCACCGGTGGTCACTCAGACGAGCGAGAGGGGCAACGCCGGTGGCGAAGCTCTCCAAGCCTTGAACCGAAGGTGGGCTGGTTCGTGACCACGTTCTCGTCATCGTAACGCCTTGGACTCGTATATAGCTGTTACCCTTGGACGCTTCGCTAATCCCCGCACCCCATCGCCCTGTTCCCCATTCGACGCTCTGCACTCTTTCACCATGAGATCTCTCCACCTCCCGCCCGGAGAGCGAAGATGCAGGCCGGCGTTGCTGCTGCTGCCGCTGCTGGTTGCGGTGGTCGTCTGCGTGTCGCTGACGGCAGCACGGCCGGTGGCCCATGGGCAGCTCGCGCGTACTTCGGTCTGGAAGCGAGCCGCAGCCGCCACCTGGGACAACGGCGACGGCGTCACGTCACCCGCCAAGAACGAGGTGTTCCGGAGCAGCCGCAGCTCGCCGGACCTGTCGACGGCGGCGTTGCTCGACGGCGTCAAGGGGTCCGAGAGCTTTGTGACCGCGCCGAGCAGCCACGAATGGTCGCCGTTGACCTCGCCCGATTCCCGACCAGGCCTCGGTGGCAGCTCGATGTCGCCCGCATCGCCGGTCGCGTCGGAGTCCGGCGTGCGGGTGGCGGGCGAGGACGACAGCGCGGGCAACCCGGGAAGCACGGCTCGACGCTCGCAGAAGCTGTACGACTTTGTCAACCTGAATCCAGACGGCTCGCCAAAGGGAGAGGTTCAAGGCGATGTCAGTCCGGCTGTCCCGCGTACGGCGGGCGAGAAGATGGTGGACCCCGGACCGAAGCAGATGGTAGCGCGTCGGCTGCCGACGGGCGAGCTGGACCTCGACCTGCGCGGCGCCTCGAACGCGGGCATTCTGCGCGAGCTCAAGACGACGGGCACGGTGTACGTCTCGATGGAGGATCCGGCCGCGTCTGGTGGCGAGCGCATGTACAAGTACACGATGATGAACGGTGGCATCCGGCGTGATCTGGTGCCGATGACGCCGAGCTTCCTGCACCACGTCCAGCGCCTCGAAGAGGCAGGTCCGCCGGGCGAGAGTGAAGCCGATAGGGCCGCAAGGATCAAGCAAGTCGGGTGGGACTACCCTGGCCGACCCATGGTCAACGCGCCTCGATTCGACCAGATCCCTCTGCCCGAAAACGAGGTCGACCGTAGCGGCTTTCGGGGCAAGCTGTCCGCTATCGCCGACGGATTGCGCAAGGCGAAAGTAGCTCTGCGCGAGGGCTTCGATCCGCGTCTGGCCAACGTCTACACCACGGGCGGTATCCCGGCCATCTACGGTCGCGAGCCGATGGGGATGGACAAGGTGATCCCGGCCGAGGCGCGTCGGCTTGCGCAGGCGCACGGCGAGGTGCGCGTGTTCTTCGACCCCTACAATCCGGCCAACCAGATGCGCATGGTCTACACGGGCGGGCGTGTGGCTCCGGGTCAGGTGGCTCCCGAGTCGGCCTTCAAGGTGTTTGCCGTACCTGCCGAAAAGGCGCTGCCTCTGCCGAGGGCTTGGCAGGGACATCCGGATATGGCCGCCGACGCGCTGCGCCGCATGAAGCAGGTCGACGACGGCATCTACGCAAAGGACGTCCCCCAGCAGGTCATCCCCCGGCTGCGCGATGCGGCACGCACCCAGTGGAACAAGCTCCGAGCTTCGCCCACGTCGTTCTTATTTGGTGCGAGCAGGCCGTCGACTCCGCCGGCCGAGAGGACGAGCGTCTTGGCTGCGTTCAGAGCCAGAGCGACGCAGTTGAAGAACAGGATCGCAGCGTGGCACCCGCCTGCTTTCAAGGACCTCTTCTCCGCCCTCCGCCCTGTCCCACACTGAACGCTCCGCTTCCACCGCCGCGCTCGTGCCGTAAACGTAGCCTGAACCACTCCCTGTTGATTCTGAGCTGTCCCTTGTGCAGCAATACACTCGTTTGATCTCCTCCTGATCGTGCTGATGCCTGCGTCGAGTTCCATTGCCGGGCGTCGAGGGCATCTACTGGGGCTCGTGGTCGCGCTGCGCCGTCCACTTGGGATAGAAGACCTCGTTGGCGGCTGCGCCCTCTGCTCTTGCCATCCACTGTGCATACGTCATCCATCTGGCCGTGCCGTCGAGTCTGCCCGTTTCATCTACCTGTCTGCTCTGCCTGCTCCTCTTCTTGCCCTTGCCCTTCGCGCCGACCCCTGCCTCTGCTTGGTCACGCATCGCGCGGTCTGCGGCGATCTCGCACGCGACGACGACGCCCGCCTCGATCGCGGCGCGACTCGCGTCCTGGTGCGCCACGATGGCTACGGGCACATCGGCGGGCGCGAGCGGCGCGAGCTCGTTGGCGAGCCGTCGGCGCAGGTTGACTGCATCCGAGAGGCCGCCGACGAGCACAATGTTGGCCCACATCAGGTCGGCGGCGGCGCGGCGCGGCGCATGCGGCGAGCGCGCGACGCCGGCGATGGCGTCGGCAACGAGCTCGGCGAGCCCCTGCTGATCCAGCCCGAGCGCGGCCGGGTTGAAGAGGTGCTCGAGCATGCTGAAGCGCTCCGTCTCGAGCACCAGCGCCTGCGCCTCCTCCTCGTCGTCGTCATCAGATCCAGCGCGTGGTCGCCGCGACTGCGCCACAGCCCCGTCTGCACGGGAGATGAACGAGGACACCCAGTCCTCCTCTTCCTCCAAGCTGCCGCGTCGGGGGCGCGAGGTGAGAGCGTCGACTGGGTATCCATAACGCGCTCTGTCGCGGTGCTCTTCACGCTTGTCTGCTGTCGAGCCGTAGTCTGGCAGGCGCCACGTGAGCGCCACTCGTGTCCTGCGGGGCTTGGTGCTGTTGATGAGCTGCAGCAGGTCGTGATACGACCATTTGGCTGCGGGCGTGCGGGCGATGCGGTCTAGCTCGGCCTCCCCGCGGTCGCGTGCGGGGCGGGATCGTGTGCCGACCTCGGCGGCGACAAAGGCGGTACGCGCAAAGAGGTGGGTGACGAGCCAGGACTCGTCCATCATGTCGAGCTGCTGGAAGGAGAGCGTCTCCTTGAGCAGGTTGACGAGCATCTTGCCGCCGAGTTCGAGCCGCCGCACCGCCGGATAGACCACCTGCCCGTCGACCACCGGCACGGCGTGGCAGAACGAGTAGCCCAGATCGAGCACCAGCATGCTCTGCGGCCTCCGTGGCGTCAGCACCCTTGGCATCCCACTCTCCTTGTCAGCTTCGGCTTCAGACCGGACAGTCCGTTGTGGACGTTTGGATGCCGGTTCTGCGCTTTCGCTCGGCTCTGCATCCACGGCCGCGGGTGTTGGATTGCGCGGGGTGTGGAAGGCGGTGGTTCCAAGTCCCACTAGGGCCGCAGGCGTAGTCCTCCATACTGCGCTCGCGCCGTAGTGTTCGAAGAGTAGCAGATCTGCTGCGTACTGCGCCGGCTCCGGGTTGAGGTAGGTCTCTGCGATGAGCACGGCCTTGCCTGCGAGCAGCTTGCCCTTGGTGCCCGGCCTTGCATGGGTTGGGAGTTTAGCGAGGTGGTTGGTGAGCACGTGGTCCCAGATGGTCTTCTGAGCAGCCCAGTCGACAACGACGCCGCTCTGGTGCGGGAGTCTGAGATGGAGTGCGGCGTAATCGTCGAGCAAGGAGTGGATGTGCGACGAGACGAAGACGCTCGTCTTTGTGCCCGGGGCGGGGGCGGTGGGCGAAGTGGATGCAGCCACCGTATGCGGAGTGCGCGTTCGCGCGATCGCGTTGGGATAGACATCGACGGCGATGGCCTGGGCGAGTACGGCCGCGTCGATGTGCGGCGAGGTCGAGGAGGAGGCGAAGGGATAGGGGATGGAGGCGATGCGGATGTTGTGAGCGCCATTGTCGATGACGACGATGGTGTCGACGCCGGCGAGCGGATCGATGCCGTCGCCGGTCGGAGTAGGCGAGGCAGCTGCGGCCGATGTGGAAGGCATGATCTGCAGCCGCTTGGAGCCCAGGATATCGCCGAGGCCTCGAGTGGTGGAGCGAGAAGAAGGCGAAACAGGATGTTGGAGCTTAGGTTGGACCCTGGTCTTCCTCCACCTAGCCCGATCCCGCCGATGCGTTTGCGGCTGTGTGTTAGAGTGTGGAAAGCAGGATAGTGGATGAGCTGAGCGGTTCGAGCCGAATTCCGTCACTTTGTACGATGCTCGCCTCCACAAAAAGCGGCTGCCCGATCTTCTCGACACGTCCAAGTCTGCCTCAACTTAGTCATCCGATGGACCCAGGCCGCCCTCTTGCTCACCACTCACACTGCTTGCAGCTCCGCGTCGGACATCCTCTGCTCCTTGCACCATCACTTCTATCGCGATCCGCTGTTGGTCATGTCATTCGGTCGCCCACCGACGTTTTCCGACTTCAAGGTCTCGCCGCCCGAACGCGGCTCCTTCCCGCTCGACCATGAAGGTAAGCACCCCCCATCCCCAAGCACCAGGCTTCGAGGTCAAGATGCGATGCTGATGTGGCAATGAATCCGGGAGTAGGTGAGTGCAAGTCGGTGATGCAGGAGTACATGAACTGCATCAAGTACAACCGCAACGACAATGGCAAGTGCCGTCACCTCAGCCGCGCCTACCTCCAATGTCGAATGGACAAGTAAGTTGCACACCCACGCCTGCTTTCTCTTTGCACGAGCTGATGTTGACCTGATGTCTTGGCAATCGGGGCATAGGGGGTTGATGGAGCATGACGATATGGACAACTTGGGGTTCAAGGATGTGGCGCCGGAGGGGTCGTCGAATGCGGCCGTGAACCGGATCGCGTCGCAGGGGCGCGGAGCCTCTTCGGGGACGGCGCCTAGCTATGCAGGCGACTCGCACGGAGCCGACGGCGCCATCCCCAGCGCTCAAGCCGGCTCAGGCTCGCCAGCACACCAGGCTAGCGGTACGGGCACAAGCGCAAAAGGCTTCGCCACCAAACAGGCCGGCAGCTACGCTGGCGACAGCTCAGGCCGATCAGGCTCCGGACGTCTCGTCTAACTTCTGCTCTACACACATGCGATCCCAAGCCAGCTGCAAACCAAAACGTCTATATTCGCATCTCCGGTGACTAGGCGTACTTGTTGATGAACTCGTTGTGGAACTTGCCGTACCTCTCGATGAACTCGTCGGTCTCCTTGGCCAGCACGGTGGTCCTGAAGAAGCACGCGCCCGTGTCGTCTTCTGGCATCTTGCCGAATCCGCTTCCGGGGACGACGCAGATGCCGGTGGCATCGAGCATCTCGAGGCAGTAGAACTCGTCGACCTTCTTACCCTTGTGCTTGGCCGCCTCGTGCGCCTTCTTGGGGAGCGTCACGCGCGGGAAGAGGTAGAGCGCACCCTGCGCCGGCTCCACCTCGACGCCAGGCAGCTGGGCAAACTTGTGTGCCATGCGGTCGGACCTGGAGCGGAGCGTCGCATGGATCGCCTCGGTCTCCTGCTTGTACAGCTCCCACGAGGGCGTACCGGGCGTGGGAGGCTTGACGAGCATGTCGATGCCGATCTGGCCCTGGAGCGAGGGGCAGAGCGAGATCGAGGCGAGCTTGTAGATCTCGGCCTCGACGTCGGGCTGCATGTTGGTGAGCTCAAAGTAGCCGCCGCGACGTCCGCACTCGCCCGAGACACCCTTGGAGATCGAGTGGAACGAGACGAGCTCGACGCTGGTGGCGATGGCGTGCTCTTCGGCGTTGGCGCTCTTGCTGAAGTCCATGAGCACCTTTTTGAACGAGTGGAAGGGACGGGTGTCCGGGTAGTAGATGTTGTTCTGGTACACCTCGTCGGCGAGCAGGACGACGCGCTTGGTGTAAGCCATGCGGATGAGGTCCTGGATGTTTTCGTACGAGAGGCACTGGCCGGTGGGGTTGCCCGGGTTGATGACGGCGCAGGCGCGCACGTCGACGCCCTTTGCGCGCGCGTCGTCGATGGAGCGCGACATGGCGTCGACGTCGAGCGACCAGTCGTCGAAAGGGTTGAGGTCGTACTTGACCGGCTGGGCGTTGTAGAGCGCCAGCGCAGCGCTGTACAGTGGGTACTGCGGGATGGGGATCATGACGCCCGAGTCTGGGCCAGCAATGATGACCTGGAGGAGGAGCTGAACACCGCCGCTGGCACCGGTGGTGAGGTAGATGAGCTCGGGGTCAGAGGCGTATCCGTCGCGCTGCTCGATGAATTCGGCGACGTGCTTGCGCACGACGGCAGCGCCCTTGGAGTGCGAGTAGGCACCGACGCTTCCAATGTCGTCGAGGAGGAGCTTGGCGCGCTCCTGGGTGTCCTGGGGGAAGATCTTGTCGATGCCTGGCTGCTGCATGAGCTCGGGATACTCGGTGAGCGCGGCGACCTGGCGCCAGAAGGTGAGAGGCTTCTGGGCTAGGTAGGGCTGCTGCTGCGGGTTGCCGATGTTGGCGGTGACGACCGAGTTGAAGGGGAGGTCGTCGGCGTTGCCATCAGCGATCTGGGCGGCATACTTGTTGGCACGGTTCGAGATCTCGCCGCGGACGGCGTACTCGGCCTCGAGGACATGCGGGTTGATGGTCTTTGTGGTGAGCACGGGCTTGTAGGCGGCTGACTTGGAGGAGGAGGCAAAGTGGCGCGACGACGAGGCCTGGGTGGTGTACGAGGAGCCGTAGGCCGAGTCGACGGCCATGGAGGAGGACGAGCCGGACGAGGCGGAGGAGCGGGAGAGGGATCGGTTCCTGGGCAGAGTTGCGGAGCTCATGGCGCTGAATGCGGATGAGGAGGATGGGAGGCGGGCGGCGATGGAGGAGGGGAAGCAAAGGGAGCGCGACGACGACGACGAGGAGCAAGAGGTCAAGAGCGTCACGGGCGAGGGAGCAGCCGTGGCCCGGCTAAGGGCGAGGCGAAGCGGAGTCATAGTCAGCGGAGACGAGGGGGCCGAGCGGCGCGGGGGTCGGAGCGGCGGAGGGAGGAGGAGAGGGTGCGGGGTGCAGCAGCACACGGAACGGGCGGCGGGGCAAGCAGGAGTAAGCACGACGAGGGTGGGGGCTGAAAGCCGAGATCGAAGCCAGGGCAAGGGAGGAGCGCCACACGAGGAACCGATGAGCTCGAGGTGCAGGAGGAGCCAGCCAGCGGGGTTGGCGGGTAGAGAAGTGTGGAGCGGATGGAAGTGGCTGAAAATGCCGGAGAAGCGGGCTAAGCGATGACTGAGACTGGACTCGGCGTACTGAGAGCGAGCGCAACAAGGCGTTGACGGGTTCGACCGGAAAGCAGCAGCAGGCAGAGCAGGCAGAGCAGGCAGAGCAGGCAGTGCGGGATCAGGAATGCAGCGTCCCACCCGCTCAAAGCGGTCTTCACGCCGGTTCCAATTATACGTGCATTGCCTCGTGCCTTCCTTGTGCTCACTCGCTCTACAATCAAGCTCGAGAGCGGCCGAAAATTTTTCCATTTTGTGGGTGCAGAAGCCTTGATGGGTGCGAGGGTGTCATGTAAGATTGTGGGCTGCGGGTGAGGGCCACAGGGTACGCTGGCCGACAAGCGCGAAAGCGAGTCACGTCGATCGCAAGTTGGCCGTTCAAATGGCCGTGATGCCGAAGCAGCCTCATGTGACGCTGCCATCCACTCGCAAGCCCGCGCGACTCTTCGCATCGGATCAGACGGCCCAACGCGCGCTCGATAATGCACAATCAGCCGCCGAGATTGCATTGCGATCTCACAATCATGCACAAATTGCACTCGCCTCACACGACATTCACACTCTGCCATGACATGAAGGATAAAACATGGCATGGCGTGGCATGGTAGCATGGCTTCTAGTATGCGTAGGACGCCCGCGAGCGTTTGAGCGGTCGACCCATGTCATCGAGCGCATCTTGGTGTCCGCGCTGCAGCTCGTCCGATCCACGCTTGGCCGCTCCCGCTGCACGCGGCGCCAGGTGGCTCTCGACCTCTACCTCGTCCTCCTCGCCCGTCTCGTGGCTGCTGTCGCGCGCGTAGCGTCGGTGCACTCCGCGCTGGCCGTCCTCGCCCTCGCCCTCGTCGTCGTCGTCGTCGCTCCAGTTGGTATGGTCCAGCCGTGCCAGCAGCGCCTCCCTCGCCGTCTGCCCGCCGACCTTGCTCGGCTGCGTCCGTGTGGGGGCTTCTGCTCTTGACCGCACGCTCGTCGGCCTGTGCTTGGCAGCGATCTGCGCTGCAAACAGTCCGCCGCCCTGACGAGGTGCCTCGCGCTCGCCGTCGCTCTCGCCGAGGTCTGCAAACGGCAGATACGAAGTGCTCGATCTGCTCGTCGGCGCCCCACCCGATGCGCGTGTGCATCCCGCATGCGACGACCCGCTAGCTTCCGCCGTCGATGAGCTTGCCGTCGAGGCTGGGAAGAGCAGTTTCGGCTGCAGCCTCGGCGGGCGGTTGGGCTTGTGGTGCGGATTGAATGCGTTGGTCCTCGCGCGCACGTCGTCGTCCGACGAATCGTCCTCGTCCGAGTCGTACTCGGGATCGGCGTACGTCACCTTCTGCCCGCGAAAGACGTAGGTGATCTTGCCGCGTTCCTTGCCCGGCACCTGCTGCGCCCGCCGACGTGCCTCGAAGCCTCGCGGTCCGTTGAAGCCGTTGTCCGCCGGCCCACCCGCGAGGAAGGGGTTCATGGGCGTGTCGCGGATGGGCACCACCCAAGTCAGCTCCTCGTTGTCCACCCGAACGTGATCCGACAGCGGCCGTGCAGGTCGGTAGCCCGCCCGATCCGCAAGCGCACACGACCGTCGCGGCGTTGCATCCGCGCTGGTGGAGAAGGAATACTCGTCCTCATCGTGCACCGAGCCCTCGGCGTCCTGGCCACTGTCGTACTCGTCGTGTTGCGCAGCCGATGCATGCGCGGGTGGCGCCGCCGATTCCACCGCCTTGCTCGCCTCGGATGACGACGATGGCGATGCGCGTCGTGCCTGTCGGTCGTGCGAAGCGTTTTGCTCGTCATCCGACTCGAAGCTGACGCCCTGTGTGAGGGTGCCGAATCGATCAGCGGGCGCCGCTGCGGTACAGGGCGCACGTGCGACGGACGACGGTGGTGCATCCCAGTGATCGCCCTCGGAGCTGGCGCGGTGACGGAGAGCGTCGTCGTGATGATTGTGCAGCTCCTCGTCGTGTCGCACGTCCCGGCTCATCGGAGGGGTGGGCGGACGCACTGCGCCGGGCACACCGGCTAGGTCGTCCTTGCGCTTCTTTTCGGGGCTTCGGATGGGATGCAGATGATGATCGAAGGCGTTGCCTCGGACATTGTGAGCGGGAGGCCGACCGAAGACATCGGCTGCACTGGCTGCGAGGTGCTTGTCGCCCAGGCGCGGCTCGTCCGCCTTGTACGTTCGCCCCGAAAGCGGGGGTGAGATGAGGCCTGGTTGGATGGACATGGCTGAAGGCTTAGGATGCCGGATGCGATGCTGAGCGGAACGATGACGGGGATAGCGGAGCACGAGCAGGGCAGTCGAACGAGCGTACGAGTCGCTGCGGAAAGGGCAGATGAGCCGAGACCGACGGCTGTGCTACGTTCGAGTCGTGAATGTCTTCAGGTGTGCATGTGTAGACGAATGCTCGGATATTTGCGTCTAGGTGCGAGATGGGCGTAAATAGGTCTTAGCCAGAGGGTGGGGCTGGATGGATGGATGGTGGCGGAGCTCGGCGATGCAGATGTATAGCTAGAAAGGGTGATGTGAAGTAAGCCTGCGAAAGCGAGAGACAGAGAGAAGGCAAGATAGGATGGACGAGTCTAAGGATGAATGGCGGTGAGGAAGCGTAGCTGAGTATGAGCGGGACAAGGCGTTGAGTTGCGGCGAAATGAGGTTTCGGACACCCACGTCCACACGCAAGTACTGTGAGCAAGGCACGGCTTGAGATTTCTGCCTTGCCTTGCTCACGCATCGAAGCCGAATTCCGCACGCTTGCCACCCTCTCACCGGCATGCACACACGATCGAGCCATGCGCGTTGTGCGTCGTGCGTTCTGCTTTGGGCGGCCATGTCATGCAAAAAGTGTGTGCGGTTGCAACGAGCGGTCAGTGCGTGCTCTGCTGCGCTGAAACGGTTGGAAATTCAACAAACGCGGGCTTTCTGGCATTCCTGCGTGTCGCGTAAAGTGGATCAAATCGTGAATCGCGTCGACGCGTCCGGTTGACGTGTCGCGTAAATCACCCCTCGACGACTGCCATCTATCCATAAATTAGACTCGTCCATCCTCACTCCTTTCCCTCGGCAGGCTCGCTTCACATCATTCCTTCTAGCTATAAATCTGCATCAATTTGATACAAAAAAGTCGACCGTGGCTTGAAGCCTTGCTGGCGTCTACGAGACGGACATGGAGCTGGTTTGGGCGAGCAGCTGGAGCTCCTGTTCCATCTCGTTCAGCGACGCTCTCATCTCGTGTCCCGTCCTGCCGCCCTGGTTGGACCTGCCAAAGGCCATGCCGAGCTCCTCGACCGCCTGGATGAGCAGCTGCCTGGCCAGATCGACGCGCACCTCGTGCGGCACGCTCGGCGGGTCCTTGAGGATCGACAGCGTCTGTCCGCCGCGCGCCTGCGTCTCCTCCACCGCTGCACGACACACGGCTGCATTGCCGGCGACGTGCGACGGCAGCACCGCCTCTCCCGAACCACGCTCCGGTCGCGCCACGTGGTCGAGCTGAGCCAGCACGAGTTTCGCGAGCGTGGCGATCGCGATGGCTCGCGCCGGATGACCCTTTGGATAGATGGGCGTGCTGGACGCCTGTGTGCCCGCCACCACGAGCATCTGCATACGCACCGCCTCGTCGAAGCAGTACACCGCCGCGTCTTCGTTGGCGCCCTCGGCCCGCTGAGGCGATAGCGCATTCGAGCCCGCTTCGATCAGACACGTCGTCGACAGTCGCAGCAGCGGGAACAGCGGTTGCCACGATGGTGGGTATCGCTCCACCAGCACCGGCAGCACCGACGCGCAAACCGTCCACGCTGCCTCAGCCGCGTTACGCTCGAGCAAGCGCGACGCTCTCTGGAGCGCGTCCTGCGCGCGCTGAGCATCCTGCGCCGCATCCGATGCGCTGACGCTAGAGACCGCATGGCACTTGTTGCATTTAGCCGCCTGCGCGTCCGCATCCAACAGCGCGCCGTCGATCCAGCCGCCGCATCGGTGCGGACACCAGACCGCCGTGCGTGGGTCGATCCAGTGGCTCGGCGGCGCAAAGGGCTGCATGCCCGGCATTCGCCTGGCCACAGTTTTGCGGCAGAGCTCACAGCGACACTCGAAGCAGTATCGTCTCCTGAGCGCGCTGCGTCGCTGCTCGTACCGATCCGCCACGTCGACGTATGAGATGAGCAGTTCCTCGCCCGGCTCGATCGCGCGCAGCGCTACGAGCTGCATCACCTTTGCGTCTTCGCCGTTGCTCCAGTTCTGCTGGCCGGACTTGGCCGCGCCGCCGAACGGAAACACGACGGCGGCATTGGGCGTGCAGGAGTGGTTGACCATGGCCATGCTAGCATGCATGCACACGCCGAGCGGGTTGAGATCGCTGTCCGTGAGCGAAAACGAGTTGGACGAGAACTGACAGACGAGGTCGAGCAGCTCGGTGGCCGATTCGATGCCGAGCGCGCGCAGAGCATCACCCTGCGAGAAGCCGGCTTCGGGCTGCATCATCTCGTCCAGATTCGCCTCGCCGCGCGAGACGGGTCCGAACGTGGCTGCGGCCCGCGCCGACGCGGTGAGGTACTGCGCGAGGTGGAGCGCCAGCTGCGCTTGCTGCTGCAGTTCCTCGGGACCGAAGCGCTCGCGGTGCGAGCACAGCTCGAGCAGATCGCCCGCATCGCCGCTCGCCTTGTCCTTGCCGCCCGTGCCGATGCGTCCGCGCGCCCAGATCCAGCGCGCCAGCGCGCGCATCATGGAGCTCGGCAGACGCAGTCGATCCACAGGGCTGGCATCACCGCCTGCCGAGACGGTCTCGGTGTCGCTGTCCGGGTCTTGCGCCTCGCCGGTGGCGTTGGCGGCCGCCATGACCTCGTCGTTGTCCTGGAAAGAGCCGATGGTGAAGGGCGCACTGCCGCCCTGGTTCCGGGCGTAGCGTTCGGCGAGACGCTGGTCGAGTCGGTGCTGCTGGCGCAAGGCGGAGCGGTAGGTGTGCAGCTGCTGGATGGCTTTGAGCGCCTTGCACTCGTCGCGGTGACTGGGCCAGTCGCGACGCTGGCATGCGGCCGAGCAGTAACGCAGCACTTTGCAGCCCGAGCATCGTTGCAGCTTGGTGCTCGGTGCAGGCGCGCCCGAGGCGTCGGCAGAGGGCGGTGAGTAGCATGCAGAGCAACGCTGATCGAGCAGCGCGGTTGAGAGGACGGCGACCTCGGGGCGCAGGCGGAGCAAGACGTCGCCGGGACGACAGGCCGAGACGCCGGCGGCGGCCCATCCACCTGGAGCCGAGTAGGAGCTCGAAAGGAGCTGCGAGTACGAGTAGGAGTAGGAGCCCGAGAGCGAGCGCGGCGTGCCTCCTGCGGGCGAGAAGGCGGAGGCGGCGCTGGAGGTGCGGAAGTCGGCAGGCGAGGGACCGTTCTTGGGCAGTGGAGCGTAGAAGAGCGCGCGTTCGCTCGAGACGGCGTCGAAGCGCAGCTCGAGGTCGTGAATGTCTGGGAGCCTCACGCGGCTGCCTGCTGCGCCTGGCTCGGGCCTGTCGCGTGCCGCATGAGGACGCTGCGCGTTCGAGTGATTCATGCCCACCGGGGAGGGCTGAGCTGGCGATGCCATGGCGAAAGGCTGCGCAGGTGGAGGTCGGCTGAATCCGATCGGAGCCGCAGCAGAAGCCGATGCTTCCAAGGACGAGCCGGACGATGTATCGTGCGGTCCGGCTGCGGAAGGCGAGTCTTCGGAGGAGCTCGCAGAAGGCTGTGCGAAGAGGGGGTTTCGTCGCGCATCCCTCTGGGCCTTGAGCGCGGCGAACGACGAAGCAGCCGAGGACGACATATCGAGCAGGTGAGCAGGTGCGGCACCAGCACGGCGAGGCGGGGCGGAGCTAGAAGAGGTGAAGGAAATGGTGGAAGTGGTGGCGGAGATGGAAGTGGTAGAGTGGCGGCACGGAACGCGCCGAGGATCGGCAAGAAAGTCGGAATCGTCAGGCGAGGCGGCGATGTCGTGAGGAAGCCGCATCCGAGCGCATGCGATAAGCTTCGAATTGTGCGCTCACACAGTCTCACATCTTAGCGATTCGGAACACGTCTTTTGCAACGACGCGTTAAAGTGGACGCGCCACGTCGTGACGCTTGGTGGGGCCAGGCAAGCCTGAGAGGCGGGAGGCGGCTGGCGGCTGAGCGCGAAAAAGTCGAGGCGCGTGACTGAGCTGGTGAAGCGTTGGTTGCAAGGCGCAGCAGCGTGTCAATCCAACACTCACGAGCTCCACCACTCTCGCTCTCTATACCCATCTCGACCATCACGCTCGTCTCACTGCGTATCAGCCTGTCTTTAACTGTCCATACGGCCGCAATCGATCCACGCCTCACTCTCGCCGCAGCAGCCTCATCGTTCGCCTGCCGGAACACGTCACGCCTCTGAGCCGCGTCAACGACGACAGCGAGATCGGCGACTGCGCGTCGACGCTGCAGTTACGTTTTCCAAGGCTCTCGCGCGCAGGCCTTGCCGCAGTGCCACCACACCGTAGCTGCTTCCGCTAGCGAGCCACGATGGTGACGGCCACCACCACCCAGCAGGCCTCGGCCTCGGCAGCCCCGTCCACGCGCAAGGGCGCGCTCGCCCGCCTCTCGCTCAAGGGCAAGCTCTACCAGAAGGGCTCCTCCACCGACGCGCTGCTCAAGCGCGTGCGCCAGGTCCGCACAGAGCTCAGCGAGATGGACCAGGACCAAGTCGACGTCAACTCGCTCAAGGACGTCTGCGCCGAGCTCGTCACCCCGGCACTCATGCTCCACAAGGACAAGGCGGTCAAGGCCAACGTCGCCTGCTGCCTCGCCGACATGCTCCGCCTCTTTGCCCCCAATGCCCCTTTCACCCCCGCAGAGCTCCGCGACATCTTCCAGTTCTTCCTCCACCAACTCACCATGCCCGCCGCCGGCCTCTCCAAACCCACAGGACCGCAGTACGCGGAATACTTTTACCTGCTCGAGAGCCTCAGCAACGTCAAGTCTGTCGTGCTCGTCTGCGACCTCGCCAACGCAGACGAAATCATGTCCGACTACTTCAAGGGCTTCCTCGAGCTCGCTCGCCCGGACATGTCCAAGAACGTCGAGATCTGCATCGCAGACGTGCTCGTCCAGCTCATCGACGAGTGCGCAACGCTGCCCTCGGACGTGCTCGAGCTCCTCCTCGCCAACTTCACCACAAAGGCGGTCAAGCACAACCCCGCCGCACATCGCCTCGCCGTCGAGGTGTGCTCCAACACCAAAGACCGCCTGCAGAAGTACGTCGCGCAGTACTTTAATGAGGTCATCAACTCGGCCACCCAGGACGACGACCAGGACGAGCGCATCGAGACCCTCCAGACCGCGCACTCGCTCATCGTCCAGATCAACCGCGTCGTGCCCTCGCTGCTGCTCAACGTCATCCCCCAGCTCGAGGAGGAGCTCCGCGCGGAGGACGTACAGCTGCGTGTGCTCGCCACCAAGGTGCTCGGACAGATGTTTGCAGAGAAGCCCTCGACGGTCGCTGCCGAGACGAGCGACCTGGCGCGCAGATATGCGGGCACCTGGCGCGCATGGCTCGGCAGGGCCAACGACAAGTCGGCCAGCCTGCGTGTCGTGTGGGCCGAGTGCGCCAAGCCGCTCCTCGTCCACCACCCCGAGCTGCGAAACGACCTCGCGCCCGTGCTCCAGCAGAAGCTCCTGGAGCCGGATGAGCGCGTGCGCGCCGCCACGGCCAAGATGCTCGGCTCGCTCGACTACGAGACGGCGCTGCACCACGTCGACAAGAGCGTGCTGCTGGTGCTCGCCGACCGCTGCAAGGACAAGAAGACGCTCGTGCGCAAAGAGTCGCTCAGCGCCGTCGGCAGGCTCTTCGACATGGCCTACTCCGAGATCGAGAACAACGACCCCGCAGCGATCCAGCAGTTTGCATGGATCCCCCAGGAGGTCTTCAAGTGCCTCTACGCCGCCCACAACGATCTGCAGCTGCTCGTGGCCGCGACGGTGGAGAAGTTCATCCTGCCCCTCCCGGCAAATCTGGACGAGGACGAGGCGGCGTGGACGAACCGCCTGCTGCTCGTCATGAAGTATCTCGAGCCCGATGCGACCAAGGCGTTGCTGCGACTCACGAACCTCATCATCGTGCGGCCCGCGCTGCCGGACCACTACCTCGACTGCTGCGAGCAGTACAACGGCGGCGAGGTCGCGCCGGACAAGGATGCGGCGGTGGTCAAGACGGCCATGGCCGATCGCATCCGCCGCTGCGCGGGGCTGTTTGCCGATCCGGAGCGCGCCAAGACCGATCTGCACGCTTTCGCCAAGCTCAACGATACGCGCATCTACCGGCTGATCCGCACGTGCTTCGATCCGCAGACGGACCTCAAGACGGCGGTCAAGAGCAGGAACGACGCGCTCCGCCGCATCGAAAACGCAAACGCCTCGATGCTCGACACGCTCACCGTCTTTATCCGCACCGCGGCGTACTTTTTGGTCAACCGCTCGTCCGTGCCGACGCTCATCCGCAAGCTCTCCCACCCGGGCCAGCGCGGCAAGCCCGCATCGTCGTCATCGTCGTCGTCGCAGTCGCAGGGCGCGAGCGAGGCGGCGGATGCCGAGACGCACCGGGCGTCGGCCAGCGAGCTGCTCGAATTCATCGCCAAGAAGTGTCCGGCGATGCTCGGCATGCACGTCGCCGAGCTCTCGCGCGCGCTCTTTGACGAGGCCAATCCGCTGCTGACGCAGACGTGCCTGCAGGCGCTCGCGGCGGTGGCGCAGTGGAACGCGGCCAAGGTGCAGCTCGACCGCAAGGCGGTGGAGCGCCTCGCCAAGCTCGTGCTCAAGGGCACGCCGCTCCAGGCCAAGTACGCGGCCAAGCTGCTGGCGATCGTCGCGACCGGCGGCGGGCGCGGCGGGCGCAAGGGCGCCGCGGTCTCGGGCTCGGCGGCGTACAGCGTGCTGGAGGAGGTGCTGGATGCGCTGGCCAAGCAGTTGGCGGGTGCCAAGGCGGATCGCCAGGTGGCCATGCTGCACAGTTTGGCACAGCTGTTCAAGCACGCGCCGGACGCGTCCGAGAACGTCAGCAGCACGGTCGTGCGCACCATCCTCTCCGACATCCTGCTCAAGCCGATTGCGGCGAGCAAAGCCAAGGCGTACGCGGGCGGTGGCGAGGACTGGGTCGAGGATGCAGCGATGGACGCCGAGCTGCGCGCCAAGCTGCTGGCGCTGCACGTGCTGACGCGGAGGTGCGAGGCGTTTGCCGAGACCGCGAGTGCGGCGGATCTGGCCAAGCCGATCTTCCGGCTGCTGTGGGTGGTGGTGGGAGCGGGCGAGGCCAAGGAGCTGGGTACGCCGGCGGCGGCCAAGTCGCGCATGCGACTGCAGGCGGCCGAGTGCGTGCTCAAGCTGGCCCGGCATTCGGCGTACGATGCGTGCATCGGGCGCGAGTATGTGCAGCTGGCGCTGATGGTGCAGGACGAGTCGTTCAACGTGCGCGCGCGCGTCATCCATCGGCTGCTGACGTATCTCCAGCTCGGCAAGATCGACTCGAGGTTCCTGGCCATGGCGTTTCTGGCGGCGTACGATCCCGAGGAGGAGAACCGAAACATGGTGCTGCGGCATTGCCAGGCGCTGGCTAGGATGCCGGCAGAGCAGAGGCTCAAGCGCGTCGATACGGCGCTGCCGAGACTGGTGCATCTGCTGGCGCACCATCCGGACTTTGCTCGCGAAACCGACGAGGTCAAGCAGTTTGTGCGCTACCTCGACTTCTTCCTCGACGCCGTCGCTGGCGCGGGCAACGTCTCGCTGCTCTTCTATCTCGCCGCGCGCGTCAAGGGCGTGCGCGATGCAGAGTCTCAGGGGGCATCCGAGAACCTCTACGCGCTCTCGGAGCTCACGCAGCTTGTGATCAAGAGGCGCGCAGCTGCGGCCGGTTGGACCATCGAGAGCTATCCGGGCAAGGTGACTCTGCCACAGGACATCTTTAAGCCGCTGCCGAGCAGGGAGGTGCAGAGGGAGATCTACGAGCGTCAGTACCTGCCCCAGGACCTCGCTAGACAGCTCGCAGAGGTCAAGCTCAAGGGCAGCAAGGCTGCGGGCGGCGCGGCCAACAAGTGGAGCATGGCAAACATCCGCACGAGCCCCAAGAAGAGGAGCGCCGCCAAGAAGAAGGGCGGCAGGAGAAAGAAGAGCAAGCAGGACGAGGACGAGGACGAGGACGAGGAGGAGGAGGAGGAGGAGGAAGAGGAGGAGGCGGAGGAGGGGGCGGATGGGAATGAAAGCTCCGAGCTCTCCGATGCAGAGTGATACACGCACGTTGCTTCTTTGAATCAATTAAACTGCCATGTCGACGAGAGACGGTGTTGTGACGTGTGAATGTGTGGGCTTGTCTCGGGGCTCAATGCATGGCTTCAGGCCATGCGCTTTTCAGAGGGCTCATCGGACACCGGACGCACACGCAATGTCGATGCCAAGCCAAACACTTTCCATTGGAAGCGCGTACAAAAACCGAGCACATCGTGATTTGCTGAGGACGTTGGATAGCGACGTGCTGAGTGAGACACTTCAGAGAGAGAAGGGATTTGAAATCGATGGGGATCATCGCATCCAGCCTCTGCCTCTGTTCTGACCGGAGCCCGGATTGGCACGCGGAGGTCTACGGCCTGACCAACCTGCCCTGAAGCCGCCCGCTCCGCCTCTGGCAGGCATGGGGCCCTGCTGTGGCGGGCCGGCCATGTCGTCGTAATCGCGGTAGTCTCTCGCAGCGTCCCTGCCCGCTGGCAGTGGGGGAGCCACTGGACCGGGACCACCGAGCCCAAGGCTCCTGCCGCGCACGACGATGCCACGGCCATACCCATCGTATCCGGGCGCGGACGGTCCGGCGTGCATCTCGTCGTACTCGCTCGCCGATGGCCTTCGATAGGGCGGATAGGCTGCATGCGCATGGTCGATCCGACCGCCCAATCCACCTCCTCCTGCCGCGCCCGGAACCGACGGTCCGGCAGCAGCGGCACCAGGAGGTTCGCGTTCATCGCGGCCAAAGAAGCGGCCGTCGCGCGCGTACGCCTCGCGACCCAGACCCTCTCGATGTCCATCGCGACGCTCGCGACCCCATCCGCCTCGAGCCACATCGCGCTCCGCGGCTGGATCCCTGCGTTCGCCCCAGCCCATATCACGCGCGCCCTCGCGCCCGTCGTGGCGGGCATACTCGCGCCCCTCGCGCGCCTCGGCCCACGCATCCACCCGCGGATCCGAATCGCGCATACTCGCCGGACCCTTGGGCACACCCGCAAACGCGCGCGGCGCATACGCCGGCAACCCCGTCGTCCCCGGCGTCGGCGACGTCAACCCCGCCCCCGCCAAGCGCGCCGAAGACGCCACAGTGCTCGTCGAACTCGCCGTCGACGGCGTAGTGCCCACACCAGCCGTCCCGATCCGCGCCGGCGTCGACACGACACTCGCAGAAGCACCCGACGCCACCACGGGTGCCGCTGCACCGCTCGTCATCGACGCAGCCGAGCTCGGAAGCGGCGCAGGCAGCGTCGATCCGGGCGGACTCATGAACGCACGCGGCGCCTTGGGCGGGTTGAACGTCGATGGCCCCGAGGGCGACGAGGGCACCCGACCGGCTGGATACCGCGTCGGTCCGAGCGTCGGCGACGGCGAAGGTGCGGCCGTGGATGGCACGGCACCTCCGGATGCGGTGCCTGCGCTCACTGCGCCAGGCGTCGTCGGTCCATTTCCGGGAGTCGGAGGCTTGGCAGAACCCTCGGCAGCAGCACGATTGGCCGCAGCAGCATCCACACGCAGACTTCCCTTTTCGCCCTCCGCACCTGGCTGCGTCACAGACGGCGCGCGCGCCCGCTGTGCATCCTGCCCAATGCTGCCGGCCGCCGCCGTCTCGGCAGAGGTCGACGGAGCCGGCGCAGATGTGGCTGCTTCCGGCACTCCCGAGCTGGTTCCGCCTGGTTGGACCTGCTGCGCCGCCGGCTCCGGAGATGGAGATTTCGGGATCTCAACAGAGCGAATTGCTGTCGGCGCCGCGATCGAGGTAAACAGAACGCCTCGAGGCATTGCCGACGAGGGCTTGCCGGACTCGCGTGCTTCGGCCACACCCGCGGCCGGCTGAGTTGCCGGACGTAACCCGTCCAAGCCCGCCGGCTCGGCATTCGCTGTGGGCACAGCACGCACGGGGTCAGCCTTCTCGACAGCTGGCGACGGTGCGACCTCCGAGGTGGGCGTCGCCGGGGTGAGCGGAGCTGGCGTCGCAGCTGCAGCCGTCGTGCTTTGCTGCTCCGACACACGGCGTTCGGCCAGTCGACGCTTGTATTCGGCCAGCGAGAGCTTGACTCTGGGCTCCTCCTTCTTGATCTCTGGCGCGGGCGCAGGAGCCGCTGCGGGTGTCGGAGCGCTTTCCGCGGCAGCGGGAGGAGCCGATTTGGGTTCGGCAGCGTTGGCCTCGGATTCTTCTTCTTTCGGGGCCGTTGCGGATGCCTCTGCAGGCGGTTTGGACTCCCGATCCGGCATCTCCACATCGGCCTCGGCCGGTGCGATTGAGGCCGCAGCGGGCTCGTCTCGGGGCTGGGCCTCGGCCTCTTCTTTTTTCGTTGGCAAGGCAGCAGCACGGGTGGATGGAGAGGCCTCGACGCGCTTGCCCTCGTCCTCACTGCTCTGCTCCGAGTCCGACAAGATTCGTCGCACGTTCTTGGTCTTGCTGGGGGTATCTTTCGAGGCAGATTTGGGGCTCTCGACGGCTGCTCCGCTCGCGTTCCGGTCCTTCCTGATTTTGCTACTCGTGTCCGACGGCTCGGGTGCCAGTGCGATCTTGGATGCCCTGGGCGTAGATGCCGCGCTGTCCCGATCCGTGTCGACGTCTCGAACCTCGCGCTGCTTGCTGCTCTCGGCCGCTTCGTGGTCGGCGAGCTCTTCCTCGCTCGATTCAGTGTCACCGAGGTCGAGGATGGCGTTGCGATGGATGCGTGCTTCCTCCCTCTTCCGCCGTTTAGAAGCTGATTCCTTGGATCTCGACTCCGAAGCTTGCGCCTTGCGATTACGCGCCTGCTTGGCACTGCGCTTCTTCTTGGCGAGCTCGACGTCGGAAAGACGTCGGTCATTCTCGAGCCTGTGCTTGGCAGAGAGTCGCGGCACTGGCGGCGGCGTGCTGAAGCTCGAGTCAACCGAGCCTGGCGAAGGCAGAGAAGAGAGGGGCGAGCTGGGGTCGGCAATGTTGCCGGACTTTCTCCGCTTCTTGATGGGCGTGGTGGTGGAGTAGCCATCGTCTTCGCCCTCCTCGTCCGAGGAAAAGTCGATCGCGGATCGTCCAGAACCCTTGCGCTTGGATGCACTCTTGGACTTGGATGTCGCGTCGACCTTACGCGACGACTTGATCCTGGCTTCCTCATCCTCTTGGCCGTCATGTTTGTCGGCTGCTGCATCCTCGTCGTCGGATGCTGCCAAGGACGCCTTTATGCGCGTCCGCGTGGACCGCTTCTTGGGAGGCAGGAGGAAGAGACCGGACAGCTCTGCGTCGACGGCACTCGTAGCTTTTGGACCATTCTTGCTGGGTCTTGAAGTGGATCGGACGCCGTCGACTTCGCGCAAGGCGTCCATGAGCTCTTCGTCCTCGCCCTCGCTTGGAGTCTCTTGATCACTGAGGCCAGAGAGAGGATCTGTGAGCGACGAGGCCACCGATCGCGCATCGTCGGTGTCGTCGGCGTCAGATGCTGCAGATTCGGTGCCTAAGCGGCCGCGACTGACTTGTCCTTGAACATCCAGATCCATATCGTCCTCGGCGTCCCCGTTACCTGTGTTACGCAGAGATTCGCTGCGGAATCCGGTGTACTCGACGCCGCCACAACCGGCCTCGCCTTCGGCGTCAGGGTGGTCAAGCAGCCTGGCTAGCTCGCCCTCAGCATCCGACGAGACACTTCCGAGCAGGGCTGCCGCAGCAGGCGAGCCTTCGTCCTTGACCGAGACCTCTGGGGTGGGTGGAAGGCTGTAGGGTCGCCAGAATCTGCGAGCACCCACGAGTGGAGAGAAGTCAGGTAACCTCGCTCTGCTGCGGTTGGTCTTGCCGGGCATGGTGACGTTGAGGAGCGACATGCCGTTGCCGACGCGCAGCATCTGTGCCACGGCGCAGTCCTGCTTCCGGCCGTTGTTGGAGCTGGCGCCACCACCGCCGCCGGGTGGCGCTGCGGAGCCGATGCAGGCGCAGAGGACGCAACCGAGAAGCGCCGCAGCGACGGTGCTCATCTTTGCAGAGAACTCGGTCTCGGCGTAGGGGAACTCGCCCCTTTCGGCGAGCGCGACCATGTTGGCGGTGTGTTGACCGGGGTCGACGTCGTCTTGGCGAGACTCGAGATACGGATTCTGGACGAGTTCGGGCAAGAAGTGAACGATGTGAGCATCGTCCCACTCCCAACCGAGCGTGATCTCGTGGGTGCGGGGGATGTCGGTGAGCGCAAAGAGACCAAAGAGCAGCTGGGGCTCTTCTGACCGGCTCTCTGCGGGAGAGGTGTCGGCGTAGCGATGTTGTCGGGCAAGCAAGGCTGCCGGAGCTGGCGATTGAGCGCGAGAGCTGGTGCGCGAGCGAGCCGAGGGCTGGCCGTTGGGTCGGAAGAGGATGGGCCTGAGGACTGCGTTGGGATGGCAGCTGAAGCGGGCGAAGCGGGCCTCACTGCCGTATCTGCGAGCATCGACGGCGAGATTGAGCGGAGGCGGGAGGAGATGGACGTGGGGCTTGGTAGCGCCCAGAGCAGCGTACTGGTTGATGGGGTTGTTGCGGTACGTGCTTGCACTGTAGAGCTCTCCGCGAAGCTCGGAAATGAAGGCGCCGGCGGGGATGGATGCCTCGGCGAAGAGACCGTGCATGACAGGTCTTGAGAAGGCACGGGACGCGCACCATCCGCGTTGAGGCTCGTCGGCCGAGTTGTTGGCATAGAGCAGGTTGGTAAAGACACCAGCGGAGGCTGACTCGGAGATGTGCTTGACGTAGGTGCGGCATGCCAGGTCGGCGAGAGATGGACCTGTCAGCTCGATAGGGATGCATTCGTCTCCAACCGCCGAAAGGCCGAGTGGCAGTGCCTCGAGCTCAATGGGAGAAGCTGGCGCGCGAGGCGATGCGGGTGATGGGGACGAGGCGGAGGAAGAGGACGCGTGAAGTTCGGCGCGTGATGGCTTGGCACTTGGAGGATGGCGATGCGTGGCGGCGGATGATGAGGGGCCAAAAGTCGGAACGAGCACGCGGCCAGCTGGGCCGGGGATGGCTTTGAGAGGGCTGCCTTCCTCCCAGTCGAGCATGGCGGCAGCGAGGTCTGGAAGGATGGAAGGATCTGCGACGACGTTCTTTGCGATGGGGGTGAACTCGACATGCCAAGCCTCCAGCTGCTCTGCGGCGTCGAACGGATCGTCTGCGCGCTCTTGGGCGCTGCCTGGGGTGAAGACTCCCCTTACGGGCGTTGAGACGGCAGAAGGTGTTTCGTAGCCGCGTCGCGAGCCCTTCTGGCCCTTGCGCTGCTTGGCACTCTTATTGGATGTACCGGCGCTGGCTGGAATCTCTGGGACGACGAACTGGGTGTTGCTGAGATCAAGCGCATGGCTGGGCTTGCGAGAGCGCGCTGCGGACGAAGATGGACCGGCAGTAGCAGGCGCGGTAAGCGATGCAGGTGGCTCTTCGGCGGCGAATGCGGCGACGGAGGATGAGGGCTGATGGGAAGAGGTGGGCGAAGAAGCCGCTTCGGGCGCGAGATAGGGCTGGTTGTAAATGGTGGAAGCGATGGCCTGCGCCTGACGTTTGAGATTACGATCCATGAGCGCCTTGCGCGCCTCGTTGTTCTTTCGCTTCTGCTGATGCGCTTGTGCGAAGGCGACATCGACAGGACGGGGCTCGCACTGCTCGCAAAGATACTCGTCGGGGACGGAGGCCTGAGACATGCCAAAGCATGCACAGTGTTGCCAGACGAGACAGCGGTCGCACTGGATGGTGAAGCCGTCGTCGTCGTCGCAGCCACAAATGCAGCGGATGATTCCTGCCTCCTCGTCTACGGTGCCCTGATCGTCGTCGTCGTTGGCAGCGCCATCTTCGTCTGCCTCGACGCCATCGTAGGGGGTGTCGTCGGAGGAGTGAGCAGGAGGGGGAGCCGAGCGGGTGTCGAGCGAGTGTCGAGCTTCCGAAAGCAAAGGTTGAGGCTGTAGCTCGGAAGGTGAAAGCGGAAGCGCAGAAGGTGCAGTGGCCGAAGCGGCTGGGGGCGCAGATGAGGATGCTGTAGATGTGCGGGCGGTGGATGGAGGGTCGCGGGCAAAGACGCCCATAGCAGGTGGTTTGATCATGGCGAAGGGCGAGGAGTTAGATAGTAGAGACAGCTGTTGAGGCGGGTATCATCATGCCGAAGCAAAGCCAGGGCATTCGTGGATGAGCTGAAGGAGCGGATCGGCGTGCCAAGTTCAAGCGGTGGACGGGAGGAGGCCAAGCATTGTGCGTGCCGGGTGGCGATGCAAGCTATGGGACCGTACGCTGTCGAATGGTGCGGATGATGATGATGATGATGTTTGTCGTGGGAGGCCGAGCACCTCGGGACGACGAGGCGGCCAAAGGTGGAGAGCGTCTCGGATGCGAAGCGGCTCCGATGCTACGCATAAGCAGACGCGAGCCACACTCACTGCTGCTGTGCCCCCTCCAAAATCGCCAAAAAAATGCAAAATTTCCACCTTTTCGCGACGCACGACTGAGCCATCCCGAGTCGACGCGCGCCTCAGTCTCCTCGTCGGTCTAACAAAAACCCACTCACACTGTCGCAGTCGGGAGATTTCTTGCTTACATGGAAAATGGTCAGCCGAGGTGGCTGGCTGCGTCGACTTTGCATTTTGGGTGGTGGAAGAAAGGTGAGGCTTGGCTCCATCCGGCTTGCTCTCTCTGATCTCATCGACGCTTCTCCACCATCCAACGGGCGGCCGCTTCGCACTCTGCACCTTCTCGACCAGCATTCATCGTGCTAGAGCATCACGCGCGTCGCGGCTCAGCTTGCCCTCGAACCCTCCGCCCGACACGCAGACGTGGTCGGCTGCTATTCGCGTCGGCCTCGACGACCACGACACTGATCCGCGCCTAGCTTGCTGCTCAGCCGCTTGCTCCAGCCCGAGTCGGGCTTGCCGCCACCATGCCGCCCAAAAAGCCGGATCTCTCTGGCTACCAGTATTCGGCACTCTCGTCGCTCGTCATCAATGCCGGTCGCGGGCATCGACGTGCAGACGAGCCCTCGGGAGAGGCGGAGACGCTCGCCGGTCGCATCAATGTACGCGACATGGGCACCGCCGTCCAGACCGAGGGCGTAAAGGATCTCGAAAAGAAGCGCAAGAAGGCTCACGCTGACGATCAGCTCGTCCCGCGCCAGTCGAAGCGCCACGCGACAGCCGGTCCCTCATCATCCTCGGCCGCCACCACCTCGTTCAACAACCAGGCCAACTATACCGACATCCTGCAGGCCACGGCAGAGCTCGAGGGCCTTCGATACCATCCGCGCACCCAAGATACACGCGACATCTATGAGCTCATCCTCGGCATCGTCCACACCGCGCTCGGCGACCAGGCTCACGACGTCGTTCGCTCGGCCACCGATACCACGCTCGAGATCCTCAAGGACTCGAACCTCAAGGACCTCGACAAGAAGAAGGACATCGAGGACATCATCGGTCAGCTTTCCACCGAGTCGTTCGGCCAACTCGTCAACCTCTCCAAGAAGATCACCGACTACGATGAGCCAGATCAGCCCTCCGATGCCAATCCAAACATCGGCGAGATCGATCAACAGACCGGCGTCGCCGTCCTCTTCGACGAGGAGGAAGACGAGAGCGATCAAGACGGCGTGGGCTACGTCGTCCGCGATGGGAGTGATGACTCCGATGCTTCCGACGATGACGCCGCAGATGTACATACAGACGCCCGGAAACGACGTGCACGCGCTGGTTCCGATCAGTCAGATTCAAACGATGATGCCTCAGACGAGGACGAGGATGCTCTGCGCATCGGCACAAGCGCGTCAGCAGCTGCAAACGGCGACAAGCGCGATCCCAACCAGCTCAATCCGCGCGACATCGACGCCTTCTGGATCCAGCGTCAGGTCGCGCAACACTACCCCGATGCTCACGAGGCCAGCGAAAAGGCCGACGCCGCCTTCGACATCCTCTCAGCAGAGTCCGACGTCCGCGACTGCGAAAACAGCCTCATGGAACTCTTCGACTACGACAAGTTTGAGCTCGTTCAGCTCCTCACAAAGCACAGAGATGCTGTCGTCTGGTGCACCCGCCTCGCACGCGCAGACGACGACGAGAAGGTCAACGTACAGGTCGCCATGCGCGAAAAGGGCGTCGCATGGATCCTGAAAGCCTTGCAGGCGGACGCCAAAGCCTCTTCCTCGGCAAACGGCAAGTCTTCCGCGGACCCGACACCCATGGACCTCGAAGACGCACATCGCAGATCCAAGCGTCTCACCTCGCGTGCCACCATCGCTCCCGGCTCGACCGCTCAGCCTCGTCGTGGCGTCGACCTGGAAGCCATGGCATTCACGCAGGGAGGACATCTCAATACAAATGCAAAGGTCCGCCTTCCCGAGGGCAGTTTCAAGCGCACCAAAAAGGGTTACGAGGAGATCCACATCCCTGCTCCCGTAAAGCGCACCGTCGCAGACGGAGAGCTCGTGCCCATCGCCAACCTCCCGGGCTGGGCTCAGCCTGCCTTTCCTGGTGCCACTTCGCTCAACCCGGTCCAGTCCCGTTGCTATCCCGTCGCTTTCGGCTCGGACGAGCCCATGCTCTTGTGTGCACCCACTGGCGCAGGTAAGACCAACGTGGCCATGCTCACCATCCTCAACGAGATCGGCAAATGGCGCGACGAGGCCACCGGCGAAATCGATCTCAACGCATTCAAGATCGTCTACGTTGCTCCCATGAAGGCGCTGGTCTCGGAGCAAGCCGCCAACTTCCGCGACCGTTTGCAGTCCTACGGCATCATCGTCAACGAACTCACCGGAGACAGCCAGCTCACCAAGGCCCAGATCGCAGAGACCCAGATCATCGTCACCACGCCGGAGAAATGGGACGTCATCAGCCGCAAGAGCACCGACACCTCCTACACCAACTTGGTCCGCCTCCTCATCGTCGACGAGATCCACCTCTTGCACGACGACCGCGGTCCTGTGCTCGAGGCCATCATTTCGCGCACGATCCGTCGCATGGAGCAGATGAACGACCCCGTACGTCTCGTCGGCCTCTCGGCCACGCTGCCCAACTACCAGGACGTAGCCACCTTCCTCCGCGTCAACCCCGCCAGCGGCCTCTTCTACTTTGAGGCCAACTACAGGCCTTGTCCTTTGAAGCAGGAGTACGTCGGCATCACGGAGAAGAAGGCCATCAAGCGTCTGCTTGTCATGAACGAGGTCGCCTACGAAAAGACGCTCGACCAGGCCGGCAAGAACCAGGTGCTCATCTTTGTCCACTCGCGCAAGGAGACCGCCAAGACTGCCAAGTTCATCCGCGACCGCGCAATGGAGCAGGACACGCTCAACCGCTTCCTGCCTCCATCGCCCGCCAGTCAGGAGGTGCTTCGCTCTGAGCTCGACAACGTCACCGATGCCGATCTCAAGGACCTCATGCCCTACGGATTCGGCATCCACCACGCCGGCATGTCGCGCCTCGACCGCGAGCTCGTCGAGGCCCTCTTCGCAGATGGCCATCTTCAGGTGCTCGTCTCCACGGCCACCTTGGCCTGGGGTGTCAACCTTCCGGCACACACGGTCATCATCAAGGGCACGCAGATCTACAACCCCGAGAAGGGCCGGTGGTGCGAGATCACGCCGCAAGACATGCTCCAGATGCTGGGACGCGCCGGTCGTCCTCAGTTCGACACCTTCGGCGAGGGTATCATCATCACCAACCACTCCGAGCTCCAGTACTACCTTAGCCTGCTCAACCAGCAGCTGCCCATCGAATCGCAACTCGTCTCCAAGCTCGCCGACAACCTCAACGCCGAGATCGTCCTGGGCACCATCCGCAACCGCGACGAGGCCGTCGCTTGGCTCGGCTACACGTACCTCTACGTGCGAATGCTGCGCTCGCCTGCGCTGTACAGCGTCACTGCGGACTATGCAGACGACGATCCGTTCCTCGAGCAGAAGCGTGCCGACATCATCCACACCGCTGCAGCCCTGCTCGAAAAGTGCGGCCTGCTCCGGTACGAGCGACGAAGCGGCAACTTCACCACGAACGAGCTCGGCCGCATCGCATCTCACTACTACATCACCCACGACAGCATGTCGACGTACCACCAGCAGATCAAGCCGCAGCTCGGCCTGATCGAGCTCTTCCGCATCTTTGCGCTCTCCAACGAGTTCCGCCACCAGGTCGTCCGACAAGACGAGAAGCTCGAGGTGGCCAAGCTGCTCGAGCGCGTGCCCGTGCCCGTCAAGGAGTCTTCGGACGATCCGATCGCCAAGGTCAACGTGCTTCTGCAGTCCTGGATCTCGCAGCTCAAGCTGGATGGCTACGTGCTTGCTGCCGACATGGTGTACATCACCCAATCCGCCGGCCGCATCCTCCGCGCAATGTTTGAGATCTGCCTCAAGCGCGGCTACGCAAGGCTCAGCCGCATGGCGCTCGATCTGTGCAAGATGGTCGAGTCGCGGCAGTGGGGTTCCATGACGCCGCTTCGCCAGTTCCGCGGTGTGCCTGCCGACTTGGTCCGCAGGCTCGAGCGCAAGGAGTATCCGTGGAACCGGCTGCGCGATCTCGAGCCCAATGAGATCGGCGAGCTGATCGGAATTCCAAAAGCGGGTCGACTGGTGCACCGCCTGGTGCACCAATTCCCGCGTCTCGAGCTGCAGGCCTTTTTCCAGCCGCTCACCCGCTCCCTCCTCCACGTCCAACTCACCATCACACCGGATTTCCAGTGGGACGACAAGGTGCACGGAGGCGCTCAGTCGTTCTGGATCATGGTCGAAGACGTCGATGCCGAGATCCTGCACTACCACGACCAGTTCCTGCTGCTGCGCAAGTATGCCGACGAGGAGCACACGGTCAGCTTCACCATCCCCATGACCGAGCCGCTCCCGCCCAACTACTACATCAGCGTCGTCAGCGACCGCTGGCTCCACAGCGAGGTGCGCCTGCCCATCTCGTTCAAGAACCTCATCCTCCCCGAAAAGTTCCCGCCGCACACCCCGCTGCTCGATCTGCAACCTCAACCGCTCAGTGCGCTCAACGATTCGGGCGCGGAGGAGCTCTACCGCAAGAGCTTCTCGCACTTCAACAAGGTGCAGACGCAGACGTTCCACGCGCTGTACGGCAGCGACGATACGGTGTTCGTGGGCGCTCCCACAGGCAGCGGCAAGACGGTCTGCGCCGAGCTGGCGCTGCTCCGGCTGTGGAAGGATGCCGATGCGGGCCGAGCCGTCTGCGTGGTGCCGTACGAGTCGATGGTCGCTCCGCGCGTGGCCGAGTGGAAGGCCAAGTTCGGCGACTACCAGGACGGCAAGGAGGTGGTGGCGCTGACGGGCGAGACGAGTGCGGACCTGCGTCTGCTCGAGATGGCCGACATCGTCGTGACGATTCCGGAGCACTGGGATGTGCTGTCGCGCCGCTGGCGCCAGCGCAAGAACGTGCAGACGGTTGCGCTCTACCTCTTTGATGAGATCCACATGATCGGCGACTGGCGCGTGGGGCCGACGTACGAGGTGGTCGCGTCGCGTGCGCGCTTCATCGCTGCGCAGACCGAGAGGCCGACGCGCATGGTGGCGCTGAGCGTGCCGCTGGCCAACGCGCGCGACCTCGGCGACTGGCTCGGTGCGCCGAGCGGGAGCATCTTCAACTTTGCGCCGAGCGCGCGCGCGACGCCGATGGAGGTGCACATGCAGACGTTCAGCATGCCGCACTTCCCGTCGATGATGCTGGCCATGGCCAAGCCGGCGTACCTAGCGATGATCGAGCATGCGCCCGACCAGCCGGTGCTCGCATTTGTGCCGTCGCGCAAGCAGGCCAAGCTGACGGCCAACGATCTGCTCGCCTACGTGCTTGCGGACAGCGAACGCGATGGCGACGAGGCGGGCAGCGACGCGGGCGAATCGCGCTTCCTCAACATCGAGCTCGACGACCTCGAGCCGCATCTGGAGCGTGTGCAGGACCGCGAGCTGCGCGAGCTGCTGCGCTCTGGCATAGCCTACTACCACGAGGGGCTGACTAAGAACGACCGACGCATCGTCGAGCGTCTGTTCGCGGCGGATGCGATCCGCGTGGTGGTGGCGAGCAAGCAGACGGCGTGGAGCATCCCGCTGACGGCGCATCTGGTGCTCATCATGTCGCTCCAGACCTACGAGGGCCGTGAGCACCGCTACGTCGACTATCCGCTCGCCGACGTGCTGCAGATGGTGGGGCGGTGCACGGTGGCCAACGACGAGGGCACCTCGCGCTGCGTGCTGCTGTGCCAGGCGACGCGCAAGGAGTACTTTAAAAAGTTCCTCGCCGAGGGTCTGCCGGTGGAGAGTCGGCTGACGAGCTATGCGCAGGACTTTTTCAACGCCGAGATCGTGGCGCGCACGATCGACGACAAGCAGGCGGCGGTGGACATCCTGACGTGGACGCTCATGTACCGGCGTCTGCAGCAGAATCCGCAGGCGTACAACTGCCAGGGCAAGACGATGCAGCACATTGGCGACTTTCTCTCGGAGCTGGTCGAGACGACGCTCGCCGATCTCGAGGCGTCCAAGTGCATCGCCATCGAGGACGAGATGGACGTCAGCCCGCTCAACCTCGGCATGATCGCGAGCTACTACAACGTGAGCTACGTCACGATCGACGTCTTCAACATGTCGCTCAAGGACAAGACCAAGCTGCGCGGCATGCTCGAGATTGTGAGCTCGGCGGCCGAGTTTGAAGATCTGCCGATTCGACAGCATGAGGATGTGCTGCTCCAACGGTTGTACGATCGACTGCCGCTCAAGCTCGATCGGCTCAGCCTGCTGAGCCCGTACCACAAGGCGTATATCCTGCTGCAGGCGCACTTTGCGCGGCTGACGCTGCCGGTCGATCTGGAGGCGGACCAGCGCGTGGTCTTGGGCAAGGTGCTGACGCTGCTCTCGGCGTGCGTGGACGTCATGTCGTCCAACGCGTATCTCAACGCGATCGTGGCGATGGAGCTCTCGCAGATGGTGGTGCAGGCGGTATGGGATAAGGACTCGGTCTTGCGGCAGGTGCCGCACTTTGGTGCCGAGGTGATTGAGCGCTGTCGAGCGCAGGGGGTGGAGGATGTCTTTGGGCTGTCGGACCTGTTGGCAGATGTGTCCGAGGCGGAGCGGGATGCGCTGTTGCAGATGGATCGTAAGCAGGTGGCTCAGGTGGCGGCGTTTGTGAATGCGTTCCCCTACCTCGAGCTTAGCTATACGATCGAGACGCCGCGCGACGAGATGAATGCCTCGGATCCGATCGGCGTGCGCGTGCGCCTCGAGAAGGACGACGAGGACGAAGATGAAGGCCTCGTGGTGCAGAGCGCCTTCTACCCTGCGCGGAAGCTCGTTCAGTGGTGGGTGGTCATCGGCGATCCTGCGACCAAGAACCTACTGGCGATCAAAAAGGTCACGGTGCGCAAGTCGGTCGAGGTGGAACTCGAGGTCACCCTGCCCCAGGGTACGCACGATCGGCTCAAGATTTGGCTCGTATGCGACGCCTATCTCGGTGCCGACCGCGAGGTGCAGATCGAGCCTCTGCACGTCCACGAAGGTCGCGAAAGCGATAGCGAAGACGATGACGACGAGGACGACGAGGAAGAGGATGAGTAAGCACACGTTAATCCAAGATGCTTTTACCCTTTTCGACGGCTCAGAGAGTGACGATGCCAAGAGGGCGTGGAGGTGGAGGAGTTGAGCTGTGAAGGGCGTGCAAAGTGATTGCGTGATGGGATCGTCAAGGTCTAAGGGCGTTAGGGGAGGAGAGGGCGAGTTGTGCGTTGGCCGAGGCTCGTACACAGCCGCGCTAAGATGGCACTGAGGCCGTGGGGGAGTACCAGAGGACCAGGAGGACAAACCTGAAAAGACCACGTCGACTGTGACTCCTGGGTTCAGCTCACATCTTTGCGCCGTGCCACCAAATCCATCACTGCCACGCAGCGCACTCCGCCCTCGACACACACACACACACACACACACACACACACACACACACACACACACACACACACACACACACACACACACACACACACACACACACACACACACACACACACACACACACACACACACACACACACACACACACACACACACACACACACACACACACACACACACACACACACACACACACACACACACACACACACACACACACACACACACACCCAGTCTCGAATCGAACAACATTGGACGCTGGACATTGAGCGAAAACGACAAAAGGAATGAAGCATGGGCCCGAAGCGGAGCGGGAACTGAGCAGTCAACACAACAAAAAGGGAAGAGGGTAAAGCGGGGTATTGCGTGGGGCTGAAATGGGGTTCGAGCGGCCGGGAAGCGATTTACATGTAGACGCGCTTGATGTCGTCCTGGTACTTGTTGATGATCTCCTTCCTCGAGAGCTTCTGAGCTGCGGTCATGGCGAGCTCCTCGGGGACGAGCAAGACGGTCTGGAGCATCTCGAGGTTCTTGAAGCCGGCTTTCTTGCCCACCGCATTGACGTCGTCCATGACGAGCTTGGCCACCTGGCGGTTCTTGCAGAGCTCCTCGAGATCGCCGCTCGCACCCGCCTTCTGCGCCGCCTGCGTCAGGTTGTCCTCGCGCGGGAAGATGATAGCCATCGGCTGCTTGGCGTCGCTGCTAGCATGCACGCAGATGTTGCTGACCAGGTTGCTCGCCTTGTAGACACTCTCGAGCCTCTCGATGGCAATGTACTCGCCACCGGAGAGCTTGACTAAGTTCTTCTTTCGGTCGATGATCGACAGCGTACCGTTCTCGTTCCACTGTCCCACATCGCCGGTCAAGAACCAGCCGTCCTCGAACGACTCCTTGTTGATGTCATCGCGCTTGAAGTAGCCCTTGGTCACCGCGGGACCACGGATGAGCACCTCGCCCTGAGGAGGATCGTTTGTGCTAAAGTAGCCCGCATCCGGCACGTCGCGCAGCTTGACTTCGATCGCAGGCACGGTGCCGCCGCTGGGACCGTACGAGTAGAACTCGGGCGTGAGGATGGCCGTCATACCGCACGACTCGGTGAGACCATAACCCTGGAGGAGGAGGACGAGCGCATTGTTGAGGAACTCCTGGGTCTCCTTGGAGAGCGCTGCACCGCCCGAGAGCGCGATCCTCAACCTGCCACCGGTCTGGTCCTTGACTGCCTTGAAGACGACCGAGTCGACGACCGAGGTGAGGAGGGGGATCTTGTTCTTCTTGATGGTGAGCGCACCGTTGAAGAGGTTCTTCTTGAGCGAGCCGCCTGCGTTGACCTTGGAGAGGATGCCCTTGCGGATGAGCTCCCAGACGGCGGGGACGCCGATCATGATGCTGGGCTTGAAAGCCTTGATGTCGCCGTCGCAGTGGCGGACCGAGGCCTGGGTGAGCGTCTTGACCTTGCCGTAGCCCATGGTGACGCCGACGTAGATCATGGTGCACTCGACGATGAATTCGAGGATGTGGGCGAGGGGGAGGTAGGCGAGGAAGGTGTCGTCTGCGCGGAGGAGGTCGCCGACGTGGAGCTCGACGGCGGCGATGGCGGCGACGAGGTTGCCGTGGGTGAGGACGACACCCTTGGGGGCGCCGGTGGAGCCCGAGGTGTACATGATGCAGGCGACGTCGTCGCGGGTGGGGAGGTGGGGCTCTGCGGGCTTTGCCTTGCCGAGGGACCAGAGCTCTTCGATGGTGAGCGCCTTGCCCTCGCGCTGGGCGAGGACGTCGCGGATCTTGTCGAGGTGCTTGTCGGCGGGCTTGCCGTCGTAGACGACGAATTTGACGGTGGGGGTCTTGTCAATGACGCTGGCGAGGGTGGGGAGGAGTTCTGCGTTTGTGAAGATGCCGACGACGTCGGGCTCGGTGAGCGAGTGCTGGAGGCCGTCCTCGCCGAGGGTCTCGTAGGCGGTGCAGAAAGGGATGCCCTGGCGGAAACAGGCGTGGGCCATGTTCTGCCAGTTGATGGCGGTGGCTGCGTAAATGTTGAAGCGGGTGTCCTTGGAGAGGCCGAGGTGGACGAGACCGCTCGAGGCGTGCTGGATGCGCTCCTCAAACTCGTTGTAGGTGATGTACTTGTAGTTGGAGAGCTCGTAGAACTGCCAGGTCTTCATCTCCTTGACCTCCTTGCCGTCGACCTTCTTGGTGACCTCCTTCTGCTCGTCGTGCATGCGCACGACGTCACGCCAGCCCATGATGGGGCGGTTGGGGAAGCCTGTGTACGGAAAGGGGGAGAAGGAGAGGAGCGTCAGCCGAGATGAGAGCGGATGATTGCAGCGCAGAGACGGCACTTACGGTTGCGGGCATGGAGGAAGACGTCGGCCATGGTGTTGAGGCCCTCGGCGGGGCGCTCGAGGAGGCGATCAGGCGCGCGGTAGGAGCGCCTGATCTTGGTCTCGCCCTTGTTGGCGGGGGTGTCGATCTCGACACTGGCGAGCTTCGGCATGGTGTCTCGAGTTGTGTGGGAGAAGGTGGATGGGGAGGGAAGGGAGGGAGGATGGGTGGGTGGGTGGTGGTGGCGAGGGAGATGCTGGGTGCAGTGGAGGGGGCAATGGGTTCGGGACGAGGGGGCGAGGGCGAGCGAGGGCGAGCGAGGGCGAGCGAGGGCGTGGGCAGCGCGAGGCGTGGATTGATGGGCCGAGTAAGCGTGGACCGAGCGAGCGACGTCGACTGAGCTGCCGAGGCGTGAGGTGAGCTGAGCGGCTCAGCGCATGTGGGGCCCATCCATCATGGGATTGGATTTTGAAAATTGCGAGGCGAGGCGGCTGCTGTCGCTGCTGCGCTTGGCTGGGCGAAATTGAAACTCCACCTGCGTCAGTGCCCTGGCTAGCATGCGTGCAAGAGATGACGAGTCCGCCCCGCTCGCTTGGCATCCGACTCGACACTCGCTTTTGCAGGCCTTTGCGGGCGCGTCGCCTTGGCTTTGGCCCTGACCCTTGGCGCTTACAGCCTCTGCCTTGGCGGTCGGCCCACGCTCGCAGAGCTAGGCTAGACGGAAAAGCAAGCCACGCGCTCTCCCTTGGCTCATCCCGCTGCCGCTGCCGAAGCCGGACGACGACGAAACACTGTTTCACGGCGAGGCTGAATCAGGCTCCATTTGCCCCGCCTTGCTTGGATCGACACCCCGCACTGATACCGCCGCTCGCCGCCAGCCAAGCCCCGGTCGCGTGCACACATCCCCCCCGACGAGTGATGCTGCAGCAACCGGCTGGTTCGTAGCCGGATGGGATCTGCATGCAACGTTGGCGTGGCTTCGCTCTTGAAACTCATGCCCCTTAGCCCGATCCCTAACGCCCAGGCACCACCACGCAACCCGAGTCTTAAAGCGTTGGCCCCGTGGCTGCGCTTCTTCCGACAACCTTGCAGGCCGGGTCGGGTGCGCTGAAACTTCCGCCATGCACACTTCCATCTGCCGAGCCTTCACTCCCTCCTCCTCTCGCGGCCCGCAGCAACACTCGACCGCCTCCCTCGACTCGGCCAGATCGGCTACCATTACCGCCTATCTCAGTTTCGCCGGTCCTCTGCTCGAATTCGCCGCCGCGAAAGACGCTTCTTTCACGCGCCAGTGCCCGTCTGTTTTTTCAATAAAATGTCAGACCCGCGAGACGCACACTGTATATCATGTTGAGGCTCTATTCGCACGAAAGGTGTTGGACGACGCGCTTTGCCATGGCGTCTAGCTCGGCCATCAAGGTTGCAGGCGCGAACACCATATTCGCAGCCCTTCCCTGATCAGGGTCTTCCAGTCAAACACGGGCCATCCACATCCTCGCCCCCCCCCCCCCCCCTTCCTTACGCCATTTGCTACGGCTCATCCTCCTCACCATGCTCTACACGGATTCGGAGAAGGTGCTGTGCTTTCACGGCCCGCTCATCTACGCGGCCAAGGTGCTCAAGGCCGAAAAGTGGACGGGCGACGACAACGTCACTGGCCAAGTGGGCCCTCACTACCTCGTCCACTACGACGGCTGGAAGAAGACCTGGGACGAATGGGTTCCCGAGACTCGTCTACTCAAGTACAACGACGACAATCTGGCACGCAAAGCCACCTTGGAAGAGGCTGCCAAAGCCGGTTCGCTCTCCTCCTCCTCCACCCATCCGGAGAAGGCCTCGACGAGCACTCCGAAGCGCGGCCGCGATTCGGACGCACACGATCGCAAATCCGCCTCGTCTCGCGCCACAAAGCGCACAAGGGATACCGTCGAGTCCGAAGACGATTTCCTCAAACGGCCCGAGGTCAAGATCTCGCTGCCCGACGAGCTCAAGCTGCAGCTCGTCGACGATTGGGAAAACATCACCAAGAACGGCCAGCTCGTTCCCCTCCCACGCAAACCGTGCGTCAAGGACATCCTCGACGAGTACAAGACCCATTACCTCGCCAACAAGCGCGATGGTGCAAAACGTTCGCCCCACGTCGTCGACGAGGTCCTCAAGGGCTTGAAACTCTACTTTGACCGTTCGCTCGGTCAGAACTTGCTCTACCGCTTCGAACGCGCTCAGTACGTAGACTATCGCAAGAAAAACGGCCCCAAGATGGGCGATGGCGATGTAGGCAACGCAAGATCCGGCAACGGCTCCATGGGCGGCGATATGGAACCTTCCGACGTCTACGGCGCAGAACACCTCCTCCGCCTCTTTGTCAACCTCCCTTCCATCATCGTACACACCTCCATGGACGCAGAATCCATCAGCCTCCTCAAGGAACATCTCGCAGAGTTCCTCTCCTACATCGCAAAGCAGAAACACCGCCTCTTCGTCCGCGAGTACGAGGCCGCCTCCTCCGCATACCACCGCATCAGCTCCACATGATCTTTCATTCCCACCGCTTGCTTGCCTCGTGCATTCTGTAACATTAGCTCACAGCCCCCAAAATTCGTACCAACACAGCACCGAACGGTGTGGTGTCACGCATCATTGCGCAGACGGACAGTGGATGCGCGATCGCCGCCCCGCAGCGCGCTCCCAACGTGATTCGCCCCGATGAGCCGCGCGTGGCTCGCTGACCCTCGCCTCGACGGTAGGTGTCGGGACTGGCCGTTTAGGTCCACAGGTCTGGAGAAAGCTGCATCCTGATCAGTCTACATGCGCCTAGCCGAGCTGTTTCATGGGTACATTGGGACTTACCGCGGCGACGCGGGCTGGCCACACGACGCTCTTCAGCAGCATGGGCAGCAACACCAGCCCTGCTACTAGCGCTCTGCATACGGGAAGGCACGCAGACGTCCAGGCGCGCAGCTTGAGCGCCAGCGGCCAGGCTATCACCAACCACCGGGCCCACTTCCATCCCCAGACTGCTTCCCAGAAATCATTCCGCGTCAGTCCGTGCTCACAACTTGTCGTTGCGGTGTGTCACCTACAGCTATCGAGTCCGAGTCCCAGCTGCCCTTCGAGAGTGCTGAGCGACCAAAGAACGAGTCTCTCGAGGGCGAACACAGTGCTGGCCCAGGAGAGCAAGGGCGAACGTGCTTCGAGCAGAGTAGCGAGGCCTTGGTGGGTGGAGTTGATGTAGCCCCCGAGCGTCTGCAAGTCCGCGCGCAGGTGGTGCAGCGACGCGATGCTGTCGGCAAGTTGCGTCTCGTGCTCTTGCTGACGCGCATCCATCGAGCGGTGCAGCGCCGACAGGATCGAGAGGAGGTCTCCTTGCTCTTGCACGACCAGTCCGAGTGAGTCCGAGTGCGTTTCCAGCGCTGAAACCAGACCTTGCATCGCACTCAAAGGTGCAGCAAGGCCCGTCTCAATATCGTGGGCTGCTTTGTGCGTCATGAGCTCGATGCTGTGCTCCACACGTCGTTCGTATCGATCCGTAGCTTGCGCGAGCTTCAAGGTGATCGTCCTTGTCAGATCACGTGTGCGTGGCAACGCCGCGGCGAGGTCTGCAACTTACAGATTGGTGAAGATCCTGAAGGTGTCGCAAGTTGGTCTCTGCGCTGTCGTGGAGCGACTTAGCGGCCTCCTCGAGCCCGGTCTGCTGAGAGCTCTTGGGTCAGTCACCACCGACCCAGGACTCAGAGTATGATTGGCACCTACCCCTGCGTGTTGCAGCACCTGGAGGAGCTGCTCTGCCTTCTCGCTGGATCGCTCCTGATGTTGCATCATGTCCTTGACGACGTTCTTTTCGACCAGAGATCCACGTGACGACAGCGGGTATTCAGCGTTAGAATCATCCTCGTGTACTGCATACAGTCCGCACTTTCCGGGTTCGTCGCCATGGCTACTCACCAGCCACTCTTGCCTGATTTGCTCCTGGATCTGCGAGGCTTGCTGCATCCAGTCCTGTCTTGCCAGCCGATCCTCTTTACTCGCTTCACTGTTGTCCGCTGCGAACTCTTGCCACAGCCGAGTGAGCTTGACGTGCTCATCGACCGCGGTCTTGTACAGCTGCTTTGCCGCATCTTTGGCAACGACATTGAGGCAAGCGATAAGCCATTGCCAAGTTCCATCGCTTCGGTCGTTCTCCGGTCAACTCACCAATGTCCTTCCATCGTTGCAGAGCGAAGCACATCTGAGGCATTTCGCGCAGGTATCCTGCATAGCTTGACCAGTGGCGTGAGCTTCTCGACAGCGCTCTGCCAACAGGATCCGTGCAAAGGTCAGTTCCTGCCCGGCTTGTCGGCTCGCTCCGCTTTAAAGGTCACTTACTCGATGCAAATCGAGAGGTCGACGTCGCTCGCTACGTGTGACGATGACTGGCACTCGGAAGGAACGCTCTGATTAGCTTGGCGCAGATCGCAGAGCGTCAGATGCACCGATGCTGTTCGCTCGAGCCAAGTTTCAGCTCCAACCGTTCTGCTCAATCGTTCCAAGCACTGCACCTGCCGCGTACCTAGCATACGTTCGTGCGGGCTCATGTCCGAGTCCGCTGAACAGCCGGACTTGACATGGTCGTAAATCACCGCATAGCAGTCCGGCTCCGCTTCGCTCCAGCGGTCTGGGCGTCGACGTGATCATGTTAGCTTCTTTCGTTTCGATGCCCAGCTGGCCCATTTGTAGAGGCTCACCGAACTCTTTGGTCGGCCTGTTCGTTGTGTCGAGGAAGTGTGCAGGAGGTTGAAATCTTCCCGGCACCAGAGCACCTAGAACCGCAGAAGCGAGACAGAAGGCGACGCACAGTACAGCGCTCATCCTGCTCTCGGTGAAGTTCAGAACATAGGTGAGGAAGGATGGAGTCCGGCAGGCAGCCCGACCGAGTCGGTTATATTGCTCACGAACACATCTCTGGCAAAACGTGTCTCCGGCCCAGCTGTGCCCGTCGGTCTGGCTAGCATGCTGACTGAACTTTCGCCGACAAGTGGAGGGGCGTTGGCACGGCGTCGGCACGGCGTCGGCACATCCGGTAGCCAAAGCACTGGCGAGTCGCGTGCGGCGGAACTGATCAGCCTGCAGGGGCCGCTTGGTTAAGGTTTGTGGGAAAAAAAGGCATGGCTATTATTGCAGATGGACTGACATCGGCGAGGAAGCCTCGACGGAAGCAGTCCGAGAAATGGGAACCGGGGCCGACGTGACAGCAGATCGGGGGAGGAAAGCGATGGAGGCAGGGCGAGCCGGAGTTGAAACGAGCAGAACGCGCCGGAGCTTTCCTCCCGCAACTGGGCGAGCGTGTGAGGGAGCGCGTAATCAGCCAGCGACAGCAGCGTCGGTGCCTGGACAGGAAGCCTGCTTTGCGTCTCTTCGAGCAATCCGCAGCTAGTTTCGGAGGGAGAAGCCTTTCTTCTTGGTCGCCTGCGAGACCTTTTCGGGCGTGAGCGGACGGCCGCTCTCGAGCCTGCGGCGCTTGTCTTCGAGCTCCTGCCTTTGCTTCTCGAGCGCATCGCGCATCTCGCGGTGGCGCGCGTACAGCTCCTCCTCGCTCTGCTTGAGCTTGGCCTCCTTCTCAGCCACCTTCTGCTGGAAGACGAGCTTCATCTCGTTCTCCATCTTCCGCAACCTCGCCTCGTGGATGGCACGCTCCTCGGCCATCTTGGCCGCCGGGTTGACCTCCTTGAAGACCGAGTGGTCTTGTGTGACGCCCATGCCCACCAGCTTCTCGCTGCGGTACTTTTCGTACAGCACGTTGTTGGTGTGCTCCTTGAGCTCCTCCATGTGCGTGTGGATGAGCATCTGGCGCAGCTTGACAAAGTCGCAGTGCTCCTCGTTGTCAACCTCGATCACGCCCCACGGGTATGCGCGGCCGCGCACGCGGCGTCCATCGGGCGTGTCAATCTCGGTGTTGGAGCCCACCACGGCGAACGGCACCTTGCTCGAAATCTCCTGGATCTCGAGCATCGTCTCCTCGTCCTCGTTCTCGTAGATGGGCGCGTGGAAGATCTCGATCTGGTGGTGCGCAATGTCGTTGAGGATGCGCTGCTTGAACGAAACGATCTCCTCGTCGGTGAGTGTGTCCGACTTGGCAATGACGGGAATGAGGTTGACCTTCAGGTGCAATCGTCGCATGAACTCAATGTCGATGGGTCGGAGGCTGTAGATCGAGTGATGGTCGGTCGATTATGAGAATGTCAGCGAAGTCCTCGTGATCGGCGTTTGACACGGGATCCCATGCTCACCTGTGGCCAGTGGGCTGCACAAAATAGATGCAGGCGTGGACGCGGTTGTCTTGGAGTTTGTTGCGGTTCACGCGGTTTTCCTGCTCGAGGTAGTTGTCGAAACGCGACTCGATGTTGTCCACGATGGGCTTCCAGCTGTCGACAGAGGAACGCGGAGGTAAGCGAGGGAAAAGGAAGGACAGAAGCGAGTCAGATGGGGTTCCTTCCAAGGGCGTCGCAAGCGTGGGAGCAGACCTGCATACCTCTCATCGTTGTTGATGTAGTCTCCGAAACCGGGTGTGTCAACGACGGTCAGATTCAAGCGAACTCCGTTCTCCTCGATGTCTGCGGTGGACCAAAGGGAAGAAAGGGGAATGTCAGAGGTCAACGTCCTCGAAGAGTCGCTGCGTGTGGAACGGCTGGGGCACTTACCCGAGCTGATGGATTCAATGGCGACGGTTTTGGGGCGCTCCTGGTGCGGAGGCGGCACCTCCTTGCGCGGGTAGAGGGTGGTGTTGAAGAGGGTGTTGATGAGTGTAGACTTGCCGAGGCCGGACTCGCCGACGACCATGGCGGTGAAGTTGAAGCCCTTTCGGACGCTCTTTCGGTGGACCTGGTTAGGCAGGTTGGCGAAACCGACGTAGCCGCTGAGCTTCTTGCGTCCAGCGGCGATGGCGGAAGCCATGCCGCCAGTCTGAGCGGGCGCCGCAGCGTCAAGTTCGTAGGCAGGAGCACCGTTCATGGCAGAAGGTGACCCAATTGAGGTGGATCGGCTCGACTCGATGATGCGGTTGGTCGGTGCAGGTTTAAGCACGGGAGACGGTGCGATGTGGGCGTGCGTGAGGACTGCGCGACTGCAGCTCAACTGTGGGTATCCGGTCGGGGGAGGTCGGTGCGTCGAAGAGCAAGTGGAGCCGGTGTTCCGATGGCTGGCAGACTCGTGCGACGATGTAGCAGCGATGAAGATAGCTTGGTCGCGGGTCAGATGTCGAACTCTAGGAACGATGGGGTGGATGGATCGAACCAGGAGCGGCCGACTGCTTGGGCTTGGAGTGCAGGTGTGGAGTGGCAGGGGAGGGGAGAGGTGTGATCGTAAAGTGAACGCGACGTCGAGGGGACGATGAAGGAAGGTGCTGCGCAGTGTCAAGACTGTACAGAGGCCCAAGCGGGGCTGGGCGAGACTGGCGGGCGAGCAGGCCAAAGGGGGCGTTGGTGGGCCGGCCAGCCAGCTCGCCAGCGTGGGATTGAATGAGTGCACCGGACGATGCGCACGCACACGCCTGCACGCACGCACGACCACCCACAGCCGACCCTGGCGAGGCGTTGGGCAGCAGGGGCGGCAGATCGATCCTGCGACGCACACACACACGCACACGCACACGCATTCTCGCACGCACAGGCTTAGTTCGCTCGGCAGATGAGCCAGCAATGGCCATCTCACGCGTAGTGCTGCCGACAAGCGCGGTATTCCGCAGAGGTTGCCAGCAGCTGGTCCGCGCTCCTTCTTCGCAAGCCTAAGCGAGGAGGCGCGAGGCGAGGAGATGCGTGTCGCCCTGCGTGGGCGCGTGTGAGTGTGTGTTTCAACTTTGTATTTTGCAACGGCAGGCCTCGAGCGATTTTCAAGTGCCGCTCCCAAAGCTTCTTTTCGAGCGATCAGGACTCGATCCGTCCATCATCAGGCCTGGCGGCTACAATACGCTGAGGCGTCAGAGGCTCACCAGCCTCCCTGCCACTAGATTAACTCGACTTTGAAGCGAAACCAACGTCTGCGCCTCCTCGGCGCCAGCGGAAGTGTCGTGGAAGGCCTGCAAACCTGCCTGTCTACTTGAATCTCATCTCCGAGGTCAAGAAGCTTAGATCACTCCGAATTTAATTTTGATGTTTGATCGACAGGTACTATATCTGCACTATAAAAATTGGAATATAGCGGCCCGCCTTTCCGGCCGACAGCCCCGAAAGCAATCCGATCCTTCCCCTTTTTTTTTCTTCGAATTCTGGTCCGAGCGTTACGTGTGCAGTGGCGGCTGACCAGGCAGCAGCAACGTTGGCTGTCGAGGGGAACGTGTAGGGTTTCAAGCCTGCTTGAATCCGCAGGCAGACTGTATTGGCCAATACAGTTTCGCTCGGATGCTGGAAGAAATTCTCGCATGCACAGATGTTTTTTGGGACCCTAGCCGCCCTGTGCCGACCTGCTGCTGCCCTGAAGCCGTTACGAACGTGCAACCTTCGAGTTGGTCTGGGCGAGACAGGCTGAAGAGCGCGCCGGCTTCCACGCGCAGCCAGGCAGCCAGGCAGCCAGGCAGCCAGGCTAGCCAGTGGCGCGGCTTCTGCCAATTTTTGACACCTCGTAACATCTGATTTCTTCGTGGGCCCGAACACAGCAGCAGAATCTGCACTGTCAGTCCAAGGGCGCAGCATGCCAGGCGTGAGGGTGGTCGAAGGCGGCTTGGGTAGGCTGCGTCGATCAACGCTCCTTAACATAGGTGTCAGCGTGCTCCGTACCCTCCTCCCTTCCCACCATCACCCCTTTCACCCTTCATTCAACCCCTTCTCCTGTCCCCATACACAATGCCCAACTACAAGGTACGTACTGGATGCCGAAGCCTGCTCTGGCTGTCGGCTCGCACTCTGTCCTTCCTAGGGTGGAGTAGGTCGTGAGCGTGTCTGACCCGGCTTCCTCTTTCCTCTTTTCTTTCGTCCGTTTGTAGGTTGCCGACATCTCGCTTGCCGCTTTCGGCCGCAAGGAGATTGAGATCGCCGAGGGCGAGATGCCCGGTCTCATGGCCCTCCGTACCAAGTACGGTTCCGAGCAGCCCCTCAAGGGCGCCCGCATCGCCGGTTCGCTCCACATGACCATCCAGACCGCCGTCCTCATCGAAACCCTCGTTGCCCTCGGCGCCCAGGTCACCTGGGCCTCGTGCAACATCTTCTCCACCCAGGACCACGCCGCCGCTGCCATCGCTGCCACCGGTGTCCCCGTCTTCGCCTGGAAGGGCGAGACCGAGGAGGAGTACGACTGGTGCCTCGAGCAGACCCTTACCGCTCACCCCGAGGGCCCCAACATGATCCTCGACGACGGTGGTGACCTCACCTGGCTCGTCCACGACAAGCACCCCGAGCTCCTCGAGCAGATCAAGGGTGTCTCGGAGGAGACCACCACCGGTGTCCACATCCTCTACACCGCCATGAAGAAGGGCACCCTCAAGCTCCCCGCCATCAACGTCAACGACTCGGTCACCAAGTCCAAGTTCGACAACTACTACGGCTGCCGCGAGTCGCTCGTCGACGGCATCAAGCGTGCCACCGACGTCATGCTCGGCGGTAAGGTCGCCGTCGTTGCCGGTTTCGGTGACGTCGGCAAGGGCTGCGCCGAGTCGCTCCGTGGCTACGGCTGCCGTGTCATTGTGACCGAGATCGACCCCATCAACGCTCTCCAGGCCTCGATGGCTGGTTACCAGGTCGACGTGATGGAGGACGTCGCTGCCCAGGCCGACATCTTTGTCACCACCACCGGCTGCCGTGACATCATCACTGGCAAGCACTTCGAGCTCATGCGCGACGACGCCATTGTCTGCAACATTGGCCACTTTGACATTGAGATCGACGTTGCCTGGCTCAAGGCCAACGCCCAGAGCGTGGTCAACATCAAGCCCCAGGTCGACCGATACACGCTCAAGAACGGCAACCGCATCATCATGCTCGCCGAGGGCCGTCTGGTCAACCTCGGATGCGCCACCGGCCACCCCTCGTTCATCATGTCGGCTTCGTTCTGCAACCAGACGCTTGCCCAGATCGCTCTCTGGAACGACAAGGAGGGCCAGTACAAGCGTGGCGAGGTCTACATGCTGCCCAAGGAGCTCGACGAGGAGGTCGCTCTTGCCCACCTTGGCCGCCTCAACGTCAAGCTCACCAAGCTCACCAAGGTCCAGGCCGACTACCTCGACCTTCCCGTCGAGGGCCCCTTCAAGCGCGACACCTACCGCTACTGAGCGCGTCGTCGCTGCCAATCTGGCCGCTTGTGCCCCCGTCACGCTCGTGACGGTAGGCTAGGGATGTTGGTTCCTCTCGTTTGATTCATCCTTCCCTCCCCTTCTGGTTCCCGAGGTCTTTCCGTGCAATCTTCTCTCTCTCCTGCAAGAGCCATACAGGCTCACTGTAACAGTACTCAACGGGCTAATCCTCCACACTCTCGCACACGTTCCCGGCGGTGGGACTCCTGGGTCCGCCGCCACGTTCTCATTAGAACCGCTTTCTCTTCATCATCCTTCCTCCTTTCTGACGCTTATTCCTCCCGAGGAAGGGCGCAGGGCCTGCATCCCTACCGTGGTCTGCTTTCTGTTCGCGTTGATTCCCAAAACACAATACATCTCTCCCTGGTCGTATTAGCAATGCATCATATTCCCCCGGCCTTCTCAACAAGGTCACTACAATCTTCCACGTCTGTGGGCTGGACGTGGCGTCTGAGTTGATGCTTCAGGGAGGAGTCCGAAGGGTGTGGATGGCCAAGTCACTCGCTTGCACCATGTCGGCTGGAAGGGCATGTCGAGGTCGGGAGTGAGGCTTCCGATGTTTGGAGCGACTGGCGCTTTCGGGCTGTCCGAAAAGCACAGCCGAAAAAAGGCAGCTGAGCATCACGATTGGTTGGGTTGTGGGGCGGTCGGAAATTCACCGTGCGCCTGTGCCGGAGAATGCGCCGAGCCGAGCGCAAAAAGAAGCGCACGGAAGACGGCGGCGGCACGGCTCACACGGCACGCCGCTGCTCCGATCGATGCACGTCGCAGCCATTCTGCTTGCCACGCCTCTGCTCCTCGTCGTCGTCCTTGCCTCTTCACGAGCGCCACCCGTTCATCCGTACGCTCATCATAGATGCTCATCGCATCCACCAGGACCCTCCTCGCATCTTCCAAGACTTGCCTGCCCTCGCTGGCTCAAGGAACCGCTGCCAACCGCCTCCGTGCCTCGTACCTCCACACGTCGCGCTCGCACGCTAATCGCACCGTGTCGCCCATTCCCTTCTCTTCGTACCTGCCCTCGCACGGCTCGCTGCTCCAATCCTCCCGCACCCAACCCGGGCTTCGCTTCTCTGGACCGCAAGGACACTCGTTCGGCCTCCAGCACCTCACTCGCACCGCCTCCACCTCAGCAGACATGGGCGCCATTGCTACCGGCAGGGTGGACACCACCCAGCGAGTCCAGGCTCTGCGTGAGCTCATGGCCCAGCACGGCGTCGAGGCCTACGTCATCCCCTCGGGAGACGAGCACGCCTCCGAATACCCCGCCGAGTCCGACCTGCGCCGCGGCTACATCACCGGCTTCACGGGCTCCGCCGGTTCGGCTGTCGTCACCACCTCCAAGGCGCTCCTCTTCACCGACGGCAGGTACTTCCTCCAGGCCGGCCAGCAGCTCGAGCCCTCGGTGTGGACGCTGATGAAGCAGGGCGAACCAAACGTCCCCACCTGGCAGGAGTATCTCTCCAAGGACCTCCCCGCCAACTCCAAGATCGGCATGGACGCCTCGCTCATCTCGGCCGACGACGCTCGCGACATCACCGCCGAGCTCACCAAGATCGGCTCGACGCTCGTGCCGATCCGCGAAAACCTCGTCGATCAGGTCTGGCAGGGTCGTCCTTCGCGTCCCGGCCAGCCCATCTTTGTGCTGCAGGAGCAGGTCGCCGGCAGGTCGTCGTCCGACAAGATCCGCGAGCTGCGCGACGAGATCAAGAAAAAGTCGGCGCACGGCTTTGTCGCCAACATGCTCGACGAGACCGCCTGGCTCTTCAACCTGCGCGGCACCGATGTGCCCTACAACCCCGTCTTCTTCTCCTTTGCGCTCGTCCTGCTCGACCGCGTGCTGCTCTATGTCAACGACAGCCAGCTCACCGACGAGGTCAAGGCGAGCCTCAGCTCCGAGGTCACGCTGCGTCCGTACGCCGAGTTCTACAACGACCTGCACAGCGTCGGCGCCGAGCTCGGCGAGGGCCACAAGATTCTCATCGGCAAGAGCGCGTCGCTGGCCGTGCAGGAGGCCCTCGGGGGTGCGGCCAAGGTCGAGATCGTCCGCTCCATCGTCGGTGACCAGAAATCGATCAAGAACGACGTCGAGCTCGACGGTTTCCGCCAGAGCCACATTCGCGACGGTGCGGCGCTGTGCCAGTACTTCGCCTGGCTCGAGGAGCAGCTGCATGCCGGCAGCAAGGTGACCGAGTCCGAGGGTGCCGATAAGCTCAGCGAGTACCGCCAGTCGCTCGAGCACTTCCGCGGAGAGAGCTTCACCACCATCTCTTCGACCGGTCCTAACGGAGCCATCATCCACTACAGCCCCGACCCGAGCAGCTGCCCCGCCATCGATGTCAACGAGATCTACCTCTGCGACTCGGGTGCTCAGTTCACCGATGGTACCACCGACGTTACGCGCACCTGGCACTTTGGCAAGCCCGCGCCCGAGCACATCCGCGCCTTCACGCGTGTCCTCCAGGGCCACATTGCCATCGACCGTGCCGTCTTTCCCAAGGGCACTACCGGCTACCTTCTCGACGTCCTTGCCCGACGTGCACTCTGGGAAGACGGCCTCGACTACCGCCACGGCACCGGACACGGCGTCGGCCACTTCCTCAACGTCCACGAGGGCCCTCAGGGTATCGGCACCAGGGCCGTCTTCAACGAGACCAGCCTCAAAGAGAACATGGTCGTCTCCAACGAACCCGGCTACTACGAGGATGGAAAGTGGGGCATCCGCATCGAGAACCTCGTCATCGTCAGGCCTGCCAAGACGCCCAACAACTTTGGCAGCAAGGGCTACCTCACCTTTGAGCACCTTACCATGTGCCCGATCCAGGTCTCGCTCGTCGACCCAGAGCTCCTCACAAAGGAGGACAAGGCGTGGCTCAACAGCTACCACGACGAGGTCCTCGCCAAGGTCGGTCCCCTCCTCCAGCACGACCAGCGCGCTCTTGAATGGCTCAAGAAGCAGTGCAGCGCCCGCGTCTAGATCGCACAAAATTAGCATCTGGCTTGATGTCATGAGCTCGTCTCCGTGTCAAGCGCAATCCAATGAATTTCATCTCATCGGTTTCATCATCGTCGTAGCAAGTTGAGCTGCTGGCGCTAGGGAGGTGGTTTACTCTGAAGCACGGGTATAACTGAGCTCGACCAAAAGCGCCCTTGCTTGGAGAAGCGCTGTTGGACCAAGTCGAAAAATGAAAATTCGGCCGTTTTGAGATGAATTGGGAACAAAAAAAAAAAAAAAAAAAGAGTCCTACGGGGATTGAACCCGCGACCTGCAGAAGACGTATAGTCAATTCAGCTGAAGCCGAAGTCTGCCGCTCTACTGCTGAGCTAAAGACCCTATCTGCCCAGGGTATGAATGAGTAGCGTATATATACCCGCGTTTTCACTTCCCAAATCGATGATCAACACATGATACGTCCACATCGCCTTGACTCAGGTATAAGTGCTCACCAGCCTTTGCGATTCTCGCAATGCACAGTAAAGATCTACCAAGCTGGAGCGAGCTGTATGAGTATAGGGCTGGTCTGGTGTACGGACTCCACGCACGGTCAAAGGTGCATTTTGGCATTGCGAGATGCTTGGCTGCATGCGGCTGGTCACAGCGTATGCGGATGGCTGTAGTTCGATCTGGCCCCTTCGCTGAGGAAGCTTCCATGGGTCGCCTGCGTATCCCAGCTACCTAGCATCCTCGGGATCGGGCTGAAGTACATTGCATCGTGCGAGCCTTCCGCGGGCGTGGACTGGTTCCACACCGAACCTGGTGAGTAGAGTGCCTGGCGTACGGCGGGCAAAGATCTGACTGGCAGAGCACTCGGCGTTGAAGCGGTGCTGTAGGCAGGAGCGTGCGAGTCGAAGTGCAGGTTCGAGGCGCTGCTCCATGGCCGTTCTCCCTGCACCAAGTGATCCAGCTGGAATGCGCCGGGAGATTCTTCCTTGAGAACCCCACTGGATTCTGCTTGGATGTCATCCCCGAGACCGGCGCCGAAGGGCTGGAATACCTCTTGGCCGGAGTCGGTCGGACGGCGAAGGAGGGGAGAGTGAGGCAAGCTATATGACCCCGACATACCCTCGTTGAAACCCGATACAAGCCCCGAGATCGAGCTCGAGCTCGCACTCGCATTTGCCACCTCCTGACCCAATTCCCACAGCGTTGGAGGGTGAGGGGCAGGTTCGCTTCGGGCCCCGTACGGCGAGGTATCGTACATAGCTCGGGCGCGGCTTCGTACCATCCTCATAGGGCCGATTCGATCGTGAGCTACGCCTAGGTATCCAGAAGGACGACTCGCTTGCGAGGGCACATCAAAGTGCCCGTTCAGTGGTATCACGAGTCGATCTCGATGCGGCTGTTTCGAAAAGCTGCAGAGCTTGCCCTGCTTCGAGCAGCGCTGACATGGCTGCTGACCCGAACACTACCACCACACCCACGTCAGTCCATTCGGTCCATCAACATCATCGACGAGCGCTAGGCTGGACTTACTTTTGCTTTTCGATTCCGGCAGTGCTCGCAAGCCTGTGTGACCCGGAAGCTGCGTGTCTCGAGCATCTCGCGCGAGTGCCGTTCGACGAGCCTCTGCTCTTCGTCTTGATCCTTTCGTGCTTGCCGTTCGAGCAATTCGGCTTGCGCTTGGATCTTGGTCAAGTGCAGCCGAAACGTTGCCGCCTCCCGTCCTCCCGCCCACGGCGACCTGTCCGGACGATCATCCCGAGGCTCGGCCAGTTCGCATGCGGCAGGAAGGCCGAAGTGTCGGAGAGGAGGAGCATGGGCCAAGGTCGTAGTAGATGCCTCGACGTTGGCGCGGCGGTAGCTTTCTGGTGCAAAGCTGGCCAGAGAAGATCCGGCCATCGACGAGCCAGCGACGGAAGCGCTGACGTAGGCGCTGTTCTCGCTCTCGGGCGTACTTGTCTTCTGTGGAAGGAACATACTTAGTGTGGGCTCGGTGGTTGGCAGGGCAGGAAATGAGATTGGCCGGTAGGTAGCCAACAGTCCCGGAAAATCGAGTCGCCTCGGGACGTGTGTCGACGTCGATGCGAGCCGAAGCTCCCGTCGGCTTCTTTATATGATTCGAAGGGCAGGTATCATAGCGACGAGCGGAGATCTTCCAGTTCAGAACGCGAAGCCCAAGTCCGAGAGATTCCAATCTGATGAGAAGAAATCTCCGAAGGTCACTGGGATCTCCGCGCCCACCGTGATGGTCATCCAAAGCCATGCATCGGAGCTGCAGGTGGCCAGATGAGGCCAGCGCATGAAACTAAAGTTGCGCATGCCGAGCCCTCATCACCGCTCTTTCTCGGAACGCTTCGGTTCCCAAACTCTGCCACGTCTCAGAGGAAGCGAGCTATGAAGGAATGTCGATCGGCTTGGTCGCTCGGAAAGTCGCTCCGTTGAAAAGAGGCTTTCCGCAGGACCGAGGCTCTCCGCTGAAGAACATGCTGCTGCTCGATTCCGAAGCGAGACGGCCAATGGTGATGATTTGGGCGCCAATGATGGATCAGGAACTGCGATGAAATCTGCAGCCGTACAAAGGGAGCATGAACGAGGGACTTAGCATATGCATGAAATGTGCAAGTAACCGGGCAAAGACCGGCAAGAGCCGACCATATCCGACCTGTCGACAATGTCGTTCCCACAGAGCCCATGGGCTTCTTGCATGCAGGAAGATTAGATGCTTGCATCTTCGCACATCGAACATGCAGGCACTCGTTACTCGGAAAGCTTCGCTGGGAGACTTTGCATGCGTTGTCTTTTTCGGGCGCTTCGATTTCGAAGGGGTGCTTGGATCCACTCGGACAGCACATTACGTCCGGTGATGCCAGAGTCACACGAGCGTGACAACGTCACAAGGGTAAGAGTCAAGACACGTGGCTGGCGCGCATATGGGCAAAAAAGTGGGCTGGGGATGCGAGCCGCGGGTCCCGCTTTAGGGCCTCGACGGGTCCTGTGACGCGTGGCGATGTCGGCTTCCCAGCTTGCATCAAAGGGCCGACAGGCACAGCCCTGGCATTTGGTCCTAGTGTATCCCTTTGGCAAGCCCGTCAATGGGTTGAGCGTCGCAACTCGTTCATTGCCCGTGCATGAATATGAACACCTCCCACCCCCGCCCCACCAAGACCACGTCACGTTGTCAAAACTTGCTCGCCTGTCCCTTTCACCCTGCTCGAGAGCTACACAATCACAGTCAAGCTGAAGGATCACCGTGAGGGCTCATCATTCCATTGGTGCATGAACCAGGGTTGAGAGTGCGACATGATCACGATGGCATGCGGACGTCATGGAAACCACGTGTCGCAGTCAAGTCTCGAGGACGCAGCTCGGAGCCAGCTCGGTACGGAATCGCTGAGCGCGTGCATCAAAGCTTCGCATCGTAACGAAGTCAGGTCCCCACCACTTTGCCGCAAGACATCAATCGTTCCAAGACCGCGGGAAGCTCTTCGGCCTTCGTAGACAGGCCACGTGAAGCCACATGCGCGCATCTGGCTCCCCCCACCAAAGGCCTCCCATCCGCAGCCTCGCCCAGATTCGTTAAGCTTAGCTGCCGAGACGCCATGTATCGTGTCCGGTCGCACACATGGCCTCATTCCTTCCCACGCTCATCTCGCTTGAAGCGTTCACCGCAACACAGGGCAAAGGAGTCAAAGGACATTTTCGCCCCAAGGCTCGGGTTTACAAGCCAAGACATGATTGGTGCACGCACGACAATGTGCCTTTGATTTCACGTGGAGGCTGCAAGCGCCTGCAGCTGCTTCGATAGTTGCTGCGAGAGTCTGAATGCGTGGCCATCTGCGTACTCGAGTCTGTCGAGCTCGCGCTGCCACTCGCCGCGCCGACCCAAGGCAGCCAGCAGCAAGAGCTTCGCTTCCTCGACGTTTTGGTCGAAGCCGATCTGTCCCGTACTCGTCTCGTACACGCGCAGACCTGCATCGAGGTCGCTGCACCGACGGCATGCATGGATCAGGGCAGTCACCACGATGGGATCGATGGTCTGCGGAGCATGTTCCCGAGATGATCCTGGAGCATCTGCTCGGAACGTCTGGTGCAAAGTGTGCTCGTACAGCTCGAGGGTGCGGCGCAGACGGATGACTCGATCACCATGAGAGGACGCATCGAGACAGTCGTACAGGCTAGCGGTGATGCGCAACGTCCAGGAGTGGATGTCAGGCTCGACCTCCTGTGCAGTCATCTCTTCAAAGAGGGCTTCCACGTGGCGATAAACCGAAGCCCGATCTTGCAAGCGTGCGAACTCCTCTTGTTCCATATCCGAGGTGTCTGCGAAGCTAGCACTTTGCAGGGCAGCGAGTCGCACTCTCATCGCCGCATTGTATGCAGCCCGGACGTCTTGCGGCGCCACACGCCCTGACGAATCAAAGGCACGATCGCCTTCCGTCTGAGTCCGAAGGAGATACTGCGTGAGACCCAGCCTGTACTCGTCAAAGAGGCTGAGCACTTTCTCGACTAGTCGGACTTCACCTATATCCAGCGCCTTACTGGAGCGATCCAGAGCTAGGCTCATAAGGTGTAGAGCGGAGATGAGAACGGAGGAGCCGGCTTCGGGCGAGCTTCCAACGGTTGGGACGTCCGCCGATCGATGCTGTGCTGTTGAGGCCGCGGCTTGCGACACAGTATTGACCATTTCCAGGGCGAGATCTGGATACCCGGCCTCTGCTAGGGAAGCGACGAGACCCCGGGCGAGGCGTGGTGCGAGCGGTCTGCCGCTGCGCTGCAGCTCCTGGAGCACGCGCCGGAATTCGGCGGTGAGGTCTGCGCGCAGGAGAGTCTGCACGAAGAGGACCATGAGTCCTGTGGGTAGCACGTTGCCACTTGCCAGCCAATCCAGCGAGAGTTGGATGGCAAAGTAGGGTTTTGGTGTGGCGGTGAGGCTTTCTCCGAACAGCCAGGCAAAGGTGCCGCCGTCCGGTCGGCATGCGGGATGCTGCGCCACATGCTGCAGCGAGCCAGATTTGCAGTCCGTTGACCAGAGTTCGCGGTCAGGCTCACGCAGACGGATGAGCTGGTAGATGCGCTTGGAGAAAAAGTGATCTCGAACTCGCAGATGAAGGCCGAGGAGGGTAGCCTGCGAAGGATAGCTTAGGGATCCCTTGCTCAAGTCGGGGTCCTTCTCTAAGACCATGTCGGTGAAGCGGCGGAGGTAGGACTGGAGCAGCTTTGCGCTGCCGCGAGCCTGGTTGCGCTCTGCAATGTGTGCCTTGAATTTGGTGATGCGGGCTCTGTCGGAGCCAATGTCGACGACGGACGAGGGCAGGCAGGCTGCAAAGGACCTGATGACTGCCTCGTTGATGCGTGGGTCGAGATCGACGTTCTGGGTGTAGGCGATACTGTAGATCTTGACCGCAAGGCGTAGGTCGAAAGTGAGACTGGCGTGGACGTCCACAGACTTGCGTGCGGTTGCGTCGTTGTTGGACGACATGCGACGGGCAAGTTGCTCCAAAATGACCGTGAAGAAATCGTGATCAGGCGTCCTGGAAGTCGGCGCGCTGTTGGCATCGGAGGCGAGATCCGGTTGAAGTACAGCCAAAATGTGCAGCGCGGGCTTGAGTACACCGCGCTGTGCAAGGACAAGCGAGACTCGCTCGGCGAAGGTGTCGAGGACATCTTGGGGTACAACCTTTTCGTGAGCCAAAGTCTGCCATGGATGCCATCTGGATTTGAAGGGATACCTGTCGTCTGGAATCTCTGGTGAGCCCAAGCGGGGTGTTTTGTCGGTGTCGAGCTCGAACGGCAAGAGCCACCAGAGCGTCGGTGATTCGAGCGCCTGGAGGCATTTGTGAATGTTGGCTTTGGACACTGGCACTTCAGAGATGACAGCGAGCCGCAAGGCACGAATGATTGGGTCGTTCTCGTCGGGCATAGAAATCGGGCTGTCGATGGGCGAAGGTAGATATTTGGTCGTGCGCTTGGAGTTGGGCCCCTGTCTTGCTACAGCAATCAAAAGCTGGTCAAAGGGACGCGGATCAACGGAAAGATTGTCGCCCGATTCCCGCGATAGATGCACGACCGTCTCGAGCTGACGATAGGCTGCATCGAGGGAGCCGAGTCGTGACCACGTCGCTGCCAAGCGACCGCGAAGTCCAATGTCGATGTGCTGTTCAACAAAAGCCGGACGAGACTCGAGCTTGGCCCACAGTGTCTGCAGTGTTCGAGAGAGATGCGGACGCCTGTGAGCGGACCTTGAGGCCGCGATCTGCTCTTCTTCCACGATCAGGAGATAGAGCAGCCTAAGCGCCAGCTCAGGCGACAGTGTCGACAGTCCCTGCTCGTCGGCAGAGACCGACGAAGTGGCGGAAGAGCCGACCTGGCAGCGCGTCTTGTCTTTGCACAACTGCAAGATTCTGTCGCAGACCTGGCGCAGCGCACCCTGCGCATCAGCCCGACTGCCTGAGAGGGATCTGACTGGCTTGCGGCACTGGAGAGTGATGAGGTGGTCGATGAGCGCGGGATCCAAGGCGTGCCTAGACTGTCCAAGCTGTTGGTAGAGTTTCCACGAGTAGTCTGCGTCGAGGTTTTTGATGGCAATGCAGAGCGCCTGCTGTTTGTAGTTGTGGACGACTGTAGTGTTATCGAGCAGCGGCGGGAGGTAGCGTTCGGACTGCAATTGCTGGGTGTGATTGCCTCGCGCGGGACTTCGCGATAGCCCATGCCGCAAATCAGGCTGGGACGCATTGAAGAATGACTCGGAGCGAAATGCCGCTGCTGAGATACTGGAGGCAAGTCGAGCGAGAAAGGTCGAGGATGTGGGCGGCGAACTGGGTCGGGCTCTCCGAGGCGCGGCGTAGCCGGGGTTGCTACCCGAGAGCCCAGATGCAGGTGATGATGCTTTGCCTGCGCCTCGATACAGACGGCCAACACGAGACCGCAGCATCGGGCAAAGGCGCCCGTGACTAGCTGCCGCTCTCTAGATCTCAGCGGTGTGAGCAGGACGTCTGCAGTCTACGCCTCGGTCGGCAGGGACTCAAAGCTTTATGGGCGGGATTTTGGCTGAAGTTCGAGGCGCATCGCAGAGGCTTCGGATGTTCCGAGGGCTGAGCTGACAATCAGCCCTGCAAAGTTGCGTGTCGGGGTCTTTGGCAGAGCCAGAGCAGTCGTAAGTAGGGGCTACAAGTGCGCCGTCTCTCCCAGTGAAGCAAAGGAGCGCCGAGTCGATCCTCAGCAGGCGCTCTGATGCTTCCGTGGCCGCGGACGAAGGGCAATTGTCGAATAGGTTGCGAATAGTCACCGAAGTCGGCGAAGTCGGTGCGAGCAGCAGCCTGTATGACTTCTTGCACACGACCTGCGCGCGCTCGGATGTCGGACTCAAAAAAGCATAACGTTGCCCTGGTGCATTTTTTGGCCATGCAGCCGCGAAAGGGTGCTGTTTCTTCCATTCGCACGAAACACGTCCCTTCGTGGACCTCTCTAAAGATTAGGAAATTTGTCGCTCGTAACGGCTCTCCGTCATTTCCCAGACTGCCATGCATGGAACTCGGAACATGCACAACCGTGGATACAGCAGAGGTCCCATGGTATCTGCCATCACGGGCTGCCAGCTTGTCGTCTCATCTCACGATCATTACCTGACCCACACCACCCTCGATTGCGGAAGTAGAGACAGCAGGTGCCAGCATCACCATCGTCCGAGTCCAATCCTCCCGGACTCGTGGGGCAGCGAGAGGTCGACAACTCTCAAACTACCCCAGCGGCATGGCGCCCCGCATCTCGACTTGATCGACACCCACTGTCGCGACCTAGACACCGCAGGAAAGAGCCACCCAGACCTCGATCAGCATCATGTCCCTCCTGCTTCCCCGGATCCTCATCGTGGATCATTTCGACTCTTACACGCTCAACCTGTTGTCGCTGTTGCATCCCGCGGACATCTCCGATGCATCGCGCGACATTCGTCCTCAGAATCGGGAAGAGCTTACGCTCAGGATCGCGCAACGGGTGGTCGTCCTACCTCACACGCACCCGCTCCTAGCACCCGACGCTTTTCTCAAGCTTGTCAGGCCCCACATTGATGCAGTCATCCTATCGCCGGGCCCGGGCAGCCCAGATAAGGCAGCTGATTTTGGAGCAGCAGAGACCCTCCTCAAGGATCCTCGTTTGAACCTTCCCGTCCTGGGCGTCTGCCTTGGCCACCAGGGTCTGGCCGTCGCCTTCGGCGGTCAAGTCACCCGTGCTATCAGTGTCAGGCACGGCCTGCAGAGCAGGCTCAAGATCTCCAAGCTCTCTGACCAGCGGAATGCCCCATCCATCCTGGAGGGCGTGCCACAGGACTGCCTCGTGGTGCGCTACAATAGCTTGGTGGTCGATGTAGACACGCTGCCTGACTGTCTCGAGGTCACCGCTTGGAGCTACGATCAGGTCTCGACCGCGCCTCCTCCGCGGCCGGGCAACACCAAGAAGCGAGCTGCGCCCGCATCACTTGGCGCGACGCCCGATTCTGTCGCGCCATTCAAGCACCGCGATGTTGCGAATCTCAGTCGCTCGCCGTCGACGGTTCCCATGTCGTCTCGTGGTGGCTCCGAACAGCTCTCAGACGTCGGCGAGCTGGTCCTTTCCGACGCGACGAGCATCAGCGATGGTCCAGACATGGACAGCGCCCTCGCCCCGGACTTGACATCGGCGTCTCCGGCGATCATGGCACTGCAACACAAGACGTTGCCTTTCCACGGCGTTCAGTTCCACCCTGAAAGCATCGAATCTGTATGGGGGCACACGATCATGAACAACTTCTTGGACGGAGTCCGACAGTTCTGGCAGCAGGCCTCGGAAGGACAGGACACGCTAGCAGCCGAGGAGGCACGCACAAGGATCAAAGCTTGGAGCAATGCCGACCTCACCCTCCCAACTCACATTGCGCTCGCCGGTGAGCGCTGCCTTGCCAGCGATGCGCCAAACACGGCGATCGTCCCCGACCAGAAAACAACCTCCCAGCCCGCCGCTTTGACGCTTCTGGCGCGTCGCTCACGATCTCTCACTTCCGACTGCACGCCCGACATGGTCCGCATCTTCGACCGCTTCTTCCGCCGAGACAGTCCGGCGGGCGCAGTCTGGCTCGACAGCGCCAGGCATAAGGATCCGCACAGCCGCTATTCTTTCATGGCACTCCCCTCCTTTGTGCTATCCTACAAGGATGGCAGTGATGCTGTGACCGTCTCTGGCGACGAACGAAGTGGCTCATCTATCCAGCTGTCAAGTTGTGATGGAGATAAATCTCGCTCTCATACGCTCTGGTCGTTCATGGACGCTTTGCAGCGCGAGCTGCGTTCGTCCATCGACCTTTCCGTCTCGGATTCGCTCCTTGACCAAGATCAGCGCGGCGTCATCTTTCAAGCGGGGTTCAGCGGATACTGGGGCTACGAGATGAAAAACGAGAGCCTGCAGCTCGAGACACGCGCGCCCAGCGGCCGCAAAGTGGACGATTTCGATGCCGAGTTTCTCTTCTGCCCAAGAGTGCTGGCCTTCGATCATCATCTGCGGCAGTGGATTGCATTCGCTTTGGTCGAGACAGCTCAGCTGCCGTCGCTTCCCTCCGGACCATTTGGGCGGGTGACGGACCGTCTTGAATGCCTTCAAGCAGACGGCAAGAGCTGGTCCTCATGGGGTTTGGACAGGGCAGAGGCCGAGTCATGGATGGACAAAGTGCTCGAAGGAGCCTGGGACGCATCCTGTGCGTCGAGTGCTTCAATCGGAGTGCCCGACAGCTCAGCTTTCCGCGAGGCCATGCCGCCGCTTCGACCGCGCATGCTGGCGGAAGACTACCTGGACCAGATTGAATCGGCACGCGAGCTGATCGCCGCGGGCGAGAGCTACGAGCTTTGCATGACCAACCAGTTTCAGGGCTGCCTGCCGCCGCTCTCGTCACTGCCCGAAAACACCGATACGGATCACTTTGGCCTGTACTGCAAGCTTCGCGCGCGCAACCCAGCGCCGTACTCGGCCTTCCTCCGCCTTCCTTCGCTGTCCCACCCGAGCGGGAGCCGACAGCGTGGACGGGCAATTCTCAGCACGAGCCCCGAGCGCTTCATGCGCATCACGGCAGACGGGCAGGTGGAGATGAAGCCGATCAAGGGTACGCTTGCACGAGCCGGCTACGCGCCCGGCGAGCAGGATATGCAAGCCGGAGCGGGAGATGCGGCACAGGAGCTGGTCAAGCGCAAGTGGCGCGAGGCGCAGGACGAGGCGCGGCGCGCCAAACTCTCGGCAGACGTCAAGGAGCGTGCAGAAAATCTGATGATCGTCGATCTAATCCGTGCGGATCTGTTCTCCTTCTGCCACTCGGACAGCGTCGCTGTGCCCAAGCTCATGCAGGTCGAGTCGTACGAGACCGTGCACCAGCTCGTCACCACCGTGACGGGCAAGCTCAAGAATTCCGTGGGTACGACCGAGGCGATCCGCAGATGCTTCCCGCCGGGCAGCATGACGGGCGCACCGAAACGCCGGAGTGTCCAGCTCCTCGAGCGCCTCGAACTCAACCTCGCCGATGCCGAGCGTGACGACGACCTGAGGGCCCGCAGGGGTATCTACTCGGGGGCGCTCGGCTGGCTAGGCGTGGATGGCGCCGCGGACTTCTCGGTCGTCATCCGCACGCTCGTGGCGAATGGCGACGACGTCTCCATCGGCGCCGGAGGCGCCATCACATATCTATCCGAAGCGAGACAGGAATGGCAGGAGGTGCTCGACAAAGTCACCGCCCTCGCCACCATTGACCTTTGACCCTGGACCATCACGTCACCCCTAAAAGGACTGCATTCCGTTCGATCCTGGCTATCCAATCACACAACTGGCACGAAAGGCCTCAACGGCCAGCCCTGCCTTCGATCCACGTTTCCCGCCTTAACTTTATTTGGCATCGATACCATTGCTTATTCAACATAGAAACCTCCGTCGCTGTGTTCCGCAAGTTGTTCTCTTCCGCTCCTTCCTGTCACCGTTCCCCAATCTCTACGTCACGATGCATTGCCACGGCCTCAACGGCCCTTCATATCCGCTGATGATAATCATAGATCCTCAACAGAATAACACACTTCTACACACATGGAAGAATAGAGATCGAGATCAAATCTGGATTCACGAGGAGGAACACGCACGCGGTGTGTTGGTTGAGCAAGTGCGAGAAGGGGTTGGACCGAGACGTGAGGACGGTGTTGAACGTCGTTTCGAGGGGCGCTTCGCGTGCGGATGAGAACGGATGGGGGAAACGAGTCAGGGGCGGCCGGGAAGTGAGTGCGCCTGGCGCACCTGAAGGCGTCTGTGGGCTTTACCACAGCGCCTTGTGGGAATGGGCGAATCTAGCCGACGCCGTCGCAGCCAACTGCGCCACGCTTCATGGACTTGGGCTCGCCGAGCATGCCTCTGCCCTTCTCCTGGTCTCCGCCGAGGCTCTGGATGCGCTTTTCCTTTTCGGCGATGAGCTCTGCGACCTCGCGCTCGAGCATCCTCCTCTGGGCACCCGCGCGCTTTCCAGCCGCAGTGACGCTCTCGAGGAGTTCGACGTTCGAGATGCGGTGCTGCTTGTTGGCGTTGTTGCCCAGCGCCTGGTGGTCGGCGGGGGTGAGTTCGTCAAAGCTCTCCTCGAGCACCTTGAGGACGGTGGCGAGGTTGTTGGGCAGGTACTGCAGAATGGGACTACCGCCAGTGGCGATGTCGTAGGTGGTGCGCTGGATGATGTACGACTTGGTGAACATCCAGTGACGGTTACGGAACTCGCGGATCTGGTCCACCATCAGCACGTACAGTGCCTTGGCTCTGGGGCTGGCACTCATGGCGAAGCCGCGGACGCCGGCAAGCGTAGCACGTGCTTCGAGCTGCTGGAGGAACTCGCGCTGGTTCTTGGGACGGTAGCTGCGGAAGTCGCGGAGCGTCTTGGTGAGGTCGTTGTTGGGCATGTGCGCCGTGATCTCGAGCAGGTTGTCACCGGTAGGGACGATCGAGTCGTTAGCGCCCGATTCTCCACGGTAGAACTGCGGCTCTTCGGATACGCCTTCGTAGACAACGCCCTCGGGGAACATGGCATTCATCTTCTTGGGACCCGTGCCGAAGATGAAGCTGCGGTACTTGAGATAGTCGGCAGGGAGCGATCGAGCCCACATGGTCTCCATCGACTCGTTGATCTTTCGGTAGGTCACGAGCAGGCGCTCGAAAGCATCCTCGAACGCAGCCACGTCCTTGGCAGCACAGGCGCGCAGCGCATCCTCGGTGGCCGAGACGAGCTTGCCCGTGTAGCTGACCATCTCGACGTGGACGAGGATGAAGCCTCGCTCCGAGCCCGAGGCGTCCTCGAAGGAGCGAATCAGCTCCATGTTGTCGAACGAATACTTGCCAGCATTGCCCTGGTAGTTGGGGTCCTTGCAGAGGTAGTTGACGAGCGCATACGACGACGCGTACTCCATGTAAGGGAAGTGACCCAGCTTATCCGCGAGCTTCTTGAGCGGTACGGCCAGCTGGCGGGGGAGCACGTTGCGGCCCTGGGTGTAGAAGCCCGTCTCGCGGTAAGCCCGGTCGACGGGCTCGAGCAGGTAGGCCGAGGTGGCAAAGCAGTAGTCGCGGAAGAGCGCAGCGAGAAGGTGCGAGTTGCCGCTCTCGATAGCAGCATCGACCGCCTTGGCCTCCTTGCCATCCGGGTGGAGTTCGTCGAGGACCGCAGCGCCAAAGTCGCCAGTGCCGAGGAGACCCGTGGCGCGGTGACCGTTGGCATCGGCGGGCTGGTGGATCGTCATGCGGTCCAGCAGCGACGAGAGGCCGGAGAAGGCTTCGGGCATCTTGACCATCGGGTCCTCGCGCGGGAGGAAGCCGCGCTCGCGCGAGATGACAAATGGAGGCATCTTGGAGATGGCGTCCTTATCGCCAGCCTGGACGGCGGGCAGCTCCTCTAGGAGGTAAGGCTCGACGTCGGCAGCGGAGCCCGATTTGCCGGCGACAGCAGCAGCGTCAGAGACCTGCGCAAACGTGCGACGGCCCGGGACACCGAGCTGCGTAAGGTGCGTGCGCGGCGAGGCGGCAGAAGCGGCCTGCCGCAGCGTGCGGCTGCGCATGGCGGGAAGCATGACTGATTGCGGAGGTTTGAGAACGGCGGAAAGAGTCAATAGCAAATTAGATGGGATAGGCCAGCGAGCGTGCTGCGAAGGGTGGATAGATGGGAGGTTGCGAAGATGCTGGACGTATGTGTACAGGTTTATAAGGGAGGACCACGGGAAAGCGAGGAGCTGCCACAAAGGGAAAGCCCAGGGGGAGGGGGAAGGGGCGTCTCGAAAGACTATTGCGGCTGGGCGCCACAGGATGCAGGAGGCTTCTTCTGGTGCCACTGCTTCGGCACGCCCCAGCGGGGCACCTGACATCCAACACGGCGATAAGGCCGCGAACGCTCACCGCATACACTCATTCTCTTCGGCAGCGTCTCTCCGTGCTTTCGCAAAGACGCTCAAACACTCTGGCTTATGAGGGAACCGCTCTGTACGACGTGGTCTGCGCTGTATTGCGTGCAGTCTGATTGGTCCGGCGGGGTGATGCCAAGCGGAGCGCTTGTTGGGACCAGCATGGTGGATGTCGAAAAGGCCCAGGAAAGGCCCAGGAAAGGCCCAGGAAAAGGCCCGGAGCGTGAGGGTCAGGTGGTGCGGTGGTGCGTGGAAGCCCGCGCTTGTGCAGAGATGCAAGCGAGCTGCCAACGAGTGCACGGCTGTCAGACGCGCGAAAAGGCCCGCGTTTTGGCCCGGCAAGATTTCGAGCGCTGCGTCGCGTCCAGGCCCGGTCAGGTAGCCGCCGTGCGCGTGTTTTGCCGCGGGTATCCCCCCATATCAGCCGCGAGAACCCTTCCGGTCACATGTTGGATCGTTGCGAGGGTGTAGCCATATCATCCGAACGTATCGCGGTCGTCGGGCCGCGGAGTCGTGGGACTCGAATCGCGCCTCCAGCTCGCGGAGTCGTACGACACTCCCTGCCCCGCAGCCCGTCCTGTCCTCGCCTCGGCCTCGGTCTCCGTAGCGCTGCCGCCATTCGCATCCTCGCCATTGCCACGTGCTTGCGGCAACGTAGCGATGGGCGCCAACAGCGGCGGCCCCTCGCTGGCCTTCTCCGTCCGTACGCCGCTGCCGTCGGTCGGGAGTGGTGATCTGATGCTGCCCTTGCTCGGTCTGTGCGCAAGCAGCAGCGGACTCTCATTCGCACCCGTATATCCCAGCGGCGGCGTTTCGATCCTGCCCGGCACATGCGTCGGCTGCGGCGTCGTGCTGCGGAACAGCGACATGGCCGCCGCGTCCTGCATCTTGACCTTGTCCGCTGACGCCCCCGCACTCGCCGCGTTCAGGTAGCTCGGACTCGGACTTCGCCGGATCGGAGCGAGCTTCGGCGAGTGCTGGCGCCGCAGGTCCGCATCCGACGAATGGTGCGGCAACAGGCCCCTCTGCGAATGGGACGGCACCATCATCTCGTCTGGCGACCTCACCAACTTGGACGCTACCAGCGACGGCGGAGACTGCGCCAGCTGTCGCGGTGGAAACGCGGGCGCATGCGTGCCGCTACTCCACGACGGCTTCGAAGCCATCGAGGCTTGCGAGACTGGAGGCGAGTGGTTGAGCACCTCGCTGTACAGGTCCACCGACGGTCGGCCAGGCGTGGAAAACGTCGCCGGACTCGCTACCCTGTTCGCTGGTGGCGACGACAAGGCGGCTCGTCCGCTAGGGAAAAGATCTTGCCCCGGCTGGGCGAACGTTTTCTCGGGATCCCAGTCGTCGTACATCTCCGAGGCGTCGTTCGCACTGTCCGCGAACATCGTCCTAATCGGCGTAGTCCCAGTGCTCCTCGTCCCACCACCATTCGAGCCGTTGCGAGACAGGAAAGATGGGAAGGGGCGGGTACGTCCTTGCTTCTCCATCGCACCCCACTCTTCCGACTGTGCGGATGCCGTGCTCGCCACTCCCGATCGGAGCGACGAGGGCGCAGGGTTGGCCACAGCACGCCGTGTCTTCTTGCGGCTCTCATGACGGGCTCGACCAAGAGACTCTAGCGAAGTCTTGACGACGTGGGAGAAGGCGTAGTCCGAAGCCGTCGAGCCCTCGGCGTTCTGCACCGCCAGAGAGCAACCGCGTTCGATCAGTAGCTGCACGAGCGACAGATGGCCCCAGGCTGAGGCAAAGTGGAGGGCCGTGTTGCCCGCGCGATCCTGCAGATCGACATCCGCGCCTAGATCGAGCAGCTGACGGGCCACGTCATCGTAGCCACGAATGCACGCCAAGTGAAGTGCGGTGCGCCGCTCGTGAGGCGTTTCGGCGTCGATCAGATCCGCGAGCGTCGAGGCTAGATGGCTGGTGGAGTAGGTCGAGTACGCATAGATGATGTCGGACCGGTCGTAGAGCGTAGCAAGGTGCAGCACGGTGTTGCCCTCCGCATCGATGCTAGGAGCTCTCTGCTCGTGGCCCATCTCGATGAGCCAGCGGACGAGCTCGACGTCGGCATTGTTCTTGATGGCGATGACGATGCTCGCATCGCCATCGCGGTGGGGGTCCGTGCGCGACTCTTCGTGGATGGCCAGACTGTACTTGCGGTGATGGTGGTGATGTCTGGTGAGAGCGCTATGCTCTGATGCCGGCTCGATGTTGCGAACATCGAAGGGCTGCGAGGAGGAGGGACGCTGCGCCTCGGCTGCGCGAAGTGCTGCTCGCGGTGGTGGAGGGCTGGTGCGTTCAGCGAGTCCGGAGGACTGGCTCTCGATATGACGGGGCAGAGACTGAAGCTCGAACGCGCGTGCAGCTACTCGCTGAGCAGCGGAGAGATCTCCCTGCTGGATGGCGCGGCGGAAGCGTTGGCTCAGCGTGGTTCTGGACAGCGTCGAGGGCCCGGCGATCGGCAATGGTAAGGCATTTGTGGGGAGCCCATTCGCCTTGAGACGGGCGCTGGAGCCCAGACTGGTATGCAGGTCGTGCCTGGCCGACAGTACCGCGAGCGGAGCTTGCATCGATGCTGGCATGATGGCGGTAGGTGCTCGCCGACGATTCGACCAAAGGCGTTTCTATGGATGGAAGCTCTGCAAGCGCACGTTGTGTCGCGACACGACAGCTGCAGGCGAGCTCTACCGGCTGAGTCTATACGAACGAGCGAGCTTGTCAGACGCTGAGGCGACTGTTGAGATCCCGAATGTATGTGTGTGCGCCGACGACGGCGACTCAACGAGGTGGTCGGAACGGTGAGACGTTGAGGATGGCACCTCAGTTCAATCTGAGCCCCCACCGACTGGCCAGCCCATGTGGCCCGGCGCAGGGTCCAACCGAGACATGAAATCTGACCGATGCCCCTGATCTTCTTTTCGAATATCGGGCAGGTGGACCCTCATCAGCCGATCTCAGTTCCCGATCGGAGCTCGACGTGACGTGATCGACAGGCAAATCCGCGAAGCTCCACATGTGGAGAAATGTTGTGCTCTAATGGGGCCTGGCGGTGGCGTGTGCACACCTAGGGGAACATCATGCCAACCGCATTTGCGCGGGAACAAGGCTTTGAATTCGCTGCGCCAGACCTGCGCAAGGAGCTGGCCGGCCGACGATTGGAATCACGAGCGTAGTAGGTCTTTGAGCACAGCCACCGCCTGTGACGGGCAGATGGAGGTATCAAAACGATGATGACATGGTCAGTGCACGGCCAACGTGCCGAGCTGCCTTTCCACGTCGCAGGTACTTCGGAAGCATCTCAGCTCGGGCTTGGACTTTGTCGTCGCCAGATGAGTCTGGCCATTGATCTACACCATGAGATGCACCAAGTGAACCTTGTATGGTCGGACGGTGGCGCAGGCAACGTGTCACCTTAGAACGATTGGAGGACGCACACCGATGCTTTGGCTCGGCCATGCGCAGTCATCTGCCGACACGGAGAAGCTTGGACTGCGCTGGCCCAGCCGCGCTGGAAGTGCCAGAGTCCGTGGGCTCTTGGGCTCGAATGCGTATGACGGCTTCTGCGCAAGCTGGCCAGCAAGCACCCCCTGATGTCTGTCTGGACCAGGAAAGCGCGAAAAAGAAGGAAAAAAAAAATAAGGGGGTTCGGGCCCCGTAGCAAAACGAGGGGTCTGGAAGGAGTGCGCTGCGCTTGGCTCATCTGCCCTTTTCTGTCACCAAACGCAGCAAGCAATTTTGCTCTGCGCTGGACTGTGTTGTGCTGCGCTGTTTGCGATCCCCTGCATTTTGGCTGTGTCCGACTAAGGCCAGACTGCAGGGGTGGCGAACAGGCTGCGTGCGCCCCGAGCCTGCCGTTGGGCGCGTGTGCTTTGGCCAAGTGGCAGTTCTTCTTCCGCATTCCGTCTGCTGCCAAAGCCCAAATCTTCTCTCTGTGGAGTTTCGCCGCCTGGGTCGTCTCGCCGCATGGACCAGGTCGATCCGTCATATATAATCTCGTTCGGTAACATCCTCGGCTTCAATCCTGCCCAGGAACATCATCCCCATCACACACACAACATAGCGTAAGTGTCCCTATTCGACGTGCTCCCTCTTCGTCTTCCGCGCCCAGTCGACGCTTGCGTCAGACCTCCCGGCGAACGAGCGATCCGGGTTTTCTCCGATCTCATCGCACATGCGAGATGCGCCGAGGCTGGTTACCAGCCAGGTTCACGTATTCTGAATTGGTCGCAGAAGCTCGACATTTTGCGGCTTCGACTCGTAAATGCCATTCCTGCTCACTCACACACAGTCCTTCCCGGTTGCTTTCCTTTCCCTCGCACGATGCACGCCACTTTTGCTCGTCAATTTACGTCGTCCGCCAGAATCATGTCCAACGTTTTCTTCGACATCACCAAGAACAACCAGCCCTTGGGCCGCGTCGTCTTCAAGCTGTACGACGATGTTGTTCCCAAGACGGCCAAGAACTTCCGTGAGCTCTGCACCGGCGCTCACGGCTTCGGCTACAAGGGCTCGTCCTTCCACCGCGTCATCCCTCAGTTCATGCTCCAGGGTGGTGACTTCACCGCCGGCAACGGCACCGGTGGCAAGTCGATCTACGGCGCCAAGTTCGCCGACGAGAACTTCAAGCTCACCCACAACAAGCCCGGTCTGCTCTCGATGGCCAACGCCGGCCCCAACACCAACGGCTCGCAGTTCTTCATCACCACCGTCGTCACCTCGTGGCTCGACGGCAAGCACGTCGTCTTCGGCGAGGTTGTCGAGGGCATGGACATCGTCAAGGCCATCGAGAACGAGGGCTCCGGCTCTGGCAAGACCCGCTCTACCATCACCATCGCCGACTCGGGCGAGCTCTAAGTGCTCGGCCAACTTGTGCTCAAATTGAATCCAGTCGTGCGCGCGCGAGTTCCGTGCACCTAGCACACCCGCTCCTTGCACTGTAGGAATCACAGCGACGTGCGTCTCGGCATGGCTCCATCGTCTGTGTGTGCGTGTCTCATTGATCCTTCTTGGCAGCGCTGTTGACGGGTGGTTCACAAATGAACGGAATGAAGTTGTCAGTTAAGAGCCTGCAGCGATCATGAAAGATGAAGTGAGCGGAGAACAAGCTTCTTCGAATGTGTCGATTCCATCGCGACGGCCGGAACAATCGATGTATTGCACAGGACAGCAAAGCAAAGCGCGGAGGAGTACACCTGACATTGCAAGTGTCAGGCCTTACGTGGACTTTCCCGACCAGACGTTGGATGGAGCTTCCAGGCCTGCGGCTGCCGCCGCGGTAGCAGGGTCTACGGGGGGCGGTGCTGCGTCGTTGGGATCCACTCCGATCCACGATGAGCTCAATGTCGCGCTTGCGGCGTCTCGGGACGCACGCGCGCCGTTCGAGCTGCCAGGCGAGTCGCTCGACCCGAGGCTAACTACGCTCGCACTGTTCGAGTCCGTCTGCTGCATCGCTGTACCGTCTTCCGCCTCGCCGCCAGCCGCAGCATTCGTGCCGCGGGCCGCGAATCCGCTGCGGTCCGGACTGACAGGCGTAAAGTTGAGCCCGCCCGACAGCCCTCTCCTTCTGGAGCTGCTGCCTTTGAGCTGGGCGAAGCGCTGCACGGGGCTGTCTCGGCCGCTCTCGGTGCCGCTCTCCACATCCGTATCCGCCAACCCCAACGCTCCATCCACGCCTACGCGCGGTGCTCGGCCAAAGTAATCGCGCCCCTCACCATCGCCAACGGAGCCTCCTTCGCTGTCGGGAGAAGTGGGTGAGGTGAGCGAGGCATCTGGATCCTTGGAGAGTGCACTCAATCGAGCCTGTTGCCCGCCGCTTGCGACCCATGCGGCTTCCTCCTCGGCCGAGGCACTGCTGAGGGAGCGTGCGCGCTGGCGCAGCAGCGTCTCGGCATCGTACGTGCCTGGCGATAGCAGCGGCGCTTTGACGATGCTCGGAATGTTGCTCCGGTCCGTAGGCCTGTGTCGGTCGTTTTGATAGACGCGAGGCTTGCGCCTGGAACTCGAACGCCCCACCGGCACTGGCGCTCCTTCCTTTGTCTGGCGTAAGATTCGAACCCTCCGTCGATGCAGTCCTAAATGAGTGCACAGGGTCAAGAGCGAGCGTCAGCAAAGAGAATCGTGGCAGTAGAGGGATGGAGGCGGGGGGACATACCGAGCGTTCGGAAGACTGCATAGCCGGCAAAGTCGATGATGCCGATCAGGATGATGGGCAGGAGGATGAGCAGCGAGATGATGCGGCACGACTGCGAGAAGAGGCTGACCCAGTAGGGCATGGGCGGGTCGATGATGAGCCTCCATGTCGAGACAGGCTGTGGTTCAGGGTTGCGGAACAGCGCCGCCTCAAGCGCCGCTTTGAGCGTCTCGAGCGGCCCACTGTCGGTCCATGAGCGCAGCGTGTCGATAGGCCAAGTCATGGCGATGTGGTAGCCGGACCGAAGAAAAAAGACAAAGCCACCGAGCTGAGTTTGTGTGGCCAGAGGCTGCGGCAGGGATCTTGCTTTGCTTGGAGCGAGCCGCTGATGTCGAAGTTGGCCGAGAAGCTCGATGCGTAGCTGAGTCGCCGTCTAGCACGAAGCGGCTGTTCCGATCTCTAGCCCAGGGATGTCGAAGTGCCAGGTCCGAAGTGGACTCTGCGATGCGATGCGAAGATGCTGCTGGCTGCGTTGGTGTGTGGCTGGCGTTGGAGTGTGCGGCAAGCTGCAGCCAGGCTCGGTAGATCCGGCTGACGGCACTCACTTTCAGGCGGCAGAGCGTGAATCTGGCCAGTGTGTGAATCACAGTTTCAGCTTAGCGCCTCGACCTGCATGGACGGGTGCCCAACTGTGCTTCAGCCGTCCGTCCCGCCCGGGCTCGTGCGCGTTCCGGCTGTGGCTTGCTTCTTCCGTACGACATAAGTCAAAATTGGACTCGCCGTGGAATGATCACCGATTCAGGTTCTCAACGTTCCAGATTCTACAATTCCACCCTCTGCGCCGAGACGATTTTTCCGAGGGTCCAGTCTGAGTGAGTGAGAGGGCGGGTAGGGGAAGAAGAAAAAAAATCAAGGTGCTCGGGTCTTCTCGAGAGTGGAATTTTGAGAAAAATATTCGGGCTTCGTAGCCAGTATGCGACGTATGCACGATTTTGGAGCAGCAGCAGCTCGAGCTCGAGCTCGTAGTTGTCGCAGACCGTCTGCCGACACCCGGACGGCTCGCCTCCTCGTCGCGCACTTGTCTTGCTCTCACCATCTACGCCGAGGACGGACTTTCGCACACCGTCCCATCACAGCCAGCTAGTCATCATGTCCGCTGAACAGGCAGTCAAGACCGAGGTGGTGGAACCTGCCGCCTCTTCTTCCACCGCTGAGGTCCCCGCCACCACCATGACCGTCGACGAGGCCAAGGAGGAGGCTCTCCGCCAGGTGGAGTTCTACTTCCACGACTCGAACCTTCCCTTCGACAAGTTCCTCTTCACCCTCACGCGCAAGGACCCCGAGGGCTGGGTGCCCATTGCCACCATCGCTTCCTTCAAGCGCATGCGCGAGATCAAGGAGCTCCTCGGCCTCGAGGGCATCGCCGAGGTGCTCCGCGGATCCAAGGAGCTGCTCGACGTCAGCGAGGACGGCGCCAACGTGCGCAGGAGGAAGGAGCTCGTGCCCGTCAAGGACGCCTTTGATCGCTCCGTCTACGCCAAGGGCTTCGGCGACGAGACCGAATCGCTGCAGAAGGAGCTCGAGTCGTTCTTCGGCACGTTCGGCAAGGTCAACAGCGTGCGCATGCGCCGCGACATGGAGGCCAACGCCAAGCCCAAGCCGTTCAAGGGATCCGTCTTTGTCGAGTTCGCCGAGATGGACGACCGCGTCAAGTTCCTCGCCAAGGCGGCCGAGAAGGAGCCCGAGCAGGACGGCGGCAAGGGCATCAGCTTCCAGGACAAGGAGCTCGTGGTCATGAGCAAGGACGCCTACGTCAAGATGAAGATGGAGGAGAAGGGCATCGACCCGGCCAACAACCGCATCAACCGCGGCAGCGACTCGGCGCACAAGAAGTTCAACGCCTTCAAGGAGATGAACAAGCGCGACGGCAAGAGCGGCGACCGCAAGCAGGACGACAAGCCCAAGCGTTCGGACCCGCTCGAGTTCGAGTACAACGGCAAGCAGCTCACCACGCGCGAGGACGGCACGGTCGACCCGTCTGCCGTCGAGTTCCCCGCTCAGTCCGTGCTCAAGTTCAAGGGCGCTGGCGAGGGCGGCAACTGGAGGGACCTCAAGGACACGCTTGTCACGGTCCACCCGACCTCGTTCGTCGAGTTCCCGACCGGCGCCGTCGAGGGTGCGGTCGGATTCAAGGAGAGCCTCTCGGACGACAAGCTCGCTGAGATCAAGAGCAAGAACATCACCGTGGGCGGCAAGGTCGTCGAGTTTGAGCGCGTCGACGAGGAGACGGCCAAGAAGTTCTACATCGAGCGTGCCAACTTCCGCGCCTCGTTCATGCTCGACAGGCGCGAGCAGGATGCCCAGCGTGGACCGCGCGGAAACGGCAGCTACAGCCGAGGCGGCCGCGGTGGCCGTGGTGGCCGTGGTGGTCGCGGCGGCGGCGGCCGTCCCAACAAGACCGGACGTGGAGGCTTCGGCCGTGCCGGCGGTGACAAGCGCAAGCGCGACGGAGAATCCAACAACCGCGATGAGGGCGCACCACCCACCATCGGCAAAAAGGCCAAGACCGAAGAGTAAGGCCACCCATCCATCCAGTCCAACCAACCCAGTGCCGTTGGGACTCGCCGCCCCCCTCTGTACATAGTCTCGCCCATGCACAGCATGCTTTCACGATTCTGGCATTTCGACTGCGTGTGCCAGGCTACCCGAGTCGGGATCGGGTGATTAGAGGATCGCATCTTTGGTGGGCACCGTCGCAAGAGGCCGCCGCTCTTATTTTGGTTGATGAGACGTGAAGGTCGCTGTGATTAAGATTTGGGCGCGAGAGAAGCGAGGTGCTCTTTGCGGTGCTTTCTCACGGTCCTGTCTGCGATCAAGGAGCGCCAGAAGGGGATGGCGATCCAGGAGACGAGCGTCAGAGCGCGGTCGAGTACACCGCGATTCGTCGGTGCACCGCCCAGCGCAGCGACGCGGAAGAGCTCCGAATTAATGTCGGTCGTGATGAAGAAGTGGCCGCGCTCCACACCTGTAGATCACCAAAAGGACTCCAAGCCAGGTCAGCTTTCTGCTCCTCGTGCGTGCCGAGGTTTCATTTCGCAGCTTCCGAGCCAGAGCTTAGGCCAATCGTGGGAAAGCCCAGAAGGAACAGGCCCACGATCACATACCTTTGACGAGACCTTTGGCACACTGTGCGGGCGTGAGCGGCGTATCGTCCTTTTCGATCTCGGCCGTCACCGCGGGTTTGGTCTTGTTCTCCTGCTCGAATCCGGGCGAGAGGATGCTCGCCGGGAAGTAGGCGTGCACGGAGATGCCGTACATGATCAACTCGGACCGAAGCGTCTCAGCCAGCCCTAGTGCGTCAAAACAAAGCAGATCAGCCCGCTGTTGCTTGTCTCGACGCTGGTCGGGAGTGCTACTCACCTCGGATGGCGTACTTGGCCGGAGCATATTGCGAGTATCCGACCAGGCCCATGAGACCCAGCAGTGAGCTCACGAGCACGATCTTGCCGTCGACCAAGTTGGTTCGCGCCATTGCATTGGCAGCCGCCTGAATTCGTACGTTGTGGGCAGTGACAGAGACGTCTGTTAGCAAGCGAGTGGACAGCGTTCAAGCGACGGTAGGAGATGATCTTACATGGGCTGTGGCGAGGCAGGTCCAGTAGTCGGTCTTCATGCCTTGTTCAAAGTCGCTTTCGGTCTGCTCGAGGAAGAAGCCCGGCTTGGCACCGCCTGCGCAGCAAAACACCGTGTCCGGCACGACATCGCATGCTGCAATGGCCTTCTTGGCGCCTTCAAATGTGGAGACGTCCGCAGTGACGTAGCTGATTCTCTGTTGGGGGGACTTGGCTGCCGCCTGAGGGTACGAGCGCAATGTGCATAAGGACGAGGATGAAGAGTGGAGGAGCAGCCAAGTGGCAATGTCGACAAGGGGACGAGGTCAGTCTAACACATGGTTTTCGCAGGGATGGGCTGGACGGAACTAGCTCACCTTGACCTGATCCGTGGCCTCGCGAAGCTTGGACTCGGTCCTGCTGCAAATGGTGACGTTTGCGCCCTTGGCCGCCAGCAGCTGTGCGAGCGCAAGACCGAGGCCCTGCGAACCGCCGGTGATGAAGATGTTCTTCCCTTCTGGCTTCCACTTCTTGCGCAGCAGACCCATGGTGGTCGAGAGGAAGAGCGACAAGACGACGCCGACAAGCAAGGCACTTGATGCGGTCGCCACCAGGTTGTAGCTGGCCATAGCCCACAAGAGGCTTCGGGGCGGGTTCGAGGTTGCAGCGCGCTGAACGCCGAATCGCCGAAAGAAAGCTTGACGGATCAAGTTTGCCGGGATCTTCTAAAACGAGGGCAGATAGGCGCGCTATCGACGGTCGGATACGAAGGTTATCGAGTCGGTGGAAAGAAGGCCTCGTCAGTGTTGGTCTTGCGCTTTCAAGTGTAACTTTCTCTCAAAGGCTTCGCTGTGGCCGTTGGCACATGCAGCTGAGCTCAATTTCGCACTGCGCTCGTGCTGCCCCTCCTTGCCCCTGGCGACGTAACATTGGACGTGATTTTTCCACGCGGTCCTTCCGTGCTCGAGCCATATCCGAAGCTTCCACTTGTGTCACTCCTGTCTGCAACTCCGCTTCCTTCGGGATCACCATCAACAGCAGCTAAGTCTCCACTCACGACTCGCCCACAGATTCATAGGCGCGACATTGTCAGCCGACAGTCCTGTGTAGCGCGACGAGGCACCGTAGCGCGGCGTCTCGCCAAAGATGGCATCGGCGTCGGCGTCGAGCTCGCATGGCGATCCACCAAACGGCGACCGTGCTTCGGCAGTCATGAAGGACATGCCTCACGACGAGGAGGCTCCAGACTACGGTCAGTTTCCAACGCTCACGCCACTGTCACACGACCTCGAGCTGCTCTCGCCCGTCCACGCACCTACCTTCTCCGTCGACGACTTCCTCCTCTCGCGCACCAAAGCCTCGGATCTCAATTTCATCCTCAGCGATCTGCGAAGCTACAATGAAAAGCTCAAGGACGAGCTGTACTCGATCATCAATGAGGACTACAAAGATTTCGTTTCCCTTGGCAGCAGTCTCAAGGCAGAGGCGCATCGAATCGCACGGCTCGGATTCACCACCGCCGCTCGCAGCGATATCTCGGCTGACCACGTCGCGCCCGAGGGTCTCATGGCGCCCGTACGCGATACGCTACTCGCTTCCCGCAGCATGCTCAAGAGCGTCCAGGACGACATTGCTAGCTGCATGAGGAGGAAGGAGGAGGCAGCGAGCCACAAGGCGCGCCTGGAGCTCATGCTGCAGCTGCACGACTCGATCGTGCGCCTCGAAGATCTACTGCTCATCCAGCAGCCCGAGCCACAGCGCAACCGCCGCAAGTCTTCGCTCTCGGCCCGACGCCCTTCTCTGATCAGCATCGGATCCGTTCCCGAACGCCGCGGTAGTCTTGCGTCAGTTGCAGCCGACTCGGACGATGCCTTTTCGGATTACGCCATGTCTTCCGAGTACGATGAGGAAAGCGACACGGACGACCGACTTGACACCAGCCGTCCAAAGCGCAAGGTTCTCCGGCGATCATCTGTGGCCAAGGACGCGCTGCACGACGAACCCGCTTCGCCATCTGCGATGCGCAATAGAGGGGATGCGGTGGAGGGCGGAACATCGTCCCTGCTCGGACTTCCGCAGCGCATCGCCCGCACATCGGCCGAGTATTCGCGTCTGCGCTTCCTGCATCGGCGCATCGACGAAGAGGGTCTCTCGCACTATACGGATGCGCTGCAGGACCGCCTGGACAACGTCTGCGCCGTCCTGCGGCAGGACCTGCGCAGCTTGCTCCGCGTGCTCCTCGCGCCGGACTCTCTGCTTGTACACGGCCAGAGCAGCCCGCGTGCGCCCGGTTCGCCCGAACTCCGCAGATCGTCCCGGCCCCCAGCAGGCAGCGCGCGGCGGACGAGCTTCCTCGGCGGGCCTGCGCTGTCGAAGCCAGCGACGATCCACGAACAGGGCGCGAGCGAGCTCGACAGCTGGAGCCAGGTCGCTGATCCCGCCGACGAGGGTGCGGGTGCAGAAGCCGCCTACTGGCACGCGAGACTCGACGAGCAACGCTCCTGGCTCGAGATGACGCTGGCTACGCTCAACACACTCACGCTCGTCCGATCTAGATCCGAGGGTGGCGAGACACCGCGCCGGAGAAACGAGGCCGAGGAGGCGGTGCGCGATCTGCTCGTCAGCGAGTGGGCGGCCAAGACCATCGTTGAGCGCTGTGTCGACGAGATGAGTCCGCCGCAGGAGCCGGCTGCGCTGCCAGCCGCAGCAGCGGCGCTGTTCCAGGAGCACGGCCAGCGGGTTCACTCGATGCTGCTGACGGGATCGGACCCGCTGACGGCGGTGTACAACGCGGTGCTGACGTTTGTCGGCGTGACGGCGTGGCAGTTGGTCGATGCGGGGCGCGAGATCTCGGCACAGGGCGCACACGCGCTGTCGGGCGAGTCGAACGCGACCTCCGGAGGCGGAGATGCGCAGTGCGACGTGTTCGTCTCGGTTCTGTGGGACGAGATCTCTCGACGGCTGTTGGACGATCTGGGCGGGGTGGTCTTCTTTGTTGGGCAGACGGAAGCGTTTTACGCGCACTTTACGCTCACGCGCCTCTTTCTCGAGCGGCTGCTGTCGCTCGCGCCGACCGAGGCCTCGCGCGCGGCGGTGCAGGCGCATGCAGGATGGGCAGCGATCAAGCGCCGATGGCAGCTGCCTGTGTACTTCCAGATGCGCTTCCGCGAGGTGGTGACGCAGCTCGAGGCTGATCTCGCCGAAGGACGGGCGCGCGCCGAGGTGGGAGGGGACCAGTGTCTGCTCGCGACAGGTGCGGTGTTGGAGGCGGTGGAGCGGGTGTGGTCCGAAGGGGTGCATATCCACGAGTTGTCGGCGCGGCAGTGGCGCGTGACGCTGCAGCTGCTCAGTCGGTACAAGACGTGGATCGAAGAGCAGTCTCCCGCCGAGCTCGGCAGCGCAGTGATCAGCAATCGGCCGCTGGAAACTCTGCGTGGGGGTGCGGGGGAGGGATCGGATGGCTCGCGCAGTAGCATGGATCGAGCGGCGTCGGTCGAGATCTCGCGCGCGGCGACTCCGCAGCTTCCATCGGATGGATCGAGCCAGCAGCACGAGGACGAGCAGTTGGCCTTGGCAGCTGCACTGCTGAGCGACTGTCTCCTCCTCCGTACGCGCATGCACGCCGTGCTGGAGACCACGACCCTCCCTCGAATCTCTTCCTCCATGACCGGTGGGAGCGAGGTGGAAGAGCTGCGTGCAGATCTCGCGCGAGTGCTGGATGGCGAGTCGTTTGACTTTATCGCGGGTCTGACTTCGAGTGTAGGTCGGATGGCATTTGGCGTCCTTTCCCCACGCGTGGCTGCACCACTGAGGTTACTGCGCTCCTTCTCCGCCCCTGCCTACCGTACTTCTATTTCGACTGGCCCCGGTAGTTCGGGTGGATCGGGTGGTTCGGCTGGGACTGGGGTAGAGGTGGTTGAGCAACTCTTTGCACCGCTGGAAGCGTTCCTCTCGCACGAAGCGATGCGGGGGATTTCAGACGAGATCAAGAGGGACTGGATCGAGCCCATCCTCACCTACGCCTTTCGTAGCTACACGACGACGCTCGAGACGATTGTCAAGAATCAACAGTCGCTCATCCGGCTCAAGAAATCCCAAGCTCCTGCTTCGGGTCTCCTCGGAATGTTCAGAGGCGCAAAGCACGAGCAGCACGACGACGATGATCGAGCCCAGGCAAACCTGCTGGCTCGAGACACGTTTGGCGCAAGGATCTCGGCCCTTGACATTGGCATAGACACAGACTCCTTCTCACCCTGGACTCGACTCAAAGCTTTCCTCGAGTCCGACCTCGATCAAGCCTGATCCCAGGCTCACATTCAAAAGAAAAGAGTTGACGAGGCGATGCGATTCGAGACGTGCGTGGACCACAGTGCGGTATCAGAGCAACCGACGAGTCGGGATGAGCAAAGGAAAGCGCTACCAAGGCGCTGCGCGACTTGGTACGAGGCGTGGACTGCGTGGGGTGCGGATGCCATTATTTAGAGAGCGATGTGAGCGACGAGGACATGTGATGGAGACAACGGCAGGTATGCCGCGAGTCGAGAAAGTTGGACTACGGGACACCCCCGACTTGCGTGTATGGAGTGCTGGGGCGACCCGCATGAGTCCTACGAACGTGATTCTGCGCGTGGCAGAACCACGCACGCTAAAGGGTGTAGATCAGAGACCGCAAATGTCGGTGTTCCGAGGGATGGCTCTAACCCAAAGCCGAGGGGCGGTGACGAGCACATACGGCAAAGCCGACTTCGTTCCATGCGATGGGCCATCATTCAGCTTGTGAGAAAGTGTGATCGCGCACTTCCGATCGGATATGATCCTCCGGGCGCAGCTTAGCCATCCCACTGGTCCTCTTCAGGCTCGCGATCGCCCTCCACTTCGGCCATGGTGTGGAACAGCTCGACGGCGAATGCGTTCATGATGCCTGGCGTCACCATCTCGGCCTCTTCGAGGCAGGCGCGAAGCTTGGACAGCGTACGGACTGCATCCCGGCGTGAAGCAACCGCCATGTTGAGCTGCTCGATGACTGGCAAGAAGACCGTGTCGAGCGCAGTGAGCCGAGCGCTCTGTTGCTGCGGTGGCGGCGGTGGCTGTTGCTGGTGCTGTTGGTGCTGCTGTTGGTGCTGCTGGTGCTGATGATGCTGTTGGTGTTGAGGGTGCTGTGGGTGCTGTTGCTGGTACTGGTGCTGCTGCGGAGCACTACCGCGTCGATCCTCGTCCCGGGGGCTCGCATCCCGCCGTTGCGGTGCGCCCTGCTGGTGCAGTCGAAGTTCCTCCATCCTCCTGCGCTCCTCTTCAACAGCATCATAACCATGATTGTTGTTTGCATAGTGCGCCGCGGAACCGGCATTGGCACTGTGAGAAGTGTGACCGTTGGTTGGTGGTCTTGGTTGCGGCGATGCACGTCCGGAAATGGCCTTGTCGTACGCCTCTGCTGCCGAGAAGCTGGGCTGACGCGGCAGCGCGTCGTGGCCTGCGCCGGCCGTAGGGATGCCTGGTCGTACCGGAGCACCTGCCAAACGGACCGTGCCACCAGCTGATCCAGAGCCCGAACCAGCTGAGCCAGCCGAGCCGGATGTGCCAAACCTACGGTCTGGCTGGTACGACTGTTTGGGCTGCGGAGGCGGAGGGGCCTGACGTGGCGAAGCGGGCTGGGCGTGTGAGGAAGGTTGCTGATAGGTTGGGGATCGCGGCTGGGGCTGGGGTGAGCGTGGCGGCTGGTGGGGAAGCTGAGGGAGCTCCTTGGACGGATGCCTGCCGTTCTGGACGTCTTCGCCTCCATTGACCGCGGCTGCAGCGGCCGTCATGGCACTGGCAGGCATGCGCATGGCGACGGTACCCCTGCCGCCACGACGCATGGTGTTGCGTACGGTACCGAAGTCCCACATGTCCTCCTCGCCCTCCTGGAAATCCTCGTCGGCTTCCTCGCTCTCCTCGGACTCGTGGCGGTCGCCGCCTTCTGCCCTCCAGCGCTCGAGACGTTCGATGAGTTCGGTTAGATAGGTGGTCTTCTTGGCCTTGCGGATGAATGGGTGCTTGAGGAGTTCCCTGGCGGATGGGCGGTTGGCAGGGTCGCGCTGGAGACAGAGGTTGATGAATTCCTTGAAGGGGCGGGAGAAGGGGCCTTCGAGCTGGGGAGGCGGGTTCTTTGGGATGAGGAAGAGGACCTTCATGGGATGCAGATCGGCGTACGGCGGTTCGCCCATGGCGAGCTCGATGGCGGTGATACCCAAGCTCCAGATGTCGGCCTTGAAGTCGTAGCCGCTCTGCTTGATGACTTCCGGGCTCATCCAGTAGGGGGTGCCAACGAACGTGTTTTTCTTGGTCATGGTGGCGGTGAGCTGGCCCGAGACACCGAAATCGGCGAGCTTGACGTCGCCTGTGGCAGAGAGAAGGATGTTGGCGGCCTTGATGTCTCTGTGGAGCTTCCCCTCGCCGTGGAGGTATTCGAGGCCTTTGAGGAGCTCGCGCACGACAATGGCGATGTAGTCTTCGCGGAAACGACCGGGCTTCATCTGGAGAGGAGAGAGATGTGCAGAAGGTCAGCATCGATGCCTGCATGATTGCTGCAGCCTACGAGAGTCGATGCGAGTGCCTGCAAATGGCAGACGAGACTTACCAGATCGGAACAACTGCCGCCGGAGCAGTACTCCATGACGATCCATAGATTCGTGCCTTTGAGCCAGGAGCCATGATACCTGCAGTAGCGAGAGACACGGCGAGATTAGAGACGGCGGTGGATGGGATGTGAACAAAGCGAGGGGGCCGGGCGACTTACTTTGTGACGTGTGGGCTGTCGAGCTGGCTGAGGATGGCGATCTCCTGCTGGATGTCGTCGATCTCGTCTTCAGCATTCTCGAGGTCGATGATCTTGATGGCGACGGGCTGTCGGGAGCGCTTATCGAAACCCTTGTAGACCTCGCCGAACGAGCCCTTGCCCACGCGATCCTGCTTGACATAGTAGTCTTCGGGGTCGGCGCCCTGCGGTGGCTCGAGCATGGTGAAATGCGATGGATCTGCGGCCAGGTCGAGGAGCGATGCTGGTGGAGCTGGAGTCGGCTACGCTTGGACGGTTGGCTATGAAGGCGCCAAGGGGGGATGGTGCAGCTGATGGATGCAGGCTTGAATGCGGAGAGGGTATCACGGATGAAGCTGGACACGCTGCTGGAGGCGTTGGGGGCGTGGGGTGGGTGTAGCAAAAGCAAGCGACGGTGTCGAGGGTCGGGGCGATGCTGCAGAGGGTGTGGTTGGTACTGGGTATCGAGAGCAAAGGTATCTGCAACGAGAGCTGAGCCGGCTGTGCGGATAGGGGGCACTGCGACGGACCGGAGCGTTGAACGGGGATGGGTGGTAGACGAAGCACAAGCTGCAAGCGTTTACCGGAAGGCGGCGGTAGGATGGAGGAGGTGTTGAACGACGACGGTGCGCCCGGGGAGGGATGAGGATTGATGTCGAGGATGGGTGGATAAGCCCAGCTGGTCGGGGCGATATCGAGTAGCTAAGGGGGAGGCCTAGGCGAATGCACAGCACAGCGCACACCCCACGACAACACAAATCCCACTCGCCCACACGCTGCGTCTCTTAGACAGCCCAACCGTCTGACTGTGGAGGGCAACCGGCGAGCCGAGCGCGAGCCAAGCAAGCGCCGCAGAGCCTCGCAGAGCGCGGCTGAGCGGCAGCGGCCCAACGACGCCAGGGCATCCCAGGGCATCCCAGGGCACCCCAGGGCAGGGCTCAAGCGCCCATGAGCCATGGCCCGGGCGAAAAGTGGCTGGCTGTGAGGCGCGCTTGGCTTGCGCTCGCGGCACGGTTGAGGCCCCAAAAAGGGGCAAGAGCAGCGCGCCGTGTTGGTCAATTCTACACCTCGGGACGCGCCGAGCGATGCAAAATCGCCTGGGCTGCCTGCGCGCACATCCCAGCCCAAGACGGGCGCCGCGCCCACACCTGTCTCAGCCTGGCACGTCGACATCGTCGGTCCGGCTGCTTGGCTCGCGACTCGGTGCTCGGTGCTCGGTGCTCGATCGAGCCAGACCGGCCCAGCCGAAAGCAATAGTCTCTACATCGTAGCCCCACCTTAAGAGTGACTTGCTGTTGAATCGTGTGTCTGCCAAGTTAGCATAGCGAATGGCTTCATGCAGGTTGCACTTATGCCACTCATCCTAACCTGTTTCCGTCTCTCGGAAACACGCTATTCTTTTTCACCCCTGGATTTTGATCCAACGACGACGCCGACTGCCCGCAGCTCAGCCGCCCGATGTCGTCAGGCCTTCCTGCAAACCCCCTTGGCCCCCACCAGAGAGGCTTGGCCGGTAATCGCCCGCACGCTCTCCTGCACTCGTGGATCGTCGCCTCGCCGTTGCCTCGTTCCGACCCAACGTACACCGGCGCTCCAAGCCGACTGCATCGCGCCAGATTCCCATCCTCGAGCTCGCACGTTCATTCGAAGATGCCTAGCAGCTCACGCTTGGCAGGTCAGCTCACAGGCGCCTCCATCTTTCACTCAGCACACGCTAGGATGCACTGCATCCAGCTGCAACGCTGTCGCGACATCTGCACCGATGCCACGCGTACCGACCTTCCGAAACGAGATCGCGGCCGAATAACAGTCAACATGTCAGACCGGCATCGGCATCATCATCATCTCTTCGAAAAAGCGCACGCTCTTCGGCTTTCGGCTTTTGCGTCGGCTCGCTCGACGGATTCTTCTCGCCCCGCAAAGTTGCACACCCCGCCTCGTCCGGTCCAAACGGCTGTGCGCATAACTCCGATATCCGCAAGCTCTCCTCGCACTCGGAGCGTTGGCTGACACAACATCCTTTCATCTCACCTTGCGCTCGGAGCTTTGTTTCACTGCACCACCGTCCATCGCAAACCATACGAAGCGCAGGGCCAAGCCACGCCGCTCGCTCCTGCCACACGAACTCGTACGATCGTTGCAGAGCTCGCGCCACTGCGTCACATACATCACCATGGCTTCCACAACACAAGCGACAGGCTCGTCGGCCAAGCCGGTCAAGATCTCAACCGCCGAGGGCTTCGTCACCGGCGCGCTCGCCGCCATGACCGCAGTCACGGTCACCAACCCCATGGAAGTGTGCAAGACTCGCATGCAGTTGCAGGGCGAGCTCATGTCGGCGGCTCCGCGCGTCCTCAGCGGACAGGTGGGTTCGGCGGCACCCCAGGCCGGTGCACAGGCTGCCGTAGGCGCACGGCTGTACAAGTCGTCGCTCGACTGCTTCACAAAGACGCTCAAGTCCGAGGGCATCAAGGGCGTGCAGAGAGGTATCGGTGCAGCATACGTCTACCAGGTGCTGCTCAACGGCAGCCGTCTCGGCTTCTACGAGCCCTTCCGCAAGGCCATCAACCGAGCAGCCGGAAAGCGTCCTGAAGAGCAGTGGGCAGCGGGTGCGTTTGCTGCCGGCGCCTCGAGCGGCTGCGTCGGTGCCATCTTTGGCAATCCGCTCTTCCTCATCAAGGCGCGCATCCAGGCGTACAGCCCTCACTTTGTCATCGGCAAGGCATCACATAACTACACGAGCACCATCGACGGCCTCACCAAGATCGTCAAGAGCGAAGGCGTGCGTGGCCTCGTGCGTGGCATGGACGCGGCGGTGCTGCGCACGGCCATGGGCAGCACGGTTCAGCTGCCCGCGTACAACTGGTTCAAGAGCTACCTCACCAACATGGACGTCGAGGCAAACGAGTACAACCCGCTCAAGTACCTCGCCAACAAGCCCAACTCGTTCTTCACCTACCTCGCCTCGTCGATCTTCAGCGGTCTCTGCGTGTGCGCCGTCATGCAGCCGGCGGATACGGCGCTGACGCGCATGTACAACCAGCCGGTCCGCGTCGACGAGCGCGGCCGCAGCGTCGGCACGCTCTACCGCAACCCATTCCACTGCCTCTACCTCACCGCCAAGGCGGAAGGCGTCCTGGGATGGTACAAGGGCACCACCGCACACCTCTTCCGCATCGCCCCGCACACCGTCCTCACGCTCGTCGTCAACGAAGCCTACCTCCGCTGGTACACCAACTTTAAAGCTGGCCGCTCGCTGCTCGATGCTCCCGCCATCAAGACCATGTAAAACCGAGTGCAAAGTGGATCCCCGCCCCTGTCTTGGGCCCTGTCAAGTCGCCTGGCGGCGATCGCTTCGAGCTCCGCCACGATGGCGGATGCCTCGCCCGGTCGCACCGCATCGCTCGTGCCGGTCGGTACGTGTTCACTGGTACAGTTATAGTCATCATAATATAGAAGTATACAAACGCCGCTAGCGACTCGGACAGATGCTCTCGTGTGACCCTGAGAGGCTGCGGTCTGTACAGCAACGGTCAAGACGCAGCAAAGACGCTCGCGGTCCATCGCATCGGTGCCTTGGATGGCGGCTGACATGACGGAGAGCAAGGCAATCTCGGGAGTTCAACATGTTAGACCTCTAATCTTATTTAGGCTTGCATTTGGCACTCTGGCTGCCACGTCGCTTCGTGGAGGGCTTGGAGCGCGGAAGAAGCTTTCGAGGAATGCGGGCGACAGCGGCTGTCGCTAATAAAGCAGTGAGTACTGCAAGCAGACCTCGTCTCGTCCTGCTCGGCTTTTGCGTCGACGAGATCGGACGACCCTGGTGTTGCTGGCAGTGGCCGGATGGGCTGACAAGGCTGTGGCGCGGATCGTGCACGATCGGTGTTTTCATTTCGAGCGGCCCTGCTCGCCCCCTAGCCAACAGGTTCGGTTTGATCGCGTCGAGTGTCATCATCCAACACACACAGAGTTTGCTTAGAGGTGGAGACAGGCGAGGAGGACGGTTTGGATGCGATGCTAGCGACTACAGAAACGACTTGTTGCTCCCCGCGGTGCGGCGCGAGGTCCCGTCGATCCCGCCGCACTTGTGCTGTCCAGGCGTTTTGGCAATTTTGAGGCGGCCAAGCTTCCAGCTCACGCTGCAGATTTAGACTTGCTCGCCGCCTCGCGTCGGCGGAAGCTGCCAGGTTGGCTCTGCAGCCAGTCGCCGCCTCTCTCGCTACCTTGCGTCAAGCATGCAGGCAACGTGGCCCTGGCCGTGGCTGACCCACTTTCTGGCGCAATCAGCCGGCCTGCACAGTTCCAGTCCAGCCTCTGCACTTCCTTCGCCAGCATATGTGACAACTAGCTCACGATCCGACAGCAATGTAGGCAAAAGCGGTTGTTTGTATTTTATGTGACTGACGGCCGTCAGAACTGCAAGATGCAGGTAGATGAAATCACTCTGCACGAGCCAAGAGCCATCATGAGCAGCGGGCGGGGCGGGCAGGCGGCGCGCGTCTCTGTGTGGGCTGCTGCCTGAGGCTACCAATGATGAGCGAGCTGGAGCTTTGGAGAAATGCAAATGCGCGTGCGAGAGCGATCAGCCCAGCGTCTCCAGGACGCGCCCGCCCCCGCCGCTGCAGCGCATGAGGGCGGCGGCTGGGTGCGCTCGCCCTGTGCTTTCGCTGTGGCCTCGGATCTTCTTCGCATTCTTGCCCGGACCCCCTTGCTCCTAATCCCCTCCTCCAACACCACCAACAACAAAAACAAACTCGCCATTCCCGCGTGCGCACCCTTTCACCCGCGCCCGCATCCCCATCGTCTTCTCGCTCGTCCTCGCTCGCGTAGCCCGTGCAGCAAAGCAAGTCTGCTCGCTCGTTCCCCTGGCCTCTCGCCTCCAAACACCTCCACCGGCTGCATCGGCGTCGTCTCCGTCGCTTCCCGTCTCTCCACCACATACCGTCGGCCCTCCCGTGATCCCCTAGCTCCCTCGATCCGGCGAGCTCCTGTCTACTTAAACAAGGTACGTGTGGCCCTCGTCCGTCCCCCTCTCCCATCCCCGCAAGTGGCCGTCCGCAGTCCCAGTCGCTCCGCCGCTCCACTCGCACGTCGCAGTGTCATCAAGCCCAGGATTCCAGACCAGCGCCGCTAGACAGCTCGATCAAAGAGCGTCTCTATCTTACCCCTCGCAGAGCCTTGCACGATTCATTCGCGGCACACCCGACCGACGCTCTTGGGCCACTTTGCTGACCTTCCCACCGTTTCAACAATCACAAATCATGGCGGCCCGCATGGCATTCAACACACACGAAACCTCGTCCTCCTCGACCACATTCGCGTCTTCCTCTGCCGCCGCTTCGGCCTCGTTTTCGCGCTCCAATCCTAGCGCAGCAAGCCCCTTCTCCGCCATGGCCTCGTACGGTTCGTCTCCCTACGCCTCGACGAGCTCCGGCTCGCAGGCCGACTCGCCTCTCGACAAGGTGCGAGAATACACCTCCAAGGTCGAGGATCTCATCGACCAGTACACGCAGCCCATCAAGCCGCATCTTCCAGCCCTCGGCCGCTTCCTCATCGTCGTCACCTTCCTCGAGGATGCTCTTCGCATCCTCACCCAGTGGACCGACCAGAAGTACTACCTCCAGCGCCATCGTGGCTTCCCCTGGGGCATCAGTCACATCTTCCTCCTCGCAAACGTCGTCGTAAGTCTCCATTCCTTTGCCGCGCAGCCCGCGCGAGACTCGCCTCTCGGCCGTGGAATCGCGCTGACCTTGGCTCTCTCTCTCTCTCTTTCTCTTGTGCGCATCTGCAACAGGTCATGTGTGCCGCCTCGGCTGCGGTGATCATGCGCAAGTACCCCGAGATCTCGGTGGGCGCGCTCTTCGGCGTGGTTGTCGTCCAGGGCTTCGGCTACGGACTGATCTTCGACCTCAACTTTTTCCTGCGCAACCTCTCTGTGGTGGGCGGTCTACTGATGGTGCTGTCGGACAGCCTCTCGACCAAGAAGAACATCTTTGCGGGCCTGCCGAGTCTGAGCGAGACGGACCGCAAGATCTACTTCCAGCTCGCGGGCCGCGTGCTGCTCATCTTCCTCTTCATCGGCTTCATCATCCAGGGCGAGTGGACGCTGGCGCGCGTCGTCGTCTCGATGCTCGGCCTGGGCGCGTGCGTGATGGTCGTCGTCGGCTTCAAGGCGCGCTGGAGCGCGAGCTTCCTCGTGCTGCTGCTGAGCGTCTTCAACCTCTTTGTCAACAACTTCTGGACGGTCCACTCTGCGCACCCCTCGCGCGACTTCCTCCGCTACGACTTTTTCCAGACGCTCTCCATCGTCGGCGGCCTCCTGCTCCTCGTCAACATGGGTCCGGGCGGCCTCTCGGTCGACGAGCGCAAGAAGGTCACCTAACCTCGATCGTCCATCGCCTATCGCTTGGTCGAACTGGCGCCGGATGCGCGCGGCATGCGCTCATTCGGGTGCCTTTCGTGGTGCTCGAACGGCCGTGTGCAAGCGACGTTCCGGCGTAAACGAGGGCTTTCTCCTTCTCGAAAGGTGGTGCAGCTGCGGCGGCTGATCCGGCTACTGTACCGAGGCCACGTCCGTCTCTTTCCCTCTCTCTCTGCATCTTTCTTCTTCCCTCGACCTCTCAACCCTATCTTGTCTATACGACATGGCTCTCAAAAGCAAAACAAAGATGAACGTCCTTTGCCGCCAAGGGTTGAGATCGTCCTGGTATTTTGGGGCCTCTTTTTCGTCGTTGACAATTTAGCTTTCTTGGTCGAAACGTGTGGTGGAGTCGATGGACGTCGACGTCACGAGCTGGGGGTTGGGGTCCTATTTTCGACGTGCCCGCTATCCTGCGGCGCACGCGAGCGGACCAAGCTGGATCGAGAATTCCATTCGGTACCGCGTCCACGTGCCACACCAGCGCGAGATCGAGCAACGCAGCGCATCTTGTACGAAGCTGCAAGCGAAGTGGAAGAGGTGGCGCGCACCTTTTCGATCGTGACGGTGGCCGGGACTTGGTCGGGTCTGGAAGCTGGCATCCGATGCTTGTGTTCTCCGGCTTGTCGGAACGGGAGACGAGCGTGGGACCGCAGTGTCGCTCGGTCCAGGCGAGAGAGGGCGGGAGGAGCTGCACGATGAGACATCGTTGGATGAGGCATCGTTTGGGTTGCATGGCTGAGTGAGGAAAAGTTGCGGCGGTGAGCGTGGAAACCTGCCGAACCGCTTCGCCATGGCATACCGCCAAGCTCCGAATGTCCTGTAGCAGCGCCTGCGTCCTAGAGGCTGCGCAGCTCGCCTTTCTTTGGCAACCCAGCAGCACAGCAACGCACAGCTCAGCACAGCGGCGCTCTCTGTTGTCTGATCCGAACCGTTCGGCTTGGTGCGCTTTTTTCCATGCCCAAGCTTGGCTTGCGAACAGACGCGCTTCGCTGCATTTCCATGCGAGGCAACCAGGGTCCTCTCCTCCACCGCCCAAGTCATTTTAGGATGGCCTTTTTTTTTTTTATTTTTGGTCAGGGCTGCACCGCCGCAACCCCACCCTCATCGCAGGTGCCGGAATGGAGAGCCGGAGCGCGTAGCGTCACAGGCACTTTTGAAGCGACCAAGCCAGACTACGGCAATGCGAGCGAGCTATTTGCACGATGAGCCGCGAGTGACGGGACGCCTTGCGTCGAAAGTCACGGAATCGCAGCATCCCCACCGACCTCTGAGGGAAGAATGGTCAAGATGAAACCTCGTCCGTGTTGACGTGCAGCGAAAGTGCTGGCGAGCGAGCGATGCTACCCGCACAGCCTTTGCCTGTCCAAGTCGGCCAGCTCCGTTGCGGTCAAGCGCTTGCCTGCACACTCATCGGAACGACCGATGCTTAAATTGTCGCCGCCCTCTGCCGATTCTCCTCCACACGCACCCCCGCCTTTCTTTCCTCCTTTCGCGCACTTGGAGCTGCACGCTGCATGCACACCTCTGCACACGCCTCAGCTGTCTGTCTACGCCACCCTCACTCATCAGAGACGCTCCCCTAGCAACCGCCATCAGGTCGAACCTCCCAACGCAGCAGAGTTCGGCTCCTCCACTTTCTCACTCACCCGCAAACTCAACGCGCCCGCACGATCGAGCGAGCTTCCGCTTTGAACGCTCGCACCGGCCGACTCACCAGCTGCGCAGCTGCCAACAAAGTTCTCCTCGACCTCCTTGCCGCTGCCCGCATCGACACGCGGCTTCGGCTCAACCCTCGCTCCGATCAATAGCCTCTCGGACTTCTCCAGCCTAGTCTAGCTCAAGAGCCTGCTCAGACCCTCCAGCCTGGTTAGCCTCCCGCCGAGCTTGCTGGGAAATCGCGCTCATCCGAGACACCCGTTTGCCCTCTATTCAGTCTCGTCGTCCATTCCGCTCCTACCTTCATCCCCTCCATCACCTCTTGGAGCCATCGACAGCCGACCATGGCCGTGCCGTTAGCCGTTCCAGCCAGCCAAGACCCCACTGCATCCTTCTCGGAACGACGATCGCCCCTCTCACCCACCCAGATCGGCCTCAACTCTCCTTTCTCACCGACCACCACCATCATGGCGCCTCTCCTCGGCAGTAGCTGTGCGCTCACCATTCTCAAGGGTGATGCCGACCATCCGGTCAACGCATATGCGCCCATCCACCAGAAGGAAGATGCATCCAGAGCGTCAACAGCGCCTCCGCAGCCACCACGCTTCGCCTCGTCCTTCTCCAGCTTGCGTTCCGCCTCTCAGGCCGCATCTTCCGGCTTCGATTCTAGCGTCAACGTTCACGCTCTCGCCGACCACGGTATTCTCCTCCCCTTCCTCGAACGTCCCGCAGAGGTCAAGGAGCTTCTCTTCGACACAAAGGCCAACGAGGCGCTCATGTATCGACTTTGCCGCGTCTTTGGCGGCGACCCGGACCGTCCTACCCAGCGCGGCCGCGACGAGCGCTGGGACGAGATGCTCGAGCTCCTCACAGAGCTCGACCGTCCCCTAATCGACGACGAGGACTGGCTCGTCCGCCTCGAGTCGCTCGTCATGGAGCGCTCTCCGGAGCTCTGGGCCCAGCTGGCCCGCTGTCTGGGCGCGGAAGGCCTCACCTTGCATCCCGCCGGCCCTCCTGCCTCATCCCGCTTCGACAGCTGGGCTCTGCCTTCCAGGTACGCTCTCACTCGCAACAACGACAGTCCGCTCTCGGTCCCATCTCCAAGCTCCAGCAGCGGCGATGAAGGCGACGCCCAGAGGGAGCGCTCCATGTCGGTCAGTGTCGAGCCCCTCGACAACCTGCCACAATCGTTCTCGGAGCAGCCTGCAGGCAAGATGCAAAAGTCGTCGTTGCGGGATGCAGCTCCCCCCTCTCGAGATAATGGCAGTATCCCGTCGTCGCCCCGCGAGCCCTTTGCGACATCGGCGGGCGGCGACGAGTCTGCTATGACGAGCTCGCTCGAGGACATCATGGAGGAGCCTGGCTTGTCGGTTCAGGGCGACCGTGTCGTGCCCCGACGAACGCGCTCGCACTCTGGCAAGTTCGCCGGCCTGCGCATTTCGGCCATGACACCCTCATACAATTCCGACACCCTTCCTGCGGCTGGCAGCAGAGATGCTTCACCTCTGCCAACTGGTACCATGTCTCCTGGCGGATTCGCTTCTTCGAGCCCGGCTCGCTCACCAACGCGCGGCCCGTCGGCATCGTTCTCCAAGCACCGCAGGCTCAGCATCATGATGGCGCAGAACAACGCATCTCAGTCCCAGTCGTCCCACAACGACCAGGGCTCGTCGGGATCACCTGTCGCAGGCACCACACAACGCCGTCGTGGCGTCAGCGAGGCTGCCGCTGGCGATGTCCAGGCCTTCAGCCACCAAAGGCAGCCCCGCCGTCGCGCTCAGAGCTTTGCTCGTTCGTTCGCCGAGCTCAAGTCACCGACGGAGCATCTCGAGCAGCTCCGAGCCGAACATGCCCATGCAGAGGCGGACGGACTCGCAGAAACCACGCGCCGCCTCAGTCTGCACGACAGCCAGCACGCTGGGTCAGCTCAGGTTGGTTCCGCCCCGGCAAGTGCTCTTGGTCTTCACAACGACGCTTCCAGCCTGGCCAAGGGAGCCAAATCTGGCAAGCCTACGGTGCGTCGCAACCGGGTCAGCAGCATCGGTAGCCGGGCCTCCGTAGGCAGCACCGGCTCCACGTCGCCTTCCCTCCCCGGCCTGCTTCCCGACGGGCGCACGCGTCACCCCTCCGGAAGCTTGGGCTCTCGTGACTTGTCCGAGTCGATCGCCGCCTTTCGCGCAACGATGGGCATGTCGACTTCGCCGGTGCCGAGCGAGGCCAATTTCTCCGAGACCGCCGATGCCTCGTCAGACGCTGACCGATCGAGCACGGCTGCTCGCAAACGCAAGGGCTCGGGCGGCGCCGAGCTTCCCAAGCCCACCTCAAGGACGGCGGACACGCTCGAGGCAAAGGTGTCGCGCAAAGCGTCTCCGCCTCACGGCGAGCATGCGGACGAGCATCTGAGCCAGCCGAGACACATGCAGGACCTTGAGAGCCGCAACCGCGCCAACGCAGGCGGCGGCAGTGGCTTGGCGCTCGGCGGCGGCTTCTCGTTCGCCAAGTCCGGAGCCAATTTCCGCGCGCAGAGCCACGAGGCCACCCCCGCGTCCACGGCGGGCTGGCGATCGGGCTCGGCGAGGCGCGATGTTCCTCGAACGCGCGGGGCCGAGCCGTACTCGTTCCGCTCGCCGCCGGCTGTGCATCGCCGACCGGGCGGATTTGTGTCGCTGGCGCAGGAGTACGAGAGGGCGAGGAGCGGACGACGCGCCAGCGAGAGCGTGTTTTCCATCCACAGCAATGCGCTGGCGAGCTCGCCGTCGAGCAGCACGGCGAGCTTGGATGTTGGTGACGCCATGCCTCGGTCGAGGCAGGCGAGCAGCTCGGAAGATGCCATCCCTCGCGTGGAGCTGACGACTGCAGAGGAGACAGAGCAGCTGAGGGAAGAATCGACATCGGACGTCAAGGGCGAGCCGACACCCAAGGTGGGTGCTGGAGGTGGGGCCACACCGCGCGCGTCGTTCACGTCGGCCTCGAACGGGCCCGCCATCGGTGGGTATCCCTTCCCAAACCTGCTGTCGCGCCGGGCGAGCGGCGAGATGCAAACGCTCGCACCGGCGACGCCGCTGAGCCCGCTGCAGGCGTGCGGTCCGCGGGGCACCGGATTGGCTGCGGCACCGCGGTCGCCAAGCATCGTGTTTCCGATTTCGCCGAATGCCGCCGTATCGCGCGCCCAGGAATTCTCGCGCGCTGTCGACACTCCGCGCTGCCAAGAGGCTCTGCAGTGCATCCGCGAGGTGGCCTCCGACGAGGCGGCCGCGAGCATCCGAGAGCTCATCACCACGGTCGAGCGCGCCGTGCTGCCGGACGAGCGCTTGCTCGAGGAGGTGGCGCAGCGCATCGGCCTCGTCGACCACGAGCGCGCCCGCATGCTCGGCGGACGCGACGCAGAGCTGGCCGACGTCAAGCTCGCCGAGCAGGGATACGCCGATCGCTGGGAGGCGTTCAAGGAGCTCTGCAAGGCGCTCGGCGTCGGAGGCTACGAGCTCGCCATGGCCAAGCGCAGGTGCGGCCCTGCCATCGACCTCTGCGGCTGAGCGTCGGGGAATGACCGTTCATGTACACGCACAAACGCAATGTTGCTGAGGACCATGCTGGTCATGATTGCGAGAAGAATGACAGGGGGATGGAGAGTCGAGGGAAGGGTGGACAAGGCCAGTGGGTGCGGAGGCGCGGCCACGTTGCGCGCCGTGGGTGTTACACCGACCCTGCTGTTGGTACTGTGGGGCCATGGGCCAAGTGCGTGGGTCGTGAGCCGGGTGCGTGGGTTGCGGCGCACCGTGGGGCCAAGGCGATGTTACGTCGGCCACTGCAGTAGAGCGGAGGCGCGGCGCTAACACATGGACCAACGTATGGCCTTTGTGTCGAGCAGAAATGACGCTGCAGACACCCTAGTGCTGGTGAGCGAGTCGACCAGTGTTTCAGCGCCATTGTTCTGGCGCATGGCAAGGTGGCGGATGGCGGGTGGCAGAGGCCGGATCTCGACATTGGCCCAAGGCTGAGAATGGCACGAGCTGCAGGGTTGCTCGAGGCGACCCTAGGCAATCAGAGGCGAGTTTGTTCGGTTGTGATGTTGCCAGATCTGGCCAGCGAGCGAGGGAGCGGGAGAGCTGCAGTCTGTGAGTAGTGAACTGCAGACACATCTGAGCTGACGGCGCTGCAGTTGCGCGCGTGTCGCCTTTTGCACACGCTAGCCAGCTTGGGGAGCCACACAGTAGAGTGACTTATCCATGTAGGAACGGGCGTCGTTCTTGTCTCGTCTCGTCTCGAAGGCGACGCGACCTCCTGATTGGTTACCGGTTCGCGTTCGGTCGGTTGGTCTAGGCGGGTCTCAGAAAAATTCGATTCACGTTGCGGCTCCTCGTGGGTTGGTCGAATCGCGCGATAACGACGCGCTAGAGCCTGAGGACCAACCAGACCCTTTTTTTGCCATGGGCCATCCGCCCGCTCGCGTGCTCTCTCTCTTTCTCTCTCTCTCTCTCTCTCCCCCTCCCTCTTCGCACACATTCGGCACGTTCGGGACCAGCCGATGCCTGGTCGCAAAGTGTCGGAAATCGCTGCCGGCCACCAGGTGTCATTCTTCTCTGGCGTGAATGCGGGCGTTGAAAACTGTATGGCACCTTTGCCAATCTACAGTACGCCGTGGGATCTCGGCTCCTGCGAATCCGCCGGAATTCTCCTCTCTCCTTTTTCACCTCGCTCGCTCTTGCCTCTTCCACCTCTCTCTCTCACACACCCTCTCGCCTACCGCCTGCGCTGGCAGGGCAGCAGGTGATGCTCGAGTGGACTGGACTGGACTGGACTGGACGTGAAATGCAAAACCTTGCTATTCCATTACGCGTGTCCACGTCCATGCAGCTCGTTGGCAATCTACTCACGGCCCTGCCATCGACGGTCCCATTGCATGCGCTGGACCGCAAAGCCGCGGCCGGCTCCCGACCTCTGTTGCAACGCCGTGAATTTGTGGTGGCCTTGAATTGATTCTCAGCTCGTCCCTCGTGCTTTTGACGGAGGCTCTTGCTTTCTCCTGCCCTGCAGTGTTTATTCTTGCGTTCGAGTTCATTTGCTTATCTGCACGCCTGCGAGCGTCGTGGACATCTCCGGCTACTGCACTGGTATTCTGCCGTCGCGCTGTCGGCGTATAATCGCTTGGATAAGGCTTCTCCTCCAAAGAAGGGGCGCCAAAACCACTGGCAGGCAGGGAGGCAGGCAGGAGCAACACACTCAGAGACGTCCAGCTTTTCGTCCGACGGATCCTGATTGCTAGCTCAACATCCCCGCAGTCCGATGAGCTGGACCTGTGGACAGGGAGCCAGCTGAGAGGCTTGCACCATCGTCCTGCAGGACGGGCTATGCGAGAAGCCGAGCCGAGCGGGCAGAAGAGCGTGGGATCAGGGATTTTTATTAAATAGTTTTAAAGATTTCCACGTCTGGCTTTTCTTTTCTTTCTTCTTCCTCCGCCCGTTGCTCGCGGTGTCACGTTGCTCTCACGTCGTGGGCTGTCTCTGTGGATTTCTGCCCGAGCAAATGACAATGTGACTAGTGGCGGGCGCTGAGTTACAGCCTGTCTGGCTGTTCGCAGAAGCAAGACCCTGCGGCCTCGCATCGCCCCCTTCCCTTTTTCCCTGTGCTTTTCTGCCCCGCTGATGCGTGGATTTCCCAGACAGTGCCTTTGCATCGCAGGAGTCCACTCGTTCTCGCGCTCGGCCTCATCACGCCTGCTTGATACAGTACCAGCCAGATTGCAGCTTCTTTGCTCTGCTTCCGCGCTCAAGGGGCGTGCAGTTCATTGCTTTTCGTGTCTTGTTTCCCCCGGACGTTGGCTCGCTTATCTCCCGGTGCTGCGCCTCGGCTCGTTTTTTGCACAGGCGAGGTGCCCTTCGCAACTCGGTCCGCTGGATGGGTTTGTGTGGGTGAAGGCGTCTGATGCGTCCTCCTCCTCCTCTTCCCCTGCTGGCGAGGGATCCGGGCCTGTTGTGCCGCTTGTGCCTCTCCGCCCCTCCACTGCAGTGACTGGGCGTCGGAGGTGATTTCCGCTCGAGGCCGCTTCGCTTACTTATCTCTTCCTCGCGGACCGCAGGCGCGACGGCAGTGCGTGGCGACATCCCCGGGCTCGCTTGCCTGCTTGCCTTGTCGCCCTCTGCTGGTTCGCCTGGTTCGCCTGCTTTGCCCTGCTTCTCCTGCCCCGCGGCCTGTCTGCTGTCCAGCTGCTGAGCCAGCTGTTGCGCTGAGCTGCCTGCCCGTTGACGACCTCGTCGTCTGCCCTGGTGACTTGGCAGCCCAAGAGTCTTGGTCGTCCCCACACCCCCTTGGCAATCGCTCTCCCCCGTTACCGTTGTGTCTGCCGGCTGTCGCGCTCCTTCCTGCCACGCTTCTCTATCGCCATCACCCTCATGGTTCCTCCTTCCTAACCACCCTACCGCACCCCCTACGTCTCTTGCCACTCGGATCTCGAACAGAGTCGACCACCAAAACAAGTGGCAACCACCACAGCCACTTGACCATCTACGCCTATCACCTGCTTCGACATCTCCAACGCCACAGCCTTAGCCTTCGTTCTTGCCCGTGACACGCGTCGAAAGCACTTTGCGATAGCACCTCGCGTCGCCACTCAGCTCGAAGCCTAAAACTCTCATTGGAGCCTCGCGTCTCGTCGCCCTCTGCTCGTCGACTCTCCAAAGCCGTAGAGTACCCTTGCTCCGTTTCGCCCAGGTGTCACGTCTTGCATCTCCGTAGATAGGTCCATGGTACACCCGCTCGCTGCTTGACTGCCCTTGAGCATCTGTCACAGCCCTCCCTCTTAGCTCCAGCTTCAGCTTCATACCCCGAGCATCTTGTTGATTTGCACTCGGAGAACACTCTCTCCACACTCCGATCCGAACCATCTACACTCTTCTCACCCCATCTCGACCCAGCCTTTCGCCCGCTCTCCCTTCCAACAGTCAGCATGGGTTTCATCAAAGCTGAGAATCAGCCCAGCTTCGGGCCCGGTCCCGTCCACATCAACCCCAACGAGCCTCAGCCTGGACAGTTCGCCTTCCTCCCCTACAGCAACACTGGCTTCGACAACATCCACCCAAGCGACCTTGGTAAGCCCGGTACGAGCGATGGTCGCTCTAAAGTCGCCCGCGCCTGCACAGAGTGCAAGTCGCGCAAGATGCGTTGCGACGGCGGCCTGCCCTTCTGCGGCCGATGCATCACCCACAGCCGCACCAAGTCTTGCGCATACGTCGACCCTCCCAAGCGCTCGCCCATCACTCGTCAGTACGTGAGCTCTCTGGAGAACCAGCTCGAAGACGCCAAGAGGAGGATCGCCGAGCTTCAGGCCACGGGTTACACCGCGGACGCCAAGACGTCTGCCAACAAGCCCGCTGCGTCGCGTCGCGTCACCCATCCCGTCATGCCAAACCGCTCCTTGACGGGCGAGCACACTGCCCCCACATGCGACTTTGCTCACAAGCCTCCTTTCTCGCCATCCAAGAAGCGACAACGTTCCATGTCCGACGGTTCGAACTTCGACGCTGCCGAAGACGACGACGACGACGACGATGAATCTCCGTCCGTCAAGGCCTCGACTGACGGCGGTGCTCCCTCCAACGCTCCTAAGGAGGTGGATGCGCTGGGCGGCGGCAACTTTGTCAGCCTCACCAGCTGCAACGCCGCTCTTCAGATCGCTTCTCAATTGAGTCTTGGTAGGAAGGCGGCTGGCCAGGCGGACTTCTTCGCGCCCCTTGCCGGTCACGACGGCGCTTCTCGATCCGCCTCGGCCAACGCGATGGACGTGTCTTGCGAGGGCCTTGCGAATGCATCCGCATCGGCCACATCGGCGATGCAGATGCAGAACTCGTCGGCTTTGCCGGACAACGTCAACTTCTCCACCTGGGACTCCGAGAGCCAGCGCTTTGCAGTGGACCTGCTCGAGTCGTTCTTCGAGTTCCACCTCCCCTCTTACCCCATCCTTCACCCCGCCACCTTCCGTGCTCAGCTTCAGGGTACCGTGTGCGCTCCCCAGACGCCCGCCTGGCCCATGCTAGTCAACATGGTCTTCGCGCTCGGCGCCTTCGAGCGCAGGGTGTCGGCTGAAGAAGTGGACCTTGACACGGTCTTTTACCACCGTGCCAAGCAGCTCTACAATGCCGTCCTCTTTGACAAGGCCGAGATCATGTCGGTCCAAGCCCTGACGCTGATGGCCACCTACTGCCAGAAGAAGAACTACTTCTCGAGCGCTTGGATGGTGCTCGGCAGTGCGTTGCGCATGGCCATCGCCATGGGTCTCCACTCGGAAGCTGCTCTCCAAGCGCGTGACATGCCCGCCTTCGACCGCGAATTCGGGCGCCGTTTGTGGTACACCCTCTTCACCATGGAGGCCGACACGTGCGTCAGCATGGCCCGTCCCAACGGCCTGCTGAGCATCAATGCCGATGTGGCGCCTCCCCAGAACGTGGACGAGACTGCCATGTCGCCGACGTCGGACGAGGCGCCCGCGGAGGTGTCGGAGGCTACGCTGAGCTCCACGCTCGCCATTCATGCCAGGTTTGCCTCGCACGTCAGCATGCCGCTGCAGGCACGCTTGATGAAGGGGCCCAACCCCACCATCGAGGAGGTGCGTGCCTTCGACCTCAAGACGGAAGAGTTTGTCGACAGCCTGCCGGACTACATGGACGACGGCTATGCGGGCCCGCGTCCGGCGTCGTTCTCGGTTGCCTCGGCGCGTCTGCGATGGCGATGCAACAACTTCCGCATGGTCATGTTCCGACCCTTCCTGCTGTCCAACTCGGTCGCGGCTGCTGCTGCGCGCGACCGTGGTGCGCCGCGACCGGCGCTGCGTCCTGCGGTCAAGCAGGCGATCGCGCTGTGCCGAAGGATGGCGAGCAACAACATCCGCTCCATCTCGAGCTTCTGGGACTCGCACCCACACAACCAGGCGATGGCGTGGCACGCGATCTACTTCCTGACGCAGAGTGCGCTGGTGCCGCTCGTCTCGCTGCTGGACGAGCCGAGCAGCGAAGAGGCTCGCGAGTGGGTGAGCCTGCTGCAGACGTGCGTGCACCTGCTGGTTGACATGGGCCGCATCACCCCTATCGGCGCCAAGTGCAAGGATGCGATCGAGAACCTCGCCGGCGGGCTGCTGCGCAGCACGGACGAGGAGCGCGAGTCGATGCTGCTGTCCAAGTGGATGATGAACGAAGCACATTCGAACAATGTGGGTTCGACGGCTGATGTTGACTCGCTCATGTGGTCGTCTCATCTGATGGCTGGCGGCAGCGGCGCTTCGAACGAGAACGGGTTCGGTGGCGTGGTAGCGCACCCGACCGACCCGTCGCTGACCATGTCGCTGGACAGCGCGTCTTCGGACGGCATGTCGACTGGCTTCGACTTTGCCCGTGGCGTCGACGCGTCGCCGGGCGACCACCGCTCGTCGATCGCTGAAACGATGGACCGTTGGGCGACGGCGACGGCACGACCGACGACGTCGTCGCAGTGGTCGGACAACGAGCCTTCGAGCTTGCCGGATCGCGAGTTTGTGCCACGTGAGAGGCTCGACCAGTGGTTTGGCCTGCCGGCGTCGCAGCTCGAGTCGAGCCGCAATGGACACGGCGGTGCGTCGATGTTTGGCGCTTCGGAGCCCGGTCCGAGCCAGGCAGCTTCGATGAATGCGTCCAACGCGCAGGCTAGTCTTGCAGCCGCTGGTCCAGCGCACCAGGGTGCTCAGGGGCTGGACTGGCAAACGGCGGCGGCGGCGGATCCGACCAACTGGTGGAACGTCCAGTACAAGCACCAGGATTCGTCGCCCTCGAACGGCTTTGTGTTCAGCCACGAGGTGCACAACAGCAACGGCCACCACGGCCACGAGGCCTTCAACGCGGCACCGGCGGAATCGTCGCAGGTCGCACACCATGCGCACGCGCACGCACACGCGCAACACGCGCAGTCGCATCCGCACTTCTTCTGAGACCAGCTCCGACGCTGCGTCCTCCACCCCTCTACGCCCTTTGGGCTCCTATACCCATCACGCCCGCCATTCGATGCCGCTCGAATGTCGGGTCTGCTACGTCTGCCTTGCTCGGCCCGCTTTGCTTGACTCACTGTTTCACTCGTTCTCTTTCGGCGCGGCCTTCTGTGTATCCCTTTTTGCTCTTGTATTGTATTGCACCACTCTCTTGGCTGGCAGCTTGTTGAATCCGACCCATTTGCTTACGAATCGAGCGCGTGTGGTGCGAGTGACAAGCGGGCGTGGGACTGGCGGTATGGTGGCGGCGGGGGTGCGAGCTGTGGTGTGAGTGCCTCGGCCGTTGGGCGTAAGGTGACTTTGCTCGGTTGGAGCGACCGAGGCGAATCCAACTCGGGAAAGTGAGCTTTAGCCGCGCGAGCTGCAGCAGAGGAGCGCTTTTTCTTCTAGGTTTCTGTACCGAGCTGCAAGCCAAGACCAATCAGTCTGTGAGTGGCGCAGGCCAGCTGGGAGCTCGGGCTCTCCCTTTCGTCGTGTGATTCACGCCCATGCACCCTCTGCTCGCACTGCACTGCACTGCACTGCACTGGACTGCACTGCACTGGACTGCCAGCCAGCCCTGAAGGCACCGCTCCAACCTGTCTATCCTCGCACTCTGCGCACACACGCACACTCGCACCCTCGAACGCTATCCGCGCCGCTCCATAAGTCGACCGCCACATCACTCCCTTGTCGGTCCTCGTCCGATATCTCGCCTCGCCTTGATGGCCTTGCAGGATTCGACTTTTGCAGACGCACACGAGCACTCCCAGCCGACCCTCATATCCACCTCCCGCAGCTCGTCCTCCTCGTCCGAATCATCGCTCCATCTCTCACCGCACCTTGTTTCGTCCTCTCAACCATCATCGGCATCATCCCGTCCAACTCCAACGCACTCAGGACTGTGTGCCGCCGGCGAGTCGGGTCCACTCGCGTCACACTCTCCGAATCTGCTCGAGCCCTCGCACGAGCTTCTCGGCGCTGCAACATCGGACCAGGCGTCGCATCCCCCACACCAGCATCCTTGCATCGTCCCAAGCGAGCACTCTGCACGCTCGTCTCTGCCACCGGCGTCCACGTCTGCTCTTGCGACCAACGGCTCCGAAGCCTCGAACGCAGCCAGCTTCGCTAGCTCGCTTCCTCCGTCGTCGCTGCGACTGCGCAAGACCCAGCTTGCCAAGGAGAAGCTCGACTCGGCCGCGACCGACCCCCATCCTTCGGGCGACCATCGCATCCACGCACACGCTGGCCAGTCCACAAACGCGCCCAACATGTTCGGCAGCACCCCCGCAGCCTCCTACCTCCCCATCAACTCGCGGCAGGCAGGCCCACCCACCTCCTCCCTCTTGATCTCCTGGATCGCAAAGCACAAGATGTTCGTCATCTTTGTCCTCGTCGCGCTCATCGTCTCCGTGCAGGTCCTTCTCGTCGGGCCCATCGTCATGGACATGCAGCCCATCAAGAAACTAAAGTCAGACGGCTGGCCCGCCTGGCAACCACCCAAATGGCTCCGTCCCTCGGCAGAGTCGCCCGACTCGTGGTATCCCTCCTCCACCGCAAATGTCTCCGAATCCCATGCCTCGGACAAGGTGGAGGAGCTCGGGCCCAACTCCTTCCCGCCTGCCCTCAGCGAGGTCAGCTACATGGGCACTCCCCCATCCCAAGCCTCGTTGTACAAGGACACCAACCCGCATCGCGGCCAACTCCCCACCTATCTAGAGGCCCTCTTGGAACGCGAACCCGTCTTACAGCCCCCTCCCTGGCCCCACAAGGCTCCATCCATCACTCCCGAGATCTGGACAACACGCGTATGGAACGACCGCTCAAACACCGAGCCCAGCGACGCCGATCATCCCGACAAGCAGCCCCAGGAAGCCGAATGGCGCAAAGCTCCTTGGGACGGCTGGAAGCCTCCTTTACAAGAACTCTCGACCGCACCCAAGCCGCTTCCCAAGGTTCAGCATCCCTTTGACGATCCCACACGCCATTCGGGTCGTCGCAACGATCCAGCGCGCGACAAGCTCGTCGCGCATCGTCAGAAGATGGTCCGCAACGCCTTCATCCATGCCTGGCAAGGCTACAAGAAGCACGCTTGGGGCCACGACGAGCTCCGGCCCGTCTCCAAGAGCGCACAGGACCCCTTCAACGGCTGGGGCGCCAGCATCGTCGACGCCCTCGACACTCTGCTCGTCATGGATCTGCCCAAGGAGTACGACCTTGCCAGGCAGCACGTCCGTGACATTGACTTCCGCCTCGTAGGCGGCGACCGCAGCGCATACGGCAGCGCAGACGGCCGCATCCCCGTCTTTGAGACCGCCATCCGCTACCTCGGCGGCTTCGTCTCGGCCTACGACCTCAGCGGCGATGTCCTCATGCGCGACCGGGCAGAGGAGCTCGCACAGCTCATCCTCCCTGCCTTCGACACGGTCACCGGCGTCCCCGCAGGCCGCATCCGCATGATGGAAACGCCCGAACATCCAACCACCAAGCCTCTTCAGCAGTCCGGCAGCGTCATCCTCGCAGAAGCAGGCAGTCTGCTCCTCGAATTCACCCGCCTCTGGCAAGTCACCGGCAACCGCACCTACTTTGACCGCGTTCAGCGCAACACCGACTGGCTCGATCACAACATGACCGCTGCCGGTCGCATCGAGTCCCTCTTCCCCAACATGATCTATCCCGAGCGCAACATCTCGTACGGCACCATCTCGTTCGGCGGCATGGCCGACTCGTACTACGAGTACCTCATCAAAGAACACCAGCTGCTTGGCGGCCGCCTCTCCCAGTACAGCCGCATGTACTCGGACGCCATCGAAGGCGCCAAAAAGCTCCTCATCTCTCGCATCGACACGGTGCCCGGCGTCAGCCTCATGACCATCGGCGAGCTCTCCGGCTCCAGGTACACCGCCAAGCTCGAACACCTCGCTTGCTTCAGCGGAGGCATGCTCGGCCTTGGCTCGCGCATCTTGAAGGAGCGTACAGACGACATAGACCTCGCAAAGGGCATCACGGGAACATGTTGGTGGTCCTACAACAGCAGCACCACTGGCATCGGTCCCGAAAACCTCATCTTCTACACCAACGACGACGATGATCGATTCGACATGGTCAACCTTCAGGACGGTACCTCGCGCCGAGGCAAGGCGCGCGGCAATCCAATCGTGGGCGTGCGCAGCGTCCACTCTGGCTATCTCAACCGACCCGAGACGATCGAATCGGTCTTCTACATGTGGCGAATCACGGGCGACCCCGAGTGGCAGGAGCGCGGATGGCAGATGTTCGCCTCGTGGGTGACGCACTGCATGACCGACGTCGGCTTCAGCGCCATCTACGATGTCAACCGCTCGCCTGCCGACTGGTCCGACAGCATGGAGAGCTTCACGTTTGCCGAGACGTTCAAGTACTACTACCTGCTCTTCTCGCCGGCGGAGCTGATTTCGCTCGACGAGTACGTCTTCACCACCGAGGCGCATCCTCTCTTGGTCCCCAAGAACGGCCGGTGGGCCCGAGCTGGCGAGGGCAGCAGGCGTTTCTGGGATGCCACGGCGCCCGAGGACTCGCATCTGCCCTCTCCCACCTCGGGCATGTACTCGGGCGGCGAGCGCGGCCAGATCGGCGGTCTGACCAACAACCAGAAGCAGATGCTCTGGACGCAGTGGCAGACCAAGAACTCGGCGCACAAGATCCGCGACCTCATCAATGGCTTGGGCGGCGACGCGCTCAAGAACAAGCTTCGCAGTCTGGTCGAGCGATCCGACCGAGCCGCTCCGAACGTCGTCGACACGGACTCGGCTCCATCGTCGGGTGACTTGGACGCGTCGACGCCGAGCGGAGAAGAGCACACTCTGCAAGGTCGAGATGGCCTGGCTGCCGAGTATCCCGAAGATCGGCTGCTCGCCTCTGTAGCCGGGACATCGGTCTACGAGACCAACGATGGGATGCTCGAGGTCGAGTTCGACGCGAGCATGGAGGCTGCCAAGCAGGAAGCGGTTATGCAGCAGCTCGAGGCGCACTACGAGACCATTGATGCTGACTCGGCCGCATCTCTGCTGCGCTCCATCGATGCCGTCCACGCTGCTGACGCAGAAGCAGAGCGCAAGGCCGACGTCGAGGCCTACCACCTGGCTCGCCTGAGGTCCAAGGGCATCCGCTAGTAGATCCGTTTCCATTCATCGTGTTCAACTCGCATTTGGGCCTGTTCGTCTTTGCGCTTGTCTAGGAGGATCGATGCCCGAGCTTTGAGGAAGGACGGAGTTCGTCAGCTCGGGTTGTTGCTCTCAATCGTGAAGAGCACTTGTTGTGGGCAAGCCAATGTGCGACGCAGTTCGACTGCGTATCAGACTACAAGTCATCTTGACAGGCAGTAGTACTGGAGCTGGAACTCCAAGCCAGTCTGATACGCAGTCCTACTGGATAAGGCATCTCAAGCCAGCGCAAGCAGCTCTAAAGTGGGACTCGGCACGCCTGGCTCCTCCCTCACTATCCATTATTTAATATGTACTGCAGTTGTGGGGTGTGACGGTTGGACTGCTTCTGACTGGCATGCGAAGGAATGATTTCATTTTTTGCGATTCGAGTGACGATCTAACAAACTGACGCTTTTGTGGAAGAGCGTGATGCTTGGATTCAAGTGGAGAGGAAACGACACACGGACCCTCTGGAAGCTCCTTCCCCACCCTACACTCATCCGCTCCCAATCTATAAACAGCATCTGGACCTCACCTTTCCACCTCACTTCAACCGTCGGGGACCTTGAACAGCATCGCACCGTGCGCCGTCCATCAGCGCCAAAGATTGAACCAAGAGGCTTCCCTGCCATGCCACGCTAGGACCGCGCTTGCACCATCTGCCCTAGCTCTCTCCCACCCGTCCTCGAGTAGGAGAGCCGCCGGGTCCATATCGACGCCCATTCGCCGGAGCTATGAGCGACCTCCGTATTCACGCGGCGCTCTCGCCGCGGGTCGCTGTGCTATCAAGTCCCGATGTCGACCGCGTCATCCAGTTCAACGGCATCCCGGACCTGGCTACGCTGCTGCGGCCGTTCGAGTTTTCGGTCGAGCGTCTGTCGGTGCGCACCTCGCAGCTCGAGACGCGCGTGTGCGATCGCTTCCCACTCCGCTTCGATCCCTACTCGCTCTTCAACTCGCAGGCCGCCCGCGCCGTCAACCCGGATCTGCCCGAGGTCTCGAGACCATCCGTAGCCGGCCGCTCCCACGAGGAGCTGCTCGACCAGGTCAACCAGCTCATCGCCGCCAACATCAAGAGGTGGGATGCCCAGGTTCCACGACCCGCGCCGGCCAGTCAGACTCCCGCATCGCAGGAAGCGGCGGATGACGTCGAGAACAAAGAAAAAGGAGAGCCAGCGCTAGAGGAAGCACTGGCAACGCTGCAGCGGGGCTCGTTGGAAGAGACGACTCCATGGTTCGCCGCCGTCCAGCAGCTCGTCTTCAGCCAGAGACAGATCACCAAGCACGAATCGTTTGGTCATCCCGTCGCTACGCTGCTGGCCGTGTCGTCGGCCTCGCCAGACCCGATGAACGACTTTGCCAAACTGTACGAAGTGACCTCGCAGGCGTCGCCGTTCCCCGCGCATCCCTACATCAACCCAGACATGCTCAAGTACTACGTGCTCATCCACGACGTTCGCACCTCGGGCGCCGATCTCGCCAGCTCCAAAGAGATCCTCGAGCAGATCAAGAAGACGTACGGCCTGCACTGCTGCCTCCTCGCCATCAACAGCGCGCCAGACGACCGACCTGCTCCGCCCGCCGAGTTGGCCGCCCTCTGGTCCCGCTTCTTGCCCGCCATGCCGGCATCACCGAATCCGGCGGGCTCGTCGGGCGACGCGAGACCCGCCAACTTGGCTGCGGTTCTGGACGAGGAGGATGTGAAGCGCATCAAGGGCTTCATCCGCGAGCTGACCGCACAGTCGATCGTGCCGTTCATGGAGCGATACGTGCAGCACACGGGCGAGCATCTCGCCAACTCGCGACGCGGAATCACCAACCGGCTCTTCGGTGCGTCGCGCAAGGTCTTTGGCGGCTTCAGCGTCGGCGGCTCCAGCAGCGATAAGGGCGGCAGCGGATCGTCCACGCCTGGCGGCCTCGCCACTTCCGGTGGCTACGACACCCAGCACGAGTTCTACCCCTACGCATCCATCGAGGCGCAGACGCGTCGGCTGGCCGACTTTGCCTTCACCATCCGCGACTACAAGCTCGCCGCATCCATGTACGATCTCGGGCGCAAGGACTTTGGCGGCGACAAGGCGTACCGCCATTCTGCGGCGGCGACCGAGATGTTTGGGCTGTCGCACCCCATGATCATGTATGCGTCGCGCAGTGCACCGATCGATGTCGACAGCTATCTGGCGCAGGCGTGTCAGGAGTACGCGCTGCGCTCCGCCGCGCGGACGGCGGCAGCGGTGGACGAGAACAATGCGCTGCGCGCCACGCTGCTGTACTACGAGGCGTATCGGATGCTCCACTACCTGCGGCCGGCGCCTGCGGGGCTGCTGCGCATGGCGCACAGGTCGGACGAGGTGTTAGCGCCGCTGCTGCTCGAACAGGCCGCTCTGGCATGTCTGCAGCTTCGACCACGAGCGGCGCTGCGCAAGTGCGCGCTGCACCTCGTCATGGCGGCTCACAAGTACCAGGCGTGCGGACAGAAGACGCTTTCGCTGCGCTGCTACGCGCACGCGGCGCTCGTCTACCGCGACAAGGGCTGGACGCTCGTCGAGAACCACATCGAGCACGAGCTCGGCATGCAGGCGTACAACGACGGCGACTCGGACACCGCGCTCGCGCATCTCATCCGCCTCGTGCGTCCGAGCGCCAACTCGAGCGCCGAACACGCCGCCTTCCTGCAGGCGGTACAGACCGCGTACAAGTACTCGCGCCGAGCGGCCGAAGCGTCCGACTCGACCGCGGCTCGCAGAGAGACGCTCCTGACGCTGCCCGTGCCCATGTTCGACGCGGCCACCGCGGCGTTGCGGTTCCTGCCCGAGTCGAGCGCCTCGGCGACGCAGACGGTGGAGGAGACGGTATGGAACGGGCTGGAGGAGGAGCTGGTGACCAACGGGCTCGGCGAGCGCACGCACGCCGACGGAACGCGGAGCCGTCGCAAGCGTCCGACGAGCAAGACGTCGGCGCAGGCGAGCGAGGTGCCGGTCGACCAGACGTTTTGGCTCGAGCTGGTGCTGCGCAATCCGCTCGGCGTCGAGCTCAGCGTCGACTGCATCCGACCTGTTCTCGTCGCGCTCGGCACCGACGCACCGGCCGAGGCTGGCTTCGAGGGGTTCGAGACCGACGAACCGGCGAGGCTGGTGCTCGACGCCTTTGAGCAGCGCCGAGTGAGTCTCGCCATCCGCGTCAAGGAGGCCAGCGCGCTGCGCGTCGCTAGCGTAACGTTCCGGCTGGCGGATGCGATCCGCCTGGTCCAGCGGCTCGACAAGCGCGGACGCCGACTCAACGCCACCCAGCAGCAGCGCACCGCGGTGGTCTACGCTCCCGACCTCAGCCTCGCGGTGGCGGTGCATGCACCGCGACCGACGCTGACCGCGAGGATCGTCGAGCCGCCCAGCCACATGCTGCTCGGCGAGCAGGTTCGGCTCAAGGTGGTGTTGAAAAACGAGGGCAGCACACGCATTGAAGACGTGCGCGCGCTCTGCGACCAGCCCGAGCTGGCGAGCTTCGAGAGGGTCGAGAGCAGCTCTAGCTCGTTGGACGTGGAGGAGAGGACAATGACAAACCATCTGGATGCGACGGGTGCGCAGGAGGTGGGGGAGGCGCTGGAGGCGGGGGAGGAGATGGAGCGGGCGGTGGTGGTGCGGCCAGTGCGGACGGGGGCGATGCGCGTCGCGTGGCTGGTGGCGTTTTCGTCTACGGATGGCGAGACGTACCTCTCGCGGTTGGCGCTGTCGGCCGAGGTGACGTCGGCGCTCGAGGTGAGTGTCGAGACGCAGCCGCAGCGCGGACCGACGTGCCGGCATCGGGTGACCATCGAGGCGACCAACCGACTTGGTAGCGACGACGTTGTCATCGATGCGCTCTCGCTGCTCAGTCCGTGCTGGATGCTCGTTGGCAGCGAATCCTCGCGCACAGCCGCGGGGGGCATTGTGATTCCGCCGCTGCAGGTGTGGCGGGCCGAGCTGGAGGTCGAAGCGACGAGCACCGAGGATGGAGGCGAGGGTTATACGGCGAGCAAGCTGCAGGACGTTCTGCTGAGTCGCGAGACGCGGCGGGAGCGCGCGCGCGACGTGAAGCTGCAGCGTTGCACTCGAGTCTATGGCGCTGGAGCGGGAGGATTGAGTATGGGGTTGCATACAGAGGCGCGCAAGGTGTGGCGAAGGAGTTGGTTGGGAGGAGCGTTTCCGACGCTCAGCGGTCACGATCGTCGCGAAGCGTTTACGCTCTGGGAAGCACGAGACCTGGATGTGCTTGTGCACTTTACCAGCTGCACTTGTCCGGAGGAAGTGCGCACGGGGGTTGTGGCGGTATACGGGTTGCAGCCTGGACCTGTACGAAGTCAGATCCGGACGATCACGCATCCCGGACTGGAGGGGTCGTCGGGGAAGCAGATCCGGAGTCTGTACGCCGAGACGATGCGGCAGAAGGCGAGCGTGCTGCAGAACATCCTCACGAGTCGACTCGGTGTGGAGCACAACCCGGTCCTCGTCCACGCCACCCGGATTGGGGACGAGGTTGGGGCGAGGTACGAGTTTGTGGTGCGCAACTTTTCCGACGCCTACGCGGCGCAGGTCGAGATCCAACTCTGCGGCGATGCGTGGGTGGGGAGGAAGACGCTGCGATGTAGGCTTGCCGCGGGCGCAGTGGCGCAGCTCAGCGGCCGACGCAGCGAGGACGTCTGGCCGTCGAGCCTCGCGCCGAGCTACAGCGTGGTCGCCGAAACGTACGTCGGCAGGGCAGGCCAGTCGGACGGGGAGGAACGACTCGTGGGGCGATACGTCGACCACTACTAGACTCGCGCACTCGCTTCAGGTCGAGCTGTCAATCACCGCGGTGCAGCGAAAAAGAAGGTCCAAGGAGGAGCGGGACGGAGAAAGGCGGCTCGGGCGTGGGATTGGATGTGGCCAGGCCGAGGCTCGGTGGACATCTGCGCTAGCTCGGTGGAGGGAGAAGAAGTGGCTTAGGCGCGGTGGGGGGCGCGTGGGATCGGTGTTTTACCCCGAGAAAAGAAGAAAATCCAAAATCGCGCAACGCGGTTGGCATGGCGGCCCAACCTGGTCTAGCCGAGGAGGTCGGTGGGCGAAAGCACCTCTCTCGCTCACCAGGGTCAAGCGAATGCAAAGCCGTAAATGGCGTCAACGAGCGAGGCGAGTCGTGGCTGGTTGGCCGTCGTGGGCAGATCGACGTTGAGCTCCAGCTGCAGCCGTATGTGCGGTCCAACAGTGTATTTTGAAATGAGCGACGAGAGCGACGGACGAACTCTGCAGAGCCTCGTGCAGCGGATTCGAAAATTTGGTATTCGCTTGGCGAGTGCGCGGACGGCGGACGAGGCCCTGCAGCGGCGTGTCGCTGTTGGGGCAACGCCGGCTCCTTTCTGAATTTTTTTCTCGCTGGCCCGCCCACGGCGAGACGACTGTCTGAGCAAGCGCTCCAGAGTGGTTGCCGAACAAAAAGGGTTGGATCGACTCGAGCTGGAGCTGCACGCGCAGACAAGCCCGCAGCTTGTCACCTTGTGCCCGCGTCTCGCCAGTCACAGTCAGAGGGCGCAGTGGGAGCGTGAGCGTGAGCGTGCGTGTGCTTGGGTGTGTGGACCTGCATACAGCACTGCACACCACCCACCGCTCCAGAGTGTGCATGCCGTCTCGACTTCATCTTTGCATCTCTGGCCGTCACCATCACCTCCCAGCGTTCTCGCTCCCATCTTTCCACTCGACGCCCCACCGAGCACAGCCGCGTTTGCTTCTCACCATCCGCACACTCTGGAGGTCGCGACCTCCGCCGTGCTCCAACACGGCCGACTCGCCCCACCCGCACCAAGACAGATTCCATCGTCTCTTTTTTACACTCACAGTCTCCAAACGAGTGCCGCATCGCGAAAGCCCTCTCCACCACCGCCTCCTCAACCAACCTCGCCGTTCCTGCGCCTCCATCACGCGCACGCCAACGTCGAGCCACGTCGAGCCACGTCGAGCCTCGTCGAGCAAGCGACCCCACCGCGCTCGGCGCCACTTGCGCACGCTCAGCCACTCGACCCAGCTTTTTTTTTTGGCTCAAACGCTGCTGCCCCACATCTCGCCCCGACTCGCCCTCTTCCGAACCGAGCTCGGCAGACGCCGCTGCTCTTCGTCCACGCACCCTCGCAGCTCGCTCCGTTTTCATCCCCCGACTCCACCACTCGTAACGCCAGCGCTGCTCGGCCACATTGCATACACGCTGCACCGTGCACACCGGACACCCTGCTCGCATCCATCCGAGCAGTCCTCCTCCTCCGACAAATCCCACCTTACCAACCCCACCGCCGAGCGCACGCTCCTGCCGCTCGCAGCAGCTGCCCGCCATGGCACCTCTGCTGCTCAAGGTCAAAGGCAACAAGTCCTTCAGCCCCTTCTCCAACCTCCACGATGAAGACTCGCTCACACGCACCTGGCGCGTCTGCACAAAGGTCGCCGCACACCTCGAGCAGGGTCAGCGCCTCGAAAACCTCAGCTGGCGCCTCTGGTACCTCCACGACCTCATGGTCGAGAACGACGACGTAAAGAGCCGCCGCGACTTTAAAAAGCTCTCCAAGTCCACCGGAGAGAAGCTCGACCGCGACCGCGGCCGCGCCATCGGCGAACTCACCGCGCCCCCCTTTCGAAAGACCGACTCGGGCGAGGCGCTCCGCAAAAAGGCCGTAGAGCGCCAGAAGCTCCGCGCACTCGCCGTCGCCAAGCTCCAGGGCAAGTTCCGCACCGGCAGCACCAGCAAACAGAGCATGAAGGACATGCAGTACACCTTTGCCCTCGACCCCACCGTCAACTTTAAGCAGACCACCGTCGGCAACAAGGACGCCTCCAGAGACTATGCTCACAACCAGCGCCAGAGCGGCCCCGTCGGCACAACAAACAAGTTCCCCCTCCACCTCTCGTCGTCGCCCCACGCCGCCACAAACGACCGCAGCAGCGACGCCATGGACCTCACCGCCGCCGCAGACGACCACCACGCCGCCGCCCTCGGCGCCTTTGACTCGGGCGCCACCTTTGACCAGATCATGGCAAGCGCAGGCATCTCGAACCTCGGCGCCTCGTCCGCCGGCTACCGCATCGAAGACATCGAGGCCGCCGAACGCGACCTCCTCCTCAACCACCACATCGACCTCAACGCGCCCCTCGACAGCCTCCTCGCCGGCCTCGGCGACATGGAGGACGTCCAGATGGACCTCGCCGACCTCGGAATCCCCGTCGGCGACCTCCCCAACTTCAACGCCCCCTTCGACCACTCGTTTGCCCACCTCTCGTCGTCCGCTGCGCACAGCTTCCCGCGCGCCTCGGCGCCCTCCTCGGGCCCCAGCAGACAGAGCGTCGGCCCGGTCAAGATCAAGCAGAACCGCCGCAAGAAGACCGACGCGCAGCCACAGAAGCTGGCTTCCGAGCTCGCCAGGAAGAAGGCCGAAGAGCTGCGCACGATGCGCAAGCTCGCCGAACAGACACAGCGCACCCACATCCAGAACAGCTCTCGGCCAGAGTCCAAGGAGCCCAGCCCCGACGGCAGCGTCGGCAGCAGCGTCTGGAGCGGCAACCTCGCCGGCCCGCTCAGCGCCGAGCCCGATTGGCTCGCCTCGGCCAACTCGCTCGGAGCGCCGGATCAGAAGGCGTCGGGTCTGTCGCAGAGTCTGCCCGAAGGCGCGCATCTGCCGCTCTCGGCGTACGGCAGCGTCGCCAATGCGCACAACGCGCACAACGCCATGGGCGGCCTGCAGATCGATACCTCGGTCTCGACGATCCACGCCGGGCCGCCGCAGCCGTCGCTGTTCGGTGCGCGCGGCACCTCGGTCTCGGTGCCCACGACGCCGTTGCTCGCACCCGAAGCCGGGCCGTTCCAGGGCGCAGATCGTCCGGTCGACTCGCTCTCGGCGCCCTCGTCGCCGACGATGCGGCCGACGCTCGGCAACATCGGCCGATCCGGCTCGAGTCCAGGTCCGTCGACGAGCACCGCGCCCGCGCGTCCCGTCAAGCGACACTCGACCGACGGCTCGCTCAGCGCCGATGGCATGGCCAAGCCCAAGCCGCGCGGACGCAAGAGCATCGCCGGCTCCATCGCGTTTACCGCCATCAACCCCGAGCTCAACCGGCGCGATGCGCTGCCGCCGGGGAGCTCGACGCCGAGCATCGCCACCAACGCGCCGCCGACGCAGGCGCAGTGCACCAACTGCGGCGCGACCTCGACGCCGCTCTGGCGACGCGATCCGAACGACCTCCTGCTGTGCAATGCGTGCGGGCTGTATCTCAAGCTGCACAAGACGCCGCGGCCCAAGAGTCTCAAGAGTCATCATAGCCATTCGCATTCGGGGCACATGACGCCTTCGGCGACGCCGGGCGGTGCGTCGGCGCCCGGATCGCGCAGCGGCTCGCCCTCGCGCGACGGAGAGCCCGGCGCAGACGACATGATGTCGTGCTTCAACTGCGGCACCTACACCACGCCGCTCTGGCGCAAGGACGATGCGGGCCATACGGTCTGCAACGCGTGCGGACTCTACCTCAAGCTGCACAACGAGCATCGCCCCGTCACCATGCGCGCAGACGTCATCAAGAAGCGCTCGCGCTACGACGAGAAGCGCGGCCGCGCCTCCACCGCCAGCTCCCGTCGCACCTCGCCTCAGCCGCAGCAGAGCGCCGCGCCACCAACGGCCGCGGCGGGTGGCGAGGCGCAGTCCGGCGCACCGCGCCCGGAGCCCATGGCGCTCGATAAACCCGCACGCGCAAAGTCGAACTCGGTCACCTTCCAGCTCCAGCCCAACGAGGCCAAGATGGCCGTCGCCTCCGCAGCCGCCTCGGCGCCCGGCTCGGCTGGTGTCGCGGGTTCGGGCTGGCCGTCACTCGGCGTTGGGACGGGCGGTACGGGGGGTACGGGCAGTGCAGGTGGTGCAGGGCAGTCGGAGGGGAACATTGCGCACCAGCTCAACGACGCGTTTGCGACTGCGGTGAATCGGTTTTCGACGGGTGTGCCGCCTGCGTCTGGATCCAGTGTAGGCAACGGTGGAGATTCGACCGCGGGGGTGGGGCAGGCTTCGCAGCAGTCGACGTTTGGATGGAGTTGGACGCAGGCGCCATCGGGACCACCGTCGATGAGCGGGTCGAATGGGACGCCGACGTCGTCGGTCTCTGCCACTTCGCCTCCCGTGCCTGCATCGGGGGTGGCGGATCTGCAGACGTTGTCCGCGGCGTTTTCGGCGCACCCGGCGCTGGCGTATGCGGTGCATCAAGCGGCCGAAAAGTTCCCCGCCTTCTTTGCGCAGAATCCGCTCGGCGCTACTGCCTCAGTCGCTGCCGCAGCGGGCATCCATAACCCGTTCGCTTCCTCCCCTGCCTTTGTCGCTGCACAGTCCGGCTTGCCCCCCACACCACCCGCACCAGCCGGTGCATCCGGGCCACCTGGAGAAGGAGGGGAGGAGTCGCGGGTGGATGTGGCGGGTGTGGGGACGCCGAGTAATCTCGGAGGGCACGATAGTCTGATGCTCGACCTCGCTACGCCGGGCGCTGAACGTCGCGCTAGTAGCAGTGGTCCCGCGCCGCGCGAGGCCGACTTTGCGCGTGTCCTCCCCACCCCACTCGCCGCCTCGTCCGCACAGTCTGCCGGCGTAGACCTCGGCGAAGGAGGCACACCCCAAGCCGGAAGCTGGTGGTAAAACAACCCCCCTTTCTTCCCCTCTGGTGTTTTTACATCAACTTCTTCATGACAACTTGTACGTGTGACACAGCGCCAAAGAATGGTGTGGGTGGTGGTTAGGATTGGTAGAGGTGGACGAGGTCTAGGATGCGACGGCTTTTGGGGTCGAATGCGGCTAGGTCCGGGTCGAAGTTCCTCTGCCTGTCGCTGGGGGTGAGGACGTGGGAGCGGTAGCACAGTGTGATGCGACTCGCGTGGTGTGGGGCAGCATGAGCAACCAGGCTGATGCGCTCATGAGCTGCCGATGCATCTCGCGGAGGAAAGCCTGTTCCGAGTCGAGACCTTCGCGCAGGAGGTTGATACGAGGTCTGACGAGCAAGCACCAGGTTCTCGAGAAACACCACATCGCCCGCTCGTAACGCCGTTGGTACCGTTGGTACTGCTGATGAGCCTGTACTCGTCGTCGCTCCTTGTTCCACGGAGGTCCAGGTGGTGGCCAGATCTGCCCAGAGTACGACCTTGAGCAACTGCTTTTCCACCTTCGCCCTCTGCCCCTGCGACCCACGCAGTGGAACCGGTGCTATCCAACCATCCATCACCACCAACTCGACCACGTCCACCTTACCATCACCCCCCACGCGCGTGGGTCCGGTGTGGTTCGATCGAACGCGCACGAGCTCCCCCACGTCCTTGATGACGACGAGCAGCTGGACGCGGTGCGACGTGGCGCCGCACGTCTCGGTGGCGTAGCGCGGCCGCGGCGTGGCGAGGAAGTGCGTAGGATGAGCGAGGATGCGCGCGAGCGGCGTGAGCTGCGCCAACGAAAACCCCAATGTCGCCCGCGGCAAGATCGACTCCATCCCCTCCATCCCCTCCGATGCCGCTGAGTTCTCCCCATCCCCGCCAAGCGAACTTAAAGAGACTCCGTGCGCGTTCATCACCGGCAATCCCCGCAGCGAATCCTCCCCCACCCCGACCTCCACCGTTCTAGCCCTGTTGACCTTGTTGACCTCGCTGGCCTCGCTGGTCTTGTTGAGCTCGGAGTCGGTGGGGGAGGGGGCGGATTGAACGACGATGCTCGGCGGGGTGGGGTGCGAGGGGGCGAGCGAGGGGCGTTTGGCGAAGAACGTGAAGCGACACGTAGGGGCTGGTTGACGAGCGGGGACGGGCGCGCGGATCTGCAGCGACGATACCGACACCGTCGCCTCGGCCTCGACGCTTTGCTGCTCGACACTGGCGTCGCTGGCGTAGCGCGCAGCTCCTAGCGCGGCCAGAACCTCCGGCGTCGTCCTACCACCCTGCTCGCCTCGATTTCCAGCATCGTCCTCATCACATTCATCGTCATCGTAGTCGGTGGAAGCATCGAGCACCACGCGGCTGGTCTCCGCCTCGTCCTCGAGCCACCTAGGCTCTGGATGGGTGGTAGGGTGGGTAGGGCCGACCGGATCGGACGGGGTGTTTTCCACCTCGAACCCACGGGTGCGTTCGGGCGTCTCGATGACGAGCACGGGCGAGGTTATACGCACGCGTTTCGACCGCGCGTACGACCGCGGCTGTCCGTAATCCGGCTCTGCAAGCTCGACCTCGACCTCGGCCTCGGCCTGGGTTTGCCTCGGGGGCGAGGCGAGCACATGCAGCTCTTCCCACGGCACGCCGTGCCGACCCACCGCGACCTCAGATACGGCCGCGCTCGACTCGTAGAACAGAGGACCGTACGGATCCGCCGAGTCCGCCACCACTTGCTCGTGCGGCGCCCGCCTGGCGCGCGAGAGCTCGACCTCGACCGTGCTACGCCGAGCCCCGCCAAAGCGGCTCAGCGTGGCAGGCGGGAGGAACACCAGAGCATGCATGGTAGTGCGTGCGCAGAGGTGCTACATCGACCAGCAGCCCATGTATCCCGCGGAGGGTGATTGCCAAGGTGCGTCGGTGGTGGTGGTGGTGGGGGCGGTTATGCCTATCTGGACCCTGAAGGATCAACACCGGAAGACGGAAGCTCAGTTCTTGCGCCTCGACTTTTTTTCGAGCCCCAATTTATTTAAAGGTGGAGGCGAATCCAACGACGGCCAACATCCTCTCCACCACCTCGTCTGCCTCTCACCCTCGACCACTTTGCCCGATGCAGGGCTTCAACATGGGCCGATATCGGCCGCCGGACGCTGATCCGCGGCGGGATGCGTTCAACACGACGCATCCCCTCGGTGCGCGTGCACGCAAACTCGCCACCGAGGGGGTGTTGATCGTTCGCTTCGAGCTGCCGTTCCACGTCTGGTGCGACGGCTGTGCTGCACACGTCGCGCAGGGCCGACGCTTCAACGCAGAGAAGCGTCACGTCGACGACTACCTCGGCACCAAAATCTGGGCGTTCCGATGCAAGTGTACCTGTTCCGCATGGTTCGAGATCCGCACCGACCCGCAACACGCGCGCTACATCGTCCACCACGGCGCCCGCCAGCAACACCAACACTGGGACCCGAGTGAACACGGCGGCCATCCCATCTACGACACCGATCCCCCACCGAACGCAGAAGCTGGCAAGGACGCTTTCGCCAAGATCGATGCGGATCAGCAGGAGAAGAAAGGAGAAAGAGAGCGGCGGAAGAGGATCGCGCAGCTCGAACAGCTCGCAGACCGGACCTGGGCAGATCCGTACGCGCGGAACGTCCATCTAAGGCATGCGTTTCGCAAGCAAAAGAGGTCCAGGACAGAACAGCTTCACAGGGATGTTGAGCTTCGCGATAGGATAGGCTGGAATCACGATAGGTCGCTACTACCCTCCTCGCCAGCTACCGACGAGAAGGACAGAAGAGAGTGGAGCAGACAGCAAAGTACGGCTTCCACCTCCTCAGCAAGCAAGAAACCGCCAGCGAGGGACAAGGCCAAAGCGCTCTCGGCTGCTCAGAGACTACAGGCGAGGCTCGTAGCCAACACGCGCAAAAGGTCGGCCTCGCTCCACTCTACCGCCTCCTCACGACCACCGTCCTAAGCCCGGCACCTGCTCGACCACAAGCTCATAACCCGAAGTTCACAGAATGACCCGGCGCACAGCATCCATGATACCCACATCCAGCACACCCAACATACGCATTACCCCACTTCTAGACTTTACATTGCTCCGTCTTGGCCGGGCGCGGGACGGCGGCAGCTCGGCTTGAGCAGCTCGTAGCGCTTGCCGACCTTGCCGGCCTCGGGCGCATCGACGAGCTTGAGGTAGAGGAAGAGCTTGTCGCGTTCGAGCTTGAGCTCGACCGGGTGGAGCGAGAGCCACTGGAGCGCGCGGATGCCGAAGCGCTGCCAGCGCGTGTCGGTCGCGTAGCCGTCGAGCCGTTGTTCCCACCGGTACGCGGTGCGCACGACGATGCTGTCGGTCGAATACGCCGTTCCCCCACCCGTGAACTGCGACGCTGTCCCCGACGCGGCCGTCGTCCCCCACGACCGATCGCCGCCACGTCTCCGCGCGCCGGTCGCCGGCGCTTCGGCGTCGGGTGCGGGCGTGTCGTCGATCGTCGAGATATCCCGCCGCGTAGCATGAGTGGCGTCGTGCGCAAGGCCGACTTTGATCGTCGCTGCGCGTCGCAGGTCGGAGCCGACTGGATCGAGCAACGGATTCTCCGCGCCCCGTTGCGCTTCCGCCTCGCCGTGCGGGTCGGCCGACCAGCCCCGGCGCGGATTGAGCACGCGGCCGTCGTGGTGGCCCGCAAAGACGATCTCGTTGAGGTAAAAGTAGAGCCGATTGAGCAGGCCGCGATTGAACGGACCGCCCTTGGCGCCGGCCTGGTGCCAGAGGCCGCGCTGGGCGAGGAAGCACTCGAGCTCGCTGCGCGGCATGGGACGGTAGGCGATCGAGGAGGGATACTGGGGCGAAAAGGCGGTGCGGTGCTTGCGCAGCTGCGCATAGTCGCTGCTGTTGAGCCGCCAGAGCTCGTCGAAGAGCAGCCACCAGAAGCGGTGGACGGGCGTGCGGTTGATGGCGGCGAGCCGCTCGTACATGAGCGTCACGCAGCCCTCGTAGAGCATGGGCAGGTTGCGCATGCTCCGCCCACAGCCCGTCTCGACCAACGCCATGCGGAGCCCGAGCGGACTCAGCCCGTCGTTGTCAAAGACGTCGGTGAGGAACGAGTAGGGCAGCACGCGCGCCTTCCAGCGCGCCTCGCGCGCAAAGTCGCGACGGTAGCTGTGCAGCATGCGCTCGACGAGCGGCGCGCGCTCCACCACCGCCGTCTCGTTGTCCTGCAAGAAGCGCGAGAGCGCCGGCGTGAGCTCAAAGTCTTCCGTCAGGCCGAACGCGCGCGAGGCCGAGACGACGAGCCGACGCTCGACCACGCTCACCGTACCCGTCGCATCCTGCGTGCGCCCCGCGTCGTAGACGATCGAAACGTCAAAGCCGCCGTCAAAGTTGTAGCCGGCCCAGTCGAACTCGTGGCGCCGCTCGATGCGCAGCGTCCCCTCGACGTACGAGACGGGCGTGGCGAGCACGTAGTCGGCCTGCACGCGCGCGGCGCTGCGTCCACCGAACCGCGGCAGAGCCCCGCGTCGGCGCGAGAGGCGAGCGACGAGCTTGTCGAGCACCACCATGCCGCTCGTCGCATCGCCCACCTGGACGCTGTCCACATAGGGGCACAGGACACGCTGGCCCTCGAGCGCACGCAGCGCCTGGCGCACGCGCTTGCGGCTCTGCACACGCGCCTCGCCGTTCTGCGCCACCAACGCCTCGAGCTCGTCGACCTCGGTGAGCACGACGCTGCCCCCCTCGTCGTAGCACACGACGACCGTGGGCGGAAACGGCACCACAAACGCCTTGCCAAAGAACGAGAGCACACCCGAGGCGAACGCAGGCGCCGTCGGCCGATAGTAGACGTCGGGCCCGGTGAGCTCGGACTGGATGCGGTGGACGAGCGCATCGCGGCGCGCGCCTGGCGCGGTGCGCGCAAAGTCGACCTCGGCGCGGTAGGCGTGTATGCCGATGTGCTTGAGGATCTTGAGGTTTTCGATGTGGCGTTCGGCGACCGAGCCGCGAAAGTCGATGAGGTACGGCGGCCAGCGCTCGTCGTCCGAGACCGAGAAGGCGATCACCTGTTCGAGCGGCATGTGGAGCTCGGGTGCCGAGAGGAGGAGGATGGAGAGCGTCTCCTGCCAGACGCGCCGTTTGATGTGCTTGGTCATGTCGAGCAGCGGCGAAAACATGTCGATCGTATAGTCGACGCGGTTCTGCCAGCGCTTGACGTGGTGCGCGACAAACGACATGCCGATGAGCGCAAAGTAGATGTTGCCGCCGTACGTAAACGCCTGGACGAGGTAGAGGATCGTGGTATTGTACACGGTCGAGCCCTGCACGTTGAGCGCCACCAACAGACCGATCGTCGCGGTGAGCACGTAGCCGATGCGCGAGACCATCTCGGAGCGGTTGCCGATCTTGTCGACGAAAGGCCTGATGCGCATGTGGAGCGCGAGGAGCGCGGTCATGACGACGATGAGCGTGCTCTGCTGCACGACGAGCATGGTGCGCGTGGCGACGCTGCGGAAGAGGCAGTTGTCCTTGGCGAGCACGCCGACGACGAGCAGGTTGGTCAGCTTGAAGAGGAGGATGTAGAGCGGCTTGTAGTAGCCCCATCTGCGGTGGTACGAGTTGTAGAGGAAGTTGAACGGCGACTTGTCGCGGTTGAGCAGGCGCTGGTAGTAGATCTGCATCTCGTCGTCGCTCCTGCGACGGCCGAGCTCGTTGTACGTGCTCACGCGCGGCAGCATCTCGCGGATGGTCATCATGAGCTTGTACGGATACCAGAGCGTGTAAAAGACGATGGTCAGCACCGCGAGCGGCAGAACGACGTACGCCCAGTTGAACGCATCCTTGCGCATCGTCGTCGTGTAGCAAAAGTCCAACGGTGCGCGCCAGATGTCGGGATCGCCCAGCAAGGGTCCCGGGTCGGGCCGATCCACGCCGCCCTTGTACGGGTTGGGCACAGGCCAAAAGTCGCTCGACCAGACGAGCGCGTCGACGGCGAGCTTGCTCAGCGGGAGGTAGAGCAGGCCGAGCGCAAAGACGAGGCACGTGTTGGCCAAGCGCGTGCCGCGCGAGGCGCTCCGGTAGATCCAGCCCTGCGAGTCGAAGCCCTCTACGGTCTTGTTTGGATTGTGCGCGCGCGTCATATGCCAGAACCTCCAGAGCGCCAAAGCGGTGAGGGCGATCCAGACGACAAAGAACACGAGCGCATATCCAAACACCGAGACGAGGTCGAAGCCCAGCACCGCCGGCAGCGTCTGCAGCACCCACTTGGCCATCCGGCCCGGCGTCGTGGTCGGGTCGCTGCTGGCAAAGTAGCGCTGGAAGTGCAGCTGCAGCGTCATGATCTGGAAGAGGTCGCGCAGCGTCTCGAGGCGGAGGATGCCGGCGGCAAACGTGCTGCCCTCGACGCCGATGACCATGTCAAAGACGATGCCGAGCCAGCCCACCGCCCACAGCCCGCCGGGAGGCTTGCGCGGGCCGATGGCGTTCGACTTGAGCTCGTCCAGGCTGTTCTGCTTGAGCAGCATCAGCGGCGGAAACATGCGCTTGCGCGTCAGCGGCTTGGAGAGCGTCGAGAACTTGCTCGACACGCCGTCCGCCGGAGTGCGCTCCGAGATGCGGCTCGACGCGCGCTCGTTGCGAGCTCCTGCTGAGCGCGAGGCGGTGATGCGAGCAGAGATCCGGCTGGCCACGTGCTCCGCCTCGGCCGCATCGTGCGCGAGCAGCTTGGCGTCCCCCTGGCTCTCTTGGCCCAGCTCGGCGTGAGCGTCGTCAAAGGGATCGTCCGTGGCAACCTCGTGGCGTGCTGCGCGGCCGCGCTCGTCTCGCCGCGCATCCCGATCGAGAAGCGGGTCGGAAGCGAGGCCGCCCGCCTTCTCCTCGTCTGCACCGCGCTTCGCATCGCTCGTCTCGGCCGGCGCGGTTTGCGCGTGCTTGTTCTGCTTTCGCCGATGCCTCAGCCTGCTCTTGCTGCTGCGCGTCGCATCCGAGTCGGCGCTGGACGAGTAGATGACCGCCGGACAGCTGATCTGGCCACCGGCCACTTCGAGATGCGCCGACCTGGAGCCGAGCCTACTGGTGCGACTCGTTGAAGCCGGCTGCGCCCCAACCCCCGGCTGCGCGCCTGCGATCGAGGACGCCGTCGCGTCTGCCTCGGGCTCGTCGAGGCCAAAGAGCCGCATCTCCTGCGGCGTGCAGACGAGCTGCGAGGCGCTGAAGAGCGGCTCGTCAAAGACGACGCGGTTTGAAAGGTACTCTTCGAGCGCAGGCAGATGGATGGGCGGCGCATCTCGGCGGAAGACCTCGTCGGCCGAGATGGGCAGCATGGCGCCCTCGACATCGGAGCAGACGGCGTTGTTGGCCAGCTCGTCTGCCACGAGTTGCGTCCACTTGTGCGGCTGGGCGTGCGGCTGGGATGCGGACGCCTCGGTCGTGTGCGCGGGCAGCAAGGGGATGCTGCTGGTATCTTCGTTGGACCATTCGTCGTTGGCAGGCGCGCGGGAGAGGTGCGAGCTGGAGCGCTCCGGGATCGAGGCGGCCTCGGGCAGGCGCGTGCGAAACGAGCAAGGCAGGAACCCACCCGTACCCAGCGGCACCTTGGCCTCGAGGTCAAAGATGGCCGGAGAGTGCAATGGCGCGCCTAGCGCTGGAGCGTGTGTCGCTGGAGCCTCTGGAGCGTGCGGGTCTCGAGTGGTGTGCAGGGCATGTGGCTCGGGTTGCTGCGACGCCACCGTGCTGCGAGGAGGTTGTGCGACGGGACTCGGGCGGTGTGATGCATTGGGTATGCTGTGCGTGCTGCGCGTGCTGCGAGTCGCGTCGACTATCGACTCACCCTGCACGACGTTGGCAGTCGAGAGGCTTGGGCGGTTCGCTGCGGCTCCACTTGAGGGCGAACTGCTGTGCTTGGGGATGGGAGGATCGAGCGTTGAAGGAGGAGGGCTTGGTGGTGGCGAGGGTGCAGTTGGCCAAGAGCTGTGCAGCGCGTGTGGCGGTCGAGGCGGGTATATCGAGGGCGATGCTGACGAATCTGGGGATACGGGCGAGGGGATGGTAGGAGGCGGATGGACCGAGCGGAGTGGCATGAGATGAGGCCGAGGCTGACGATGCGACGCGATGCCGTGCTGATCCGCAAACGGATCGTCTGTGGATTGCTCGTTTGGCGACAACGCACCTCTGCGCGGAGGCTGGTCTCTTGCGGCAGAAGAGAAGCGTGGTGGGCGGGTGGGTAGGCCGTACCTGGGCGTCCAATCGAGTGGGCCGAGCGTGCCGTTGGTCGCATTCAGCGCACTCGCGAGCAAAGCGTGATGCGGTGCTGGCGGTGTAGCGCTGCCCTCTGCGTCGGGCTGCGACTCCCATCTCGAGACGAGCTGCTGGACGCTGGCCGAGCGCGGCGCACGCAGCGACACGCTCGAGGGTCGGCCCGGCGAGCGCTTGGATTGGGGAGGCGCCATGGCTGCTGCGCGATGTAGCAGCAACTGCGCTCGAGTTGTTGGCTGCCGTCGGAGCAGCTGCGATGGATCTCAAAGCATGGTGCAAGCGCCCGCGAGACCAGAGTCAAGAGCAAGAGGTCCGGAGTGATCGAGGGGAAAGAGGCGGTGGTGGATTGGCAAAGGTCTGCTTGGGGTGGATCGCCGGCATGCATGCAAGCGCTGAGCTGTGAATCAGGCACCCATCGCCCTCGTGCGCATGAGCAGCATGCTCGCAGCCCAACCCAACCAAAACCACTCGAGAGCAACACGGACCCTGTCATGGCCGCTCACCGCACTCAGGGGCTTGGCCTCTTTGCCCGCCTTTGACGCGCCTCGCTCCTGCAGCCTCGTGCAGCTCGAATCCAAAACACGCCTCCACCTTCCTGTTTGGGGCGAGCCGCACCTGTCAAAGATGTTCATGGACTCGACCTGACACTGACTAGCGTTATTTTGGGGCTCGATGTGGAGGAGAGGCGCCGTATGACGTCTCTTGGCGCAGGCTGGCTGCAGCTCATGGGGTCGACTCAGCCATCGAAGCAGCGCTGGACCCTTGAAGCCCCGCCATCCAAAGCGGGATCCACCCTCTCGCCATCCCACCACCACCTCTAGCCAATCCGCATCCAACGTGTATCTATTTGCAACCATGTCCGACACCAACCAGAACAAGGCCGACGAGCAGTCGTTCTCCATCCAGTGAGTCCGCTTTGTCCTTATCTCGCGCAGATCGACCACCCATCTTGCTCACCCCACCTCGTCCTGATCCACATGCCAGGCCTCACCCGGCTACGAGTAAGTGATCCACTCCGCCTGCAGCCTGTTCCCTCGCCAGCGGAGGTGGGCAAAGTTCGACTGACCTCTCGACTTGTGCTTTCGCATGCCAGCCAACGACCCTAGCAACGATCCGGCACTCAACTCGGGCCTCAAGCAAGGCGTCTTTGGCGCAGGCAAACCCGGCCCCGCCGTCGTCAACACCGAGCAGCTCGAAGATCCCCTCAGTACGTACTCCCCCCTCCACAGCAACCATGCCCTATGAGATCCTCCTCATCCTGACCCACCTTGTGCCGATTTCGCGTTCACCGCATCGTGCAGGCCGTGACGAGCTAGCCAAGCGCTCCGCAGAGCTCAACAAGTAGACGCGCCCCTCTCAGCTTGGAACTCCACGCCCCACGTCATGCTGGCACCCCAGGACTCTGTCTCACTAGCGCATTGCATCGTAGCGTCGCGCCAATGTTGACCCGAACTCCGTACTGCCAATTTCCATCTCGATGTTGCCGACGTGATGCTGAGGTTTTGGATGAGCTGCGTCTCGTGGCGTGGTCGAAAGGGGTGGCTGTGGCTGTGGATCCAACGTCCATCGTTGTCCGAGCTTGCATTGGCCTGGGTGAGAGCGTGCGCGGATCAAGCTTTGGCCAGGCGAGCGTTGTGTGGCGGCCATACGCTGGCCGCCTTGCTGTTCTCGGTGTAGACCTTTTCTTGCTGCCACGGGGTGTGCAGGGCCCGTTTGTCGGCCTGGATCGAAAAGCACAAACGCCTTTGTTTCCCGCTCACCAAGATGGGTTTGCAAGTGCAGGATCAAAGGCTGGAATCCCTTTGTCGACAGGGAGAAAACCCTTGCCACGAGAGGGGCGCACAAAGGGACAGCGCGTGTCCAACTCGGTTTCTGCATTGGACTGGGCGCAGTTGACGATGCCCTTTGTTCACGTCCCCCTCGCCCCTCAAACCTTTGTTGACGGCTGGATGGTTAGGATGCCCTTTGTCTCGCGATGCTCCAGCCTTGGATATGCCACATTGCCTCGCCTGGGACAAGCGAGGGCGATGAATCGACGCTGCAGCGCCAGTCGTAGCGATATAAACCACTCGTTCTCCCCCAAAAGTTGCGCTCTTGCTTCCCCCCCCCAACTCCTAGCCTTTCCAGTCCCCTATCACTCCCCTCGGCCATCCCATCCTTTCCTTTTCGCTGTGCACTCTCGATCTTTGCTATGGCCATGTTGCAGTCGAACACGGATGCGCGCAGCTTCAAGCTGCAACCTGCGCCGCGGCGGCGTGGCAAGAAGCGCGACCCCACGGCCCCGACCATCCCGCCCCCTCGTCCCGCCGATGAGGTGCATCTGCTGGCTGCCGATGCCCAAGCTGGTCGGGACGATGCGGTGGGGCGAGTGGAGCGCTCGTGCTTTGAAGATGACGATGCGCCGACGCCGCGGGCGTCGCAGTTCGCACTCGGCCTCGCTTCACCGCTGTCGGTCCGCTCGGGTCGATCGGGTCGGACGGGGAGGATGTCAACGACGTCGGTCAGCTCAGCCACAAGCACCGCAGAGACGCGAGGATCGGTGGCACGTTTGTTGGCAGCCATGTCGCTCTCGCCCGTGCGAGCCGATCATCGCATCTCCCACCCCTCGCCCTCGGAGGGTACGGGGATGGTGAGCACGTCGCCTACGTCGCCGATCCCACGCACGCTGATGCGAAGTCTTTCCAGCACATGTCTCTCGCCCAGCCTCGCATCGCCGCGTTTGGGGTTGGCCGATGCTAGGATGCGCAAGCGCTTGGGCTGGAGAGGTACGCTCAGTGCTGCACGAGACGCCGAGACAAGCATCCTCATCTCACCCTCGAGCCCACTCACGCCTCGTCGTGCCTCAACCCTCCACACCCCAACCCTCACCACGCTGCCAGCTCAGGACTGGTCTGTGCGGGCGGAGGAGGTAGAGGAAGTGGGCGAGGTGGCGCCGTTGAGTGCGACGTTGAAGGCGTTGGGGGCCAAGCGTCAGACGCAAGCCTTCTCGACTCGGGGCTCGGTGGATTTTTCGCACACCAGTCCGACGAGCGAGGTGGATACGCCACGTAGCGAGACGTGGGAGGTGAGGACGGCTATACGCAAGAACCTGCAGCTTCCTTGGTGGGTGCGGTTGGAAGCTCAGCACCGTGCACGGCTGCGTGCTGTCGCCGAGAACCGTACCGCGGCAAACGACTTTGCCCACCTCTTCGGCCGACCCATCGACACCCACACCGGAGCGCGGGATAGATTGCCGAAGCTACGTCAGCTCGGCGAGGCACCCGACAGTCCCAACGGCGAGCTCTTCTCCGGTTTCGAACCCGAGTCCACCACCACGCCGCGCGACGATGAGGGGACGGTGAGCGTGGTTCGTCGACCCAACATGGCCGCTCTGCGCCGCAGTGATGAGGGAAGGGTGGGTAAGTTGCGCGGCGTCTGGCGGGTTTTACCTAGGACGCAGCATCGGATAAAGTCCCCAACCCCTTCAGTGGCGTCGATAGGGAGGGAGAAGGGTGACGAGCGCCAGAGGCGCGATGGTTGGGGCGGCATCGTGTGCCGATCCAGCTGGTTCCCCGCACTGCAGAAAGGCCCCCTCGTCTCCCCCACCCCGTCGGGCGCGTTCAAGCACACCTGGTCCAAGCCATCGCAAGATGAGTGGGAGGATATCCCCAACCCCCCTCCGCAACAGCCGCATCCACTTGAAAACCTTCAGAACCTTCAGAACCTTCAGAACCTTCAGAACCTTCAGGGTCTTCAGGACTGGCCATCCAAAGCCCAGTTCAAGTCCCAGATCAAGAGGCGCTGGCGATGGCCTTGGACATCTCACGCTCACAACCATCACAACCATCACTGCCATCGCAACGGTGCGGACGAGGGCTCGAAGCAGGAGGATTGGCTCGGAGGGATGACGGTGGATACGTGGCAGACGAAACAGGTGCGTGCGCCCCACACCGACAAGCAGGCTAACCAGCTCATCATGCGCCCGAGCTCGGTGGAAAACCGTCCGCTCGCAAGCACGCGCACGCGCCGACTCGCCGCCATCATCGCCGTCACGCTCATCCTCACCGCCCTCGCAGTCAACATCGTCGTCCTCTCCAAACGCTCCCACCCCCACCCCACCAACGCCACCACCGTCGCCACCGTCGCCACCGATCCGACCGATCCGACCGATCCGTCGGATCCGTCGGATGCCACAGACGCGCACGCATCGAGTGTTGCGAAAGCGGCCCAACTCTCGCGGCCGTGGTTCTGACCCGCTTGCACGCCGCATCCCACTGCTCTCGCATCCATGTGTATACTTGTCGCATCCGTGTACAAGATTCGACTCTTTGTGAGAATTAGACGAGGTGCATCGAGACCTTTCCGCGCTTGGTGGCAGCGTCCTTGGTGACGCCGATGCTGACGGTGCACTGATCAAAGATGCCGAGCGTAAGCTGACGATCGAGCCCGGAAACGGCAGACGGGATGGTCACCTGGTAGCTCTGCTGGTCAAAGTCGACCTCGGACTTGAAGGTGATGAGGCCCTCTAGGCCGAACTGGTTGACAAAGACGGCAAGGCCGTTGCGGAAGACGCGAATGACATATGCCGATGCCCTCAGCATCGTCCCACCCTCTTTCTCCGTCATGGTTGATTTGTCGGCGGTCGCGTTGCGCTCTGCGATGCTCAAGCCGACATAGAACTCGACGGAAGCTCGACCGGCCTGTTGAGCGCTACGGTGACGTTTGTTGACGACCTTGAGGATATCGTCGACATAGTCCTTGCTGTGGAGCGACGGATGGAGAGGTTCGTAGTTGATCGCAGCCGCCAGCTGCCTATGCGCCAACACATCCGCATACCTACGAATGGGCGAGGTGAAATGCGTATACATACCCGCCGCCAATCCATAATGGCCAAACGTATCGCGCGCCACACTGCCCGAGCAAAAGTACTCTGCAGACAGCATGCACCGCGTCGCCATGATCCTCACCAAGGTATTGAACGTCGCATCCCGCTCATCCACACACCGATCCAGCGATGCGGCCAACGCACCCGAACTCGACACGTCCAACTCCATCCCGCGTCGCTTGAGTAGGATGTCCTGCAGCGTCTCAAAGTTGGTGCGAGGCGGAGGCATGTGTCGTCTCAGGACGGCCGTCATGGGAAACACCTCGTAGATGCGCTCGGCGACCGAGACGTTGGCAAGCAGCATGAACTCCTCGACGAGCGAGTTCGTCTCGCGCATCTCCTTCTGCTCGACGTCGATCGGGCCCGCCGACTCGGACGAGTCGAGGTGGATGCGCACCTCGGGCGAGGCGAGGTTGAGCGCGCCCGCATCCATGCGCTTCTGCTTGAGCTTCTTGGCGAGCGAGTTGAGCAGCCGGATCGAGCGCGTGATGGCGTCGTCCTTGGCCGCATCGTCCTTGCGCAGCTGCGCCTCCTCGTACGTGAACGCCGCCTTGGACGCGATGACCGACTTGTGGAAGCGCACATTCACAATGTCGGCCTCGGGCGTCATCTCCCACACCGCACTGAACGCCAGTCGCTCCACGTACGGTCGCAGCGAACACAGGTTGGTGCCGAGCAGATGCGGCAGCATGTCGATCCTCTTGTCCACCAGATACACCGTCGTACCCCTGCTCGCCGCCTCGGCGTCCATGGGATTGTCCGGACGCACAAAGTACGAGACGTCGGCGATGTGGACGCCCGCTTCAATGTTGCCGTTGGGCAGCTGCTTGGCGTGCAGCGCATCGTCAATGTCCTGGCATCCCGGCGGGTCGATGGAGCAGATGATCTCGTCGCGCATATCCACGCGGTCGCGCCACGCGCGGTGGCTCATGTCCTTGGGAGGCACCACCCAGCTATCGCCCTCGACGGGCAGGCAGTCCAGGATGGCCTTGCTGAACGGTCGGTAGGGCACGTCGTGCTCGAGCAGCAGCGACTCCTGCTCCGCCTCCTTGGATTCGGCCTGGCCGAGCGCACGCACAAAGTGGCCATCCGGGTATCGCGAGGTCGGGCGCCACGCGTCGAGGGCCACGAGGATCTTCTGGCCGATGAGGTCCTTTGCTTGGCGCGTGCGGATGCGGATCCGCGGGAGTTTGCGGTCGACGGGCGTAGCAAAGAGCGTCTGTGCGCCGAGGCTGGACAGAGCCTCAGAGTTGACCGAGCTGGCATCGACGTGAGCGACGTAGGATCTCCAGTTGCGGCGCACGATGCCGACGACTTTGCCGGTCGGCTGGGGCTCGCCACGCGAAGAGCGCGCGTTGGCTTCGGCATCGGCGGCCTCCTTCCTGGCCAGTCTGGCTTCGACGTCGTCGTCGGCGCCGCCCTCGCCGTCGCTGCCCTCGGCGTCGTCGTTCTTGAGTGCTGCATCGGCGTCGATGACCTCCTCGGTGGCAGCCTTCCACTGGTCCTTGGGGAGCATCTGCACGGCCACAATGTCGCCGTCGACGGCGCGGTTCATGGCCTCGCGTCCGACGAGCAAGATGGGGCGGACGAGCTGGCCGGAGCGGACGGTAGCCTCGAGGTAGTTGTACGGGTTGGCGTTGAAGAAGCCCTGCAAGAGCTGGCCCGACTTGACGCCAGCCAAGACCTGGTTCTGCGCGAGATGCTCCGGGTAGAGCACGGCGCGCTTCTCGCTGCCTCCGGTGCCCGAGACCATGGAGCGGGACGAGAGGAGGTCGAGGAGCTGATCGGCGTTCTCGAGGCCTTCGATATAGTCGCGTACGGACATGGCGCGGATGCCGTCCTTGAGCGCCCTCTGCACGTTGTCCTGGTCGTCGCTGATGAGGAGCACGTCGAGGTTGGCCTTGGTCGAGGAGCCTGGGCCGGTGGAAGCCATGAGGTGGGTTCGATACCACTTGGCAGCGGTACGGATGGCTCTGTCGTTGCGGTCGTTGGGAGACTCGTCTTGGTCCTCAAGGACGGCGGTCTCCCTGCCAAAGTCGTTGTAGAAGACCCAGAACCTGCGATCCGGATCGGCGATGAGGTTTTTGAGGCGGTTGAAGAGCGGAAGGCTCCTGTGTCGGACCTCGTCTGCGACGGTCTGGAGGACGATGACGTCGGTGAAGCTGGGGTTCTCGATGAGATCCATCTGGTGGAGGAAAGCGTTGGTGTCGAGGACGAGGTAGTGGTTGCGGTCGAGCTTTTTGTTCTTGAGGCCGGTAGGGTCGAGGAAGATCTTCTTCTGCGCACCAGCATCCTGCGCCTGCTTCTGAAGGTCGGCATGAAGATGATGGCAGCGTTCGCAAGCGCGGCTGCCGCAGGCGATGTCGTCGCGAAGGTAGCGCTCGCGGAGGATCTTGAGAACCTTGCCTCTGGCGGTTTTGCGGAAGTACTTGCGCTGGGCCGATTCGAGCTCCACGCCGCCAAGCGGACGCTTCTGGATGCTGATTTCGACCATGTCGACGTCGATGCGTGTCGGTCTGGGACACGGGCGAGCGACGCTTGTCTGTGTCTAGGATCGTGCAAGCCGAGTGATGGTGGTGCGAGCGGTGCAGGAAGCAAGAAGCACACAGGACACGGAGGACAAGGGCAGAGCGATGCGATGCGCAGCTCGTTTGGCTAAAATCCGCCTCTGCTCGGCGGAGGCGCCAAGTGGAGCTTCGGAAAAAATTAGAAGACCGATGTGGATCGGCGGCGCTTGCTTCTCCCGATGGTTTCCCGATGTCTAGAGATGCTCTCCGACACGCGGCCTTCGTCTGCGTGCCATGCTCTTGACCTCTTGGCACATAGGGCAGCTCTCCAGGTTTTGTCTGAGTGGGCTCCCACCTGCATGAGGACATGAGACTGGAGTGCGGATCAACTTTGGCGAGGGGGAGCTGCTTGCTCGTCTGGGGGAGCCTGGTCGGCTTGGAAAATCAAAGGATCGGCGCGATCCAAGATTGCCCGCTGCAGATGGGCGTCGGGAGCGGTGTCAGAGCTAGCCGAGACGCCCTGGAAGGCCTTGGCCGATGGTACTGCCGCGCCATGCGTTGGAGTGCGACAGCTTTGCGAGCCAGCTCCCATGGATCGAGCGCTGCTGACTTGCTTTCGTCGAGCGATGAGCATTGGTACGGACAGCAACGCCCTACTGTGTGCTCAGGCTCAGCGTGTTTGTGGCGGCTCGATGAAAGGCTGGAGGTGATCCGCCTTTCCAGTTGCGGCGAAAGTGCTGGTGAGCAGGCAAAGATAGGGGGCGCAGGGAATGAGCATTCGCCTGGCTGGTATGGCTGCTCTTGATACAAGCATCAGCCGGATGGTAAGGGGCTTGCATATGCCGGACAGTCGGAGGCTCAAAAAGGTGAGATAGAGTGGGATCGAGGGGGAAAGGTTGGGGCGGATGACGATCGCGTGGATGAGCGGGAACGCAGTCGGAGTCGCGGAGTGAGCCACGAGGGCAAGGCGTTGCGATGGTGAGGAGCGCAGGAGAAGGCAAGGCAGAGGACTTCGGCGCAGTGACAGTGCAGTGCAGTGCATTGCGGTGAGCGTTAGGCGACTGAGACCAGGGCCGGGGAGACATTGCGGATGTGCGGTGTGTGTCTTGGATCAGATCGGCAGCCGGGATCGGCCTGGACATGTGCCAAAAGCGCTCGACCCAAATCCACGGGCGACACCATCGAACGCCGAGTCGAGCTGCCCAAAAGGTGGTTGGGCAAAAGCGAGAACCGCATCGAGCGCGGAGGCTCGCAAGAGCGGGAAGCATGAAAACAACGTAGAGCAGGGTCCTGCAGAACAATCCGCCACGAGGTTCAGCTTTGATGGCCACAGCGACGCGGGCTGCTGGGCCGGCTCGAGCGGCTTCGATGGGGCCGGTTCGGATCTACAGATCGGGCTTCGAGGCGCCAGGATTGAGCGTAGGGCCTGCGTTCTAAATCCATGTTGAGCGGTGGTCTCGGACAACGAGGCGCAAGGGCTGGAGGGGTGGGAGGATTCCAAGCTCCGCCGCAAGGCTTTGCAGCAGGCTTTGCATGAGGAAAAAGAGCGCCACTCTTTTGCCAGGCCGCGTTGTGCGCTTGGTTGAATCGGATTTCAGGGCGTGTAGCCCCAACCGCAAAGTGGCACTCGTCCAGCCGCATGTAGCGCTCAGCTCGCTCAGCTGCTCACACTCGGAGCAGCAAGGAACGTGGCGCACTCTTCTAAACTTTGAACTTTCGAGGACCTTATCGTGCGTCGCTTCCGTCGCCTGCATGGATCAGAGGACCATCCGCTTCCAAAAGGTTTCAGGCTTGCGAGTCCTCGCTGCAGTCAGTCCGGCTGGGTCGGCGTTGGGGTTGGGGTGGTTGGATGCTGTGTGCAGCACGCACGCCCAACTGCACTGTCTCGGCTCGACCGCCTTGTCGCATCTCTTGCGATGGCAGCTCCGAGTGCGTCGCGGTGCGGTGAGCGGCGGCCGATGCCAACGATGCATCGGGAAGCGATGCGCGGGCGCACATCGGTTCGAGGTGTTTGAATGCACACGGCTTGATGAGAGCGGGCACGCGCCTGGGCGTGAGCAAGCGACACGCGCTTGCAGCTGCGAATGGGCGTTCGAGGTGCATCAGCAAGCTGCACAGAGGCGTTGCGCTGTCGCACCGCTGTCGCACCGCTGTCGCATCGCTGTCGCACCCTGTTGGCCCAAATTCGCAACGCGTTTCGGCGGGCGCTTGGCTTGGGCGCTTGGGCGGTTGCGTTGCACGGCGCACACTGGCAGCTCAGCCCTCGTGTTAGGCTCCCTCCTTCCCCTCATCCCCAACCCCCATCCCCATTCGACGCTCGACGCCTCTTTCCTCCTCGCAGCCTCGCTTCCACCACGTCATCCTCTGCATCCTTTCATATCATCTGCCGCGCCAACATCGCAACCAACGCCTTCGCCTTCCTTTGGGCCCCCCCTTGCACTCGTTCATACTTTGCTGCATCTCCACACGCAGCCAACAGCACCGCGCGCCGCAGACTTATCGCCCTCACAATACACACCGCCCGCCGGCTCGCCTTTGTTGGCGCTTGTCTTCATCGCTGCCCTGCATACCCACTCGCCGCACACCCATCCATCAAGCCCCTTGCCGTCGATCCACACAAAGCATGGCGTCGGTCTGATTGCCGCGACTCTCCCGCCATCCTTTCTTCGCTTCTGCATCGGTCCACCACTCGGCCCAACCAGCTTCGTCGTCTCCTCGCTTCTCACCACCTGCATCCGTCGCCACATCGCCTTGTTTTGCCAACCATCACCCACCATCGCTCGCCTTCGGTCCTCTTCATAACCGTGGGCGCTCATTGCAGCTCATAATCCCTCTTCATCCCACACAAAACGCCTGCCAAGACTCGTCTCTTCTTCATCTCCCTGCCACCTCGCGCCCGTCCCAACTCCTCGCGTGCCTTCATCTTCTTCATCCCCTATCTCCTCCCGACCACCCCACCTGGACGCAGGCGTCCAACCGGTATATCAGTCGCTCGCACCCTTCCACACCGTTCCCAGCATCCCCGACTTCAAACGCTCCCTGGCCTACTCTCCCGACATGGATTCCGTCGGCCTCGACCTCAGCCCCCCGCCCACACCAGGCCCCAGCTCGTTTGCTCCACGCCACGCCCATGCTTCCAACCCCCTCAAGTCGCCCGCGAGGTCGCTCTCCCTTCGCATTCCACAAGATGGCCACGCTTTTGCAGGCCTCTCACAGCCCTCGCTGCCTTCCGCCCTCCCACAAGACGCGGCTTCCGACGCCACCGCCCCTCAGCCCTCTTCCAGCATGCTGGCACCACCTCCCAAGTCTCGCTTGGCGCGCAAGCGCCCATCCAAACTCAAGCTAGCGCCACCCTCGCTCGCCGACGACTCGGGCCTCTCGTCGCGTTCCATGCCCAGCTCGCCCGTAGTCCTGTCCAGGTCCAACTCCAAGGCGGAGCAGATCGACACCACCATCGCACAGCCCTCGGCCATCTCGGAGGCCGTCAAGCACCTCTCCAGCACTCTGCGCGGCACGCCACGGCGGCGTCCCAGCATGCCCTTCAAGGACACTGCCGTCCAGCGCTCCGCTCATCCCGAGCCCCCAAGCGCATCCAGCTCGCGCATCAGGCCGCCAGAAGCTTTCCGCGATCCATCCGAGCACATCCTCAGCGGCAAGGGCAGCACGCTTCAGCACGCCCGCAGCGTCTATTCGCACGGCCCCGTCGAGGTGCTCCCCGGTCTCTTCCTCGGTGACGAACACAACGCTCGCGATCATCACACGCTCGCGGCTCTCGGCATCACCACCATCCTCAACGTCGCCAAGGAGACCACCTTGAGCTTTCAAGCCGAGTCTGGCACCCTGCCCGCGCCAACGCACGCCTCGCGCTGGTCGGACAACAGGGGATCGGCAGCGTCTACGGAGCATCGGCTCGCTCGCTCCCATCACGAGACTGTCCCGGGCTCGGCAAAGAGCGCAGAGGTGCCGCCGACGCCGAACGCCTACTTCACACCGCCCACGACCGCATCGCTCTCGGTGGCTCGGGATCAGAACGACGCCTCCTCGCCCCGCACCGCCATCAGCCCCTCGGTGCTCCGCAACACCTCGTCCACTCCCAACCTTCTCACGCAGTTCCTTCACGACGAGCCGACCTCGTCGTCGGACCTGGCTCAACTGCACAACGTCGCGTCCGTCGACGCATCTGCCGATCTGCGCACGCTGACGGCCCAGGACGTGCTCAAGTATCGCACGCTCCGACGCAGCAGCGGCTCGTCCTCGGACGACGCGTTTGACACGGCGTCGTCGCCTTGCTCATCTCGCGCTCCGAGCACATGCACCTCGGCAGCCACCGAGCTCACGCCGCCCGCTCTCATGAGCATCAAGCCCAAAGGCGGCGCCGACGAGGCGCATGGCACGTACGATTCGAGCGCCTACTCGAGCCAGCACCCGTCGCCCAGCTACGCATGCGCAGGCAGCCAGCAGCACTCTCCTTCCGAGTGGGTCACGCACGTCGAGCTGCCTTCCAACGCCACCGTCACGCGCGTCCCCAGCGATGCCCAGCACGGACGGCCGAGCGAGATGCGCTACATCAAGTTGCCCTGGACGCACGACGAGACGGAGCTCGCTTCGGGCCACGGCGGGTTCGCGCAGGGATGTGCGCTCATCGGCGAGGCGCTCGGCATCGATGCGCGCTACTGGTACGCGGCCAAGATCCCAGAGGACCTCGACGCGTGCTCGGCGCTGCAGGACGATGCGAGCCTGGCGCAGGTGCAGACGAGCGCGTCGCCGGGACGCATCCTGGTGCACTGCCAGTGCGGAGTGAGCCGCAGCGCGACGCTGGTCATCGCGTTTGTCATGCAGGCCGCAGCGATGCGCTACGGCTTCCAAGGCGCACGCAGCCTGCTGGGCATGCACGACTGCTACAACATGGTCAAGGACAAGTCGTCGAGCATCTCGCCCAACATTTCGCTCATCTACCAGCTCGTCGAGTGGGAACGCTACCTCTCGAGCGCTGCGGGACGTCTGCGCGACGTGCTGGGCATGGCACGCGCTGGATTCCAAGGCGAGGCGCGCGATGGCCTCGAGGCGGGCGCATGCCCCATCCTGGCCGGCGCGGGCTGGTCGACCGAGACGATGGACGAGGCCATGTGGAGCAAGATGCGGCTGGAGGAGGAGGAGAAGGAGGCGGCGGAAGAGGCGCGGCGACGCGAAGAGCGTCTCAACGAGGCCGTGCGCCTGGCAGCCGAGCGCAAGGCGGCGCAGGACCGGCTGGAAGGCCTGGCGCCTGTGACGGCCGGCGGTGGCGATGCGGGCGCAGGCTCGCTCATGCAGCGGAGGCGCAAGAAGGCGGCGCCGGCTCTGCAGCTGCAGACGCCGGTCGCGTGCGCAGCCACGAGCAGCGGCGTGGGCGCTGGCGCAGAGGCGCCAATGCCAAGTCCCGGAACACAGCGTCGGCGTCCTCCAGCGTTGCAGCTGCAGAGATCGTCGCTCGGCGGCACAGGCGAGGCTGAGGCTGCACGCGAGGTGGAGACGCCGTTCCAAACGGCGAGGATGGATGCATGGACGAGCTGCGAGCACGACGGCGACGGAGATGTGATGATGGGCGAGCCGGAGCCGGAGCCGGAGCCGCCTCAGACGCCGCTGCGCTCGAGCGCTGCAGACTTGGACGTGGCGAGCACGCCGACGGCACGGACGGCGACGACGGCGTCGTATCGCGGCGAGGCGGAAGCACCGACGCTGCGTACACCGAGCGCGAGGTCTCAGTTCTCACTCACGGCGGCAGGGCAAGGTGGCGAACGGGTGCGGCCTTGGTCGACGTCGAAGCTGCCAGCACGGACGACCGGGGTGCCGACGACGTTGGTGTCGCCGTCGTCGCCGGGGATGCCGGCTGCGATGGAGACGTCGTTGTCGCTGGGCGCGCGACCGGGCGGGTTCAGCTTTGGCTCGGGCGCGGGGGGAGGGTTGCGGGCCGAGGTGGAGGGCGTAGGTCACGCGGGGCTGCGTACGCGGGCGCGACCGGACTCGATGCAGAGCGTGGCGTCGTCGTCGGCGTCTTCGACGGCGCTGTTCGGCGTGACGGCGCTCTCGCGCGAGGAGCGCAAGAAGCAGCACCGGCGCACGTTTAGCTCGGACTGGCCCACGCTGCAGGCCAACCTGGCGAGCCAGAAGCGCCGCAGCAAGGTCGACGGCATCGGCGCCGCAGCGTTGGAGACGGTGGTGGCGGGCGACGGCTCGGTCAGCAGTCTTGCCGAGCAGTCCGGTTCGCACGAGGCGATGCAGCTTTAGACATCAGCACACGCAGCTCGACCGGTCGCATTCATGCTATTCCCAGTCCCGATTTCAGCCCTCGCTCAGCGTGCGCGCGGCCTCGTCTGCTTGCGAGCCAAGATGACGCATGTTGTAGCAGAGCGCGTGGAAAACTTTCAGGCACGGTCGCGTGGTGTGCTGTGATTGGCGTGCCGGCTCGAGGCGAGTATTGCGGGGAGTAGAAGCGAGGCGAGGAGGAGGAGAGGGCAGGCGGGGTAAGAGACGGGGGCTGTTGGGGATGTGGGCATGGACGTGGGGGGGTTGACCGGGGGGGGGATGGGGATCGGATGTCTCCGGTGGTGAGATAGGGTTCCGATCAAGGGCAACGGATTGGGAGAGGGTTTGCGACCACATGACCGAGAGTGGCTATGAGGAGGGCATGAAAGGCTCGGGTCGGGTCCCGCGCATCACGTCGTACCTCTGCAGCTTTGGAGGATGTGCAGATGGCAACTGTAGGCTTGCAAGCCAGGGTGTGGGCCAATTACAATCCGGCGTGACGTTTTCGGGTTTGGGACGAGGGGCGGTGATTGGACGACCCCAGTTGCACTCGACTGCAATATGCAAGCGAGGCGAGTGCCAAGAAAAACTTGCGCTCGTCTTTGGTTTTTTTCGTTTGATTTTTTTCTTTTCTCCAAAGGGTCGACCATGGATGCTCTCTCGCCACTCGGCGAGGCGCCCAAGTTGACCGCCGTGTCCGTCGCTGGCTTCTCCGCAACGGCCAAAGCAGATAACGGATGGCGTGATTTGCGGAGTACGATCGCGATGCACATCCCAAACGAGTCGTGTGCACCAACACCCCAGCCGTAGCAATCCGATCATCCTCGTAGCAGGCTATCGGGACAAGAGAGACCGACAAGTGCCGTGGATCGACGCAGAACGTTGACGGACAAAAAAGTCGATACGGGAAGAAGCGAAAAAAAAAGGCGACCGCTACAACCGACGACAAAGCGGCAAGCGGGCAGGCAGATACCGCGGTCGGAAAGTGCTTCTTGGCGAAAACTCGTCGCTCGACGCGCAGAGCTGTCAAAAGCGGAGAGTTTCTTTTTTTTTTCCTTTTGTTCCCCTCCCCTCTTTTTTTCTTTTCGGGAACTTCATCGGCAATTTTTCCCCGACAGGCACACCACGAGTCTGGTGCGACGATGCATAGCCATCTGCAGTCCAAGTGCAAGCCCATGGAAATACTGCGGCCCCACCACTTACTCAGCTGTGTTTTTGGGTCTCTGCCCTCGCCTAGCAAGGTCAAATGAGCTCGTGGCCGTCTTCGCTTGCACCTCGACCCAGCTTGAGGGCGTAAGGGCGTCGAGCAGAGCCAGGACCGATGCTGCATCGCCACGCCTCGAACAGCGCTCCACTCGCTGGTTGGGCCCTCGACCTTATCGCAATCGAGCCCTCGACCAAAACCAAAGAAAAACCTCTCTCAGCTTGCCAACGCCGTCGCTCGTCACGTATGCACCGATGCACGCGGGTGGTGACCCACCACACCCTGCCTCGTGGCAAGTGGGACCGGCGAAAAAAACAGTGAATGCCCCTCCAGGCTCTCCGGGCTTGGCCGTGCAGTAGAAGGACGAGTCACGATGAAATCACCCTCAACATGATAGCACGCCGAGAGGTACGGTCAGGCGGGAAGAGGCAGACAGGCCTATCATCGAGACGCATTTGCCAAGGGAGGACAGAGATACACATGCAGCCATGCGCCCTGCCCGCAGTTGCACGCTTGCTTTCTCTGCCCTGCCACCCAACCCCCGCCCCTCGGCTAACCGCACGCGACGCTCCCTCTGCCTCAACCCCTTCCTCGCTTCCTCCCTTCCTCCCTTCGTCCGGTCCAATCTCTGGCGTTGCCCTCCTAGCCCCCCCAAGATTCGACGCTCCCTTAAAAGCCCCCAGCGCTCCATCCATACTTTCCATCCGATCCTCCGTCTGTCACCACCGCTCTCCCCTCCCCCACCTCTTCCCTTCCCCCCCCCCGTTCCATCTAGAATAGTGTCCAGTATGGTGCACTCGGAACACATCAGCTCCGAGGGGCCGTACGCCCAGGAGAAGGCGAGCTCCTCGGATGATGCCGTCAAGGGCTACCAGCACGCCGACGTCTCGTCGGCCGACAACCAGAAGCCCGAGGAGCGCCAGCTCCACCGTGCGCTCAAGAGTCGTCAGATCTCGATGATCGCCATCGGCGGTGCGCTCGGCACCGGTCTCATCATCGGCACCGGTTCCGGCCTCGCCAACGGTGGTCCCGCCTCGATCCTCATCTCGTACTCGGTCATGGGTCTCTGCTGTGCCGCCGTCATGGCCGCGCTCGGCGAAATGTCGACCTACATGCCCCATCCCCGTGGTTTCGCCGGCCACGCCACTCGCTTCGTCTCGCCCGAATTCGGCGTCGCTACGGGATACAACTACCTCTTCAAGTACCTCGTCGTGACGGCCAACAACATCAATGCCGCCGCGCTCGTCATCTCGTACTGGAACGCCAGCCTTTCGGGCGGCATCTGGATCGCCATCGTCACCGTGCTCATCATTGCGCTCAACTTTGGTGGACCCAAGTGGTTCGGCGAGGTCGAGTTCTGGCTCTCGTTGGTCAAGATCATCACCATGACCGGACTCATCATCCTGCTCCTCGTCATCGACCTCGGCGGATCGCCCACCGGAGACCGCATCGGATTCCGCAACTTCCAGGACGGCCTCGCCTTCCGCGCCTACCCCAGGACCTCGGGCGACAAGGGCCGATTCCTCGGCTTCTGGTCCACCATGGTCACCGCCCTCTTCGCCTACACCGGCTCCGAGCTCGTTGCCGTGACCGTCGGCGAGGCGGCCAACCCGCGCAAGTCGGTGCCCTCGGCCATCAAGAAGACCTTTTTCCGCATCGTCTTTTTCTACGTGGTCGGTGCGCTCCTCGTCGGCATGGTGGTGCCGAGCAACGCACCCGAGCTGCTGGCTGCCAACAAGAAGGGCACCTCGGCTGCTGCCTCGCCCTTTGTCGTCGCCATCGTGCGCGCCAAGATCCGCGTCCTGCCCGACATTATCAACGCTGCCATCCTCATCTTTTGCATCTCGGCGGCCAACAGTGACCAGTACATTGCGGCGCGCACGCTGTACGGGCTGGCGATCGACGGCAAGGCGCCTGCCATCTTCCGACGTGTGGACCGTCGCGGTGTGCCGTACGTGGCGCTCTCGGTGACGGCGCTCTTTTGCGCGCTGGCCTTTATCAACCTCGCCTCGGGTGGGCCGCAGACGTTTTCGTACCTCGTGGCTTCGGTGACCATGTTTGGTGGTCTGACGTGGATCTGCATCCTGGTTGCGCACATCCAGTTTATGAAGGCGATGAAGGCGCAGGGCATGGCGAGGGAGACGCTGCCGTGGTCGTCGCCGCTGCAGCCGTACCTCTCGTACTTTGCCGTCGTCTTTACCTCGATCGTCGTCTTCTTCAAGGGCTGGAACTCGTTCCTCTTTGTCTTTAACTGGCGCACGTTTTTGACAAACTACATTGGCCTCCCCATCTTCTTCATCATCATGATCGGTTGGAAGCTCTACCACCGCACCAGCTTCATCCGTCCCGAGGAGGTCGACCTCGTCTCGGACGTGCGCGAGTTCGACGAACAGGACCAACTCTTCTGGAACCAGGACGAGGAAAAGGCAAAGGCCGAAATGCAAGCCGCTCCCGTCTACAAGAAGGTCTGGATCTACGCAAAGAACTGGTAGAAATCTCAATGTTGCCCCTTAGTCACTCGAACTTTTCCCACTCCAACGTAGTGTGTGCGCGCGTGGCTGTGTAGGCGAGGTGGTCTGACTCTGGTCTGAGTCGAGTTGGACGCTGCGCTGCGCGGAGGCCGAGCAAGAAAAGCCCAAGCGCCAGCCGGCTCGGGTTGCTAAATGCTGGTCTTGCGATGCACGCCTGGATCTGCGACCGCTGTGCATCGCTCCAATCGCTTCGAGCGCGCCACTCGCCGCCTGCCCCGTCACGCTCGATGCCCCACTTCCCCCACTTCCCGCACTTCCGGCTCGACTGGGCCGTGCGCAGGTGAGTCTCGTCTCGACCAAGCTCCTTGCCAGCAGTCTAGAAGCGCAAGTTGGCCGAGATGGCCAAGAAGCTGCGCGCGTTTGGCTCTGGTCCGAGGTCGGGGGCCGAGTAAGCGGACAAGCACACGTCTCTGGGCTCAACACGTCGCTCCTGCCTTGCCTTGATCCTGGCACGACTTGGCTGTGCGGCAAAAGGTCTCGGCTCGACAAGGTGCGCAGTGGAAGGGGCGAGCAGCACGATAGGGCCAAGTATCGACCTGCATGGTGTTGGATCAGGGCCACAGCAAGCCACAGCAAACCGCGCAGCTCGTCCATGGCCGCAGCGACCAAGCGACCCGGGAAAGAGGTACCGACGAAGAACACGATACCGACGTGGTCGCAGCAACGAGAGCGGGCGGACACAGTACGGCTGCTGCGCCGACCGATGCGATTGCGGTCATCTACCGCAGCTACATCTGTCCATATCCGCCAGACGCTTCTGCATCGCTCTGGTCTAGCACGTGCGGCCGTGTGAGCAACCCTAGCAAAAGCAAGGCGCAAGGGCAAGGTCGCTGCAGTCCATAGCGAAGCGCTCAGCATGCGCACCTAGACCCGGTATCGCTGTGGATCGAGCTCGTGCCTGGATACAATCTCTATTACATAGCTGTCCTTGACAAGCCAGTGAAGCAGGCCAGGCAACGGCCAAGCAAAACATCCACCAAGCTTCGCTCTGCGAGAAAGAGACCTTGTACGCTCGCCTGGGACGTGGGTAGATGCTGCTCGTTCAGTCGCACAGCACCCTTGTCCGTGCTCTGTCTCTTGGCCTGACATGGCCATCAGCGTACCGACCACCATCTTGCTCCGCCCTGGGCGGCCCGAATCGGACGCGGAGCCGCCAGCGTCGTTAGGGCGGGACGTCTACGATGCGCGCACCTGCGCCGATCGAATCCACAAGACCGTGTGCATCCTCCCAGCTCCGCGCCAGCCAATACACGTCGCACCACTAACGAGGTCGTTCCGCTCACCTGCGAATAAGAGGCGACAGAGGTCGTTGGATGACAGCACAGCGTAGCGCGCACGTGCTGGCCTCCCGCGCAGCCTACTTGGAAGCCCACTAACGCTACCAATCCAACCAATCCTACCGACCCAATGGAGCCGGAGCCGGAGCCTACGGGGCCTACCCTGGGAAAGGGACGGGTCTGCGTGTGGAAAAGCCTCGAGACTCAAAGCCAAAGCTGACGGTTGCGAACCAAAGAACACCTCGGTGCCTCATAGGTTTTCCGACCGATGCTCTCCTCGCCGCACACAACGGGCTAGCGCATGCTGTCCCGCGTTCTCCATTCGTTGGTTCGTTGGGCTTTGCATTCGGGCCCTGAGACAGCTCCGAGGAGAGGCGGGTGTCAAGATCCCGGACGACTCGATCCGCCATCGGCGTGGGCTGGGCCATTCTTGTGCGCGCATGGCGATGCTGGCTCGCGTTGCTTGACTCCCAATCCGCGCTTGGTCCGACCACGGCTTGCTCATCCTGTCACGGCGCTATCGCAGCCTCAGATTGCTAGGATCCCGACATCAGCAAGGATGCTTCCCACCGCAAAAGACCGGCGAGTCGAAAGCCGGTATGATCGCAGCCTGGATCGAAACAGATCCTGCGTCAGACGCGCTTCTTTCTGTTCAGGCACAATCTCACCATCGCATATGCCTGCGTGGGCGCACCGTTCGCGTGCGGTCAGGCAAGGACGCGGCAGCAGTGGTCTTCCACCCTCACTCTATGGCCGCTTCGTTGCCGCTCCCCTGACGGTACTTCTCCCTACTCTCCCCTCTTACCCCTGCCGTAAACCCCAGCCTTCCCCGACTTCAACCCACCCCTCCCAGTTGATGTCCCTCCTAGCGTCTTTGCACAGCCTCGACCAGAGCAAGAGACGCAACGTCGGTGGAAGAGCGCACCACAGCCGCTCAGACGCTCAAGCTGCCATCGCAGCTTGGCCGTTGGACGCGCAGGTGGGGTCGGAAGAAAAAAGACGAGTGTGTATTTTCGATTGGTACAGCAAGGGATGCGGCTAGATGCGCGACCTGTCCGTGTCGTCGGCTGCGGCCGCTGCGATCCACTGCTGGTGTCTGCTGCAGAGTTCACGGATGATGTCCTCCTCGAGCTCCTTCTCCCCGCCCTTTCCGCCGCCCTCTCTGGACCCCGAATCGGCGAGACGCATCCAGGTCGCGGAGAACTGGCTGCCGTCGACGTCGATGAGCTCGGCGGTGCCTGGCGCGGGGCCGCGAGGTCGTTGGGCGGCCCTCTCTACAAAGACGACTTCGAGCTTACGGCGGTTGAGGTCGTTGGCGATGACGAGCTGATGGCCGTACCTCTGAAGCGCACCGATGGCCTTGGGGATGAGCAGCGCCGGGTCGGTTTCGAGCTTGAAGCTGACGAGGTAGCCTTCGGGGACCCACTGCTCTACCATGGGTTTGAGCACCTTGGGCACCTGGTCCATCTGGATGAGGAGGGAGCCTTTGCCGGACTGGATCTTGTGTTCGGGGACGCTGGTGGAGGGGATGAAAAAGTCGCTGACCGCGGCGGCGAGGTAGTACATGGCGGAGCGGCCGAGGGGCTGCATGACGCGCGACATCTCGCGGAGCAGCCAGAGGTAGTCGTTGACCGTGACAAATGGGACGGTATGGAGCAGTCCGGAGGTGCGTGCATGGTGGTAGGCCGAAAGGATGGGGCGGAGGTGTGCGACGTGCTGGCGGAGGACGGTGATGTTGTCCTCGCCCGAGGCCGAGGCGGGCGAGTCGGTATGGACGTGTGTGGCCGGATCGGCTAGCAGGTCGAGGAAGGGGTTGGTGGTATGGCTGTAGTGGCGCGTGTAGGGGGCGAGCGAGTGCTGCCGACTCATAAAGATGACGGCGTAGCCTGCCGAGAGAAAGTACTCGGCCGACGTTGCGCCGCGCGTGCCGGCGGAAAAGTTGTCGAGGAAGCGCACCACGTTCTTCTCGAGCGGCACCGTCGTCCCGCCCGAGGTGACCAGCACCACTCGCCGCCCTTCGCGCATGTGGCGCTGCACGAACTCGGACGCGGCCGAAGCCACCTCGCGCAGATTCGACGGCGGCGCCTGCGTCTGGAAGAATCGATCGCTCGACCACTGCGGCGAGCTCGACGTCGACGCCTTCGGATCCGACATGATGATCCAGCTCCCACGAGCTTATCTGACAGCCGGGATGAGGCTTGTGGCTGCCGCGTGCCAGTTGGTCTGCCTAGTGGGATACGTGCGCTCCAGGCTGCAATGTGGCCAAGTGTGCGCGAACTGAAGAGGCGAGCGCAAGGCACGCAACAGAGAGCGAGCAGGCTTGGGGTCAAGGTGATTGTGGGAGCGGTCGAGCGCGGGCAGCAGCAGCGGAAGCGGAGGGAGACTGCAGACGTTGGCACGAGATGACTGGCGCTGCTGCAGTGAGGTTGTTCGCCGTGACTACGAGGTGGTTGAAGAGGAGCAAGGCAGGATGCGAAGAAGCGTGGTTGGAGCCAGGCGGGGCTCGTGCGCTGTGATTGGCGTGCGGGGACAAGGCCTGGCCGGCGACCTTTGTCCGCTTTTGAGGGTCTGCGGATTTGTTTTTATGTACCAGGATGTTAGACCATCGATAAGGCAGGTGATTTCGCGAAGGAGAGGCTTTTGGATGTGCATCTCCGCCATCTCTTCGCAGCCAAGCCAAAGCGGCGGAATATTCGCGCTTCGGCCAGAGGTTGCTCGAGCGGATGCGACTGTGACTGGCGTCGACCCCAAGCTCGCAGAGGGCACGTGCCGACCACCAAGCGCATCGTCGGCTTGCTTCCGACCACCATCGACTCAGCCACAGGCCAGGATCACGCCCAAGGCACCGCGACACTCGTCTTTGCCGACCGTTTCGGCCAATCCCGACCCTCAGGCGCTGCGCCGACTGAGCCCCAACGCCGTCTCTCCCTCTCTCTCTCTGTCGCCATGCCGCGCAAAAGGCTACCGAGCGCCGGCGCGTCGGCGGCGGCCGCTTCAACTGCTGCGACCTCGTCACGTCGAGCGGATGCATCCGAGCGCTCGCCGTCGCCCTCGTCATCGCTCGGCGTAGGCAGGGCGTCGAATCCCCCCTCGTCTCCACACAAGCCGCCGCCAGCAACGCGCGCCAAGCCCACGCAGCCCACCACCATGCCGCCGCGCGCGCCCTCGCCGACGCTCTCCGAAATCTCGACGTCCGCCTCCGAGGGCGACGAGGCTGGACCGTCGTCGGCACAGGCCGGACTGCGCTCCGCTTCGCCCGAGGGCGACGAGCTGGCCGACGAGTCGATGCGTGAGTCGGCGGCGCCCAACGACGCCGAGGTGACCTGCCAGTGGAACGACTGCGGCGAGACGTTCAACAGCCTCCAACCCTTCATCGACCACCTCCACCACGAACACATTGGCATCCACAAGAGCAAGTACATGTGCGAATGGACCGGATGCATCCGCAAGGGCAAACCCCAGACCTCGCGCTTCGCCCTCCTCAGCCATCTGCGCAGCCACACGGGCGAGAAACCCTTCACCTGCCCCAGACCAGGTAAGTTCCCTCCCCCTCCATCGCTTCGCTTCGGCTTGCTCTCTGTGCTGCGGTTGCAGTTGGGCTGACTCTCTGATCCTCTTGTCGATTGGCGCGCTGGGTTTCAGAATGCGACAAGAGCTTCACGCGCTCGGATGCGCTGAGCAAGCACATGCGCGTGCAGCACAACATCATCACCGCCGGCTCGCGCCGCGCCGCCGCAGCAAACGCACAGGACGACACCGCCGCCGCCGACGACGCCTCGATGGTCGGCGAGGGCGCCGAGGCGGCGACGCCTGCCAAAGCCGGGGCGGCGGCGACGGCCGACACGCTGGGCGACGAGCTGCTCGAGCTCGCCGAGGGCGAGGCGTCCGAGTTTGGCCTCCTGGCCGGCGGAGGTGGCGAGGGCAACCTCTACACCATGTCGGCGCAGGAGCTGGGGATCCAGGATCGGCTGCAGGCCGAGAGCGATGGCGAGGAGGTGAAGCGGGGCGAGGCGGTGCTGGCGCGGGCGCTGCGGACGTGGGCCAAGGACATGCGCGAGCGCGAGCGCAGCCGCAAACTGCGCGATCCACCGCCGCGTCCGCGCGCCTCTGGCAACGGCGCCGAACCCGACGACATGCACAACGGTGGCGCATCGGGCAGCGGCGGTGTCAAGCGACGCGCCAACGACTATGAGAGCGACTCGGGCGATTCGATGCCGGACATCTCGGAGCTGCGTCGCTCGCGTCGGAGCACGCGCACCTCGTCGGTCGCCGGCAACGGTCGGCGTCGCTCGTCGCGCTTCGACACGGCCGAAGCCGAAGCTGCGTCGTCGGCCGGCTCGACGGGCGCGGGGTCGATGGAGGCGGCCAAGGCGGCGATCCAGACGGCGCGGAATCGGTACGTGGTCGAGAAGGCCAAGCTGCGCTATGCGCGCGGCGAGAACGCGCGGTTGTGGCACGAGCTCCAGACGCTCGAGGAGGAGCAGGCGCGCGTCGAGCGCCAGCGCACCCAGGCTCTCGAACAGGCGCTCGTCGAGGAACTCGGCCAGGACGTAGACGCCATCTTTAGCCCGCCCGCCTCGCCCAGGCTCGCCGCCGACCCGGCGCTCGACGAAGCCCAGGCGCTCAGAAACGAGCTCGAGGTCGAGACCGACAAGGCCAGAGGCACGTGCATCGACGATGGCCATGCGCTGACGCCTCACCCGCGCCCCCTCGCCGCGTAGGTCCGTTTTCGCTCAGCACTTGAGTGGCAATTCAAGGCGTCATGCTCGACCTCGACGCGCGCGTGCGTGTGGCGAGAGTCACAGAAGGATGAGAGGTGGAGAGTTGGAAGGGAAAGAAGCGCAGCAAAGCGGCGCGTAGAGTGTGACATTTGACCGGATGCGGGGGATGGGGCAAGGGCTAGGGATACAGCGGACCAGCTCGAGGCGTGGTGGAGAATGGTATAAAACGTCGAGAGGGGTTTATAGGGACTAATCGCTCGGGGACTCGGGGATCAGGGCAAAGGGGGTGTGGATTTAGGGGAGGCGATGATCGAAGCGGAAGCGGTTGGACTTTGTGGGCGTCCTGTGCGAGGAGTTGGGTCGGTAGGTTGCTGAGGCGAACCTGGCCGAGCTGGGGGGTTGTGGGCTGGGGGAAACGTTGACAAAGTCGGCGTAGTGGAAGGTGGTATCGCCACCGGGAGCGCCGGGAGCGTTGGGTGGCGTCGTAGGTTCGAATGCGCTCGATCCTGATCTGGGCCTACCCAGTACCGAGGGTGGAGGTGTACGGGGCGAACGCGGGCTTCGGAGCAACATGAACTCCTCTGCATTCGCAGCCCTCGGCTCTCGGGGAGGAGAGATTGCTTCGGACTCGAACCCAAGTCCCACCGGACCTCGCGCCTTGCGCGTCGATGGCGGCGGAGTCATCTCGACCCCACCGCCAAGTGCGCTACTGCTGCTAAGCAGACGGCTACGTCGACCCGTAGGACCTGTAGGCACGTCGTCCTTGAACGGATCCCAGAGCGAGGTCTGCGCAGGAGTGGCGAGGATACCTCCCACCTCGCCCTCACCAAACCGCCGGCTCGACGAAGGCGACGGACTCGAGGCGAGGAAGAGCAAATAATCCGCCGCAGCTCGATCCTCCTCGCCCTCGCCCTCCGCCTCCTTGGGCTCGTCGGGCAGGAGCGACCAGGAGACGTTGCGCCGATGGCGTTTGGCCGAGCGCGGTGGAGCTTCGGCGGGATGTGCCAACGGCGCGGAGCGTCGCACGCCAGGACTCGCGAGGCCGATGCCCAATCCGTGCTGCAATGCGGAGCCGGCGCCAGCGGAGCGCGACGAGCGATCGGGCGGAGTGTACGGACGGTCCGAGCCGGAGCTCGAGTCGGAGCTGCACGCCTTGTCTGCACTGCGCGCGTCTGCGAGTGCGGCGAGCGTGGTGGCGACGCGGTCGCGCTCCTGCTGGTCGTGATCGTGCGAGGCGGCGGGCTGAACGGCCAAGACGTGGCGTGCGGACGCATGGCGCGAGCGCGGCGTGCGTGGCGTCGTGAGCCCCAGATCCTGCGCGAGCGACGAAGCCGGATGGCCGTTGGGTAGGAATCCACCGGTGCCGTTGCTCTGCATGCGCACGCGCCGCGGCGTACCCAATGCACTCGACGCCGCTCCCGCAGCGAGCGCGTTGTGGCTCGCTTCGCGCCGACGCTTGGACGGCGATCCGGTGGGGAGGGCGAACTCGGTGGCGGCGAGCTTGGACTCGTGTGCGACCATGGCGGGCGTGGGGTTGTTGTGCCAGTCGAAGCGGCCGTTCTTGCGGTCGGGCGAGCCGAGCTGCGGCGACGACGCCGCACGGTCCAGCAGCGAGTGCGTCGATCCGCACGCCGACGCCGGCGACGGCGACGATGCACCGCGACGCCAAGCGGCCCGCCGCGACGGCGAGGCGCTGGAGGCAAACGAGCTCGTCCTGCTCAGGCTCTTGGTCGAGCCCGACGTCGAGGACGTGGAGGCACGGAAATCGGCGCCAAAGATGTCGAGGTAGATGGAGCGGCTCGAGCGGGCCGAGGACTGCGAGCTGCAAGGCATCGACTCGGACTGCGACAGCGCGGGCGTCGATGCGGTCGACGACGAAGCACCTGCACCCAGCGGTAGCACCTCGTCCTCGGCGCGCTCCGTATTCGCCACGGTGCTCGTCGACAGCGGCTGCACGGTCGACGTCGATGCGGCCTTGGCGAGGTCGGAGAAGCACGCGCTGCCGACGCCGTGGAGCGCCTTGAACGAGGCGAGCTGCAGGCGCGTGCGCAGCGCATGCGCATACATCTCGACCTCGTGCCGCCGAGGTTGGCGCGACGTCGTCGTCGTCGTCGTCGCTGTTGTGGGTGCCACCGACATGGCTTGCGATCTATGGATGGTGGTGGTGATGGTGGTGGTGACGATGATGATGTGTAGGTTGTTGGCAGAGCTATGGACGAGCAAGAGGGTGTGGAGTCGGCATGCGAGTGTTGGAGCGACGAAGCACGAGAAAAAGGTGCGGGTGTAATATGCAGGGTGCTGCCGTGATGTGATGGTCTAGAGTGAGCGGAGTGGAGGAGGAAGGGGGGGGATGGTGGAGGTGATGATAGCGAGAGGGGGGTTTACGATGCATCCCGATGGGGGGGTTTGAACGAATGGGATGGACCCAATGACCTACACTTGACCCGAGGCTTGGGCTCTCCCGTGTGCGTTTTGTGCTACAGTACTTGGTCGGTCTGCCGATGCGGAATGCAACCTTTTTTTTTTCCCCTCGCCTGGGTGCAGTTGCACCATCCACACTGATCAGCTGCCTGCAAAGCCGAACTTTTACCGACAAAGAAAAAGAAAAAAATCCGCACCGCATCGCATCGCATCGCACCGCATCGCACCGCATCAGACAAAGCTCTGCCCACCGCGCGAGGCGAGGCGACACGCGTCTCGTGTAAAGTACCTCCCATCACGATCCGCGCGTCCAACACTCCTCCCGTGCCTCTCCTCCGTTGCGGACGCGACATCAGACGCGTCAGTTTCACTCTACGCGACGCGTCCTCCCCTGTCCCTTCGCAAGGCCACCCCAGCCCCTTCCGCATCATGTCCGCGCTTGCTCCTGTCTCACCCTCGTCCTCGCACCCGCTCGACCTCTGCACCCGCACAGTCTTGGGCTCTGTTCGCAATGCAGATACCACACCGAACTACGAAAAAGCTCTTCCGCCATGCAGTCGTGTCCAGACCTGCGCCACTTTGGCCAGTGCGTGTGTCTCATGCCATGCTCAGTCGACGCACAGACGTGCAAAGATGGGAGGGTGTACTAGTACATGAGCATTTCGTGATGCTGTTGCTGCCGCTATCGAATGCACGAGAAGGGGCGCATCACGCGCCCGGCGACCACCAGTCGTCCTCGTTGAGGTACTGCTCGTGCTCGTTGGTATCTGCGGTCTCCATCCACGCGTTGTCGTCGTCCTCGCCGCCCGTGCTCCGCTGCGGCTCGCGGTACGCGCCGCCATTCGCACCCGTGCGCGATGCTCCCGACGGCGAGCCTCCGTTGACCGCCCTCGCGCCCGCAGCCCCGCTCGCACCCATGTCGAGGTACGACGACGGCATCGCACCGGACGCCGACCCCGCCCGCCGCCCGTTGGCCAGACGCGGATCCGCGGGCGTCGCCATCTCGTCGACGCGCGCGCGCTTGCCCGGCCGTCGGATCTGCTCGTCCTCCGGCGTCGCCTCGGCCCGCGCCATCACAGCCGCAAACGGCCCCGTCCGATGCGGCGTCGCGACGTTCTTGGCGTAGTGCGCAAAGCCAGCTCGTGCACCGCTGGCGCCGCCGCTGCTCGCGCCGCTGGGATGCGTATGCGCCGGGTTGTGCGCGCCGTTGCTTGCTGCGGGCCGATTCGGCACCGACGCCTCGCCCTCGTCGTCGCTATCCAGCGTGAGGTCGATCACATCGCCGGTGCCTGCGCCTGTGCCGGCAGCCGGAGACTGCCCTGCGCTCGTGTTCGTGCTGCTGCTGAGCAGCTCGATGCGCTCGTGTCGCGCCACCGGAGGTACTGGTGGCGGTACCGGTCGAGGAGCGTTTGCGCTGACGTGGGCCGCACTACCGTTGGGCATTGGTGCAAGGGCAGGCGCTGCTGATGAAGTTGCCGGCGCTGAGACGGCTGCGGACTGTGGTGGCGGCGACGGGCTGTCCAGCAGCACGATCTCGTCCATCGGCGTCCGTCGTATTCCATTAGACTTGACTCCGCCCATCGCAGGCTTGACGTCCTCCGTCTCGCCGCCCAGCAGTCGTTCCTGCAGCGGAGTGCCCTCTGCGGCTGGTGTCGCCTGCGCCGTTCCGGTCGAGCTGACCTTGCCGTCCGACGTTCGCCAGGCTCCATCGGGCTCGACCACCACCGACTCGGTGTCCTGCGGCACCCGCTTGAGGATGTCGTCCACGTAGCCGTCCATGATGAGCTCGTCGACCTTGATGGGCTTGTGGCAGATGGGGCACGCCCACGACGGCGTCTGCTCGTTGACCGAGAAGAAGCTGTAGGCGTCGAAGCACTGCACGTGCGAGCAGTGGATCGAGCGACACGGCGTCGCGATGCGCATGTAGCTGAACGGGCACTTGAGGCTCATCGTGGCAGCGCCCGCCTCGATGTCATCGTCCTCGGCCTCCTTGCGCATCCTCGAGAGTACGTCGTCCTTGCTGCGGAACTGCTGCGATTTGAGGCGGTCGACGAGCGTCTCGACCGAGGTGATCTCGCACATCGCCGCCACAAGCACGTGCCGCTTGGGCGCGTTGGTGTAGGTCAGGTCGATGCGGTTCGGCCGGCCATCGCGTAGAGCCAGCATGCCGTCCTTGTTGAGGTTCGGCGGCGGGACCCGGCCCGCGTTCTTCTTGCTGCCGCGAAGGTTGATCGAGAGGGTGTGAGTGTTGACCCTCGCCTCGCACGTGAGCGGGAACTCCACCGTCGCAGGATTCCGGCCCGAGAGCGAGGCTGCGTGCGCTTCGACCGTTGTGCAGAACAGTCGCAGTTGATGTTTCGACCCTTTGAGAAGCTCAGCCTGCTCGCCAGTGAGGTTGACGAACAGGGTTGCATTCTTGCGATCGGCCTGCGTCGGTGCCTCCGGGCACTGCACGATCGGAGAGACGAAGCTCTTGATCTCGTAGAACGGAGACGCGCGGAAGTTGATGCGCGCCGCGCCTGCGGATCCGATGGGCCTCGACGAGGGAGCACCGGCGCTTGCTGCAGGTGAGTAGGACGACGAGGCAATGGAGGAGACCTTGTTAGTCGGGATGCCTCCTAAACGTTGTCCATATGCCGCATATCCCCCAGCGGGGTTGATGCCTCCATACGTACTTGAATCTGCCGTAGGTCTGTCGAAAGGGAGGTAAGCGAGGAGGGAAGGTTGTGGAAGTCAGAGGTCTGTACAGACAGCAGAATGCGCGGAGCGGGGAAAAGACTTACATAGCGCGTTGGTATGAATGCGCGGCAACCGAGGGGCTCTTGTACCGGAGGATGAAGCTGCGGAACTTCTGGTAGCCTCGGATGTCGCCCTGGTTCTTACGCTCCGTGATGGAGGTGATGAGACGGTTGATGATCTCGGGCTTGTTGCCCGAGAGAGCGAGGCGACCGCATACGGCCTCGGGCTCGTTGTTGACGTCCTTGATGAGCGCCTTTGCCTGTGCGACTGTGAGTGCACGTATTGCCTCGGTCAACAGCTGTTGATGCAGTGCGAGGAGATCGCTGGTCAGTACGGTGTCGGACGGGAACGGCTGCGGAGCGCAGCGGGCGAGGGAGCTACTTACTGCGAAGTCCGCGAAGCTGCCCGAAGCAGTGTCGGTGACCATGGCGTGCCGACGAGCATCAACTTGGGTCCCGCTGTCGGTTGGGCGCCGAGGTGGAGGTGGCGAAGCTGGCGCAGCGATGCCTGCGCTTCGGCAGCTTGAGCGGTGGATCTGCGACTGTAGCGTCAGTCGATGCTGCCCTATGAGGAGTACGATTGCATGAGCTGGGTGGGACGAGCGGAGATGGTGGCGAGCGGGAGGGGGAGGAGCTGAGTCCGAAGGTGCGGATAGCGGCGAGCGGAAGGCGGCGAGGATGAGCGTGTGATGAGCGAACTCGACCCATTCCCGAGTCGCGGAGATTATTTCCTCCTGCCCAGCGCGGAAAGCCGGTGACCTAACAGATCCGAACTTTGGCCACGGCGCAGCAGCGTGTGACTGTGCGGAAGCCAGAGTGCAGAAGACGGAGCTTCGCATCTCGCCACTGCAAAGTTCCAAATTTCACCTTTCGAACGCTCGCTCGCTGGGCCACCGAGACCTCTCATGCAGGCCTGGGCTGAGCTACTCAGCTATTCCCAACTATCCTCATGTGTCGTTGACCCGTGCTCTGAGCAGGTTGTGATTGCAGCGATAGCTCTGGCTCTGTGGGCATCGTGCACATGTGTGTGGTGAGTGTGAGCTACTTCTGAAAGATGGACCGAGCGCTGTCGTTGGCCAGTGATGCGCCGAACAAGCTGGCGCGGGGTGTCGGAGCGGCTGCCGTGGAGCTCGTGCCCTGCGAGCTTCCGCCAGCACCCTCAACATCCACTCCCGATGTCTTGCCTTTTGGCCTGGGGGCTTCGTTCTTGGCCTCTTGGCTGGCGAAGGGCGAGGTGGGGTCGTCGACGATCTTGAGCCTGACGAGTTCGAGCGACATCCTGGCGTCCTCGAGCGACGAGTGGCCGAGGCTGGTGCCGTTCTGGATGATCTTGCCGAGATGCTTGGCGGTGAGGTCGCGCAGCGAGGTGCGGAAGGGGAAGCCCCTCGCGTGCGGATAGAGCATCACAGTGTCAACGACCTTGTGGTGCACGAGTCGGATCGCACGCAGATCGTTCTCCAGACCATGTCCCACCAGGATCGTATCCTCGCCGACGAACTTGGCCATCAACCGACGCACCCCCTCGAGCGTAAAGATCGCCTTGGCCTCGTAGTCGTCCTCGGTGATGCCCGAGAAGCGCGTGTTGTAGTCGACAATGTCGGTGCGCGTGCGCACCAGTTCGTCCAGGATCATCTCGCCCTCTTCGTCGACCAGCGTGAGGCGCGTCAGCGTGAGCCCCGCGGTGGTGTAGCTCAGCTCGCAGTCGAGTGCCACGATCTCGAGCGGATTGCGTGCACCCTCGTCGTCCTTGACCGATTCGACCAATTCCTTGGTGGTGATGAACGCCTCTCGGCGGTGTAAATCGAGCCCAGCCGTCTCCTTGAACACGTGTGGGCCGTAGCAGCAGCTGTCGTCACCCAAAGTGCTGCCGCCGACCTGCTTGCTGCAGCACGTCCAGATCTGCACGCGGCCCTTGATCCCCGAGAGCTTTTCGAACCGTCGTTTGCCCCAATGGTAGCCACACTCCTTGGCATCGCGAGACACCCTCTCGGTGCCTGCTTCGTTCATCTCGCCGCCGACGGTGTACTTCTTGCCGCAGCGCTCGCACTCCTTGACCTCGTCGGACGCGTCCGGCTTGCTCGTCCCTTGGCCGTGCCACTCGGGCGGGATGGAGGCGGTGTACTCGAACTTCTCCAGCTGGTCGACAGGGCAGACGAAGCCAGCCTGCTCCAGCCGCTTCCGATCGAGCTTGCCCAGCCGGCGCACGTCGGCGGCTTTGCGCTTCTCGTCCACCTGGGATGCGGTGCCCGTCTCGGTGCACTTTTCCGAGAGCACGCGCACGATGCGCTGCGGCAAATCCGGGTCGCCTCGGTGTGTGCGTGCTTCCGTAGCGGCTGCCTCGGCGGCGGCTTGGAAGGCCTCCTTGTCGCGCTTCTTGAGGCCGACGAGGATGGTGATGCTGCTGCTCTTGTACGAGTCTTTGGTGGCCTTGTGGAAGAGCTCGAGCTCCTGTGCCAGCGCGTGGTCGCGGCAAAGCTGCTGTCCGCAGGCAGCCACGACGGCATCGGCGCTCTGGATGATCGGCTCGTATGCTGCGACGAAGCCGTTGTAGAAGGCCTTGAGGCCACCCTGCCGCGCAGAAAGCGGGATCTTGGAAGAGGACGGATGCTCTTTGAACCCGATCGTTGGTGGCTTGATTCCAACCAATGACCATTCGTTGCTGCTGCTGCTGCTGGAGCTAGCCGCAGCCGAGACAGATGATGTCGATGAGGTGGATGCAGCCGGCGTGGTCTTGGCGCTGTTGCTCGTGCTCGCCAGCTTGGCGGCGGCGTATGCATTCTTGGCCTTCTTGAGTGGCGGTCCCGAGACGCTGCTCCCTGCTGCAGCTGCTGTTGCTGTGGTGGGGGTGGACAAGCTGGTGCCTGCTCGTTTCAGGCCGTTTGGCGCCGAGGTGGTGCTCGAAGACTTCGCGGCAGCACTTTTGCGCTGGAGCTGAGTGGTGCTTCCCGAGGCGCTCTGTGCGGTGCTGCTTGCGGAAGCTGCAGCTTGGATGCTTGGAGATGACGGGAGAGGTCGGTGGGAGAAGGGGCAAACGGTTCGCTTGGCTTCGCACTCGCCCTTTGCATGATCGGGACATGGCAGCTTGGCAAGCAGCCCGAGCGACTTGAACATGGTCTCGTCGCACCTCGTGTCCAGCGACGTGGAGGCTATGGAGGACGGAATGAACGGCCCACGCGACACAAAACAGAAGGAGGGTCTGTTGCGGAGCGCAGCAGCCTTGAGGTTCCAGGGTGGAGGGCTGCCGCGCGACCAGAAATCAGATCTTCTCAAACGTCACCTGGCTCAGCCAGATTCTGCGAACTGCGCCTCTCCTTTCTCGACCGGAAATTGGCTCCCCACTTTTCAGGGTCCATTTTTTTCTTCCTCGAAACAGAGTCAGTGGGCACTTTTTCTCGCGTCAGGCCTTTCATGCTTTCACGCCTGCTTATCACCATCATGCGTTTGCACAGCATTGTATCTACAAGATCCAGCAATATAACGAAGAGGCCGTGAGGCTAACACGAATCGGGTCTGGTTACAGAGGCGAAACAGGACTCATGCCCTTGCGCGCATTTCGATGTTGAACGTCGTCCACAGGGCCTCGAAGATGGTCATGCCGAAGTACCTCTTTGCGGTGGCGGGTTGCCATTTTTGGTGCGACGAGGCTGCGGTGACGGGGCAGGCGGACGAACCTTTCTCGGGCTTGATGGATCTAGCAGGGATGCGCTCGTATCCGTAGCTTTCGCCGTGTTCGGTGGTGCGGACGCCGGGGAGGTCGTTGTTGACGCTGCCGGCCATCTCGCGGAGGTCGAGCACCTTGCCTCCGAACACGTTGAGCATGAGGCAGCAGCTTCCCGATCCAATGAGGCTCTGGACGACGTTGGAGCTGTACTGGCGGTTGCGCTTGCGCGACTCGCGACGGCGCGTGCAGAGCGCCTCTGCAAAGTCGCGGTCGGTCATGTCGGGCTTGAGCTTGCCGTGCTTGAGATGGGCGGGGAACCAGCGGTCGATCATGTCCTGGTGCGGACGGCACATGGCCTTGGGATCCCTCTTCCAGTCGGCGAGGTGGAAGTCCGGGCGGAGCAGACTGGCGTCGTGCTCGATGACGTTCATGATGCTCAGATCCTCGAGGTCAAAGATGTGGTCGCGCTCGTTAAACACCGGGAAGAGAGGCGAGTAGAGCTGCAGCGCCATGGTCGGCGCAATGTTGAAAGCGCGCGAGAGGCCCACGACCATCTTGGAGGCGGCGACCTTGCGACCGGTGTTGTGGATGATGCCGTGCGTGGCGAGGATGTTGAGACCGGGGCAGGGACAGCGGCTGTCGTTGTCCGTAGCCGCGAAGGGTGTGCCCCACTCGCCGTTGGCTCCGATGCCCTCCCAGTAGGCCCAATCGCGGATCCACTCGTTCTTGGGCTTTCTGCAGTAGAGCTCGTGGTGGAGACGGAGATCCTCGTTGTATCCGGTGAAGAGGTTGTACACGTGGACCGCACGGCAGAAGAGATGGGTGAGCGGCCACTGTGCAAACGGAGGAGGGCTGGTGGGCGAAAAGGCGGGCGGGACGCAGTTGGGCGGCAGCGGCGCGATGATGTGGAGCTTGACGAGGAGGCGGTGCACCATGTTGAACGCCGACATCCAAAAGTCGACGAAAAAGATGAGGGCGAGCGCGAGGTTGACCATGAGCTGCGGGCGATTCTGCTGCATGAGCTGGATGCTGAGGCGCATCATGGACGAGTCGTCCTTGTGCATCGTGTGCGGCTCGTCTCGTCCCCACTGCTTCTTTGGCTTCATTTTGGTGATCATGGTGGCGCTCGACGGGGGTCCAAGGCAGCTCCAGGAGTGGGTGAGGAGGAGGAGAGCGGCGAAGAAGGAGAGATGGACCTGGCTGCTATATACATTTGTTTCCCGGGCAGGAAGGGTCGAGCTATCCGGAACGCTTCTCTGAGAAGCGGAGCGTAGGCAACGCAGGTAGCGGGGAGAGCTGCATCTCGATGCAGAAGCATGGCGCGGATGGAGCCACGAGGAGCGTCAGGAGAACGGGACGAATGTGCCTGTGGAATAACGTGGCCACTTGCCGAGCAAGGGTGCAGCTGCAGGGCACAACAACAAAGCCGGCTGCGATTATTGCCCGGCCTGCCGAGAGCCACAGAAGACGCTATCACCACTCCGACCCACGTTCACAGGGACGAGGCCGGCCTGCTCTGATGTCTGGCGTCTTTCTGAGCGGAAGAGACGAGCGATGCCAAGAAGAGCGGGTGCCGCAACTTCGCTCGCCGTTCTCCTGGCAGGGATGGCTCCGAGTGGCAGGAGACGTTCACATCGCACGGGATGCGCTGGACAAAAAAAGGTAATGGGCGAGCAATGATTGGAGAGAGGCGCTTCCCGCGGGTGTGGTACAAGTCGGTGGCTTTGTGCGGGTGCATCGGCGTGAGGGATCCGGCATGTTTGCTTGAATGCCAGAGCAGCATGGTGCGCAGTTTCAAGCTCAGCTCATGTGGATGCGTGCGTGGACGAGTGTTTCATCCCCTTGCCCTGCTCACTTGCCGATCCTCACGACCTTTCAACCACACCTTCGCTAGCCTTTGCGGTCTTGTTGCTGTGAGAGCGTGACAGTAGCAGTGTTACATCCGTGCAGGCGAGTGACCATGGTCGGAACGCAGTGTGCTCGATTGCAGTTCGGTGGCTCGCCGAGGGAGGGATGGAGGTGCGCGTGGGAAAGGCGCGCGATGCGAGTTTTTCCCGGCCCTGCAGCTCGCATGCACGCCCGGGACGTGAATCTTGTTGAGACTCGACGGCGCTTCTTCTCCCCGACCTTTTTTGTCCTGGTCTCCTCCTCCTGCTCGGCGCATAAGCTCGGCAGGAAATTCTCTCCTGCGACTGTGACCGTCCTGGCGCGAATGGATCTTGCAACACCGACGTCTATGCGGAACGGATTGTAGAAGCGCGCCGCCCTTCTACGCTCCTCTCGAGTGGAGCTAGGATAAATCTCGAGGTCTTGGCCTGCGTTTCCCCAGTCTACTCATAGAATGCTGCGTGGTTGCAGATCCGTCCTTCGCAGGCGGTCTTGACGTGCTTCACAATCTTGGCCGACGACGAGGGCGGCGACGCCGCCGCCGAGCCCGTCTTGCGCTTCGCATCGGCCCACGAGTCCTGCCGACTTGGCTCGGTCGCCTGTCGATCCGTGAACGCCGATCTGCCCGATACGCGCCGCATCGGCTCACCGCCTTCAACACGAGCCGGAGCTGCATCGGACATGGCAAGGCAGAGCAACAGTAGAACGAGTAGCATGTGTCGACGCATCGTGTCTGACGTCTAAGTCGAGGTCTATGCGTGGCAAATCGGTGCGGCTTCCGTACAAAGCTCGCCCTTTTATATCTGCAAAGTGGCAGAGCGTGGGGCGCGGTTGGCAGTCACGCCTTCATGTGAGCAGATGTGCATCCCACCGTGTCTTCAACGGCACTCGTCACCTCATTTCGCAAGGCTTTCATTTCGAGACGCGCTGAGCTTGGCTCGTCGTTGTCCGAGGATGGGCTTTCTCCCACGGTCACATGCCCAATCTGATCACGCCGGCGCCGATGCAGCCTACGCCAAACACCACCAGCGTCGCGCCCCACACTGGTCGCGCCCTGACTCCCGGCGGCAGTGGAGAGCGGCGGAAGGTACCCATCCGGTAGGCCTCGACGAACGAATAGCCACCCAGTCCGCTCATCGCCGCAAAGCCCGTCAACCGACATGCCATGCAGTCCGAACCCGGCAACCGGTTCGAACCTGTCCCCTCGACCGGCGATCGGATCCAGTACTGAAAACCCCGCAGTTCACGCAGAGAGAAGGCAAAGCAAAGGGATAGGCCGCGTGTCAACACTTGCGCGTTCCACACTCTTGCACAAACGCCTCGCGCCCCTACGCTGCAGACATGCTCGGCATCCCATCGGCCTTCTCCCAATCCAAGGCCCACAGCTGCTCAGAGGGAGCCCGAATTCGCCGCACCGACTTGCCGGCCCGGTTTTTGCGCGGTCCAGAGGAGGGCGTTGCAGCGTCACAATCGACGCAGCGCGGGCTGCCTAGGTTGAAAGTTGTCTTAGAACTCGCGTAGATTGGATGCGATGGGTTGGAAGCGGAAGAATGGGCGGCTGGAGTGCGGGTGATCCAGCTGCAGAGTAAGGGTTGAGGGGGAGGGCTGATGGCATCAGACTCTGCGCACCTTGTCTTCGAGCTTCTTGGCCTCGGTCTTGGCCGAGTCGAGCGCCTGCTGGCCCTTGCGCTCCACCTTCTCGGCCACCTCGGCGCCCTTGTCCTGCGCCTTTTCGAGCCCCTGCGACGTCTTGTCCTTGGCGGCGGAGAACGCCTCGCCGGCCTTTTGTTGCAGCTTCTCGAACGTCGTCTGCGGCGACGAGCTGGTGGCCGACACCTTGGCCGCGCCGGACGAGGGCACCACACGCACGCCGGGGACCGCGACCGGGTTGAACGAACGCTCGCAGTCCGTGTATGCAGAGCCGAGTCCAAAGCCAGTTCCGAGCCAGACAGGGAACGCACGTCCTGTATCGCGTCGCAAGAACGAGCATCAGCAGCCGGAATGGGATCAATTTCTGGCGTCAATAGAGCTCCGTTGGGCGTTGCGAGAACGATTCACCACTTACGTCGGAAGAGAAGCACCGAGAGGACGACACCAGCCGAGAAGCCGATACCGGTCTTGACCACCGCATTGCTGATGCACAGGTCCGTCTGTCGAGCGCAGATACCACGAATCCAGAAATCAGTATGCCGTTACCAGGCGAGCGAGGCAGCCTAGCGGTCTGTGGTTGCGCAGCGGTTTCCTCACCTTCTGCGAGAGGATATCCTCGCTCGACACCTTGTTGGTGGATGTGGAAGGTTGCGACGACGCCATGGTTGCGAGGTAGGCAGCGAGCAGGTGGGTAGATGGTGTTGCTCTCGATAGACAGGCCCTCTTCTCAAAAGTGGAGAAGGGCTGGCGATGCGAGCAGATCCTCGCTCCCATCGCATGGGCCCGCTTCCCACCCTTTCTTCCGGAAACGCGCTCGCGAGCCTGCAATTCCCGACTCGTGCCTCCGATCGTCGTCATGACGCTGTCCATGCTCTCGGCCGAGACATAAATCCTCGCCTGGATGTTACGACACAGGCTCGAACACTTTTGACATCGAAGCTCCGGTCCGCGCTCGGCGATTTCGGTTGAAGCTTCGAGAGGTGTAGCGCCCAAGCGGACCGGCCATTTTGACCGCCGAAACGAGGGGTTGAGCGTCTGCCAAGGTTGCGGGCTTGACTTCTCTCCACAAGCTCTCGGTGCACGCTCGGTCGTCCCCGCAGACACGCCCGCTGAGGCCATGCCATGCGCAGCATTAGCCTCACATGCGGCACATGCCCCACCCAAACGAACGGATGCGCAGGGCAGTCGGCCATGGCCTGTGCCCCTGCGCAGACGCGCGGGTGACGTCGTAGAATAGTCGGGTCAGTCCCAAGAGATTCGACCCGTCCTGCATCCTCATCCTTCTTCGCCCCACATCGGATCTCTCTCGGCCCACTCGTGACAATTTCGAAGATGCCGACGGAAGATGCGCGCACGTTCTGGTTCCGCGATGCGGTGGTGTACCAGATCTGGCCTGCGTCGTACAAGGACAGCAACAACGACGGTATCGGCGACATCCAGGGCATCGTCTTGACGTTGGACTATGTCAAGGCGCTTGGCGTCAACACGATCTGGCTCTCACCCATGTACGATTCGCCGCAGGTGGACATGGGCTACGACATTTCGGACTACCAGGCGGTCTACCCGCCGTACGGAAGCATGGCGGACATGGACGAACTCATCCGTGAATGTCACGCGCGCGGCATCAAGCTGATCCTCGACCTTGTGATCAACCACACTTCGGACCAGCACGCGTGGTTCCAAGAGTCTCGGAAGGACAAGACAAACGCCAAGAGGGACTGGTACATCTGGCGACCTGCCAAGTACGATGGCGCTACGGGCGAGCGACGCCCGCCGAACAACTGGAGGGGAGCACTGAATCAGTCGGCTTGGACGTGGGACGAGCAGACGCAGGAGTATTACCTGCATCTCTTCACGCCGCAGCAGCCGGATCTGAACTGGTCCAACGACGAATGCCGTCGCACGCTGTACCGGGATGCGATCGAGTTCTGGCTCAAGAAGGGCATCAACGGATTCCGGGTCGACACGGTCAACCTCTACAGCAAGCCCGACGGCCTACCGGATGCGCCGATCACGGACGCTGACGCCGAATGGCAGAACGGCGACAGCGTCTTCTGCAACGGCCCGCGCATGCACGAATACCTGCAGGAGATGGGCGCGATCTTCGCCGCCTACGACGCCATGACGGTGGGTGAGCTACCGTCGACGCCCGAGGTGCGCGACGTGCTGCGCTACATCTCGGCCTCGCGCAACGAGCTGAGCGAGGTGTTTCAGTTTGATATCTCGGGGCTAGGCAGAGAGCCGAACGACTTTTACGCCCGCCGCAGCTTCGCGCTCGGCGAGATGAAGGGCGTGGTGGAAAAGTGGCAGCGGTTCGTCGAGGGGACCGATGCATGGCCGACCGTCTTTCTCGAGAACCACGACCTGCCGCGGGCGATCAACAAGTACGCGAGCGATAGGCCGGAGCATGTCAAGGCGTCGGGCAAGTTGCTCGCACTGATGCAGGTCGGGTTGACAGGCACGCTGTACATCTACCAGGGCCAGGAGATCGGCATGACCAACGTGCCGCGCTCGTGGGGCCACGAGGAGTACAAGGACGTGATCGCGATCAACTACTACCGCGACGCGTACGAGCGCAGCAAGGGCGATCCCGAGGTGATCGCCAAGACGCTCGACGACATCAACTTTCACGCACGCGACAACGCGCGCACGCCGATGCAGTGGTCCTCGGCGGCCCACGGTGGCTTCAGCCCCGATCCCAGCACGATTCCCTGGATGCGCACCAACGACAACTATACGAGCCTCAACGTGGCTGCTCAGGAGAAGAACACGGAGTCGGTGCTTGCGTTCTACCGTCAAGCGCTCGTCGTCAGGAAGCAGTACGCGACGCTGCTCGGTAGGGGCCAGTTCAGGACAGTGGATCGAGAGCACGACAAGCTGTTCAAGTACGTCAAGCTGCCCGAAGGCAGCAAGGAGTCCGAGGCTGGAGCAAGGGCCTTTGTGGTGCTCAACTTCTCGGACGACGCGCAGCAGTACCACGTTCCGCACGAGGCGGGTGGAAGCAACGCAAAAGTGGTGCTGGACACTGCAGCGCACTCCGTGCTGGGCACTCTCGGGCCATGGGAGGGGAGGCTCTACGTCTATCAACCATGACCACCACGAGGACTTGCGCTGTTAACACCGGTAATGTACCACAATGCACGCTGTCTGCGTCGCTGTCGTGTGAGCGTCTGTGTCGCCATCGCGTGATCCATCGGCGGGTGTTGTTTCATCGTCGCATCGCGCCGGCCGCCAGGAGGAAAAGTTCGGTCGGCTGTCAAAAAATCATCCGCGCCATTTGGCCTAAATCCGAAGACGCGGCAAGTTTCCGGTCTGGAAGAGGCGGAACCAGAAAAAGAAATCGTCGGAATTTATGAGCCGTCGGTCAGCGTTCCGCACCGTCGGTGGTTCCGATCGACTTGAGCTCCTGCGCCTTGGACGGTCGCTCGGTAAAATCGCCGCGCACATTTCCTGTCGCAAGACATTTTTCATTCATCACTTCTGTGGCTGCTCTCTGTCGAGATGAGTGGCTGCACGGAAGTGTCTGCAATGCATGTCGCATCAGCCGACAGCCGTTCATGCAAAGCTCCGGTCTGGTCTGAGCACGCCATCGACACCACCGCTGACGAATATCCATCTCCCTACCCCTCTTCTTCGTATGGTGGGACATCCGCTTGCCCAGTGTGGCATCCTGTGCCTGAGAAGCAACTCTGCAACCATGCCAACAGCCGAGCTAGCCACATGGCACAGGCTCGACCCTTCACTTACTAACCTCGCAGTCTTATCCTCCTTGGCTACGTCCATCATCGCAAGTACCCGGTCTAGCGCTACCCTGAGTCCATAGCCTCTCGTCGGCGTGGTCAATTAGCCCCTCACCACAATGTCGAACCAACTCGGCGCTGCAAGCAGCGAGCCTGTCGTCGAACTCGCTCCGGAATCGCGCCCGCCCATGGACACCACCTTCTCGAGCGCCTCGACCAAGGACGATGGTTCGTCGCTCTCCAAGATCCACTCGCAGACCACCAGCACGAACCTCGGTCATCCGCCCATCGACGATGCCGCGCTCCACCAGGTGCGCCTGCGCCGGGCGCTCAGCGAGCGCACCATCCAGATGATCGCCCTCGCCGGTACCATCGGCACCGGCTTGTTCCTCGGCAGCGGAAAGGCGCTCGCCAATTCGGGCCCGGTCTCGATCCTCATCTCCTACTCGATCGTCGGCGTCGTCGTCTACCTCACCATGGTCGCCATGGGCGAGATGTCGACCCTCATCCCCGCCTCGGGTGCCTTTGGTGTCTTTAGCTCGCGCTTCGTCGACGAGGCCTTTGGCTTCTCGGTCAGCCTCAACTACTGGATCAACGACGCCGTCTCGGTCGCCAGCGATCTCACCGCCTGCCAGATCCTCCTCAAATTCTGGGTCTCGGATGACGTCTTCCCCGGCTGGGCACTCTCGCTCATCTTCCTCACCTTCCTCATCGCCGTCAACGTCATCTCGGTGCGCGGCTACGCAGAGCTCGAGTACCTCCTCTCGCTCCTCAAGATCTGCACCATCATCGTCTTTATCATCGTCGGTATCGTCGTCAATGCCGGCGTCAACCAGACAAACTCCTACCTCGGCTTCCGCTACTGGACCATCGGCGATGCGCCCTTCGTCGGCGGCTTCGGCGGTTGGGTCTCATCCTTCGTCACGGCCTCGTTCGCCTTTGGCGGTACCGAGTCGCTCTCCATCACCGCCGGCGAGACGCGAAACCCGTCCAAGACGATCCCAAAGACGATCCGCAACGTCTTCTGGCGCATCATCATCTTCTACATCCTCTCGCTCTTCATCATCGGCATCGACATCCCCTACAACATGCCCGGGCTCAAGTCCAAGTCGGCCGCCGTCTCGCCCTTCACCCTCGTCTTCCAGCAGGCTGGCAGCAACGTCGCTGCTAGCTTCATGAACGCGGTCGTCATGACTTCGGCGCTCTCGGCGGGCAACCACGCTCTGTACGCTGGCACGCGCGTCCTCCACGGCATGGCCACGACCGGACAGGCACCCAAGTTCTTCGGCACCGTCTCCAAGAGCAGCCGAGTGCCCTGGGTCGCGCTCGCATGCACCGCCAGCATCTCGGGCCTCTGCTTTGGCTCGAGCTACATCGGCGCCGGAGACCTCTGGAACTGGCTCCAGAACCTCGTCGGTGTCTCGAACCAGCTCAGCTGGGCTGCCATCGGCCTCTCGTCCATCCGCTTCCGCAAGGCCATCGTTCGACAGGGCAAGCAGTCGTCGCTCGTCTACAAGAACTGGACCCAGCCCTGGGGTCCGTACGTGGTGGTGATCGCCTCGGTGCTCATGATCCTCGTCCAGGGCTGGACTGCGTTTAGGCCGTTCAACGTCTCGGACTTCTTCTCGTACTACATCGAGCTCGGCTTCTTTGCCGTCGCCTTTGTCGCGTGGAAGCTGTGGAAGCGAACCAAGCTCGTCCCCATCGAGGAGATGGACCTCTACACGGATACGGTCCAGTACGAGAGGGATCTCAGGCGAAGGAGGCGCGACCTCATCCGCGAAGGCGCCGGCGATAACTTGCCCGTGCTCGTCGAGGAGGACGAAGAGGCGGATGACGACGAGTCCGAATCCAACTCCCAGCAGGAGAAGAGCTCCGAGCCCGTCGGGAGCAAGCAAAAAGCCAAAGCCTTCGTCAGCAGGGCAAGCCAGTACTTGTGCTTCTAGGCACGCACCCTTCACGTTTGGCCCTGCGGGATTTGTAACGGTCGTAATCGGATTCACTCTCAGCATCTCTGCATCTTCATCGCAATCACACATCATGCTCTGTTTCAAGGATTGCATTTCCGTTGTGATCCCGCCCGTGGCCGATGATGCAAGGCCTCACTGCTTTCCACCGAAGAAGGTTCCCGGTTGGTTCCACGCCTGCTTGGCCGACTCTGTCACGGGGGCTCCGCTTTCCAAATCCGGCACTTGGGCCGAGTGGCGGGGCAGGTCGGACACCATCTTGGCGTCCGATCCACTGCTGGAGGCCGTCTCGTCTTCGAGCAGCGGCGACGACTGATCGTCTTCGGGCTCGGCGGGGAGCAGCGTGTTGAGCAGGATGGCGAGCAGACTCGAGATGAGGTAAGGTTCCTCGACGATGAGCACGATGGCCTGGATGAGGCCCTTGATGCCCGCGTTGCTGCCCGAGTAGGTGAAGAAGTACGAGAACCAGCTCGGAACGGTGAGGCTGGCGAGTCCGAGACTCATGCCGCTCGTAGCGATGAAGCGTGCTCTTCGATCCCACTTTGCATAGGCCATGACGCGGATGCCGGCGACGGCGACCGAGCCAAAGAGGAAGGTGGTGAAGCCGCCAAGGACGCTCGAAGGCATGGCGACAAAGAGCGACGAGAACTTGCCGATCACGCCCATGAGGAAGAGGATCGCAGCGCACACGTAGCCGGCGCTGCGCGAAGCGTTGCGCGTCAGCGAAATGACGCCCGAGTTCTGCGAAAAGGTGGTCAGAGGCGGAACCATGGCGACGCCCGCCAAGGTGGCAGAGATCGAGTCGGCGAGCATGCCGCCTTGGATGCGCGATTCGAACTCGACGCCGTCCATCGGCAGCCGCGACGCATCGCACGAGGCAGTCACATTGCCGACGGTCTCAGCGACGATGACGATGTACGCCGCCAGCAAGGGGAGAATCAGCTCCGGCTTGATCGAGAGCGGGAAGGTCTTGGTCCAGAGGAAGGAGCCCGCCGGAGCGTTCCGGATGAGCGTCGTGTTGAAGTAGCCCGTAGCAGCGGCGACGATCATACCGACCACCAGACCAACAAACACCGAGGCCGATTTGAGGAACGGGCTGCCGAAGATCTCGCACAGGATGATGGTGATGAAACTGGTGAAGCCTAGTCCAATCAGAGCCGCCGAGCCCCAGAACTGCGACTGGCTGCCGATCTTGCACTTGATGGCGTGGTTGGTCGCACATGGAGCCGAGCCCCCCGCCCAGTTAGTGATGCCGGATTTGACGAGCGACGCGCCGATCAGCGTCAACATCATGCCGACGATCAGTGGCGGGAAGAGCTTCCGGATGCTCCTGGGAGGGATGAAGGACATGGCCACGCCGATCAGTCCGCAGAGGCAGCAGGTGCCCAGGAACGCACCAACCGCCTTGGGGCATGGCAGCTTGACACCGTTGGCGCCAGTCGGGCAGTATCCGTTCGCATAGCTCTGCGAGAAGAACGAGAGCGCGATCGAGATGGTGGCGAAGCTGGCCCCGGTCACGCTGACGATGCCCGTGCCGAGGTAGTACTTGGTCTTGAAGATGCGGTTTCGCGACACCTGCAGCGCCGTGCCGAACGCGCACCAGATGAGCGTCGACGCGATCAGGAACTGCGTGTCGTCTTGGCCCAAGTTGGCTCCACTCGACCCGCCGATGAGCAGCGGCGGAGTCACGACACCGCCCACCATCGCGAGAGCATGTTGGAGGCCCAAGACAAAGGCAAGGAAGATGGGGAGTCGTGCGTTGACCGAGTAGAAAGGGAGGCTCGCCGAGTCCGGCGAGCATAGGAACGGGATCGTTGGCGTAAAGAGCGCGAGGTAGTTGTGTTCGCCAAACCACGCTTTCCTCGTGCCCAGGGCTCGAAAGCCATGTTTTACTTTGGCCATGAACGACCTGGGGAACTGCTCAGGTTTCGTGGCGAGAGACGCCTCCTCCAAGGTGACGGTAGGTTTCCCCTCCATATTTGCTTTGCGAGTCGCTTTGCCGGCCCAGGTCAGAAATGAAGAAGGGAGCGGGAAGGGATGTGGTGGTGTGCGGAACAAGCACAGACGGGAACAAATGGACAAGCGGGCAACACTCTTATACGTTCGCGTGATACGATAGTAGGCGCATCTCATGCAAGCAGGACTCGCATATGCAGCAGCACATGGCAAGTGCAGCACGGATCCATCTGGCTTCGATACCCGGCCCTCGCTTGATTCTTTCGTCGTTTCCGTTCCTGTCGCGAGTCGTTCAGGATCTGACGGCCGCCCTGCTTCGATCCAATCCGGAGAAGACCGAGGGTCCCACTTCCGTATGGTGACACGGTCTTTTTGGAACTCAAGGAACACTACCTTGCGAGCGGTGAACAAAGAAGCGGGGAAGCGATAACGAGGGACGGGTCAGAGGCGAAGAGATAACGGGCGGGAGCATCTTTGCGATTGTGCTGCCATGTGGGTCGGTCATTGCGGACGTGCGTGCGTCTGTCTTCTTGACGGAATCGCAATCCAGCGGTGCTTGCTGTACGTGTTTCCGCTCGTTCCTGGACCTCCTCTGACCTTCATTTTCGCGGGGTGTGAGAGGGAGTCTGTGATGCTTGCTCTGACACGGCTTGGCACGTCGCGTGCTGTCGAAAATGGCTGCCGATAAGAAGCTGCTTGGAAAGGCCGTCTGTTATCGCACACGTGGCATCCCTCCGCCCAGTGGCGTTCTTGAAAGCGATTCCTCGCAGGCCTCCGCTCTGGCTCATCCCGTATCTCCAGTACGAGGCCTATCTTCTGGACACCCCGCGGGGATCCCGCGGAAGTCACGGCCGGGTTTCCGTCTGTCTCCTCCCCCCCATCTCCTTCGGGACGGAATCTCCACGTGGAGTCCTTTCAAGCTCGCACATGGATAAGCGCCAGGATTCTCGGCCGGGCCCCCTTTCCCCCGCACTCGGCCATGTCCGGCGATGCTTTCGGTCACAAAAAGAGAGGGTGACTTGTCGCTGCCAGTGTGCTGTCTTTGCGAGACTCGGCACAGGCACACGACACCAGCAACGGTACAGGGTTCCCTAAACTTTGATTTTGAGGATGGGGTTTGATTTCTTTCACGCTCATAAGGTAGCGCCTGGATACATCTCGACGGTCTGCTACAGCTCAAGGTGAAGTGGAGTGTGAGAGACGGGCTCTGACCCCACACGGCTGTCTTCCCGGTGCTGGAGACGCACAAGCTTCTGCCAGTCGGGAAGAGGCTCGCACGTCTTGACCCTCGCGTTGCCCACTTGCTTCCTCTCGCATCCGAGTGCTGCAGGCGTGGTTGGTCCAGCGAGTGGCCGGTCAAGTCCCGGTGTCAGTCACGCTGCACTCATCCTATTCTGGCAACAAATCTTTTCGATGCACTTACGACAGGGCGCAGATTCGTTGAACTGATGCAGGAAGAAAGGATCCGTCTCTTCCGTGAGAATGTTTCCAAGCCTGGATGATGTGAAGAGGGTTAGATGCCTGAAGACGGGGGACCTCACGGCTTGCTTGAAGGCTAGGTGAGGACTTACATCAAGGTTGCATGGCCAAAAGAGTAGCTCTTCTCCAACACCATTCGAGACGGAATGTATATCTGGTTCCTTCCATCTGTATAGGAGTCAGTCCAGTCAGCAGCGATCTTCGAGAGGCAGTCGAGCATGAGGATTAGACGGAAGTGCGCTTACTTTCGGCGATTGTTCGTACGCTGGTACCGTAGATGACCTCCTTGAAGCCGGCCCATCTGATTGCGCTCAAACACATGGTGCAGGGCTCCGCGTTTGTGTACAGACTCAGCTGCTTCCAAGCTGCGAGGATCTCCGGGGGGCTCAGCCCCTTCTTGCGCATCACGTTCGTGCAGTGTTGGATGGCTGTGATCTCGCCATGCTGGGTAGGATCACCCGTCGAGCCGACGCGATTTGCGATGGCACAGACCAGCTCGTTCGAGGTGGTATTGACTATCGCCGTGCCAAACGGAGCTTGCGGACACGGATGAGAGACCGGCGGGTAGTAGATGGCCGAATTGGCCAGCCTCATCCAGTGATCACGATCCGTCGATGGGACTGAATTGATGGACAGGCCGGACTGGAATTCGGGATGAAGGCTATCCCTGAATGCGTTAGCGTTCGCCGCAACAGCCAAAGTCGTGATGAGCTTGGACAGCAGCATGTTCCTGAGCTAGGTAGGAGGTGTCTGTCAACGAGGTGGTTGGAAGGAGGTGGTGGTCAAGAATATCGGTCCAGCTGGACTGTGATTTTTCTAGGTAAGTATCACCTGTGCGCAGACGACATGTGCAGATGACAACAATCGGAAGCTATGATCAGAGGTGGATGGGGCGAGATGCCGAGGAGTCAGCACAGAAGAGGCGAATGCTGGTTGCTGGTATCATTGCGAGACGTTGCTCGTCCCGCCGAGCGAAGTCAAAAAAGCCGCGGCGATTCCGCGCTTCCCCCGCGTCGCCCTTATCTTATCGCCTCGGTCCTCGCCCACTCGGATGGGTGTTCGCGTTCCCGCTCGATCCTTGACCCACAAGTCGCAGAGCTCCGTGCATGTCTCAAGCTTGGTCCGAGCCAGTTACCGCGGGGAGAGTTCGCGTGGTGGTATGCAACTTTGGCAGCAGCCTCAAGGGCGGACCCGCCTTGCCTCCCCCTCACTGTCTGGCACGGTCAGTATGAAGCAAGTCGTCCGCTTGATCAGGTAGCCTTAAAAGGTCTGACCCGTGGCCTGGACAGCGTATCCTGCTCCACACATCAAGCCTCGAACAGAACAAAGACGAAACCATGGCAAGCTTCATCACCGACGATCAGAGCACAGTGCCATGCATCTCCTTGCACGACTTTGATGAGCGCCGCACCGAGATTGTCGACCAGCTCATGGACGCCAGCACTCGCATCGGCTTCTTGTAAGTGGTTCGGTCTTCGTCCTGTCATCTTGGCAACCCCCGCTGATTCGGATCTGATTGTTCATCTCGAGCAGCACTCTGGCCAACCATGGGATCTCTGCTGCACAGATTCAGGATGCCTTTGCGCTTTCCCAGCAATTCTTCGCGCTCCCGGACGAGGTGAAGGCCAAGACGCCGCTGAATGGCAAGAACATGGGATGGGAGAAAGGCGCACAGGTCCGGCCCTCCACCGGTACCGCCGACCAGAAGGAGTCGATGCAGCTGCAGTTTGCGCGCATGGAAGGCATGTGGCCCTCGGATCAAGATCTTCCTGCTTTTCGCACCAGGGCCGAGAGCTTCATGACGGCCGTGCAGCAGCTCTCGGTCAAGGTGATGGAGTGCTTCGCCGAAGGCCTCGGCCTGCCTCTCGATACGTTCACGCACGGTACTGTGGACCCGGGAGTGGGCGATTCTCAGTCGACCCTGCGACTGCTGCACTATCACAGCGTAGAGGGCAAGGCGTTCGGCGACAACTTCTGGCGGGCAGGCAGTCACGCCGACTTTGATGTGCTCACCATGCTCTTCCAACGCGACGGGGAAGGCGGCCTCGAGGTCTGCCCTGGCAGGGAGGTGGTGGGCGATTTCGGCCACGGCAACACGTGGAAGAACGTCGAGGCAAGGAGCGACAGGATCGTCTGCAACATCGGCGACCAGCTCATGCGCTGGTCGGACGACAGGCTCTAGTCGACCTTTCACCGCGTCAGATTGCCCGGCAAGGGCGAGCCGACGGGTCCACGCTACTCGATCGCCTTCTTCAACCAGGCTCGGAGCAACGTGGTGATCCAGGGTCCGCACAAAAAGTATCCGCCCATCACAGGCGCCGAGTTCATCCGACAGGCCTTGGAACGAAACAAACTCGGCCTCAGCCTGCAAGCATCAGCCGGTTCCGCTCAGGCGGATGTGGACCAGCCGCCTCTTCCGGAGGCGCACGACCCTGTTGCAGTCCCGCGCACGGTCAGCGTCAACTGATCAGACACAGCGCGAATGCACCTTGTGACACATACACGGCAGAAAATCGTGTGGCCGCTGGCGGGGTTTGCAGGTCAGATAAAGTGACAACAGTGACGGTGAATGACGACGCTGAGGAGTTTTGAGAACGGTCGTCTCCAATGCACTAGATTACCAGTCGTCGTCTGAGCCTTCTTCATCCGAATCGCCCATGTTCTCCTTGCGTTGGCTGAGAGCCGCCGCCAAAGCGCTGGCAAGATCGCCGTCGCCTCCGCCAGCGCCAGGCGAGTCCGAGCCGGATGATACAACCGCCGCACCAGCGACGGCACCAGCACCAGCGCCAGCAGCGGCTCTGCCAGGCGGGGGAGGCGCCGAAGAGTCGGACTTTTTGAGATTGTGGACACCCTTGCCCTGAATAGATGCGAGAAGGGCGCCCCGTCCATCTTGGGGAGGTGGCATTGGTGCGGATGCGCCAGCAGGCGGAGGGGGCGGAGGAGGAGGAGGAGCCCCACCTCCCATCGTGGGCGGAGGCGGTGGCGGCGGTGGCGGAGCGCTGCCACCAGCAGCTGGACGCACAGGGGGTGGAGGTGGAGGAGGAATGCTGGAGGCAGCCGGGCCGCGTGACGGAGGTGGCGGGGGAGGTGGCGGGGCGGCAGCCGCCGCGCCACCGGAGCGCGGAGGAGGGGGAGGAGGAACGACGGAGGAGGCCGAAGCCGTGGAAGCGTTGGCGGTATGGCGGGACCTTGGCGCTGGAGGAGGTGGCGGCGCTTTGCGCTTGCTGGTCGGAGCGGGGGGAGGCACTTTCTTGGCCTTGGGAGCTGCGGGTGGAGCCGGCTTGGAAGCAGCACCGGGGCCTCCGCGTTTGCCGACAAAGTCTTTGATGAAGCTCTCGTTCTGGCGGATGTCCTTTTCGCTGATGCCGAGATTTCCCAGCTGCTCGAGGAGCGCCTGCCAGGTGGGGTCGACGTTCTCGGAACTGAAGCCGTGCTCGGCGGAAAAGCCCATGTGGGCGACGTGCTTGAAGCCAGAGGGGGCTCCGATCATCGACTTGTCGATCTTTCCGCCGGACGATGCCTTCTTCTTCTTCGCGGCGGACGAGCTGGACTTTGACTTTGCGTACTTTGCGCGGTTCGAGACCTTCTTGAAGAGGTCGTTGGCCTCGCTTTCGTCGGCAAAGGAGAAGCCGATGGGACATTCGTCGCCCTCGAAGGAGTGGAAGAAGGTGCGGTCCTGGTTGTATTGGAAGCCTTCGTAGAGCTCATGTTCCCAGATGACGCCTCGAGTTCCTTTGAGGTCGACGATCTTGAAGTAGAACGTTGCCTTGGCAAGGTCGCGGACAAAGGCTATGGCGCCTTCGACGCCGGTATAGCTCCATTCCGACGGAGTGGGATGGGCGGCATAGACGCGGCCAACAGTAGCGGTGATGATCTTGTTGTTGGAAGAGGGGATGGCGGACTTGACCTTGGACTTGTCCGAAGACGAAATGGTGGAAGAGGAAGGCATGGCTCAGGAGTGACGATAGTGCTTTTCGCCAGTCCAGCGAGCGATGACGAGGTAGGTGGTCAGCGGTATCAGAAGCGGCGCGAAGAAGACGCAGCTGTAGGGAAACTGCAGGTAGATTGGGCTGCGAGGGGAGCTGGAGGCGGCGGAGGTGGTTGGAATCGCAAACGGAAGCAAGGCAAGAAGAAGGAGGAAGATGCTGGCTGCCGTGAGCGATTGAGCGGTCTGGAGGCGAGCAGCAGGATCACAGGGAGGAGATCGAGAGCGGAGAGCAGGATTGGAAGCTGGTGGGCAATGGGACTGTTGCTGCGGACGCTCTGCAAGCATGCGGTAGATGCGAGGACGGGAGCGGAGACAGGATTGTCACGCACTGAAGCTGCGGTCGGTGGAGGCTGCGCACCGGCGCGGTGGCATTAGATGAGCTGAGACGGTGAGAGGGTGTGGCGTACCGTCGACGGTGGACGAAAGGAGTGGCGAGGGGGACGGCGCTGATCACGATGAAGGAGCGGATGGTGGAGGAGATCGACGTTGTGTCTGGCAGGTGGCAGGTGCTCGGATGTTCTGCGTGCGAGCTGACGCCGGCTCGAAGCAGTGCTGCACTGCCCTCGCGTCGCCCCTGCCGATTGCATCACTGGCTCTGCTCCACCTCGCCGAGTGGGCCTGGCCGAGTGGGCCTGGCCGAGTGGCCCAAGCTCGCATGTCGTGCCATGCTCAGTCGACCCGTGTTGGGCGTCGGAATTCTAGAAATTCAAATGTCAACATGCTCGATCACACAGCTTCCCGCGCGCCGCCTCCCGCTATCAGCCTTCGAGCCGCGTGAATCGAGTCGAGCCTCGAGCTCAAAATCACAAACGCGCCGTGTGGAGCGGCGTCGACGCAGAGCGTTGACAGTAACGTCGCGCAACCAACCGTGCGCAGTCGTTCCTCACATTCGGATCGCCTCTTCGATTGCGCTTTCCCTTCCGCACCATCACAATCTTCAGAGCCATGTCGCTGCCGAAACGAATCATCAAGGTGAGTCACCCCAAATCGCGCATCCATCGCCCTATCCCTCTCGCTCACGATCCATCGCTCACCCTGCTTGTTGCGCATCCATTCAGGAGACCGAAAGGCTCATCGCCGACCCGGCACCCGGCATCAGCGCAACACCGCATGAGGACAACCTCAGGTACTTTGACGTCGTCATTTCCGGTCCCGCTCAGAGCCCCTTCGAAGGTCAGTTGCTTCTCAGCATCCACGCCGCTTGTTCCGTGTGCACCTGCTCATCGCCCCGTCGCAATCACCCCGCCGTCTCGCTCTCTGTCCTCCCTCAGGCGGCGTATTCCGCCTCGAGCTCTTCTTGCCCGAAGAGTACCCAATGTCCGCGCCCAAAGTCCGCTTCCTCACCAAGATCTACCACCCCAACATCGACAAGCTTGGTCGCATCTGCCTCGATATCCTCAAGGACAAGTGGTCCCCAGCCCTCCAAATCAGGACCGTCCTCCTCTCCGTCCAAGCCTTGCTTTCCGCACCAAACCCCGACGACCCTCTGGCAAACGACGTGGCCGAGCACTACAAGAAGGACGAGAAGGGGTAAGCACCCAAGACTTGCCTGTGTCCTCACCACCGCGTGCCAAGCTGACCATCTCACTTTGTCCATCGTGTGCCTTCCATTTCCACAGAGCCATCGAGGTTAGCAGACAGTGGACAGCTTTGTATGCAAAGTGAGACGGCGCCGATTGCCTCGCGTAAAGCCGCACGCAGACGTTGCAGCCTCTTCGCCTTAATTCGACGCTTCGTGTGCCAGCATCGTGCATCAATGTGCCCTCGAAGCTTTGCCTCGCAGCACGGTCCATTCCGACCCTGAGGCTTGCTTGGTCCGCGCTCGGCGAGTGTCGCAGCCAGTAGCGCGTCCTTTCATTCCTGCTTCATCATGCCGACAATCTGGTCGAACCTCGTTCGCGAGATCTGCAGCCCGCCACTGCCTTCCAGCTCGGGAATGATGGGATCTTCGCTCGTACCACCTAGCAGAGAGCTCGTCGGATCCTCCTCCTCTGCTTCCAACAGTGGCAGTCGGATCGAGCCGCCGTTCCTTGCCGCCCTACTTTCGTAGAAGGCGATGCACATCAGCGGCAGCGCAAATAGCACAGACTGCACCGAGTGGTTCAGCCTGGCGTACGTCTCGTGCGGCAGCACCCATTCCAGCGGCGCGATCACGAACGCCTCCAGCAGATTGAACGGCGCCACATATACGAATTGGTCCGGCGCCCGCACCATAGAGATCACCTTCTGGCAGAAGAAGGCCGCGTACACCTCGTCCGCCGAGTCCACCACGTCGCTGTACGCTGTGCCGAAGAAGGCGATGAGGATGTTGAGCAGAATCACCGCCGTCACAAAGCAGTACGCGTAGTAGAGAATGTGGCCGTACGGATAACCAAACGCATCCTCGTTCGTCAGGTCGAAGTCGGCGCCGCCCAGAAGCGACTGAGTCAAGACATCGATGATCTTGACCAGCACGTTGTCCATCTGAGATTCGTCCGCCGCATCGAGCGCCAGGAATCCGTGGCCGAACCCGACCATGACGAGCGCCAGCAGTGTGAAGAAGATGGCACTCTCCTTGAACATGCGCAGAATGATGACCGTCAAGGTGCCAAAGTAGACGAAGCCATCAAACACCTTGAGCAGCTGCACCCAGATCAGCGGTGCGACGCAGGCGAGGAACTGGAACGCTCGCAGCTCGTACGAATCCGACCTCTTGCCATGCGACACGAAGCTGGCCACTCGGAAGCAGAACGAGACGAAGAGAAGCCCGTCCGTGAGGAGGTCCATCACAGTCCAGAACTCGACCGCGCCGAGGCCACCCATCTTCACCCACCGTGCGGCATCCTCGACAAGATAGCCGGCTGCCATGACCCACAGGATACCTTCGAACAGGTCGAAAGACTTGAAAGTCCTGGTCTGCACCGTGAAGATGGCAAGGAAGAAGATCCAGAGGGCAATGTTGGTGATGTACGAGTACTTGGGCACCCCGAGTCGCGAGGGGTGGAAGTGCGAGAGGAAGGCGCCGTCCTCCTTCTTGTCGTACGGCTCAAAGTAGGTGTATCCGGCGATCGAGTACTTCTGCACGAGCGTTCCATCCCAGATGGCTTGCGTGGCTCGGCGAGCTTCGAAAGACGCAAGCAGTGGCACGCAGTTTTGATCGATGGCAGCCTCCAGGGCCGAGGTCGGCAGCGTGATGTCGCCGTCACTCTCGAAGCGTCTGAACTTCTTGGTCAGGCAAAGGTAGTGGCTTCCGGTCTTGGAGGGCGCAGTCTCGATGGAGCTGCGCTCGATGTGCGACACGAGTCTCTGGACGAGGACCTCGCATGCGATCGCACGCTTGCCATTCAGGCCGTGGTCGAGCGGCTGCTTCTCAGCATCCTGTTCGAATTCCTTGCGAGCTTCGAGCAGGGCGTACGGGACAGCGTCTCCAAAGTCGCCGCCAAGTTCGTGGAAGGCCGAGATCGCCTTGTCATCGATGAGGCCCTCAGCTCCCGTGATGCGCTTTTCGTCCACGTCGCGATCGACGAGCCGCGCCACGAGCGATTTCACCCTTCGGATCAATGCGGTGACGATGGCAGGATGCACGTCGAGCGCAGCGTCCAGCTGTCGCAGGGGTTGATGCGGATCCAGCGAGGCCATTGTGGTGATGCTTACACAATGCCGATGCAACCTAGGATGGTGGGGGAAGTTGGGTTCTGCAGTTTGCACGACGGTGGAAGAGGATGCATGAAGGGCAGAGCGTGGTGCGAAAAGTTCGTCTTTCTAGCCTCGTCTGCATCGGCTACGCTGCAAGGAATGCCTCAAAGTGGAGGGCGAAACGCACGTTCCACATCAACGTCACGTCACGCGACCTGGACCAATTCACATTCGCGTTTCGCCGCTTCATGGTTTTGTCGCAACCTGAACGTCTCGGACCACACATTTCGACATGCCAAGCATCGATGCAAGCTCCATGAGCTAGCTCAAGCCGGTCGCGATGCATGATGGATCTCTGCACGCAATCTTCTCGCAATGTCCTTCCTGCTCATACAGTACGATTGTGTCAGACCCAAGTCGTGTGGACTCGCATGTTGATACACCTCGCCAACCTTCCCGAACGGGTTCGCCGAGCTACTCTTTTCGGAAAAAGGCGCGAGTTTGCCCTCCCCCACCCCCCCCCCCCCCCCCCCGCGGGGTTGGAGCCAGAGGCGCCTTAGGTTGGGTTGGGGCTAGTGCCGGAGGGTACCTTTATCGTAATCACCTGCCCGAGCCACTCATTACTCAGGGTGGCTTGCCAAACGTATTGTAAACTATTTCACGACTTTTTCCGATGCGACAATTTCTGTGACAGCCTTTCATATTTTCTGTGGTTCATGCTCATGACTTGACCACGATTTATGCTCCCTGTATGGCCCCCGTCGGGTGAGTTTGACAGGTCATGAGTTCGACTGACTTTAAAAATTCAATACAATTATGAATCCGTTTGAATTATGAATCTATGAAGAGGTGAAAATTAAATTGAATTACGAATCCGTGGAGACACGACGACAAGCTCGCTTATCTTCGAATACGATTTCCCGACAAACACAGTACCTATAAAGCCCCATCACGTATCAGACCTCTTGTGAATCGTGCCAATCATATACACAAGCGACGTAAGATCTGTGAACATAAATTATATGATATGTAGAGTCTAATTAGGGGTGCATCTGTTCGTTGAGCCGTCAAATAGAATCTGAGGAGCACGAAGTATGTGATTATCCTTTTTTTTTATTTCAAGAACAGCCGCGGCACAGCTCCAGTCATACATATCCTAACAAGCATGGAGAGGCGGGGTGGCGAAGGACCAGCCTCACCAGCCACCCCTGGTGGCTGCGACGCACCAACCATCCGTCAGCCACCCACACACGAAGGCTGGGATATTCGTGAGCGACCTCGCCGTTCTTCGGGATATGGGTATGAATGTCCCCCTTATTTTTCTCAAGGATGCCATGCCTATATGAGAGTCATGATGAAAGGTCAAAAAAAAAATTGAATGCTTTGTCCTCTCTGCCTAGAAGAAAGAAAACGTTGTCGAAACATTTGAGTGCGAAAGTGGTTCGTTAAATAAATTCTGTTATGACCAGTCACTTGACGCCTTGCGAGTCATACGCCTATTAGTCATAATGCATATCGTGTGAAATGGAGCGTGACGTTTTCCAAGCTATCCCCCAAGCCACTGCGGGTGGCTTCCTCTCCAAGCCACTCCTAAGCCACCCACGCACACTCTAGTGGCTTGAAATTCCAAGACACCCATAGTCGTATCCTAACAAGTGGCGGGTGGCGATCGAGCAGCCACCCAACAGCCACCCACACACGATGGCTGATGGGTGGCTATTGGCGAGCAGCCACCCCCCTTAAACAAATTCAAAATAATTGGTTAACGCGCTTTTTGGGTCGAACCTGAGGCCTGCAAACCGATCGTGAATTCGGAGCTATTTGACATCTTCTCATCGCTATTTGAGCCGTATCTCAACGCTTTGAGCCGGATGTTGGCGCAGTATGGACACCTAGATCAAGATTCTCAGTGATCCTCTCAGCAACGGAAGTTTTGCGTTGTAGGTATAATGACCATTCATCATCTTCTGTGGATTGATGGAGTGCGGACGGAGGGGGTGGCTACGCAATAAGATTTGCAGCCAGGAAGCAGAAAGATTCGTATTTTTCAGGATTTGGACGTGCAGGGTCGAATTTGGCAGAGGAGGTGGCGGAGAGCGGTCACCCATCAGCCAACAGACCAGGAGGGGGAAGGGGATCGGCTGATATTTGACAGCCACCTAGCAGCCCCCCCCCCCCCCATATCCTCCCCGCGCAGATGGCTGGTATTCATGAGCGACCTCACCATTTTTCAGGATATGCATGCATACGAGTGGCTTGGCTCATGTTAAACTCCGTTTTCCGCGATGTGCATGGTTTGTTCGTTTATGATTGTCTACAAACCGAAATACTGCTGCGATTGCTCTTTTTAGACATGCTCACGATTCAATGATTCAAAATAACTTTCGTTGAGAATCACCGGTCCACTGGTGATGGATAACATAACGTTAAAATTCACACTTGCGTCATGGTCTTGAGTTCTTCTCGGAAACTCAAGAGGCATCGGTGGCGACACGCAACGGCCGATGGTGCGTGTTGCTATGCATGCATGAACACACAGGAGAACTTATGATTTTGCAGGCACCCCACACCATCATGCATTCATAATGCCATGGGAAAAGATACCATTCATAGACTCGTGAAATTGTAAATTATCACACGTCCAAGCATATCGCCAAAAAACAACCGAGATCGTCGCTTCCCAAGCCAACTCGCAAGCCACCCTTCAAGCCACTAGACTGTGGGTGTGGCTTCTCTGGTGACTTGGACGATGTCGCTCTGCCTTCCTCGCAATACTTTCAAAGGTTGTATGGAGCATGCACATCGCAAGAAAAAGAGTGTGACGTTTTCCGAGCCACCCCCTAAGCCACCACGGGTGGCATGGAGGGTGGCTTGGGCGACGTTACACACACAACATCCCAATCTGCTCCGGCCGCACCCGCACCTGCATCCGACCACACCCGGATCGCTCGCATCCGTGGGCGCGCATCACAGCATGAGGTACGATCGAAGTTGTCATGCCCGAGAGAACACATGAGAGTGTGGGGGCAGGGGCGTGTTAGCAGCGGTGGTCCATGCGCAGGACGATGACGTCGGTGACGGAGGCCAAGAACTTGACAATATCAGAGCCGAGGCCACTTATGACTCACGTGGACCTCCCATAACGAAGGAGTGACTGGCTGGTGGTGTGGGCGGCGGGGATGGTGCGCAAGCGTCGTTAATATGATTCATATGATTGAGAACCAAAAAGAGGGTAATTGCAAATGGCTCATGGATCGAATAAATTCTATCCCTTCCATCTTTCGTATTTGACTAAAATACTTTTATTCATGATAGGAAAAAGGTCGCAAGGTACATGCGTGATCCGCTAAGCCACCCGCAAAGAATTCTTGACTTCGGGCGGAATATCCCCGAACGGGCCCTAAAGCCACCCACAGACGATTTTTTTGGGCAAAAGGATGATAGTGCATTTCAAGGGATCGGAAGGCGTCGCATGTGCTGCCGCAAGGGGTCCAACTAGTGACTCTCCACCTTTATGCATCACGCATCGGTAGACCACCCATGCGCTACATGTCTATCGTTGCCTCACTCCGTACTCTTTATTTTGTGTGCATCCTGAAGCAGCTCACTTGACATCGATTTCACGAATTCCAATACTATTTGGGCCGGTTGTCGACGGTCTGAGTCAAAACTTGCAAATAATGACTACAGAATTTACGCATAACAATGTCTCAATATTCAGGCTGAGGATGAGTATGCATCACCTTCATGTTCTGTTTGTCCAGGATCTTGATTCTCAAAGTTTATCACATAGAAATTGCGATTCCGAATAATTTATCGCTTCTCCGGCGATGACGAATCCACCCGGTGCTCGGACTATGATCATGAATTATTCCTATGATCCATATCCTGGAAAACGGCGAGATGGCGATTCATATCCGAACAAGTGGCGAGGTGGCGAAGGACCAGCCACCCAGCAGCCACCCTGGGTAGCTGCGACGCGCCAGCCACCCATTAGCCACCCACGCGCGATGGCTAGTATTCATCAGCCACCCATCAGCCACCCGGGGTGGCTGACGCGTGGCTGCTCTTCTTTGCCAGCTCGCCGTTCTTCGGATATGTTTGAATACAAGCGTTTGGCGGCTTTTAGAGACCCCAAGCCTCCTGCTCCTCCTGGTTGCATTCGCGGGACAGGTCCTGGGCGTCATGCTCATGAAGAAGCCAAGGAGAAGCCAAGGAGAAGCCAAGGAGAAGCCAAGGAGAAGCCAACTGGGTTGGCACGGAATGTCGGGCCTGTTGTGAGCTCACAGATCACTCGCGGTTGCGCCGGCTTGAGGCGTTGGCTTCTCATGTCTGGTTAGCTCGGCAGGATACACTGTCTTCTTTGAGATATGGTTCATTGCGACATGACCTGCAGGCAAGGCATGCTTGCACGAATCATATGAATAGGGCAAATTTGAGATCCTCAACCTCCGGCTCGGCATGCTAGCGAGCGGTTTCAACCTCTCACCTGGCGAAGACGCTTGAGCCGGCCGCGAAGCCAAAGCAACCATGCTCTGCCTTCGTAGATATTGCGAGCCGGGGAAGAAGAGATGAGGTTTAAGCCCTGAACGGCTTCGGACTTCTCGGACCAGCTTTGGCCGCCTCGACGCAAGGAATAGCGCTCTTCACCGCCGCTCTCTGTTTTCAGGCATCCGTTCGCGGTTGTACGTTGAAATGTCGAGGTATCCATGGCAGGAACACCACATAACATTCATATGGTTGAGACAAGTGAGTCTTGCGCGAGAAACACGACACATGAGCGTGAGTTCCGACCGAACTGATTCGCGAACCCCGCACTCGCGGCGGCGATAAGCTGGGCTTTATCTGCGAAACGGTGAAGCGTGAATTTAAGGTCGCAGCCATCCGGGTCGCGGCAATGCGGGAAGCCAAGATAAGCGAAATCCAAAATCATGGTCGTCGATGTCAAGTGGCCCGGTGTTCAGCGCACACCGATCTGCCTCGCAACCATCTACATTTCCCCCTCGCTGACCGACCCACTCGACGTCCGGCACATGAGCGGTTTCAGCACCGCTCGCCCTCTAATCGAGTGAGGGCGTCTGTCCTTCTCACGGTAGTCCAAGGAGCAACACGCTCGGACCGCCCTTTGTGCAGGTCTATGCGAGCGACTGCGAGGGAGGCCACTAACGGATTGCTGCAGCTGCTGTGACGGGAATCTCACTTGCTTCCAGCCGCTATCATCTGTGGAAGACTGCGACATGGCCGATACACCCAGCCGCAATGGAGAGGAGTCTAAGCCCGTCCTCGTTCCGTACAAGAGGAGCCAACGTCCGTCATGGTCGTGCACCGAATGCGCTCGGCGAAAGATCAAGTGCGACAAGAGGGTTCCATGTCAATCATGCGTGAAGCGAGGAAGGGCAGAGAGCTGCCGTCTCGAAGGCTCTCCGCTCGATTCGGCAGGTCCCTCCTCCCTGCGCTCACTCAAGACGCCCGAAGAGCAGAGTGACGACGGCAGAACGGCTGAAGCAAGTCCCGTGCCTTCTGGGTCTCTCCGAAGAGTCTCAATTGTGCCTAACGCGCAGATCGAAACAAGGTCCGACGGGCGCAACGGATCCGATAGCCTTCTTCGCGGACTGTCTAGGCTGCAGCAGCAGCTTGATCGCATCGAGAGGCGACTAGATCACCAGACGAAGCGAGAAGACAACATCGAAGACGTCAAGGCTCGACTGAATGATATCGAGGATGTCATCTCTGTACTTGGAGATCGACGTGCCACCTGGACCGGGCCCCAGTCCGACCTGACTCCTACGCACGGCGGGCTTTACCCCGACCAGATGGGCGATGATGGAAGACGTCTGTATCGGCGTGTCGACCCCCGCGCGCAAAGCGCCAAGGTCGATGGCGGCAGCCGTGCTCACCCGCAAGGCGCCGCGAGCCTTTCATGTCGAGTGGATCCAGCGCTTCCCGCTACCGAGCCACAAGAGCGGAACGCGGAGCTCGCCTCGACGGACGCCGCCACCACACTCGAGTTCCTCACCCTCGGTAAGGACAGGCGACGCGATCTTGACCTGGACGCAAGCTCCTCGGACACGGATGCCGAGACGAGCCATCTGCACCTTCTGACAGCCGCAGGAGACGCTAACCAAGCCTCACTCTACAGCGGCTCCGGCTCCCTTCATCGGAAGCCGGTGGACAACGACGGCCGAGGGCTGGACGATGGGGCGGACGACCACTCGGGACTGCGAATGCTCAAGCATCTCCGCCGAGGGCTCCCTGCTTTCGTCGTGACTCATATCGAGTCGCTGCTGCGCTCACACCCCGATGAGCTGCCACCGGCAAACCTACTTGCGAGGCCAGCTGCCCAGCCGGTGACCGATGGCATCAAAGCCGTGAAGCTCTCGCCGGCCGCGATCCGCCGCATCGTGGGCATTGCCAAGGAGATTGGCGCGTGGCAGCATTGCTGTGTCCACTTTCCCACTTTCGAGCGGGAAGTAGAGGCGTTCTTGGCCATTGCCATGTCTGGCTTCGGCAAGGAGGACGATCTTCACTTCGAGGGCTTCCGAGCGATCGACCCGGCATGGCTTTCGCTCTTCTACGTCCTCTGCAGCATCGCCATCCACCAGATGGCAGAGGAGGAGGGCATCTATTGCGGTGTCGGCGCAGAGGTGGAGAGGATGCGCTTTGCGTCGATCCTGCTTCACGCTGCGATGGACTCGCTGTCGTTGGCCGACTACCTGGTCAAGCCCTCGACGTATTGCTGCCAGACGATCGCCATCCTCTGTGTGGCGGGACACAACATCTGTGGTAGCGACTTGCTCACCTCGCTGCTGGCAATCGGCATCAAGACGGGCCAGACGCTGGGGCTGCATGCGCTCGGACGCTCGGCGAGGTTTCTTGAGGCCTGCGCGGCTCAACGCAGCCAAGTGCTGAAACGCGCAGCCGTGCAGTGCGATGACGCGGGATCCTGTCGGCTTCCGGATGAATCGCCGAGGCAGTTTGCCATCTGGAAGAAGCGCATCATCGATCTCGAGGTGGGCAAGCGGGTGTGGTGGGCCTTTACGCAGCAGGATTACTTTGCCATCCCCTTCAGCGGCTGCTTCTCGATCGTGGAAGGGCAGTACGACACGCCGCTGCCGCACAACTGCTCGGACGAGGATCTGGAGGAGGGCCGGCTGATCAATCGCGAAGTCAACGTGCTGACCGTCGCGTCCAAGCAGCGCTTCACGTGCCACGTGGCCAAGATCGTCTGCGACTTTTTCGAGGACCTCAACAAGGCGCGGGGCGTTCCGTCGCTGTCGCTCGTGCGTCACCACGAAGCACGGCTGCGGTTCGTGACGGATCGCTTCAAGGCGTGCCTGGACCCGAGCCGATCTGCGTCGATGCGGGGAAGCCGCGCTGGCCTGCCGAGCTTCACCACGGTGCTGCAGCACTACCTCTTCATCTCGGTGCAGCACAAGATCCTCGTGATGCACCGGGCCTTTCTCTCGCGCGACGTCTCGGCGCACGAGCGGGAACTCTCGCACGCGGCTTCCATCGAGACGGCGCGCGGGGTTCTGCACGAGCTCGAGCGCGGACTCGGCCTGAACTCGGACGGAGACGACCGGCCGCAGCTCGACTTGCAGTCGCGCGTCCACGGCGGTGCGCTCTGGACGATCCCGTACCACTCGGTGGCGGCCGCTACGATCCTGGCGCTCGACATGTTTAAGCCGGCTTCGCACGCCTCGCATCGGGCTAAGCGGAGGCAGGAGGTGAAGCGCGCGCTCGGTGCGCTGGGCCGCTTCACGCGCAAGAGCGCCATCGCTCGCAGAGGATGCCAGCTCCTCGCTGACCTGCTTGAAGAGGGCGAACGCTACGACCAGCATCCGAGAGAGGCGAGGAAGCGCAAGGCAAACGACGGCGTGGATTCGGTGCTCAAGCGGATTCGGCTGCCGGAGAGCGAGGGCGATTCGCCCGAGGTATCCGACACGACTGCGCGGACCAGAGTTGCGACAGGTACACATTCGCCCAAAGCTCGTGTCTCGAACCACGCTTACCCGGACAAGACGTTGGAAGCGAGTTGGTTCTCCCAGTTCAACCACGGTTCGACGCGGTCGGACGTGTCGTCTGCAGTCGCCGAAGGCACCTCACCCGACGAAGAGCGTGGCGGACTGCTGCCTGCAGCGTCGTTCGGCTACGGTTCGAGCAACTTCAATCCGCTAGCTGGCAACTCGACGAGCCGAACGGCCCACAACGCCGCCGGACTGCGGTCGAGCGATGCGACCACCTCGCTCTCAAGCATGTGGCTCTCGTATGACAACGGTCCCACCACCACCGACCCCTTCGCAACTCCTTTGGGCAGCGGCAGTGGTCATCGTCAGCCCGAATCCGAGGACGCCGCTCGAGGATCGAGTAGAGTCCCAGCCAACTGGAAGGACCGCTTCGACCTGCCTCTTGATGCTGACCTCGGTGCAGCCATGCCGAGTTGGGACATGGCTCAGCCGTCGGTCTCGCTCGACGGCGCTCAGCCGGGCAACCTCGCCGGTATGAACCTCAACATGCCCCAACAGCAGCTCGCCCACATCCTCCCCGCGCTCGAATCCATGCCCGACGTCTGGAAGCTCTTCGACGGCACCCTCGGCCAGAACCTCGTCGCTTTCGAAGAAAGCGGCTTCTGAAACCCCACACACGCACGCACTCACGTCAATGTCTCTGTCGCAACCTCCTTCCCGCACCATGGATGCTGATGTGAAACTCACGCTGTGTGCTACGCTCGGTACGTGACGATGACGGTGGGCTGTGATTGTTGGCACAAGAGAGATGCGAGGTGAAATGCGACCAGAACTGCAACTCATCAGGGTCAGAAGAGGGGCCACGGGAGGGCCGCCATCACTCATGAGCGAGCCCGGTCTCGTGCCGCCTTGACCTGCTGTTCGACGGCGCGTGCGACCTCGTCCCAGACCTCTGCATCGCGATAGGGCCTCTCGTGCGTACCCGTTCCGCTGCCGCGATTCTCGAGGGCGCTTTCGCCGAGCCCTACCCCGAGTCCTGGCACAACAGCCTCGTCCGACGCCCGTCCTTGCATCTGGCTTGCTTCGACGGGCTCGAACTCGAGCGCGTCCGGCGGATGGAACCAGTAGTTGAGCGCCATGTGGACCTGACTCTCGGAGGCGTCATCTCGCGAGGCGGTCTCGCGTTCGTGCACAGGCGGCGATGACGATGACGTGACCTCGTGATACCAGCTCGCGGGCAGGTACAGCATCTGGCCCGGCTTGAGGAACACCTCGATCGGAGGTGGACAGCCAGGGAGGATGGTGTAACGCTCCGACTCAGCGCCATTCTTGAGACTCGCATGCGTGCCGTTCTTGGTGCTCGGCAAAGGACGCGAGGGATCATCGGGCACATTGAGCACCCTGTGCAAGACGTGCGGCGGGATGCGCGAAAAGCTCTGCGGTTCGTCGTGATCAGCTGCGTCGGTGCCGTTGGCATCGCCGTCATCGTCGGCATCACGGTCGTCAGCCATGGCGAGCAAGCGCTCGAGCTCAGCCTCGCCCTCGTCCACATCTCCAAACTCGGAGCCGGACTCCGCAGCCGGAAAACCGGCGGCGTCCGAGTCATCCTCGTCACTTGCTTCGTCGTCAGAAGCCAGAAGCTGCCGGACGCCCAAGCCTTCCTCCTCGCTCTCTTCGGAATCTGTGTCCAGCTCCTCGGCATCGATGCTGTCGACGTGTTGTGCAATCTTGACTCGCTTTGCCATGCTTGCGCGGACATCGGGAGACTCGTCGTCGGAAGCAGCGCTATCTTGCTCTTCGCTCGACGCATCTTCTTCGGATGGCGAAGCTTGTTTTCGTTTTCTCGTGCCATTGGTCGGGACGGCTAGCGGTGGTGGTGGCAGCTGCGCGTCATCATCGTCCGACGAAAAGTCTCGGCCAACGGCCAGGTCGTCTGTACTGGCATCGTCCTCGGCGTCAGATTCTTGATGGTGGTCTTCGTCTGAAGCGGACTGAGCCGGGGAGCCAGAGTGGTCGGATGTGGCGATGCGTGCTAGATAGTCGTGCAGTTTGTGAGAGGCAGGCTGGTCGCCTGCGAAGGCAGCCATGGCGACTGGCTTCATGGCGTCAGGCAGAGAAGCCAAGAGTCTGCGCATCTGATCTTCAGCGTCGTCGTCTTGGTCATTGTCGTCTGCGTCGCTAGCGCTTGCAGTTTCGTCCGAGGATTCGCCGGTCTGCTTGTCGCTGGATTCGGCGAGGATGCCGAGGAGTTCTTCGATATCGGCCTGGTTGTCGCTGTCGTCTTGGCCATCGTCGTCACCGTAGGCATCGTCCGAAGTATCTGCCTCTGGATCGATGCCTTCTTCGTCCATCTGGCAGATGCGGAGCTCTGCTTGGGCCTGGAGCAAGGCCTCCTCGGCTAATTCCTGAGCGCGGGTCTGTTTCGCCTTACCCTTGCGCTGGCTTTTGCTGCGAGATCCCTCACCAGCGTCGGCAGCAGCTCGCTCGTCGATGTCGCGCTTGACGCGGAGGCGAGCCTTTCTGCGCCATCTTGCGGCGTCGGAAGGAACGAGACCATCGGGACGGATGGGGAGCTGGGGCCTGCGGCCGGGCATGTAGGCGGGTAGTGCGCCGGGCGGAGCATAGACGATGAGGCCGTTGGGATGGACGCGGTCTACGAGACCGCGAGGATGCAAGTAGCGATGTGCGGAAGGGGGGAAGAGGAGGAAGCGCTTGTAGCCCGAGAGGAGGATGTAGAGGTTGTCGTGGAAGTCGTGATGGAGGCCGCTGCTCTTGCCCTCCTTGCTATTGCCGAGCCACAGGTTGCACTGTTGGAGGACGAGGTTGCCGAGGAGAGCTGGACTGGCTGGAAAGTCGTTGGCGAGCGCGTCGGTGGGTGCGGGCAGGACTGGGTCGAGTTCGGGTTCGTCGTCGCTATCTTGCGAGTCGTTGTCGAGATCGGCTTGCTCGCTAGACTCGGCCGAGGCTGAGGATGAAGTGGGCTGGTCTTGTTCGCTCTCTTGGACGTACTGAGTGGTGAGGTACCACTTTCCCTGGTTGTGCGAGTCCTGGAGCATGTCGAGGAAGGTGGCGAACTTGACGCTTTTCCTCTTGACCGAGGTGCCAAAGTGGCCTGCGGCGGGATGAATGGGCTCGATCTTGACTTGAGAATGTCCTGCGGTGGATTTGAGATAGTCGAGGTTGGTCCACTTGGATGCGTTCCATTGCGGGTCATGGAGGAGGCCGTCGATGACGACGGGGCGGCGTTGCTGAACGAAATACGCCCACATGTCGGCTGGCGAGATGTCGCTGGAGACCTTTGCGATCTTGGGATGGGGAGACGCGGGCTGCCATCCTTCGTAGGCGTCGAGATGGGGCGGAAGGGGAGGTATGCGGACCATGTTGATGGTCGCTCAGCGAGGCGAGGCGAGGCAAGCGTTGGTGTCGGCAAGCTGGGGTGCGGGTCGCGTACGCTGCGGACGACAACTCTGCCTCTCTTTCGCCTTCGTTATGCGCTTGGTGCAGCCTGTCAGCTAGCAGCTAGCAGCTAGCAGTGAAGGGCGCCGAACGAGTGTCGTCTTGGTAGGGTGCGGGCTGCGAGGATAGCTGGGTGCGGTTTGCTTGCTTGCTTGCTTGCTTGCTTGGTTGCTGGTTCCGCATGGTGAGGATGAGCGTTCCCTTTGAGCCTGAAAAGTGCCAAATCCGCAATCCCAAAATCCTATCTTGGACCCTGTCTGCATCCTCAGTCATCCAGCTCGAATTGTCACAATCGGGTGGCTGGATAAATCTGAGCACGAGCCACGCAAGTTGAGCCATGCAAGATAGCAACCATCCACCGATTTCAAGGCTCGGCATGCTCGGATCGGTGATTAAATTCACCTCCCTAGGAAAAGCAGACCGGAACCGACCTTGGCTGCTTGGTGGCTCAACTTGGAGAGATCGGAGGGCGCTTCGCCTTGGTTGGTTAAATATTATAGGCTGGATCGGAAGAAACTGCGGCAGGCACGAGTCCAAGATTCATCCTTTTACAATACGAGCTGCACGCCGCACCCTGCTCTGCCACCACCACCACCTATTTCCATCGTCGAAACATTACTGGTGTCGCACCATCATGGTGTTTGCCTGAACATCGAGCGCTCTGCGGTCGACCACCCAAGCCTCTTACGCTTCTGTCTGACCTTATTTCTTTTTCTCCCTCTCCAGCATACATCCCAGTCGTGGCTCGCATTCTACCCCACAAGAGCATGTAGAAAGGCGCTTCCGTGCCTTTTCATCATCCTCCGCTCTCTGTTCCGCTCTTCCTCCGGCAGCCTCACACTTCGCTTCGTCTTTGTCTCCAGCACTGCACGCACCTCGTTGTTACCGCTCCCGCTATGGCGACCGCTGCTGCATTCGGCCGTGCTGGTCACGACACCGAGCTCAAGCTCGCGAGCCAAGAGCAGCTCTCGACCATCCGTCGCATGGCACAGATCGTCGCTCGCATCTTCTACGAGGACCGTCACATTGTGCTCATGGATCAGCTCATCAGCATCACCGTCCTACCGGCCGACGTGCTCGCACATCGCCTCGGCATCCAGGTCAAGGAGCTCGCCGCGCTCTCGTCCAAGCTGCTCGAGGACAAGCTCATCTGCACCTTTCGCAGAAACGAGATCCGCGACGCCATCACCAACCGCAGCGTCCCCCGCACCTACTACTACCTCGACTACAAGCTCTTCCTCGACGTCACAAAGTGGCGCATGATGTCGATCCGCAAAAAGATCGACACCCGCCTCCGAAACGAGCTGGACAACAAGGGCTACGTCTGTCCGCGCTGCAAAAACTCGTACTCGACGCTCGAGGTCGCGCATCTGCTCGACATCTTTCGCAACGTCTTTGTGTGCGAGACGCCCGGATGCGCCACCGAGCTCGTCGACAACGAGGAGGCCGAAGACGTTAAGCGGAGCAAGGACAGCCTCATGCGCTTCAACGAGCAGCTCTCGACGCTTCTCGGCGGCCTCCGACGCACCGAGGGCATCGTCCTCCCGCCGCTCGACGTGGGCGCGTGGCTCACCAAGCATGCGGCTTCGCAGCCGTGGTTCGCCGCGCGCTCCGACGAGTCGGGCTCGCTGGCGACGTCGTCGTCGGTGAGTGCGGCGCCGACGCTCCAGGTGGATCTCGCCTCGAACGATCCCGCCGCCGAAGCTGCGCGCCGCCTCGCCAAGCAAAAGGCGGAGGACGAGCAGAGGAAGCAGAACGCCTTGCCCGCCTGGCATCTCGCGAGTACGGTGAGCGGCGAGCAGACGGCGCTCGGACGCAAGCAGGAGCGGCTGCATTCGACGAGCGGCCTCGACGTGCACGACGGCAAGGACGACGACGAGGCCGACGACGACGACTACTATGCCCAGTACGCCAGTCTCCAGACGGCCGAGGCAGCCGCATCATCCAAGCCTGATGCGACGCTCGACGACGTCGACGAACAAGACTTTGACGACTTGGAGCCGGTCGAGCCAGTGCAAACCAAGCGGTCGCGGTCGCCGACGGGCGGCGAGGGCGAGGGCGAGGGCGAGAAAAAGAGAGCCAAGGCAGAGGCGGATGGCGGCAGGCAAGCGGCGGCTGAGGAGGAGGAGGAAGATGGCATGGACGACTTTGAGGATGTCGTGTAGCTCGTCTGCCCCATGCCATGGTATCCAGCTGCTTCCGAGGCGCGCGTCGCGACTGGTGTGTGGGGCTGGATTCCCCGGCTCTGCCATGCTTTTGTGAGCTTTCCCCCTTCCCCCTTCCCCTTTCCTCCTACCCCTCTTCCTGCGCTTCCCCCCCGCCGACTCCGTCCTTCCTCCTTCCTTCCTCCATCCTCCTTTCCCTTCCCTTCCCCTTCCCCTTGCCGCTCTGTGCATTGCGGAGCGAAGGACGCATTCTGCGCAGTGCGCGATGCGTCGTGCTGGGTCTTAAGAGCACCGTGTCTTGGAGTGTCGGTCGTTTTCATTACGGCCGCCTGCTCCCGTGACCGGGGTTTGAGTCATAGCCTAGCTACAGCAATATTTCATCTAGTGCGGATTCGACTGTCCCGCCGCTCGCCTCCTTCGGGGGGTTTGCTAGTGGTGGAGGGTGGCGAGCTCCTCCTCTGGGGGAGCGATGGCGCTCGGTGCGTGTACCGTTCTTGCTACTGAAGACGCAGCACGGCTTGGTCTTTTGGCCGTCGTGTCTGCCGAGGTCAAGAGGCTTGGTAAGAGTGGATGCGTGCTCCGGCATGCGCCTCTCGGCTCGAGCGCCTGAAGTCCGTATCTGTGAAGACATGCATCGCGCACCGTCGGCTTGTGCTCCGGTGAGAAGGCTGTCTGGAATACGAATCCATGTTGATCTTGCACGTCCGAGCGTCTTTGTGTCTGCGCGGGGATCTGTGCGCGTGTTGATCTTGGGCTGAGAAGAAGTCAAGTGCGAAAATCCATGCCGACTCGAGACGCTGAGGAGTGCGGTGCAGCCTCCACCTGATCGACCTTTTGGCTTTGGGCATGTGGCACGTCGTTGAGCGTGTCGTCCACCACTCGATCACATTAAGCATGGCATCGACGATAGCGGCCGCGGTGGTGCTGCCTATTGGGCTGTTCTCGCTGACGCTGCCGCCGCTGTTGCAGCTCGAGCGTTCGGCGTTTTCGCGCGCCCTCGCCTCTCCGCCCTCGTGGCCGCCGTTTGCGTGGCTCTCGCACCTCCTCCTCACCTCGACGCATCCCTCTCGCCTCAGCACGGCGCTCGACCTGTTCATCTCTCCTGCACAGCGCGGTGCAGTGCTGTACTACGACGATGCATTTCCGGGGCTGTTTGCAGCGCTGGGATTGTCCATCCTCGGGTTCTGGCTCACGAGCCTCGCCATCGCGCGCACCAAGGACGTCTTCCTCGCACGCGGATTCAAGGGTCGCGACCTCCTCAAAGCTCACCCTACCCCGATCCCTGAATCCCTCGGTCTCCCCACTGCAGGCGTATACATGGCTCTGCTCTTCCTCTTCATCCCCTTTCGCTACTTCTCGTCGAGCCTCCAGCACGTGGCTAAGCTCGGCGACGAGTGGGAGGGACGCATGGACGGTCGCACCGGCTTCCCGCACCACGAGCTAGCGAGCTTCCTCTCGGCGCTCCTCTCCTTCTGCTGTGCCATCATCCTCGGCTTTCTGGACGACGTGTTCGACATCCGTTGGCGCTACAAGCTGCCCATCCCCATCATCTCGAGCATCCCTCTGCTGATGGTCTACTACGCGGGAGGAGGCGGTACGTCGGTGGTGGTACCCGGTTGGCCTGCTTGGTTGCGCAGCGTGGTGGGCGGTAAGATCGTCGAGCTAGGCCCGCTGTACTACGTCTACATGTCGTTGCTCTCCACCTTTTGCACCAACAGCATCAACATCCTCGCCGGCATCAACGGCGTCGAGGTCGGCCAGGCGCTCATCATCGCCCTCTCGCTCTGCCTCAACGACGCGCTCTACCTCGACGCGCGTGCCGGCATGCCCGGCTCCCGTTCCAGCAACGAACTCCTCCGTCGTCACCTCCTCAGCCTCTATCTGCTCCTGCCGCTCGTCGGCGTGGCCATGGCGCTGCTCAGGTGGAATCGCTTCCCCAGCAGGGTCTTTGTCGGAGACACGTTTTGCTACTTTGCCGGCATGGTCTTTGCTACCGTCGGCATCCTCGGTCACTTCAGCAAGACCGTCCTCCTCTTCTTTGCTCCCCAGCTCCTCAACTTCCTCCTCAGCTGCCCGCAGCTCTTTGGCCTCGTCCCCAACCCCAGACATAGGGTGCCCAGGTTCGATCCAGTGTCCGGATGCCTCTATCCTTCCATCCAGTACTTTACCGACACTACCAGTACCACAGACAGTACCAACAGTACCTACAGTACCGAGGGAGCAGGGGCTGGAGGAGAAGTGGGGGAAGTGGGGGAAGTAGGGGGTGAGATGTTGGCTAATACGACTGGGAAGGCGTTGCGGCCTGCGGGGCGGGTGGCGACTGTGGTGCTATGGGTGTTGGAGGCGATGGGGGTGGTTCAGGTCGAGTACTATGATTTGCGACGGAGTCGGGTCAAGAGTACGACCAACCTCACGCTGCTCAATGCGATTCTCGTGCTTCGCGGGGTTCGTCATCGACGCGCCGAGTCGGGTCGGTCGCCGTTCACAGGTCCGAGCATCACCGAGCGTGATCTTTGGCGTCTCACCATGCTCATTCAGATCGCCGGTTCGGGGCTGGCTTTTGCAGTCAGGTACTGGCTCGCAAAAATCGTCTTCCCCTAGCTTCCCCTTGCAATCCAGCTTTCACTCCCCTCCCTCAATTCTGATCCGCTCTCGTCCCAATCCCTTTCAAGTCCATGTCGTGTGCAATGCTATGAGTCATGAGTGTCGCGAGATCCAATGCCTCAAGGCACGACGTGCGTTGAAGCCAGCGCGCGCCTGATGAGCCTGTACCCACCTGGCTGAAAACCGACTCCACCCCCGCGCCCAGCCACGTCGCCAGAAATCCCTTCCCCTCCTGCTCGTCCTGCTCGTCCTGGTCCTCTTGTCCTCCTGCCTCTCCTGCTCATGCTCTTTCTCAACAATGCTGCCACCATCATCTCTGCATCCTACACGCTGCATCCTACACGCTTTGCGCTCTGAGCATGGTTCGGAACAATCGGAAGTGGATATTAACAAGCAAGACATATCCGTGGATAAGCAAGAAAAAGAGGGGAGGGGAAACAACAGCGGAGCAGCCGAAGATCAAAAACGAAGGCAAGATCAAAAGACACAACCGTTGGCAAGGGAGAGGAAGGGGTTTAGGGGAGCGCTTGGGGCCGTTTGTCATCGTCGCATTGCGCGGGATGATAGGGACAGAGGATATCGGATCGGGAGCTCCTGGGATATTGAGATTCCGTGTTGGTACACACGGGCGTACGATGGTGCGCGCACACACTTATGCCTCCTTGGCAGCCTCGGTCTCGGCAGCCTTCTCCTTACCCGCCGAGCTGGCCGAGCGGTTCAGACCGTCCTGCGAAGGCTCGCCGGCCTGAGCCGACTCGCCCTTCTTCTCGAGCAGGTAACCGTTGGGGCCCACCTCGCCCTGAGCAGCGGCGCCGCCCGAGTAGGCGGGCACCTCCTCCTCCTTGGCAGCCGCGCCCGAGGTGGCACCGGCACCAGTGGTGTGCGAGGCACCGGCAATGGCAGGAGCCGCAGCCGCCTCGTCCTCGGCCTCCTCGTACTCGTCGTCCTCCTCCTCGATCGAGCTGCCGTCCTCCTCGTCCTCCTCCTCCTCGGAGCGGTAGCCGGCGGCGCGGACGGCGGCGGGCACAATGCCCGAACGGTCCATCTGCTCCGAGGTGGTGAGGTAGACCTTGGAGAGCTGCTTAATGTCGTTCCACCACTCCATCATCTCCTCGTGGCTGCGCGCGCGGAACGTGTAGGCGTGCTCGCGACCCATGCCGAGGCTAGCGAGACCCTTGGAGGGCACGGCCGACTGGTTGCCCGTCACCTTGCGGCCCTCAATGTGGAACTTGTGGCTCTTGGCCGCCATGGTCGAGGGAGGGCCGAGCGTGCACTCGGGGAGGAAGAGCGAGAGTTCGGGCGAAGGGTGCTTGGTCGGGTCCGACGAGCCGTGCTCGTGGAGGTAGCCGGCGGGGGTGAGAACGTAGAACGACTCCTTGTACGTCTTTGTGAAGCGCTTCTTGCGCTCGAGGATGCCCTGGTGGACCGTGATGACCGAGGGGTCGTCCTTGCCCGGGTAGTCGATGGTCTCGGGGTTGCGGAGCGGGGTGTCGGGGTCGAGGAGGTGGTCGGAGCGGGCGGCAAAGGCGATCCACTCCGAGTTGGGCTGGAGCGAGCGCATCTGGACGCCGAGGCTGAGCCACGTGTCCTGGACCTGGGCCGACATGCGGCCGGACCACTCGTCGAAGGTCTGCCAGGCCGACTGGATGCTGCGGACGATGCCCTCCTCAAAGTGGGCCGAGTTCTGCTGCATGATGATGATCGACTTTTGCAGCGCGTTCTCCTCGTTGACCTGGCGCTGGAGCTGGCGGAAGACGGCCTGGTTGGCGGCGTAGGGGTCTTCGCGCGCCGTGACGCTCATGGGCGTGTTCTTGAGCAGCGTGATGGAGCGGGCGAGCTCGGTGATCATCTTGGTCGACATCTCGCGCTCCTTGGCGACCGAGTTGGCGAGCTTGCCCGTGTCCTGCTGCACATTCTTGATGTGCGCCTTGATCTCGGAGCGGAGCTTCTGGAGGTGCTGGACGATGGAGCCCTCGACGGTCTTGGCGAGGTTGGCGTGGTGGTCGGCGATGACGCGCGTCTTGTCGCGGATGCCGTAATAGATGTCCTGGATGCCGTCCTCGCCGAGGAACTGGTTGCCCTCGCGGAAGGGGACCTGGATGACACCGCCGAGCTTGGTGAGCTCCTTGGCGGTGTTGTACTCAATGTCGGCGATGCCCTCAAAGTAGCTGATGAGCTGCTTGGTGATGTGCTTCCAGCCTGTGAGTCGCGGAGCGCGCAAGATGCAATTGAGATTGGGGTGTCAATATTCAGATCGTGGTTCGGAGTGCCGAGACCGGGTAGGAGGAGCGAATCGACTTACCAGTGAAGCGCTCGATGAGGATGTCGGAAGGACGGAGCTCGTGGGGGCCGGTGTTCTTCTTGATGAGCGAGGCGTTGCGGCTAGCCACGGTGGACTTCCTGCTGAGCGAGGTAGCCCGGGTGACGGTGGAGTGGGCGTCGGTCATTGTGGGCGGTGACGGCGACGAAGAGGAAGTATGTGTAGAGCTAATGCGACAATCAGGTGGTTGTCGAGTATTCCGTTTGAGTGATGATAGAAACGGATGGGGATGATGGTGGTGATGGGGAAGGAAGGGTGGATGGGTGGGATGAGGCTATCTACTCTACTTTGGGGCGAGGCAAGAGAGCGAGGCAGTGCGCCGAGTAAGCAATTTGGGAGGCTGAGGCGAGGCGCCAGTGGACACCAAGTGAGAGGACGTTGTCGGAAGCGGATGCTGCGAGTGCGCACGAGTGAGGTCTAGTGCCCGAATGTGCTCAGCACGGAACGAGGGCGAGGCATGAGCTGGCGATCCCTTTGCTCTGACGCAAGTGGGCCTCGGAGCCTCGGAGCCTCGCCCTCCACCTCTTTGGGCGCTGCTTCGATCTGCGGCGCACGGGCAGACGACGAGGCAAGCGGTCGAGCCGTTGAGCCGTTGAAATGCCGATGACGGCGACGCGGTCCAGAGTCGATTTTCCACGACGGATTGGAGGGGCACCGAGGGGCACTGGACAAGTGTGTTCCAGATTAGAAGCATCGACCGAGAATATCAACGGCGTGCAGCCTCGCTTGGCCTGCGCTTCATCCCCCGCAGCGGTCGCACTCAGGGCAGCCGGAGCGGCATCTCCGTTTGTCGTTTGGTCTCGAGTCGCATTCGTCACAGTGCACCCTGGCTCGCTCGCTGGGCGTACACTCCGCTTTGCACGTTTCGTCGCAGCCAGACCCGCACCCGCCAAGTGGCCGTCACGGCTTCGAGTCGCCGGCATTGCATGCTGCAGCGCTAACTGCATAACTGCATTGGGCTCGAGAGCCCCAGCCCCAAGCCTTCTTGGCTCCGCCTTGGCCTTTGCTCTCGGCGCGACTGACCCTTGCATCCACGCTGCGCCCAAACATGCCGACCGGCAGAGCGATGCGACGAAGATCCCTCGACATCATCGTGCTTCGACCTGCAACTAGTCGCAATCGGCTTCGCAAACCTCCGTCGATCCCTTGGCCAGCACAGGGTCCGCACTGACCACCCTCCTTCCTCGGCCGCGACAATCCTCGCTCCCTGGCCCTTGCCAGTGCAATCCTCATCCCACTCGTCTTCTCCCACGGATGACAAGATAATCCAGATTGGCGCGGCTTGGTTTGCTTATGCAGTCATAGCATTTGGGCGAGTCAAGCGAATCAAGCTAACAGTGGACATCGACTGGACTGTACTAGTGCACTGTAGGATGGCCTTTGCTGGTGGCTGTGTCGTGACGTAGCTCGGCATGGCCTGGCTCGTGGGCCAAATCGGCGTGGATGGTCTGGCCTGGCGCCTTGCCTCGCCTATTTTCGGCGTTTCCGACGCGTTTGTGCTGTAAATTATTGCAGCCCTGTAGCAGCAGCGAGAATGCACACGCCTCGGCACCTCGGAGAGCCCTTGGAAGTTCTGTTGCAGATCCTCGTGGGTCCGCTTGCTCTACGCGGTCTCGCCTCGACACCCTCGGCATTGCGCCTTTGCCCGCAGAGGCCACCACTTGAATCGATGCCGCTTGGACGGAATCCCCTACATCGGGCAGAAGACATTCGCCGATCGATCGAGCAAAGACAGGCCTGACTTTCCTGGGAGAGAACCAAGCCGGCACTGATCCTCGCATCCATCAAACTTGGCTCTGACACAGACACAGGTGAGCGACTTCCACTTGCTGCAGCCGTGGATGTCGTCCCACCCTCAGCATGGCTATCAATGCTCGTGGTTCAGCGCCGTTGCCTGGCTGCGTGTCGACTCGCTGGGCCGTGACTGAGCAACAACAACGCGCGTCGCGTAAAGCAGCGCGAATCCTAAATCACGGAATCGAGCAAGCAACACTTTGCAATTTTGGCCAACTTCGAGAAAGCTGAGTCGCTGAAAGTTCAACACTCAGCTCACAGCAACGGCATCACCTCCATCTTCGCCATCTTCGCCTCCTATCTACACGACGGCCCTAACCATCGGCTCAAACAAGCGCATGGAGTCACCCGACCAGGCGTCTGTCCAAGACAGACCTCAGCCTCCCCGTCCCAGAGGCACTCTCGGCCTCAAGCGCGCCGCCCCCTCGACAGCATACGCAAGCACCACCTTCGCATCTCCCTCTCGACTCCCCGCTAGACCTGATCCAGCGGCTCACAAGCGCGCTCGTCTCGTTCTTCCAACACAGCAGCTCGATCCGGACGACTCCGAGCCCGCACCCACCGCCACAGATCCCGTCGTCGAATCGCCCGCCACCCACACCCTTCTGCTCAGCCGCAATGCCTCTCCACACGCCCGTACCGCCTCGCCGGCGGAAAGCGCTGCAGCCGCCTCGTCCAGTCGAAGCGGTCCCTTCTACCTTTGCACATGGCGCAAGCCGCAAGCCAAGAAGCACAAGACCTGGGACGGCGATGCCATCCTCATCGTCAAAGACGCCGGCGAGCGCTGCAGTCTCATTTGCTCCGAAACCGGCAAGGAGCTCGTCACGTCTGCACGCTTCGCTCATGGCCATCTCGCCTCCGGCGATGCGCTCGCGCTTGGCGGGAAAGAGGTCGAGGTCGACCGACAGATCGACGAGCCCGAGTACCGCCGCCTCGTCGCATTTACGCGCGGCGAGCTCTCGCCTATAAAGAAATGCCCGCCCCCGACCGCCGTACGCACCCCCAAGCCGTTTGTCGCTCCGGTCAAACGCTCCGCTATCAGGCCGGTCGACATCAACATGCTGGCGCCAGCAAGAGCAGAGACGTTCTATGGCAAGCCCGCTCCCAGGCCGATTCGAGCAAACGTGCTCGATGACCCTGCCGGCTCGAACGCCGCGAGCCCTTCGCGTGCCAGCGGCCTCGTCAATCCAGGCCAAGGCAAGACGCCCCATCCTCGATTCGACCCCAACGAGCCAGGCGCCATCGTCATGAAGCGTCCGGACGAGGGACATCAACACCGCCACAATCGCAAGGGCCTCCCCGTCGTCGATGTCGTGCTCGACCCGCAACTCACCAAGGCGCTACGACCGCATCAGGTCGAAGGCGTCAAGTTCCTCTACGAGCGCGTCATGGGCATGCACGCCGACGGCGAAAAGGGCCAGGGCGCCATCCTCGCCGACGAGATGGGCCTCGGCAAGACGCTGCAGACCATCGCCCTCGTCCTCACCCTCCTCAAGCAGTCGTGCTACTACACGCCCGCCTCGTGCACCATCGAACGCGCCATGATCGTGTGTCCGCTCACGCTCGTCAAGAACTGGAAACGCGAGTTCCGCAAGTGGATCGGCACCAACGCGCTCAACGTGCTCTGCATCGACGAAGGACGCGGCCGCCCCGACGTGGAACGCTTCGTGCGCTCCAAGACCTACCACGTGCTCGTCATCGGCTACGAGAAGCTGCGCAGCTGCATCGACCTGCTCAAGGATGCTCAGCCTCCCGTCGGCCTCATCGTCTGCGACGAGGGCCATCGGCTCAAGTCCAAGGAGGCCAAGACGACGCAGATGTTCGACGAGCTCTCGGCAGAGCGTAGGGTCATCCTCTCGGGCACGCCGATCCAGAACGACCTCTCGGAGTTCTACGCCATGATCGACTTTGTCACGCCCGGCCTGCTCACCTCGTACGCCAACTTCAAAAAGGTGTTTGAGGAGCCCATCATGCGCTCGCGCGCCCAGCACTGCTCCCGGCAGACCAAGGCGACGGGCCAGGCGCGCACCGATGCGCTCATGACCATCACCAACGAGGTCATCCTCCGCCGCACCGCCGACATCCTCAGCAACTTCCTCCCGCCCAAGAACGAGATGGTCCTCTTCTGCAGTCCCAGCCCGGAGCAGATCCGTATCTACAAATCCATCCTCGCCTCCACCGACGTCCGCTCGCTCCTCCGCGGCGAAGCGGGCAACGGCCTGCTGCAGATCGGCATCCTCCGCAAGCTTTGCAACTCGCCCGAGCTGCTGCTCCGGGACGCCGAAGCCGAGGCGGCGACGCCGACCAAGGCGCTGCTCGGCGACATGGCGCGCTTCTTCCCGGCCAACCTGGTGCGCAACGATGCGCGCTACAGCGGCAAGCTCGTCTGCGTCATGAATCTGCTCGAGAAGCTGCGCGCCGAGACCGACGACAAGGTGGTGCTCGTCTCCAACTTTACCAGCACGCTCGACATTGTCGAGGCGCTGATGCGCAAGAAGCGCTACTCGTATCTTCGGCTCGATGGCAAGACGCCGCAGGACGAGAGGATGAGCATGGTCAACCAGTTCAACCGCGAAGGCGTCGACCACTCGTTTGTCTTCTTGCTCTCGGCCAAGAGCGGTGGCGTGGGCTTGAATCTGATCGGGGCGAATCGGTTGGTGCTGATCGACTCGGATTGGAATCCGTCGACGGATCTGCAGGCTATGGCGCGCATCCATCGCGATGGTCAGAACAAGGTCTGCTACATCTACCGCTTGCTCCTCGCGGGCACGATGGACGAAAAGATCTATCAGCGTCAGATCTCCAAGCTCGGTCTGTCGGATTCGCTCATGAACGCGGACAAGTCGTCGTCGGATACCTTTTCCCAGGAGGAGCTGCGCGACATCTTTACGCTCCATCTCGACTCTCGCTGCATTAGCCACCGACAGCTCGTGTGCGACTGCGACGGCAGGGGCGGTGTCGCCTCGCTTGCAGGCTTGGCAGATGCGACGACGGAGCCGAGTCAGAGCTCGGTCGAGAGTGACGCGGATGAGCTGCCTGGGTTTGTGGCCGCGTCGCAGCACGTGGTGGACCGCACGGCCAACGAGAGGCTCGAACGCCGCAAGAAGCTCCTCGCGCTGTACAAGTGGGCGCACTACGACTGCGTGCGCCATCCGACCGCGTTCGCAGACGACGACATGGTGGCGCAGCTCGTTCGAAAGCAGCACGGCAACAGCACGAGGACGAAGGAGAACAAACGATCGGGTGAAAGCGACGCATGGAGCACCAACATGGCACAGCGCAGCGACGATTTGTTCTTCCAAGACGAGGACGAGGACGACGGTGCAAAATCGGATGCGGACGGCTCGGCGGAGCACGGCTTTAGGCTCGAGCAGACCGAGACCGGTCGCATTCTGTTCGTGTTTGCAAAGAACTCGGACAAGCCTACGGACAAGCTCGCGGCGTCGTCCGACGTGAGCCCGCCCACACCAGATTAGGACACGCATCACCTCTCATCGCAACAGCTCCCGCGTCGGCGCTTTCGCGTCAGCATCAGCACGAGTGTTGAGTCAGTGGCTGCTTTGTGTGGGTACCGGGTTCTCATCGTGAAGAGTGAAGTTCTGTGCAACTCAGCCAGTCGCAATCCAGTGCAGCATCGAGCCAGTCGTTAGGCAGATGTTGAGCATACCAACTGGCGTTGCGATCGAGTACGCAGATGTACTGGCTTGTGACTAGCTTGGCTTTACGTGATTTTTGGGAAAGTGGGTTTCTGCCGCACGTGCGGTTAGTTGGGAGGCGGGTAGAGGCATCTGCCCTCCATGCCTCCGTCTACCTGGAGGTTGACGCCGGTGACGTGGCCGCTGAGGGTAGGGCTGGAAAGGACGAGGACCTGTCTAGCGACGTCTGCGGGCATGGCGACCTTCTGGAGCGGCGTGCTAGCCAGCGCTCTAGCGCGGACCTTATCGTCCTTGATGGTCTCCTCTGCCATGGGGGTGTAGACCCAGCCTGGATTGACCGAGTTGACGCGGGCGCGGGGAGCGATGCGGACGATCTCGTTTTTGAGCGAGGGGACGAGCCCGTACATGAGCGCTGCTTTGGTCGATGCATAATCCGCATGATCGTGCTCGCCGAATTTGCCCGCCGTACTCCCGATGAAGCACACCGAAACCGGCGCGAGCACCTCGCCCGACTTGCCCTCGAGATGCGAGAGGAAACAGCGGACGAGCAGGAAGGCTCCGTCGAGGTTGACTGCGTGCGTGTTGCGCCACTGCGCCAACGACATTTCGGCCAACGGCACCGGCTGCACAGGCCAGATCCCATGGTTGACTACCAGAACCTGGACCGGAACACCCTGCGCCGCTTCGGCCTCGGTAAAGAGGCGCTCGACGTCGGACTCGCTCGTCACATCCGCTTGCATCGCCACCAGCCCCGGCGTCTCGTACAGACTGCGCGCAGCCGTGTTGTAGTGCGCCGTCACCTTGGCTCCCGCCTGCAGGAACGTCTTGGCCGTCTCGAACCCGATCCCTTTGAAACGCAGTCGGTAGAGGTCAGCATCACCATGCTCAGCGAGCCAGGATCGATGTTGGAGACCGGGAAAGCCCCGGTCGTCGGGACTTACCTCCTGAGGCACCGGAGACGAGCACGTGCACTCCGGACAGGCCAAAGTCGAGCGGCGAGGAAGCAGCAGCTGAGGATGAGGACATGCTTGCGATGTGGATTAGTGGAGCGAAGGCAAGGGAGGCGAAGAAGCCGTGCGAGGCGTGGCCGAAAGCTTCTCGTTCCGCTGTCCGAATGGATTGCCGAAGCCGGTACGATCGGCGGTGATCGGGACAAGGATCGGGATTGGACGCGTCGCAGATCCTGGACGGCACATGATCAGTCTGTGCTTTTGGGCCCGAATGCGGTAAATCTTTGCTTGGCTTCGGATAGCGAAACGCGACTTGTCTGTGTTGAACCGTTGGACCGGGCGGAAAGCTGCTTTCACACTTGAGCTGCGCAAAATCCCTCTCGGCCCGTGCTGCGTCCAATCCCTCCCTCGTCCTCTTCCCCACACTTTTTTCTTTTCAGGTCTCACTTCCTTAGCCTTTCGCCATCACCACCTTTTCCCTCACCAACGCTCGTGGCTCGAGCAGTGGCGCGTTCCCCCGACATGCCGGCCGCGCTCGAGGCTCAGTCCAAGAACGCGCGCGCCGTCCAGGAGAAGCACCTCGACCTCGTCGCCAAGTACAAGACCCACCACGCCCAGGTCGAGGAGCTCCACACCACCGCGCGCGCACAGATCGTCGACGATGTCGCACACCAGCTTCAGCTCAACGACGAGGGCAAGGCGCGCGTACAGGCTTACCTCGCCGACGCCGCCAACCTCTTCCGCTTCTACCGCCGCTCGCGCTACGACCACGACCAGGCCATCTCGCTGCTGACGGCGTCCATCCTCTGGCGCATGCGCACCGACCTCGACCTGCTCAGCCTCGCCTCGCTCAATCCGCTCTACGTCACCCCGCCGGCTCCCAACCCGCCCCTCTTCTGGGTCAACTCGGGCTTCCGTGACTTGTACGGTCGGCCGTGCGGCATCATCAACCTGCGCTCGGTCGAGCGCACCGCAGAGAATACGCTCGACCAGCTCAAGGAATACATCGTCGCCTGCATGGAGATGATGCGCCGCTACGTCGCCGACCTCTACCGCTCCACGCACGCAGATGCCGCCACGCATACCGTGCTCCAGGCGAGCATCGCCGTCGACCTCGCCTCGAGCGGGATGGCCAACCTCGAGCTCGAGCTGCTGCCCTTCCTGCTCGATCTGCTAAAGAACCACGTGCCCGGCATGGTCGGCGCGGTCTACGTGCTCAACTACGGCTGGGTCCACGCCGGAATGTGGGCGGTGATCAAGCGCGTGCTGCCGCAGCAGGCGCTCGCCAAGATCTTCTTCCCCAGCTACCAAGAGCTCCGCGAGCACTTTGAGCCCCGTTGCATCCCCGCCTGCTACGGCGGCGAGATGGACGTGCAGGTAGAAGCGGCGACCAACGACGTGCTGCGCAAGTACGGACGTCCACGAAGGGTGGCTGCTGCCCCGATCGCCTCCCCGCCTCAAAGTCCCGGGTTGGGGAAGCATCTGAGCCGAACCAGCTCGTACGAGAGCATCTACGAGGTGTTCTACAGCGCCGACTCGACGCCCTGGGCCAGCCGACCGTTGACGCCGAGGCACAGCGAACCGTCGACGCCGCGTGGCGATGCAGGCTCGCGCCACAGCCTCAGCATGACGCCGAGCGCCGCACGCAAGCTCCGCCATCTCCAGATGTCGCGCGGCGACCTGGCGAACGCCGCCGAGCATGCGCACGATCCGAGCGTACGCGCCGCGGGCAGGTCGCGCTCCGGCTCGGCCTCCGAGGCGCGCATCGTCGATGGCCGAGCCGTGGGGTTGAGCGTCAATACGGGCTCGCCGTTTGCGACGCCTGCGATGACGCCGACGGCGGGGATGAGTCCGCGCCTGCTGCGTAGCCGCAACGCAGAGCGCCACGTGCGCTTCTCCGACCGCGACCGCTCCGCTTCTCCCGCACGCCGCGTCGGCGCTACCGAGAGCTTCACGCTCTACCTGCCGCACGAGGACGAGGCGGTGCTGGCCTCCGAGAGCGAGAGCGATGCTAGCGGCAAGGACGGCGAACTCCCCGCTTCGGACGAGGCAGTTGCGTCGGGCGGCTTGCTGCACAGACTTCGCAGGTTGTCCGAGACGCGCTTTACGGGTAAGGGCAAGCAAGCCGAGCGCCAAGAGGAGACCGAGGCGGATGGCACGGTCATGTACATCGAGCCCGCCTCGCCGAGGCTGCAGGTGGAGCATCTGGACGAGCCGCCGCTGCAGCACGTGGCGCATACGTTTCTCTCGCACCGCACGCGCCGCTCGGCGCGCGACGGCCTCGTCTCGCCCTACAACGCCAACAATCCGTTCTTTGGCTATCCGGCCTACACGCCGCACGCACCCACCTTCCGCCTCGACCGCAGCGCCACGCCGCAGCACCTGCACCAGCGCAGGCGCAAGCGCGATCTGCTCCGCACGCTCACCTACCTCTTTGTGCTGCGCATCCTCGCCGCGCACAGGCGCCTCCGCTGGCGCCTCGCGCTCGTCTGGCGCGAGGCCGCAAAGACCCTCGCCGTCGGCGCGCATGCCGCCGACGACGGAGACGAGTTCTGGCGTAGGCTCGATGCAAGTCGACTCTCGGCGGGCCCACCGAGTGCGCCCAAGAGCGAGGCAAGGGGACCGCTCGCGAGGGTAGGCAGGAAGCTGCTGGGTGCTGCGGCGGTCGTGTTGCTGCTCAGGCCCGAGTGGCGACAGCGTGCGGTGGTGCAGGTGTACGCGGCCCTAGCCGCGCGACGGGATGCGGGTACCGGTGCGGTGGACTGGGACGAGTGGGAACGACGTTCCTCCGCAACAACACCCGCCAAGCCGGAAGCATCGCATTCGTACACCGGCCTGCATCTGCGTCGTCGGCTCGTCGGAAGCAAGCCCGTCGAGGCTCCCGCGGTCACGACGCATGCTGCGGGTGGAGGGAGGCAGCGGTCCAAGTACACGCCTCTGGCGGTGGCGGGCGGGATCGTCTCGGCTGCCACGCTCGCATATGTGCTGTACAGCTACCTCTCCACCTCGCGCCCGGCCAAGGACGACGACGATGACGTTGGCTCTCGTCGTACGACGGCACGTACCACCGGTGCTGCTGGTCGAGTTCGACCTAGTCTCTCGCTCAGCCTTGGTCCGACGTTCAGCCGCGATGCTACGTCGATCGAGTCGCTCCGAACGCTGCTGGTTTCACTCGCGCCCGAGTTCGTCGTCCACCTCATCGTGCCTGGCTCAGAGGCCGAACTGGCCGCGTCGATCGGGGCGCTCACTGCAGCGCTGGGCGAGGTGCGCGACTTTGACAGGCGCAGGGTGCTCGAGTACGCACAGCCCACCGCGCGCTTCGCCCTCGCCAGGGCGCTCGCCTGCGACTGCCACCTCGAGCTCGCCCTCCCTCCGACCGCATCACAGCCCGCAGCGCAAGAGACGCGCACGCTCGCCGAACTCACAAAGATCGCCCGCTCCTCCGCACTCGTCGTCTACGCAAACCTCGATCCCTCCCCGCCCGCCGCCTCGGGTGGCGCCAGCGTCGCTCGCCAACTCAGACATGCTGCTCCTCCGGGTAGAGACGCGCCCAACGGCATGCGCCTCTTCGACCTCGCAGTCCATGCCCAGCCCTGGCACCAGCTCGCCCAGCTCATGAGCCAGCTCAGATCCGCCTGGTCCTGAACACACACACACACCCTTTTGTTTTCAGTTTCAGCACGCACTTCATGTCGTTTCTCCGCTTGGATCCCGCTGATCGGTGTGACATGGCGTCGGACAGGCGTGCGTGTGCGTGCGTGTGCGTGCGTGTGCGTGCGAGGGAGTGCGACGAGACTGCAGTGGGAATGAGGAACGTGTGCGCGAGACGGGATGGTGCGAGCGAGCAGAGACATCAGGAACCAGGCAGAGATTAGGCGCAAGGGGCGAGAGAGAGAGGGTATCGATGGAAGAACGAAGCACGGGGGGCCGGAGAGGCATGGCAAGAGTTGGCATGAAGGGGGGATGAGATTTTTAACCGGAGGGATGCTGATTGTTATTCCAGTGGGGCTGGTGAGGGTTGTGGTGGGGGTGATTGAGCCAGAACTCGGGTTTGGGCGGGTGGGTGGAGAGGTTGATGCTCAGGGTGTGCTCTGGCGTTCGGGGTGCCGAGATCGAGTCGAGGGAGAACGAGTTGTCTGCGCTCCAGGCTGTGCCGGTCGAGAGGTCGGGGACGGTGGCCATGTCGAGCGCAAAGTTCCAGCCTTCGACCGCGAGGCCCAAGGCATTCGGTTCGAACCCGGCCGTCTGCGCGTGCGCGTTGGCGGGGTGGTGCTGCGGAGGTGGCGCCGGCAGATCGTAGAACGCATTCGGGTAGAAGAACGTCGTCTCCTCGCCCGGAGCATGCTGTTGCGCAGGAGGTGGGGCGAGGTTGAATGCCGGATCGATCGCCGCACTCGCCGAGAGCGGAGTCACGAGTCCGTGCGCCGTCGCAAACGTCGCATAGCTCGCCCCCCACGGCGATGCCTCGACCGACGAACTCGTCGAACCCGCCATCATCGTCCGAGCCGCCGGATCGGCTGCCGAGAGCGAGTTGGCGCGCGTCGGCGCCATGAGACCGAGTCCTACCACGCCCGGTTCGGTAGGTGCAAAGTGACGCGGCTTGAGCTCTCCACTAGTGGGAGCGGCGATGCTGCGTCGCTTGTTGGGCAGCTGCGTCGAGTGCGCCTTGGCCATCGCCGGTGCCGACCTCTTGCGCTTCTCGACCGCCTCGGGCGTCGCCGATCGCGCGATCTGCCGTCCCTGCGAGGTGGGTGCGCTGTCGGTGCTACACCAGCCGTCGAGCGTACTCACGCCGACGGTGAGCGGCGTATCCTTGGCCAGGCCCTTTTCGCGGATCTTTTCCTCCTCGCGTGCGATCCGGTAGACATCCATCAGCAGACTCACCTTGTCCGCCTTGATCAGCGCCACCACCTCGGCGGTGGCGAGCTGCAGTCGAGCCACCTGGACCTTGGGACTGCGCAGGATGGTGAGCAGCAGCGCATGACGTTCCGGCTTCATCAGGTGGTCGGGCTCCTTGTGTCGGACGCCTTCGGGCCACCAGTCGGGCTTGCCCGCCTCGCCGCGGTTGTACGGGCACCGCGTCTGCTTCTTGGGCTCGATGATCTTGATCCAAGCCTTGGCGACCGTCTTGCAGACGCCCTGCTGCAGCTGACCGAAGCGAAGCTCGAGAAAGGCGGTGCGGGCCGCTTCGTCTGCGAGCGAGATGTCGACGGTGGGCGTTCCGGCTTGCGTGCCTACGCCTCCCGAGATCGAGTTGCGCGCCAGCATTCTCGACGACGCCGAGAGCACGGGCGTCGACGTCTTGGGCCCCTCGTCTCCAAACCCTCCGTGCGCGGTGGGGAAGAGGGGCGCTGATTTGGGCGCGCTGTCTTCCACACCCGGCCACGCTCGGCTGCGCAGGAAATGCGCATTGGCCGCCACCGTGTTCAAGGGCGCCAGCACCTTGCGCTTGCCCGCCCCCGCCTCGGTGTGGGTATCGAGGAACGGATCCGCCTCTGCACCGAGCTCACCTGCCTCGCCATCGAGCTCCTCGTCCGAATCCTCAAACACCTTGCATGACGTGCCCGCCGTCTGGCCGCCCGCGAGCTTGACGAGCTCCTTGGCTTCCTCGGCGATGCCGCCGGCGACGAACCAGTCGTCGAGACGCGACTGGAGCGCTTCCGAGGCGTACGTCTCGACGTCGCCGCGCGCAGACACCCACATGATGGCAAAGTGCGAGCCGTTGATGTACGCCGCCTTGCCCAGCGCACGCAGCACCTGGTCGCGCTTGTTCTTGTAGTGCCGGTGCTGGCGCGACGGCGAGCTGTACGGCTCGACGCGCACGGGGATCCGTGGCATGACGAATGCGAAACCACCCTGTAGCAGGGGGGAAAAGGGAACGGGCAAGGGAGGGGAGGCGGATCAAGATAGCACGAGGTGGCCGGAGAAAGCGGTTCTAGGTCATCCACGGTGCTCCCCAGGTTGGATCCAGGCTCAAGCTGCAAGCTGGTGACGGTCGCAACGACGGTGTGTGTGCTGTTGAAGGATGCTGCGCAGGATGTAAGCGTCTAGATGATGGCAGCGCACACAGCGAGGGAGGGTGAGGTGGTGGTGGAGAGTCAAGCTGTCGTGAGACCTGCTTCTGCCTGGGCGCCTGGCGAGCTCCAACAATAGACCCGTCTCAGGGGGGAGGGGGGGGGGCACTAGCTGCACCTCGTCGATCATCTCAAGGGACGGGAAGGGAGGTTCCGTCAGTCTGTCAGTGTGTCCCGGGGGGCCGGGTTGGCGTCTCACGCGTCGCCCTGCTGTTGGGGCTGCTGGGCGAGGTGTTGTTCTGGGCGCGCGCTGTGGGATAAACACACTGCGGCAGGGTAAGGGGGGGGCAAGGCGTAGGCGAGGCGGTGTTTCATGTTCGCGTGGAGAGAAGGAACGAAGGGGGGGGGGAGGGGAAGGAGATTGGCACGATGGAATGTGTATTGTGGGCGTCACTGCGGTTCGCTACGATGCATGGCGCTGCAGTGTTGGAGCGCGGGGAGGCATGAGCCGCACGTCGACGAGCTGACGAGCTGTCGAGCTGACGAGCTCGACCAAGGCGAGCTAGGACGGCGGCACTCGCTGCTCTACTTGACAGGCCTCTGCGCGGAAAAAAAAAAAAAAAGGGTGCGGGGATGTTATGTTTTTTCGGCTGCACGTCGCTGTGATGCGCGCGGCATTCTCGCGGCGCCCCTCGCCTGGCGCCTGCCTTGCCTTGCGCCTGTGCGAGTGCCGCGCCGCCGCCGCTGGAAAATGTGCTTCACATTCCACACCACCGCTTCAAGTCTTGCTCGGCTGCATCGTACGCAGATCGGTCCGCCCGATCGCTTTGGTCTTCCCGATCTCCCACCTTCCTCCCCCCCGCTTGCCGCAACCCAGTCTATGCATTGCCGCACTCGCCGAGCTTTGCACAAAGACATGCCCAGGCCACAAGCGCAACTTTTTTAGAACAGGATCCGCACGGTGGAGGACAAGGACTACTTGGCCGAGCTGTCGGCCATCTTGCACGCGACGATCTTGACCTTGTCCACGTCGAGGAGGTCGGCGTTGTCGAGCTTGAGCGTGGCGTTGCGTACGCGGAAGGTCCACACCTCCTCGCACAGCCGGTAGTCCTTCAGATGGCCCTATCCACGCCAGGAGCAGCAAAGCAGAGCCGAAAAAGATGATCGGAATCAGTAAGGATTGCGCAAGGGCGGTGTGTGTGTGTGTGGTTACCTTGAGTTGGGATTTGGCCTTGACGTTTTTGGCGAGGTTGGTGGCGATGGCCTTGTCGAACTCGTTGAGCACGCGCATCGCCAGCACGGGGTTGATGTGTCCCGACTGGATCAGCTCGTCGAGCGCATCCGTGAGCTGCATCCCGATGCTGCAAGGTGTGCCAACGTGGATGCCAAGTGCGGGTCGGAGGTCAGTGTTGGACATCGAGGGGCGATGGGACGTTCGAATGGGAAAGGGGCAAGGGCTTACGATGAGCGACGGTAGAGCTCGTAGAAGAGCTGCTTGTTGGACGACGACGACATGCTGTTCCTTGCGCACACGAACCAACACCGTGCGTCGCAGTGACAAGCCAAGGAGCGAGGTAACGTCGACAAGACGAGGTACGACACCGAGCTCGCCGTGGGCAACTGAGCCTGCTCGTTTGCGCGCCAAATGATCCGGCCGAGAAAAAAAACTCCGCCTTTCCTCCACATCTACAGTCGACTTTGGAGCACGAACCAACTCGTCATCCTTGGCTCTTTGCCTTTGGTATCGTTGGATTTGGCGTGCTCGACAATGGTGTCTGCATTGATCCTGCTAGCAGAGGGGACGGAGGAGAGCGAGTTCACCATCACCTACGACGTGCTCGTCCGCGGCGGCGTCCACGTCGACTCGGCCCTCGTACCGCCCGCCTCCACCCGGGACTACGTCGTCGGCTCGCGCGGCGTCAAGCTCGTCGCCGACCGTGCGCTGCCCGACCCCACCGAGGTGCTCGAGTACAACGCCCTCATCATCCCCGGTGGCGCCAAAGGTGCCGAGACAATGAGCAGCAGCAAGCACGTCCAGCACCTCATCCGCACCATGCACCAAAACCGTAGGCTCGTCGCAGCCATCTGCGCAGGCCCGCTCGCCCTCCTCGCCGCCAACATCGCCCCGCACTCCAAAATCACCTCCCACCCCTCCGTCCAGTCCCAACTCGACAAACGTAAGCCCCCTTCCTAGAACAGCTCTGCACACAAGTACGATGAAGAAGCTCGACTGACACTGGTCACACTTTTTTCTGCACTTTGATAAAATTACCGCCCGGTTCGGCCGGTCGAGTAGACTACGAGTACATCGACGACGAGCGCGTCGTGGTAGCCGACAAGCTCATCACGTCACGAGGGCCCGGGACTTCGTTCGAGTTTGCGCTTGCGATCGTCGAAGCGCTGGTGGGCGCCGGCGAGCGCGCGACCATCACGCCGCCCTTGTGCCTTGGTCCTATCGTGTAGGCAATTAGGCAATGTCGACGCGAGGCGTGTCGTGCTGATCGCCGTCCCAGTCCTGGTCGTCCTTGTTGTTCCACGCCCAGCCGTCTGCTGAGCTCGCGGAGCTGTGTCTGTTGAGGCTGGTGGAGGAGCCGGTGCGCATGAGCATGCCAAACGTGCCTGCGGCACCGGGTGCACCGCCGATGGGGGGCGAGGCATGCGGCGACGCACTCCGCACCGGCAGCTGGAGCGACAACGAACTGCGGCTACTCGACGTGCTCCCCCTCCGCGCATCCTCGGGCGTCAGCTGCGGCGACCGTAGCCCGCCGGCGGCGGCGAACCACGGCGATTCGTCCGCAGGCGCGGCACCCTGCAGACGGATCTGCGGCGAGCGCGATCGTGCCATCGCATCCGGCTGCGACTGCGCCTGCGAAGCCGTCGACGAGTCGGTGCTGAGTCCGAGCAGATCGTCGATCGTCATGGCGTTGCCGAGCTTGCGTTCGGCTTCGCGGAGCAGGTCCGAGGCGTTGTCGCGCGCCTCCTTGAGCCGTCGCGTAAACATGCTGGCGAACCCAGCATCCGGTTCGGCACCCTGCAGGCGCGACTGCAGGCCGGTGAGCGAGCCGAACACCGAGGAGCGTTTGGTCCACGAGCTCGCCGCGTTGCTGCGCGCCACGTCTTCCTTGGGCGGTGTCGGTGACGGGTGCTCTTCGGCCGCCTCGCTGCGCGTGGCGAGGCCGTGCTCGTCGACCGCAAAGCCGAGCACCGTGCTGTCGGCCCGGCTCGTCCGGCGCTCGTCGGCGAGCGAGGCGAGACGGTCGTGCGCCTGCACGGGCGCGAGCGCACGCACCGACGAAGCGCTGGCCTCGCTCGGCAGCACCGCAGGCGAGCGCGGCGAGCGCGGCGAGACAGCCGCACTGCCCACATCCGACCCCTCCTCCTCGAGCACGCCGAGCCCTCCGCCGACGGCGAGCGTATTGGGTCGCAGCGTGGCGTCTGCCTCGGGCGCCATCGGAGCAGGCTGGGGCTTCTCGGGCGGATCCGGTGGCGCGTCGAGCTGGCCGATGCTGTCGAGCAGATTGTTGAGCTGGCTCTTGAGGCCTCCGGGCAGTTTGGCCGAGAAGGAGCTCCATGCCTCGGCGGCGACCTGAGGCACGCCCGTCGGCAGCACGGCCGAGGTCGAGCCGCTCGAATTCGTGCGTCCGAGCATGGGCCGCGAGAGCGTCGAGCTGCTCGAGGCGCTGCCGTTGCGTCGATGCGTGGGCGAGCCCGAGTAGGCGAGCTCGCGCGTCGCTGTGCGCTGCCAGGCGGCACGGAGCTGCTTGAGCTCGGCCTCCTCGCCCGCGAGCTGGTCGCGCAGCTCGAGACAGCGTCGCTCCTTCTCGGCGATGAGCCTCAGCAGCTCGTGCGTCGCTCCCGTCAGCGCTCCGTTCTGCAAAAAGAATCGCCCACAACAAAGCGCGCAAGGCCGCCCGACACGTCCGAAAGGCGAGGATGCGTCAGTGCAAGCCCAGCTTTCGACGGCGTGGTGATCTTCTTGGCGTTTCGGAGAACAAACGGACATCAGGCGCTCAAGCCGAGCTGGCTGCGGCAATGCTGCAGCCGCTCGTGCAGCCGCACGAGGATCGCTTGGCGTGCACGCCGTACGTCGTCCGATTCGCGGCTGGGCGCGTGCGCCTCGGCAGCACCCGCTTCGACCGCATGCTCGTAGTCGTGCTGCAGCGCCTCGTAGTCCGGCTCGGCGAGCTGCGCCAGCGTGACGCCGTCGAGCTCGGCGGCGAGCGCGCGCACCTCGGCGCGGACTGGATCCAGATGCGGATGGGCCAGCAGCGGCAGCGAGGCCGAGGCAGAGCCACCGACTGCGGAGCGTACGCGGCTAGCGCCTCGCCCGACGGCGCGGCGTGGCGACTCGGCACGGGGCCCGGAAGACTCGGCGGGAGGGGAGGAGGTGAGGAGGAGGAGCGCGGCGATCTGACCGCGGAGGAGGCCGACCGCGCGGCCCAGGGGTGCACCTACCTCGTTGAAGCCGTGGTCGAAGCCGGACTGGAGCGTGCTCAGCTTGCCCGCGGTGATGCCCTCTCGATAGCCCGTCTGTAGCGCGATCGGATGCATAGTGGAGAGGGACGGTCAGTGTCAATGTAGCGATTTGCAGCGGAGGGATCGCGATGTGAGGGAGGGTAGGCAACGTACGTCTGTGAACTGGGCTTCTACCTTTGCCGAGTCGCGCGCGGCCATGGCCTTTGCGGCGGCGGGATGGGAGAAGGAGGCGTCCTCTTCGGACATGAGCCAGTCGTCTGCATCGCTATTGGCGCCTGCGGAGGCCACCGAGGCCTGGGACGGTCTGCGGCGAGAAGGCGGGGCAGTAGCGCGGCTGATGGAACCGGTCCGCGTACGCCCGGACGCCGACGAGGTGGAGGGAGCTCTGGTGAGCTGCGGTTCGTCGGGCCTGGTGGTGGAAGGCGAGGCGATGTAGGTCAAGCTGGTGCGCTTGCCTCTGCGCGGCGTATCTGTGCCGGACGACGATGCGGACGAGGGCGCGGCGGACGAGAGCGGGTGCGAGACGAGGTTGAGCGGCTTGGGCGCAGTGAACGAGGTGCGTCGGCTCTCCGAGTCACGGCTCGGCGACGAGTCGTTCTGGAGCAGGCTCAACCGTCGCGGGAAGCTGGCGCGCGAAGGCGTGCTCGTGGTCGAGGTCGATGTCGACGTCGACGCCGCCCATTCCGACGCCTCGTGCTGCGGCGTCCGGAAGCTCGACGGACCGGCGTCGTACGAGGTGCGATCCATGGCGCGTGCGAGTCACCACAAAAAGGTGGTAGACGCCAGCCAGCTAGCGGGTGAGGATGCGACCGTCCGGCGGTGCGTGGTTTCTCCAATGTCGGGTGGTTGGAGGGAGAAAGCGAAGAGGTGAAGCCACACGCAGTCGCAAGTGTGGCGTCGTGCGAGCTCGACCCCCACCTTAACTTATTCACAGCATCTCGTTTGACTGCTGCAGCTCGATGAGCTCGATGATGTCTCGAAAGCCTCTGCCAATTAGCGATTGTTCGCAGTGTGTTACACCGCTATTTTAAACTCACTGCTGAATTTCGCAGCTGGCAGCGAGGAAGCTGGAAGCGGAGTGGTGATCGTCTGGTGCGCCGATGAGCCTGGCGAGTGCACAGTCAGCATGTGGTCAGCAGTCGCATCTGTCCACGGCTGGGTTCGGAAGCGAAGAGCGGCTGCTGCGAGTTGCTCTGGCTCGTCCCAAACGAGACCTTGCGCCCGCAGCGCCCAGCGGCGACCAAGGCTCGAATATCGCTCCTCGTCATCGTTGCCCTCCTCCTCCACACCCTCATCCCCACACCTCACACGTCGTCATCATGTCCTACACCATCGCTGGTAAGTCCCGCACCACACAGTCACGGCTACATCGGCAAAGGATCTCGCCGTGCTCACTCGTCCTTTTCGCACGCACGCAGGCCGCAAGATCCTCAACGAGCACATTGCGCTCGCCGTGCTCGGCACGTACGGCGCCATCGCCGCCTCGCAGATGGGCGGATCCAAGGAGGCCAAGCCCGCTGCTGGTTCGCCCGCCGCCAAGGCCAACGAGCCCCCCATCAACGCCTCGAGCTCGTAAGTCCCCACACAGCCCCCCGGGATCCGACACACGTCCTTGTCAGTGGTCAGCATCGGTGCATGCAAGACTGACGCTTTTGTATCTGCCTTGCACGTGCGACAGTGATGAGGAGGCTTTCATCAAGCAGTTCCTCGCCGAGGCCGAGGGCAAGGACTCCGACCGCCTCGTCTAACTCCTTGTGCCGCTCTTGCATCACTGAATTTCATTCGGTCTCGCTCCGCCGTCCACACGATTGAAATAAAACACCACCTAGACCTGCCAATTCCCGTCCGATTCCCCGATCCCGGCGCTTGCACCGATCCGCAGCACCCACTCGACACGAGGAGACCATGGCTCAGAAACGGCTACCACACGCAAAGGGACGACTCTGGAGACGATGGAGAAAGCAAGGTTTTGCAGGAGGCGCTTCAGATGCGCGAGAGATCGCGGCCCCAGATGCCGCGCTTGATGTAGTCGGCGAGGAGGAGGGCGCGGGTGCGCATGCTGACGGATTCCGAGAGGTAGAAGGACCTCCAGGCGTACATGGCGATGAGGCCGCCAGCGAAGCTACCCATGCCTCCGGGCAGAGGCACGTCAAAGGCGGCTGCGTTGCCAATGTAGGCGAGCGAGCCAAAGTTGGTGTAGCTGAAGGGTTTGTAGATCTGGTCGTCGATGTCGAGCACCTCGTCTGCGGTGTGCGGATGCATGTCCATGCCCTGGTCGCGACGACGCGCGAGCTTGTTGAGCTTCTTGCCGAGGTAGTGGCCCTGCTGTGCGGCGACCTGGGCGGTGGCGGGGAGCGCGGTCATCTTGTTGCCCGTCTCGATGAGCACGTTTGCGATCTCGTTGAGGTTGAGCTGGCCGTCCTGGTCCTTGTCGTACTCGTCAAACATCTCGCGCAGCTTGGTAAAGTGCTTCGAGGCGATGGGGAACTTGTGACGGATCGCCTTTGCAAACGTCTCAAACTCGTCGTACGACAGACGTCCGTCGTGGTCGCGGTCGTAGCGCTCCACAAAGTCGTACAGATAGTCGATCAGACGCGTGTCGATGGTCGACGCATCGCCCAAGGCGTACATGGTGCCCAGAGGTGCCCCCTTGACGCGCAGATGGCTGTCGATCTGCAACGCCTTGAGATGACTCTGGTTCGGCAGGAGCTCCGTCACCCGACGCGTAAAGGGACTCATGGCGATACCCGTAGACCAGAGCGTGAAACCGGACGGAACCTCGCACTCGGTCAGCTTGCCTGTGGCGGGATCCTTGATGGTGTACACGACGCGATCGGGCTCGACGCGCTTGACGCGCGCATTGACAATGACGTCGACCGCATCGCGCGCAAACTTGGCCTCTGCATACTCGGAGATCTTTTCCGAGTAGGTGTTGAGGATGTGTTCGCGCGACTGGATGAGATGCACCTTTGCCTGTGCGCGCAGCAGCTTGGGGAAGTAGTCGAAGACGTCCTCGTTGATCATGTCCGAGATCTCTGCGGCGGTCTCGACGCCCGTCGGACCGCCGCCGCACACGACGAAGCTGAGCAGCCGCTCGCGCTCGGCGGGCGTCGTGGTGGGCAGCGCCGCCACCTCGAGGTTGTCGAGCAGATGCGAGCGGATCTTGCGCGCGTCGCTGATCGTCTTGAGGTGGAAGCAGTTTTCGAGGCCGGGCACGCCGTGCGTGCTGGTGACGCTGCCGACGGCGACGATGAGCCGATCGTAGGGGACGTAGACGCTCTTGCCGCGCGTCTCCTTGCGCTGCTGCGCGTCGGTGGTGCCGCCGCAGAGCTTCTCGCCGTCCCAGTCGTCGCCGCTGATGACGTTGACTTCGAGCAGCCGCGGCGCGCCGCCCTGGTCGACGGGCTTGTCGTCGCCCATGACGACGTCGGTGGCGAAGCCCTGGATGTAGTGACCGTGCACGCGGGCGAGGAGCTTGCGGAGCGGCTCGATGAGCGAGCGCGGCTCGACGGTGCCGACGGCGGCCGAGGGGAGGAGCGGGTTGAAGAGGTAGTAGTTGTTGGGCGAGATGAGCGTGACGTTGTACCTCTCTGGATCGAGCGACTTGAGCAGGCCGACGGCGGCCCAGCCGCCGCCGACGATGACGAGCCTCTCCTTTGCGGCGAGGTTCTTGGCGAGGTCGTCCTGCTCGTCCTCGGGGTAGGCGGAGACGATGGGGAGGTTCTTGGGCCCGCCGCGCTTGGGCTCGAGCGCGAGCGGGTGGAGGGGCACCTTGTCGACGTGCGCCTCGCGGTAGGTGAGCGCGTCGTGCGCGAGGATGATGGCGGTGGTGGCGGTGAGGCCAAAGACGATGGAGCCGATGGTGTAACCGGTGAAGCGGACGACGCGGCGGACGATGCCGGCCTTCTTGGTGACGGCGGCCTTGGCCTCGTTGATCGGCGCGGATGCGTTGGCGGCGCGTGGGGTGGCCGAGAAGGAGCGCAGGGGGCGCACGAAGCCGGACCTCGACGCGGGGAGGGCACGGAGGCCTGTGCGCGCGCCGAGCAGCGCAGAGGAGCCGGCAGCCATGGTGAGCAGCAGCAAGAGAGCGGGTGGACGCGAGACGATGGGTGGTGGTAGCGAGCAACGAAAGCAAGCTGAGCCGGAGAGCGTGCTTGATCTCGTTGAATCCGGGACCCTTTTTTTCGCGTTGTTTGCTTTGTGTGGTGCTTGCTGCCGATGTTGGAGCCGATGCTGACCGTGCGCTGCGACGTTTCTTCCGCTGCACGTTGTCGCTGCTGAATGACGCAGTCTGACGGGCGAGCCGCTCTGCTCGGCCCGCCGATCCGATAAGCGCCTCGCATCTGCATGTGGATGCTAGAGGTGTAACATTTCACATCAAAGAATTCAAGCCGGCCGACACTTTGAGAGCACTGCCCTGCGCTGCGCAGCTGCGACGCGTGGAAGGAAAGTCGGTGTTGCTGTGTTGGCCTTTTTTTGGCTTTTTGGTGGCGATATTCCCAAATGCAGCTCGGCGCGGCTCTGTCCAAAACCGCCTCGGCATTCGGCGAGATTCACCTTCTGGGATTGACAGGATTCCAAGCAGCTGCTGTTGCTTTGCCCTGCTTTGCACCGTCCCACGTCCACCATCCCTCTTGCCTCGCCCTTGCCCCCCATCATACGCGCGCGCACATCATGATGCGAGCCGACAACGCCGACGATGCGCTGGGCACCTCCTCGGCTCCACCGCACATCGAGCAGTTCCTCGCGCACACCAACCGCCTCCAGCAACGCTACCAGTCGTTGCTCGACAGCACCACGCCGTATCCGCTGCATCGTTGGGGTGCTACCGCCGCGCTGCTCGTGCTCTTCATGCTTCGCATCGTCCTCTCCCAGGGATGGTACATCGTCTGCTACGCCCTCTTCATCTACCTCCTCAACCTCTTCCTCGCCTTCCTCACCCCCAAGTTCGACCCCTCCTACGATCAGGACCTCGCAGAACAGGACGTCGAGGAAGGCGAACCCGGGCTGCCCACTTCCAACTCCAAGTCCGGTGCTGCGGGAGGTCTCATGTCCGGCGTCTTCGGTAGCAGCATCAACAACCACTCCGGTGACGACGAGTTCAGACCTTTCATTCGTCGTCTCCCCGAATTCAAGTTCTGGCTCTCAGCTACCCAGGCCGTCGTCATCTCGCTCTTCGCAACCACCTCGTCCGCTTTCGACATCCCCGTCTTCTGGCCCATCCTCCTCATGTACTTCTGTATCCTCTTCACCATAACCATGCGCAGACAGATCAAGTACGTTCCCCCTTTTCCCCCTCTTTTTTCCCCTCCGATTCGCACTCATCCCTCGACTAACCTCCTCCTCAACCTCCCTTGCCGCTCTTCTCAAAACACAGGCACATGATTCGTCACAAGTACGTCCCCTTCGACCTCGGCCGCAAGACCGTCTACGGCCGCAAATAGATCTTCCCCCTCCCCACCCCTCCCCTCGATAGCAGCCTATGGACGCACCTCCCCCCCCCCCCCCTTTTCTCTCTCTGTCTCTTTGTAACGCTTATGCTCTGTCCGAAAACTAGGCTGAAGTGATGTAAATATCACGGTGCGCACCGCAGTCTAGTATCGCGACTCGCTCCGTGGCTCCTCCTTGTCCGCCTGCTCGGCCAGGAGCGCTAGAAGCCGTTGTCTGCCGCTCCATTCGCGGCCGCCGTTGCGTTTGGTCTGCCACTCGTCGAGCAGGTCGAGATCGACCGAGCGCGCGCCCAGTTCAAAGATGCGCTGGCACGATCCGGGTCCTACGCCCGCCGTGCTCGGCATGACATGCTGCATGCTCGTGTGGTGGAAATCCTCCTTCTTCAGCTGCGCGCCCATCGCTTCCGCCGAGCTGTCGGATGCATCTTGCGGCGGGGGCGAGAGGAAACGCGTCCCCTCGAGCTGCGGTGGCAGAAAGTCCTGATGCACCGGATGCGCAAACCGCGGCTCGTACCGATACTCCTTACCGTATCCGATGTCTTTCATGAGCTTGGTCGGCGCGTTGCGGATGTGCAGCGGCACGGGGTGGTTGTAGCCACCTTCGACGAGCGCCTTGGCCTTCTTCCAGGCGCGGTACGAGCGCGTGCTCTTGGGTTGTTCGGCCAGAAAGACGACGCACTGCGCCAGGTTCTCGCCACACTCGGGCAGCCCCACCACCTGACAGGCTTGGTACGTGGCTGTAGCCATCTGGATCGCCGCGAGCGAGTCAATGTCCTCCGAGGCCGCGACGATGAGTCGCCGCGCGATGAACAGCGGATCGTCGCCCGAACACACCATCCTCGCCAACCAGTACAGCGCCGCATCGGCGTCCGAGCCGCGGATCGACTTGTGCAGCGCCGAGATCGTGTCGTAGTGCATGTCGCCCGTGCGGTCGTACTGGAGCGCCGTCCGCTTGAGCGCCGTCTTGAGCCGCGCAACGTTCTCTGCCGACGAGACGCTCGCATCCGTCGTGGACAGCGCAAGCTCCAGCGCGCCCAGCGCCGTCCGCGCATCGCCATCGGCCATGTTGGCGATCCACCGCACCAGGTCGTCGTCAATGTGGCGTGCGATGCTACGCTCGGTGTGGTCGGGATCGTCGGCGTGCTCGCGCTCGACGCACGCCAGCGCGTTGCGCAGCACCTCGCAGCACTCGTCGACGCTCAGCTTGGTGAGCACAAACACGCGCATGCGCGAGATGAGCGCGCTCTGCAGCCGAAACGACGGATTCTCGGTCGTCGCTGCTACGAGCACGATCTGGCCCTTCTCCACCGCGGGCAGAAACACGTCCTGCTGCGCGCGCGTGAAGCGTTGGATCTCGTCGATAAAGAGCAGCGTACGCTGGCCCGTGAGCTGCAGCCGATGCAGCGCCTCGTCCATGATCTTCTTGACGTCCGCCGTGCCCGAGTTGGTCGCCGAGATCTCGACGAAGCGATGCGGAGGTGGCGCGTTCGAGCTCGACGACGTGTTCGCCGAGGGCGAGGCCGACCGGGCGAGCAGCCGTGCCAGCGTCGTCTTTCCCGTTCCCGGCGGTCCCCAGAGGATCATGGACGGGATCCTGCCCTGCCGAAGCAGCATCTTGAGTGGACCGTCGACGATGTCGCGCTGGCCGACGTACTCGTCCAACGACTGCGGTCGCATGCGTTCGGCAAACGGCTTGGCAGCATCGACCCGGCTGCGCGAAGTGGAGGTACCAGAGCTGCCGTTGCTGCTGCCGCTGAGACCAAAAGCCTGCGTTTGGCCCAGATGGGATCGGGACGGCGTCAGATGGTCATCGTTCGCGCTGACCGTGGGCGTGTCGGGCTTGTGTCGCTTGATGCTGGGATCCGCCGCTGGTGGCTGCTGTGCGGTGGGTGGCGTGCGTGGAATCGTCTCGGTGATCGCACCATTCTGACGCTTGCTTCCTCGTGGAGACGCGGCTGGCGCTGCGCTGTTGTCTGCCGACCGTGCGCCAAAGATGCCGTTCCATTTCTCGGTCGTAGCCACAGCAGCGGCGGTGGTGGTGGAGGAGGGGGCGGGTTCAGGGTCCGAGAGGCAGCGGTCGAGATGCGGATTGAGTTGGGTCAGAGGAAGGCGCAACTGACAACTGGGACACTCGACCAGCTGCGATGCGGAGCTCATCGTGGTGAACTGCAATGCTCGCGCGGAGTGGAGCAGCACCGTGGCGCCTGCGAGGGCAGTGCGAGGACAGATGGTGGGAGTGGGCTCGAGAGTCACAGAGTGGAGGCCAGCCGCGGCTGAGTCGGTCAGGGTCCAATCCAACCTTCGAGTGCAAGCAGCCGAGGAGGCCAAGCGCAGCGCAAATTTGTTACGTCGTCCATAGCAACAGTTTTAGCCAATTCCAACCTTCGCAACCTCATCATCCCTCGTCCTCATCTGCTTAACACGAATACAGATGAGCTCTCAGATGATTCACCCATCGCAGACCTCTTTGGTGCGACCAAAGCCGAGCACAATCAGCTACACAGCACACGCAGAGAAGCATACTGAAAGCATACGTGTTGCCATTGACATGGAGTCGAGCAGAACAAAGCCGGATTACAGAGACAAACGGGGAGGGGCTAGGGAAAGAAAGGGAGAAGAAAGGGAAAGGGAGAAAGGGCGGAGGAATGTACAACGAGAACTTGCGTCCCAGGCCATCGGATCGCCACGAAGGGCGTACCTGAGCCTACGACGCACCCATTCCCATCGTCGCACCCGCGCGTCTGCCGTTTCGCCCGACGCATCGACGCCGGCCCAGCCCCCCCACGGGCGTGCTCATCGTCCTACAAGCTCGACGTGAATCAAACGAGAACAGAATCGCCGTGTCCGGGGAGAGCCGAGCTCGGGTCGATGCACCGATAGCGGCAAAGGTCGGCAGCCGCGCGTTTGGTTGGTGGTGTGGATCTCCATCCAGCATTACGGCCTCGTACGGTCCTCGGCGGTCCGCCCTTCTGCGAAGGGGGTCTGCCAGTGCGAAGAGGTGCTTTTATTGTGGACGGGGTGCGTACCCCCTCCTACAGGGGCACGACTTTGCGTTAAAGAGGAAAGGAACGAGGATCCTCAGCTCACCATCGTCTTTTGTACTTTCGCTCACTTCGCAAGCTTTTCCTCTTTTTTTTCTTCCTCGCACCAGGCGCGGCCGGAAGGTGGAAATGTTGTTGCGTGATTTCTGTCGGCCGAAATGCGCACAACCGCAGCCGCCTCCACTCAGCTCGCTCGCCCGCTCGGCCCGATTTCAGGGTCCAGTAAAGTGCAGCTGCAAGAGCCAAGCACTTCGTTCGACGTTTCCACCACATCCTCCTCGTCCTCCTCCTCGTCACTGCGCAGCCACCATGTCAGCGTGGCGAGGCACAGGCGGTCATGCTCGCCGCCTCGACCTCGGTGTAGACGACGACGGCGATGACCTCGACTACTCGCTTCCCCCAGACGCCGCTTCTAGCCATCCTAATGCGCGCCACGCACCCAAGGCCGGCATCCCACAGCCATCCCTCGACCCGCGAAGCTCCCGACCAAATCAACCCTACCATGCTGCAGACTCCACTCATCGCCCTCCACGCCCCGTCGGACCACCACCCCTGCTCTCGCGCCCCCCACACGCGCCATCGCAGCCTCCATTCGTAAGGCCGACGCGCACGCCCTCGCCCGAACCCGACAAGGAGGTGCTCGCCTACCTCCGTGCGCAGCAGCAGCAGACATCGCGCTCACACTCGCAGAGCGAGATCAGGCTCGCCGAGCAGCTCAAGCGTGACAAGTTTCAACACGGCGCCGGCAAGCTCAAGTCGCGCGTCCAGCGCGAGCGCGAGGCCGAGGAGCGCAAGCAGAAGCAGGCCGAACACGACGCCGCACGCGCCTACGACGAGTTTGTCGCCGCCATGGGCGGCGATGGCTCCGACGACCCGCGCGGTCAGCGCAGCCAACCGAGCGTCTCTACCAACAAGCCCGCTGCTTTCGTCGACGCAGGCGGCAAGGCGTACGTCGCCGCCCGCACCGCCCCTCCCGCTCAGTCCGAGGCCTCGGATCCAGCACAAGTCGTACCGCGGAATCGGATCGCCAACGCATTTGGAGACGATGAGGATGATGACCAACAAGACCTTGGCAAGGGGAGAGGCGCCCAGGAGTCGCCGACGCAGGGGTCGAACGCGGCGCGCAAAGAGGCGCCGAACAAGCGCAAGCGCCAGGCCATGTCGTCGTTTCTCAGCGAGCTTCAGACCGAACAGGCGGAGCGCGAGTCGCGCCTCGCCACGCTCGCGTCCGAGACCAACACGTCGATCTCGACGCTGCTCGCGCACGAGACGCTCCGGCGCGGTTCGCGGCCTGCCGCCGGCAGCGAGGCGCTGACCACCAACATCTGCATCGTCAACCTGCCACCCAGCATCGACGAACGCGGCGTTGCCGACTTCTTTGCAGCGTGGGGCGACGTGGCCACGGTCAAGATCATGTGGCCTCGAGGCGAGGCTCGCGAGCGCGCGGGCGGGCTTACGGGCTTTGTGGCGTACATGACGCGCGACGATGCCGAATACGCCTTCAAGCAGGCCGATGGTGCACTGTGGGGTGGAGTGCGCGTCAAGCTCAGCTGGGGGAAGCCCGTGTCGCTGCCTCGGCGCGCCATGTATCCGCGCGCTGCGCCGCGTGCTGCCGACGAGGTCGAAGCTGCTGCTGCCTCGGGTAGCCGGAGCGTCGTGCCCAAGCTCATCCTCCACCATCGCCGCGAGTTGCCAGAGCCACGGGCGCCGGAGGATTTCGCCGATACGGGCAGCGATGAGCTCTACTCGACCGACTCGGGTGAAGAGTCCGAATCGATGCAGCAGCAGCGTCGACCGCGCGCCGCGGCTGCGGTGCAACCGCTAGGGCCGCGTGCGCATCGGAGGTTGCTGGCCATGCTGCGAGGATTGACGCTTCGGAGGGAACGCATTGCGCGCATTACGGCGTTTGCCCTCGACCATGCAGCTAACTATGCTCAGATCGTCGCGCTGATGACGAATGCGCTGCTGCAGCCACGTACGCCCGTGCCCCGCAAACTCGCTCGGCTCTATGCGCTGTCCGATGTGCTGCACAACTCGGGCTCGCCCGTCTCGAATGCCTGGCGTTACCGCGCTGCCATCGAGGCACAGTTGCCGCTCGTCTTTGCCCATCTCGGACACGTCGCGCGCAGCTTTGCTGGCAGGATCAAGCGCGAGGAGTTCAGTGCCAAGGTTCGTGCCCTCGTCGACGTCTGGGACGGCTGGATCGTCGTCGCCCCTCACGTCCTTGACCGGCTGCGCAGTCTATTCGACCGTCCTCCCGCCATGCCTGCAATGAGCTTCGCAGCAGCGTGCAGCGACGAGCATGTCGACGGTGAGGCCTTGGAAGAGACCGGACATGTAGCAACCGACCAGCAAGATGAGGAGGATGTCGACGGCGAGGCGCTCGATCCAGATCCCGGCCGCATCGTTGGCGAGGACGAGCAAGAGGAGGATCTTGACGGCGAAGCGTTGTAGAACAAGGTTTTCAATTTCAAACGTCGCACTCTCATTTGGCTTTGGACAGATCGTGTGAGCACTCTCGAGCAGATACTTTCCTTCCCCCACGTCAAGGCTGGTGGTCGATGCCGTCCGTGCCACCGTAGCTGAAAATGACGCAAATGGCTCGAAGGGTGAACGAGGAACTCGTCGTCAGCGTCGCCGTCGTCCTCCTCCGCGCCCCTTTCGAGAGTTTAAAGCGATCCGGAGCGGCGCGAGACCGCGCCATTGCCGCGACGTCGATGAGCCGTCGATGGATCTGCTGAGGTAGACGCGGATAGAACGTGGCCGACTGTACTCCGGACAGTGGGCTCGCTAGCCATCTGCAGCGCCAGACGGTTGTTGATGCCATCCGCGTTCTCCTGCGCCTCGTGCACGATCGAGGCTGGCAGAAGGATGCTCACTGCGTTCCAGGAGCTGCGCTGAGGGACCCGAAATCACCACGGGGACCTGACCTCCACGTAGGGAAAGCTGGGAACACCGCAGGCTGTGAGAAAAATAACCTGTTTGCCTGAGATGGAGGCAGCACTCTACAGCATCGTTTACGCTGCGCTTCGTAGCGACCGACGTACCGTGGTCATCACAATCGCAAGAACCGGTGTAGACCGCGCCAAGGGCGAATGCGGTCTGAGCCGGAACTATGGCCGCGGTTCAGGCTGGTAGCGAGGCGCCACCTGCGCTGGAGCTGAGCCGATACAGCGCATGTTGGAGAGCTGCGTGCCCGCCTGCGGCACGAGGCTCGTAGAGTCGATTGGCACGCAAGCATGACGATGGCGACCACAATCTGGTTTGGCCGAAGGACTGTGATGATGGTCGCCTATGCACAAGTGAGACGATGCGTATGAGACTACCATGGGATTAATCTGAGGAGTCGGGTCGCCCGACCATCACCACTTGTAGCGTGGCAAGTGCGATCAGTATGGTGGAAGCGTTCCGTGTTCAACACAGCATGCCGGTACCTACCTCGCACTGGGGAACACGCCAGCAGGGACGGCGACCTGAGCCGGAGCCCCTCCAGAACCTGCTTAGCAACGGCGATGAGAAAAAGTCTGATCGGAAAAGCAGAGCCCTACGCTTGTGTGTAGTTGTGTGGTACAGTCCAGCATGACAACATGCGCAGACGCATCTCAGGTCCATGTGCTCTCTCTCCGCCAGCCCTGGCGATGAGACGACCTCGTTTAGGGTGACCACATCAGGCGGCAGAGCTGGAATACTCGCTCACCACCGGACGCCTTTACAGAGGCCGAGTGAGATCGGCACGCGGATGCAGCTGGTGCTCCCACTCTCCACTTCGGTTTCCCGCTCCTCAGACTGTCTAGGTGAGGACGACCACTGTTGGCAGACCTCTCAGACGTGTCCAAAGGTACACGCCAAGCAAGCCCCACCCACCACCTTTCCCGACCTTGTTTGGGGCTGAAGGTCAACAGCACAAACACAACGGGTGGTCGCTTCTATCCAGTGTCAGAAGACGGATCTGATCGAACAAGAGCACTACCAGGGCGTGGCCCCTTGTGCAGGTCACATGAGCCGGAGCTTCAACATCCGGTCGTGCCGACGAGACGAACGGGCAACAGGCCGACAGAGACCAAACTCATATGCAAGCAAACTGCAGACACTTGATGCATGCCCGATACTTCCTGCACGCGGGCTGGCTCCGAACCAAGGGGGGCAGTAGGATGGTGGAAGCACCCCGTGGCCGCAGTTGTACCACAATGGTACAAGCCGCACATGTGGGTCAAATGCGTCCAGAGCTAGAACACCAGCAACCACACCAGCAGAGGAGTAAGTGGAGTGAGCGCCGCGAGGCCGCAAACCTGCACGCAGGTACGAACCTTCTGCACAGAGCTTATGCGCCATAGGAGGAGACACCAGGGGGCCCGTAGCCACAAGACCAACAGACGGGAGCTTACAGAAGCCAGGCGCACACGCGAGGAAAGCTGCCGGCACATGGTACACTTTCGATACTTCTGTACACGCTTGCTGGCTACGCATCAAAAGGGGCAAGGGGTACAAGTACAATAGGACGCAGAGGTCGTGATCGCTCCTGCAGCCTTGCACGCAGGTACGAACCTTACGTGCGTACTGTATGCGCCAGAGCTGGAGTACCAGCGGGTAATCGGACCCACCAGCCGCTTGCAAGGGGAGCCAACAGAACGAGAACGGTGTGGGTGTCCCAAGGGCGCGAATCCACACGTGGAAACGAGCCTCATGTGCACAGTACATAGGACATTGCTGGGGGCACCAAGTCGTGCGTATAGGCCACACCAGCAGACTTGCTTGCTTGCAGAGGAGCAAACAGGGTGAGGATGGCGGGACCAAGCCGTGGCCGTAACCCCACACGCAGGTACCAACCTTCCGTGCAGAGTACATGCGCCAGGGCTGAAGAACACAATGCTGGACGTGCTGACCATGCCAGCAGAAGCGCTTGCAGAGGAGCGAACGGATCGAGGACGGTGAATCCAGGCGAGTCATGCCAACAATGACAATAGCCGGAAGCTCAAAGAAGCCAGACGCACACAGTGAAGCTTTGCATGCATGGTACAGTTGCAGTACTGGTACAAGTACGGTGTGAGGACGAAGAGGTTGCCACCCCTCCTGCAGCCCCACACGCAGAAACAGCTCCACATGACATGCGCCGCCGCAGCGACAAGGCCAACAGCCGGAAGCTCAAAGAAGCCAGACGCACACGCAAGGAAAGCATTGGATACATTGTACATTTTCACTATTCCCCACCGCGCCCACGGGCTACGCGTCAAACTTGACGCCCTGGGCGAGGGCGACCTGGGACGAGTAGTTGACGGTGCTGGTGGCCCATCTGCAGTACTGCTTCCAGGCGTCGCCGCCGCACTCGCGGCCCCAACCGGTGGCCTTGTTGCCGCCAAAGCCGGCGCCGACCTCGGCGCCCGAGGTGCTGACGTTGACATTGACAATGCCGCAGTCGCTGCCGAGGCTGCCCTGCCACTCGCCGATGTTGGTCAGGCGCGTGGTGAAGAGGCTGCTCGAGAGGCCCTGGCGCACCGAGTTGTTGAGCGCGATGGCCTCCTCGAGCGTGTCAAAGACAGCCACGTTGAGGATGGGCGCAAAGACCTCCTCCTGGAACACCTTGTCGGTGCTCGAGGCAGGCATGGTGATGGCGGGAAGCACATAGTTGCCCTGGCTCTCGACCAGGTGCGAGGCGATACCGGGCGAAGAGGGAGACTCGGGACCAAAGATGATCTTGCCGCCCGAGGAGCGGATGGTGTCGAGCGTCTCCCAGTACTTGGCGACGGCACGCTGCGAGTGGAGCGGGCCGCAAAGCACCGACGAGTCGGTGGGGTCGCCGATGAGACCCTTCTGCTGGAGCGAGGTGTAGAACTTGACGAGGCGCTCGAGAAACTTGTCGGCGACACCACGCTGCAGGAGGAGGCGGCGGGTGGTGGTGCATCGCTGACCGGCGGTGCCGACGGCGGCAAAGGCGACGGCGGGCACGGCGAGCTCGAGGTCGGCATCGTCGAGCACAATGGCGGCGTTGTTGCCGCCGAGCTCGAGAAGGATCTTTCCGAGACGGCCGGCAACGTCCTGAGCAACGAGCTTGCCAATGTGCTCGGATCCGGTGAAGCTGGTGAGCTGGATGCGTTCGTCGCGGGTGAGCGTCTGACCGGTCTCGACATCGCCGCAAACCAGCGCGGCGAGGGCGGGGGGAAGGCTGTGCTTCTTGAGCACCTCGACGATGAGCTTGGTGGTGGCGATGGCGGTGAGAGGCGTGGTGGGGCTGGGCTTCCAGAGCGTGGCGTTGCCGCAGACGAAGGAGAGGCAGAAGTTCCAGCCATGCACGGCGACGGGGAAGTTGAAGGCGGTGATGACGCCGACGAGGCCGAGAGGGTTGGGGATCTCGTAGATCACGTGGCCGGGGCGCTCGGAAGGGAGCACGCTGCCCTGGATGGAGCGGGAGAGGCCGACGGCCATGTCGGCGACGTCGATGACCTCCTGCACCTCACCCTTGCCCTCGGAGAGCACCTTGCCCATCTCGTACGAGATGAGGGCGCCGAGCGCGTCCTTGTGGTGGATGTAAGCGTTGCAGATGTCCTTCATCACGGCGCCACGGGTGGCAGCGGGGACGCGAGCAAACTCGCGCTGCGCCTTGTGGGCTGCGGCGATGACGTCCTTGACCTGAGCAGCGGTGGCCGACGAGACGGTGGCGAGCTTGGCGCCCGTGGCAGGGTTGGTCGAGGTGAGCGTGTCGGCGCCGGCGCCGTGCTTCCACTCGCCGTCAAAGACACCCTCCATGCGCGAGCCAGGCGCCGCGAGGCCGAGCGAACGGAAGACCTCGTCCATGGTGCTCGATCCGGCAGCGGCCGAAGCAGACGCCTTGACTGGCACCGCGGGGGTGGTGGCCGTAGACTTTGGTGTGGTGATAGGCTCGGGCATATTGTTCAGCTAGAGCTAGATGGGTATGGGCACGATGGAGCTAAGGAAAGGGCGCGAGGCCGCGTCGCAACCCACTTGGCTTATATGGTGTCCGAGCGCTTGTTCGGTCGGGGTGTGCCGCATCGAGAGGACGACCGACGGGCATGACGGACAGCATGGCTACGACGGGTATCCGTGGCACTGTCCAGGTCAAGCAAGCAGTCTACGCCGCCAGCCGAAGGAACAATCACAGTGGAGGGAGGCGCAAAGTGACACGAGCGGAGCGGCCAATGGGAAAGTTACGGCTAGCTAGCCGGTCTGGTATCCACGCCAGGCGAGGCGAGGCTCCAGATCGAGCGTCGCTGTGCATTCCACATCGACGCCGGCTGGTGGCGGGCTGATGCTGATGGTCACGTTACAGCGCAACAGCATATCACACCAACAGGGGCCGCTGCGGCATGCTGTGATGCGCTGCAGACAAATCAAGTGCTATCACTTAGTGCGGTCGAGTGCAGTGCGTGACAGTCCGAAGGGCGGCCATTTACGGCAAAATGCCGAAATCTCGCGCGCTGGCAGCCTCGGCACTTTGCCGAACTCGACTCAGCCTCGCACATCTGCCGTGGCGGTCCTGCGCTCGGCAGCACTCAGAGACTGCGACTCGGCATTTCGCCGTAGCGTGTCAGCCTCAGCCTCGAGCTGTCAGCCTCGAGCTGAGCATCATCAGCCGCCAACGCATGCTCGATGCTCGTCGACCCGTGTTGATGCCCTCGGTGCGATACCACACGGGGCAGTCGGCCCGTTCGCATCGCTCGCATCGCTCGCATCGCATTGGCTCGGGTGCACGCACGTCGAATACCGCACAACCGCCGCTGTTGCGCCTCTTTGGCGTGTGCTATCGTGGGAGCACCGTCCGATCCGATGCGCCCACCTCCCGCCTATCTGAGTCAGGCAGGTCCACTCGAATGCATCATGCCACCGGACAAGTTGCCGAGCACCACCCAATGTCAGCGCTCTCTGTCATGCTCTAGCGAGTCCAGTGAGCCCGGCGCTGCGAGCAGTATGAGTATATCATGGTCCACTCCCTCTTGACCGCGTCGAGGTGAACCCCAGCCCCTGAACCAGCCAGCCCTTTCCACCTGCCCGAGCACCCTTGATAACGCGAGCTCCAATGTGCTCGCTCACCGTTGCCTGAGCGTACAGCTGCCTGTTATGTATACATCTGCCGGTCGCTACACCTTCCTGCCCTCGACGCTCTCAGATTCCCCACCGCGTGCATCGCGAACCCGTCAGCACCACCACCAGCTCGAGCATCTCGATCTCCCGCACCCCTCCCTGCCCCGACGTACCAGCGAGCGCTGCGACGTCCATCCCTCAGTCGCCCAACTCTACCTCAGCACCCTCCCGAGACCCAGTCGCCGACGCAAATCGAGCAGTCCCAAGGCCCGATTCTCCTCGACTGAGATGCAGACCGACACGATGGCAGCCACCAGCGTTGCCGGTGCGGCCGGTGCGGCAGGTGCGGTCGCTAGCGCGGCTGGCCTGTCCAAGTCGCCTCCGGGCTTCAACCCGACGGCGAGCTTTGTGCATTCGCAGCAGCAGGCCTTCCCGGCGCTCTCGGCGACCGACTCGAGCGAGGTCTCATCCTCGTCCTCTTCCACCAGCTCGTCGCGACGTACAAAGCGCGTCACCTCGACGCAGCTGCGCGCACTGCTGGCGTCGTCCATGTCCAACATGTACCAGCGCGAGGTGCCGCTCTACGGCGATCTGCTCGACATCATCCGCACCGTCAACACCGCCTGCATCCGCCGCTCCCCCGACATGGTGAGCGACGACGAGATCTCGCGCCTCAACGTCGAGCGCCACGGCGCCATCCGCGTCGGCACGCAGCAGGAGCTCGCACTGCTCGCGCGCATCTTTCGCATCTTCGGCATGCTTCCCGTAGGATACTACGACCTCTGGAAGGACGCAGGCCTGCCCATCCACGCCACCGCCTTCCGCCCCGTAGGAGCCGATAACCTCGTGCGCAATCCGTTCCGCATCTTCTGCAGCTTGCTGCGCATGGACCTCATCGCCGACGCAGAGACCCGCGAGCTCGCCCAGCGACTGCTTGCCAGTCGCCAGATCGTCTCGGACCGATGTGTCGAGCTGCTGGTCAAGGCAGAAGCGGCGCTCCCCTCGCGCGACGGTGAGGATGCAGCTGGCGAGATGACGCTCGAGGGCCTGTCGAGGATCGAGGCGATCGAATTCGTCGAGCGGGTCGTCGACATCTTTGCATGGCACTCGGACACGCCCGTATCGCTGGCCGAGTACCAGCTTCTGAGCCGCACGCATCCGCTCGTCGCCGACATTGTCAGCTTCCGCGGTCCGCACATCAACCACCTCACGCCGCGTACGCTCGACATTGACGAGGTGCAGGCCACGATGATCGCGCGCGGCATCGATGCCAAGCAGGTCGTCGAGGGCCCTCCGTCGCGCGCGTATCCGATCTACCTCCGCCAGACCAGCTTCCACGCCCTCTCGGAGCGCGTCAGCTTCCTCGGCGCAAGCCAGCGCGTCGAGCACGGACAGCACAAGGCGCGCTTTGGCGAGATCGAGGCGAGAGGCCAGGCGCTCACTCGAAAGGGTGCCCGGCTCTACGACCAACTCATGGCCCGCGTCGCGCGCGTCAAGAAGCTCGTCGAGGCCGAAGCAACGTCCCACGTAGGAACGGACGAGTGCCAGCGCATCCTTGCCGATGTCTTCCGCGACGGATTCGTCGATGATGTGCAAGCCATCTTGCGTGGTGCGCTCGGTTTCTTCATGTACAGCGTCCGCGATGCCGAGCTGGCCAAGAGCATTGCTTTCCGCGCGACGAGCGAGAGCAAGAGTGCCAGTGCGCTGCTTGGAGAGCTGGTCGAGGCGGGCGCGCTGGCTGCAGAGCCCATCACGTACGAGGACTTCCTCCCCGCTTCGGCCGCGGGCATTTTCCAGAGCAACCTGCCCCAGCGAACCGCTCCCGCTCCGACACCATCTGACGCATCGAGCCCGGCCGAGGAGGCGGCATCATCGGAAACGGTGGTGGAGATGGATGAGGCCGCAGCGAGGAAGAAGCTCGAGGCCGCCGTGGGCGGCACGATCCTCGACTACTTTGCGCTGTACGCGGAGCAGCAGACGCTGAGCCTGCGCAGCGTCGCAGCTCAGCTCGACACCGATTGGACTTCACTGCTCACCCAGCTCGAGACCGAGGGCGCATGAATGCAGTTCTAGCTTGGACCCTTAGCTGCAATGTCGCAACGTTTGAGTGGTCTAGGAAGCTGTTGTCTGGCGTGCTTTTGTTTGCGACCATGCATACTGGCCTGGACAGTGAGGACCGAGGCGGCTAGATCAATGCCGGCCGATCAAGTGCGAGTGTGGAGCGAAGCCGATAACGACGTCAGTGCGAACGGGGCCGAAGCGGGCGTAACAACGACGGGTCAGAGAGCGGCCGAGTTTGCTATCACCCTTCGAGTGGGTCGTTCGCAGATGAAGGCGGCGTTTGACAGCGGCATTGACAGCAGCACTCAACTCGATATGGATGTGAGGGCTGCGCGGGTGAAGCGGGGTGCAGGCGCGGGCAGACGGAATCTCGGCCGTGCGTGGAGAGCGAGCCGCATGCTATCTCTGCGCGGTCCAGTCTCCGTATTCGAACCAATCACAGCGCAATCCGCCTTCCCCCCCCCCCCCGCGTGCTGTCGCCGCACCTTGTGCTGCCGACTGGCTCGAGATAAGCAACTTGGCCCTCCGCTCGCCCGTGGCCTCGGCGCTCTCTCCCTTCCCCTCGGCTCGTCCTCGACTCACGACGCTTTGCATGGACCTGAGCTTTGCACATGTCAAAGCCAAGTTAGCGCTGCAGAGCCCGCGCCCTGACTCGCGGCTTGAATACTGTAGACAGCCACGTCGAGCTTCGCCTGCGTTGTCTATCTCGCTATCTACTGTATCCTCGCTCTCTAGAGAGGCGGCCGCCGCTGTGGCGCTTGCCCCGCACACCATGCGCTCGTCGTACTTCGCCTCCTAGCGCTTAATCCACTATCATCGGGCCCTCGCTCGAGTTGCCGACGCCCTTTGGTCCGCACTTTTGCCTCATGGTACTTCGGACATGCTCGTCTCGTCTTGGCTCGATCGATCCTTGTCGCTTTCGCCCTTCACCTCTGCTGGATAGATGCGCTTTTCCCGTGTGATTCAGTAGCCACTTGGCACGACCCATTCGCCTATCGTCATCAGCCCACGCCTTCATCCACTCCAGGCCGGCCCTGCATGCCTCTGCACTCGGCTGCATGCATGACTGCTCCCTCCCCAAGCCATCAGTAGATACTTAAGCAAACCATCTCGACAGCCATTCCGCTCTCCCGACACCCACACCCCTCTCGACATTCCCCTTCCCTACTCGACCTCCAGCAGTACAACCATGTCGCTTGTCAAGCGCGCTGTCCGTGCAGCAGCCATCAAGGGGTCCGAGCGGCGCCCGGGCGAGTCGCGTGGCAATGCGATGCTGCGCAACGCCGACCTGCTCCCCGTCCCGCCCGAGCGCCGCACGTGGGGCTGGGTCAGCTTCGCCGCCTTCTGGATCTCGGACGGCCTCAACCTCAACACGTTCATGATCGCCTCGACCGCCGTCTCTGCTGGCCTGACGTGGTCGCAGGCATGGGCGGCGATCATCGTGGGTTACTTCACTGTGGCGCTGCTCGTTGTCACCACGGCCAGGATCGGCGCCGTCTACCATGTCTCGTTCCCTATCCTCGCCCGCAGCACCTTTGGCGTCTGGGGAGCCATTTGGCCCATCGTCAACCGTTCTGCAATGGCTTGTATCTGGTATGGTGTACAGGCGTACATCGGCGGGCAGTGCGTGACGCTGGTGCTGCGATCCATGTTCCCGAGCTACGCACGCATGCCCAACCACCTGCCTGCGAGCGCGGGCATCACGACGATGGACTTTGTGAGCTTCTTTCTGTTCTCGCTCATCTCGCTGCCGCTGGTGATCATCCACCCGACCAAGATCCGCTTCTTCTTCAACTTCAAGAGCGTCGTTGTGCCGATTGCGGCGATCGCCTTCTTTGCATGGTCGATCGCGGATGCCAAGGGGCTGGGGCCGATCGTCAAGCAGCCGGCTACGCTCAAGGGGTCGGCGTTCGGATGGCAGTTTGCAGCGTCGCTCATGTCGTGCGTCAGCAACATGGCGACGCTGGTGCTCAACATTCCCGACATCTCGAGGATGGCCAAGGACAAGCGCTCGGTGACGTGGTCGCAGATCCTTGCGATCCCGCTGACGTTTAGCATCACGTCGTTCCTGGGCATCATCATCGCCTCGAGCTCGCACGTGATCTACGGCGAGCTCATCTGGAACCCGGTGGATCTGCTGGGCGAGAGGCTGCGTCTGGATCCGTACAACTCGGGCGCGCGTGCGGGCGTCTTCTTTATCGCGTTTGCGTTTATCATTGGACAGATCGGCGTCAACATTGCCGCCAACTCGCTGTCTGCAGGCCACGATCTGGCGGCAGCGTGCCCGCGCTTCATCAACATCCGTCGCGGCAGTCTGGTGGCGGCGGCGGTGGGCTTTGCCATGTGCCCCTGGAATCTGCTCAAGGACAGCAACAACTTTGCGACGTATCTGTCGGCCTATTCGCTCTTCCTTTCGAGCATCAGCGGGACGATGCTGGCCGACTACTACGTGGTGCGACGCGGCGTGCTCGATGTGCCGAGCCTGTTTTCGGCGAGCTCGGGCAAGGAGGACGCGGGGCAGCCGCACACGTACCACTACTGGCACGGCGTCAACCCACGCGCGTTTGCGGCGTACGTGGCGGGCATCGCGATGACCGTGGCGGGCTTTGCGGGCGTGCTGGGAGCCGACGTCTCGCTGGCGGCGCAGCGCATGTACATCCTCGCCTACCCGATCGGCTTCCTCGTCTCGGCGCTGGTGTACATCGGGCTGTGCGAGGTGTTCCCGGTCGCGGGCGGCGTGTCGGTGCGCGGCCACCGCGACTTCCTCGAGCCCGAGTCGTGGGAGTCGGACATGTGGGAGGGTGGCGCGCTCGAGGGCAGCGAGGGTGCTTCGGGCGGCGTGGCGAGCGCGACGACGAGCGACATCGAAAAGGGCTCGGCGGACGACAAGTCGGCGGCCGCCGCTCAGCACCAGAGCCTCTCGACCGAATACTACCTTCACAAGTGACCGCTCTCTGGTTGGCTCGTATTCTTGTCTGTATTTGTACCTCAGTTGCGCCTCGAAGTGTCTACACCAGAATGTCATGTCCAGATGCTATGCTACAGTACGATGATCGCCGATGTGGACGTTCGACGTGCGGTTGGGTCCGATCCGTACGATTCGAAGTGTGGCTGTGAAATCTCGTTGCTTCCGATTGGGTGGCCATTCCAAGCAAGTTGAAAGCCGATCCTTCTTTCTCTCTTCTGGCCAGGAAGCTTTTTTTCTCGCCTAAAAACCAACGAGAAAAAGGCAGCCGGAATTTTGGGAAAAAAAGGCTTTCGGCCCAGCTACTGCTGCTGCTGCTGCCGCTGACTTGGCGCGTGTTGGACTGACGCGCTGGCTGGCGAAGCAAGCAAGCAAGGGAAGGAAGCAAGGATGGCCAAAGTGACACGATTTTGGCACAGCACGCGCTGCACTGCCAATCTCGAATCACAAATCACAAGCTCGGCGTTGGCGGCTGCTGCGTGTCGGTGCGTGTCGGTGCGTGTGCGTGTGCGTGTGTGTTTCTTCCGAGAGCGCAGCACGCGCGTTTGGCAGCTTGGTCGACTCCTGCCACCATCATCCCCGCCGTCAAGCAGAACAATGGCTGTCTCCGAGTCGCTGCTGCAGCAGCTCTTTGCGCTCACGCCGCTGGCCGATGCCTCGGCGTCCGTCAAGGCGCTCTCGCTCGCCGTCGCGCTGCCGCTGCTCGCCGTGGTCTTGAACGTCGCCTCGCAGCTCCTCCTGCCCAAGCCCAAGAACCTCCCGCCCGTCGTCTTCCACTACGTGCCCATCATCGGCTCGGCCGTGTACTACGGCATCGACCCGTACAAGTTCTTCTTCGAATGCCGCGCCAAGTACGGCGACGTCTTTACCTTTGTCCTCCTCGGCCGTCGCATCACCGTCGCGCTCGGTCCCAAGGGCAGCAACCTCGTCTTCAACGCCAAGCACCAGCAGGTCACCGCCGAAGACGCCTACACCCACCTCACCACGCCCGTGTTCGGCAAGGAGGTCGTCTACGACGTGCCCAACGCCGTGTTTATGGAGCAGAAGAAGTTCGTCAAGGTCGGTCTCAGCATCGACAACTTCCGCGTCTATGTGCCGCAGATCGTCGACGAGCTCACCGAGTACATGCGCACCGACTCGCGCTTCGCCCCCTTCCAGCGCGGCGACGCGTCGTTCAGCGTCGACATCTTCCAGGCCATGTCCGAGGTCATCATCCTCACCGCCAGCCGCACGCTCCAGGGCAAGGAGGTGCGCGAGGGGCTCGACAAGAGCTTCGCGCAGCTCTACCACGACCTCGATTCCGGCTTCACGCCCATCAACTTTGTCATCCCCAACCTGCCGCTGCCGAGCAACTTTAAGCGCGACCGCGCGCAGAAAAAGATGTCGCACTTCTACCAGGAGATCGTCGCCAAGCGCCGCGCCGCCGGACACGCCGGCGAGTCGGACGAGCACGACATGATCGCCGCGCTCATGGAGCAGAAGTACAAGAACGGCCGCGAGCTCAGCGGCGTCGAGATCGCGCACATGATGATCGCGCTGCTCATGGCGGGTCAGCACACGTCGTCGGCCACGGGCTCGTGGGCGTTGCTGCGTCTGGCTAGTCGACCCGAGATCATCGAGGAGCTGTGGGAGGAGCAGCAGCGCGTCTACGGCGAGTCGGATGGAAAGCTGCGAGAGTTGGACTACGAGACGCAAAAGACGTCGGTGCCTTTGCTGGATGCGGTGGTAAAGGAGACGCTGAGGTTGCATCCGCCTTTGCACTCGATCATGCGCTATGTCAAGGCGGATCTTGCGGTGCCTCCGACGCTTGCTGCTCCGGTGGGTGGGGTAGGCGGGGTAGGGAGGAGTGAGGCAGGATATGTGATTCCCAAGGGACACTACATTATGGCTGCGCCCGGTGTGTCGCAGGTGGATCCACAGCTTTGGAAGGCTGCCGAGAGTTTTGATCCTCATCGGTGGTTGGATCAGGTTACGGCTGCAGCGATGCAGGATAGTGGGGAGGAGCAGGCTGATTTTGGGTTCGGTATGATTTCCACTGGTGCCAATAGTCCTTATCTTCCGTTTGGAGCTGGACGTCATCGATGCATTGGTGAACAGTTTGCATACCTCCAGATTGGAGTCGTCATCGCTACGTTTGTCAGGACCTTTAGCTGGAAGTTGGAATCCAAATTCCCTGACCCTGACTACCAGTCCATGGTCGTCCTCCCACAGAAAAACGGCTCCCGAATCACTCTCACCCGCAGAACCTAAATCCCCCTCCCCCCCCCTTCAACTTCAAACGCATGCACAACGCTTCACTGCCTCGTGCAGTCAAAACCATCCTCCATCTCTCTGTACATACAACCCCCCCCATCTCCTCTCTCGAAAACCGAATCCTCTTCCGCACACTTCACGCCGAACAGCCACATCATGCATGTGCACGCGTCAAGATCTAAAATTGCGTGAGGGAGCGTCTTTCACTTGTGCTGCTCGACTCTGCGCTGCGCGTCTTGCGGGAGGGGAGCGTCGGTCTGTTGGATCTGAAACGGAAAGTCAGCGAGGAGGCTCAGACCGCCGATCGAGACTCTAGGCTGCTCGGTGGCGGGATCGCCAAACGGATCTGACGCGAGCCAGGACTGACGCTCATCCGCATCCAAGGGCGAGCCGTGCTCGGGCGGACTGACGCCCGTGCCCGCAAACGGATTCTCGCCAAACGGAATGCCCAACGTCGACGTCGAAACCGTCGACCCCCTCGCCGCGTCAAACCTCGCCGCTCCCGGCGGCACCAACTCGACGCGTGGATCCTCAAACGGATCCGCGCCCACCTCGACCGCCTTGGCCGCCGCCTCGGGCGCCGGCTTGCGCTTCAAGCTGGGTGCTTTGACGAGCTGCGCCTTGCCGCCGTTGCCGAGCTGAACGCGACGCACGCCGTCGCCGCTGACGGGCGTGATGACCTGCGGCGCCGAGAGCACGTACGAGAGGCTCGCCGAGTGCGTCGAGGCGATCGTCGTCATGGTCGCCGCCGACACGGGCCGCTCCGTCCGCGCCGTCACCGACGCCGGCAGCGCGTCGACCGGGTCGATCGACATGAAGCCGTACGTCGCCTCGCCCGCGCGCAGCGGCGACGACGTCGCCGGCACGTGCCGCTGCGTCTCGGGCAGCCGCAGGTTGAGGTCCGGTGCGCGCGTAGGCCGCACGGGTGCCTGCCTCGCCGTGTTCACCTCGATCACCGGCGCGCCCGGCAGACGGTGCGCCGTCGAGGGCAGCGGTACCGCCGAGCCAGCCACGTCGGCATCGTGCGACGCCGCCGCCGCCGCCGCCGAGCTCGGCTTGAACGCGATGGGGATGATGTTGTGCGAGCCAAAGCTGGTGCCGGAGCCGATGCTGACGCGCGGTCCTGCGCTGCTGGCGAACGAGCGCACCGAGTGCGCCGTATTCCTCTTTGCGGCCGCGGCGGCGGCGTGGGTGCTGGGGGTGGCGGGCAGCGGCGGCACCACCTCGTCCTCGTCCTCCTCGGCGCCCTCGGTGATGCGGGAGAGGTGGGTGGCGGCGCCGAACGAGCGGCGGCGGAAGGCGGTGGGCGCGGCCAGCGCGCCGAGCGCATCGTCGTCGGTGCTGTGCAGCACGCCGGTCGCCTGGGTATATTCGGTATCGTCGTCGTCGTCGGCAATGGCAAACGGCGAGTCGTCCGGCGCCCCGCCTTGCCTAGCGCCGCCGCCGCCGAGCTGGAGCGTGGTAGCCTCCTTTTCGTTCTGGCGCTTCTCGCGGCGCTCGAGGGCGTTTTCGTGCAGCGCGATGCGGCGACGTTTGGCGCGCAGGCGGCGCCAGAACCACACGGCAAAGGCAGCGCCGAGCGTGAAGATGAAGAGCGCGGCGAGGCCGCCGCCGAGCGCCGACTTGTTGGTGGCGGTGTCCGGGGTGTAGCCGGGGATGGCGACGCACTTGTTGACGGGGCAGTCCTGGCACGAGGCACGGAAGATCTGCTGGCACTGCTGGCCCTTGGGACACGCAGGGCAGGGCGCGATGTTGTTGCAGACGGCGCAGCCGTCGCGTTTCTTGAGTACGAACGAGGAAGAATGCGAGCGCTTCATGATGTGCAAGAGTAGGATGTGGGAAATGAATCGAGACACGAGACCTGGACGAGACGGAGCAGATATGCAGTAAGAGAGACTGGATGGGGATGGCAGTGCGCGTCGACGCCAGAGAGCCAGCTCTGGGAAGGGCAGTGCCGCAAAGAACGAGAGGAACGAGTCTGTGTGTAGTCGAAAGGAAGGAATGAATGTGGAATCGAGAAGATGCAGAGAGAGAGAGAGTGGGAGCAAGGGGAAGACGGATTAGGGATGGTGGTGGTGACGAGCCGAGTGGCAGTCGGATAGCTGCTGGTGCATGAGGAGCCCGGCCGGCGCGAGTGCGTTGGCAGGGCAAAGTGCAATTCGAGCCTTGGTGATGCAAAAAGCGAGGCACTTTGCCTCTCTGCTCTGACCAACGACGCCGCTTGCCCTTTTTTCGACGGAAGCGCGCCGACTCGAGCCAAGCCTTGACCGCGCTGCTCGGCGAGGGGAAGCGGCATCGGGTGCATTCCGACGTGATACTGTACAGTATTGGCATGCTCTGCATTGGCTTCGGAAGCGCACCGATCTGCGGATCAGGCCCGAAAGAGGCGCCAAAAGAAGCGGATTGTGCGGCACTCGCGAGGCCAGAGCGCGTGGCACCGTGGGCCAGAGAGCATGTGTTGGTTTCAGCCGCACTTCCCTGCCGAGGCTCAGCGCAGCCCAGCGCAGCCCAGCGCAGCGCAGCGCGGCGCGGCCGTGTGCAGATCCAGGGTCCGCCCCATTTTCTCACAGCCTCAGCTTGAGCCTCGGCTTGAGCCTCAGCCTCAGCCTCGGCCCAACGCTCACACCGGTGCTTTGCTCCAACTCTGTTGCTTTCTATTCGCTATAGCACGGTGCGGAGCCAGCCGAGCAGCGTATCCTCGACGCTCATCGCTGCCTGGCTGCTCTCCTTTCCGCCGTCTGTAGACATCGACTGCGGACCCCAGGGGGGCGGCAGTGCCAGCTCATCGTAGCGTCTGCCCTTGAGCGAGTGGACGGTGCGCTGGACCTGTTGCTCCACGTTTGCGTCTGGCAGCTGCGCGTCGACGAGCTTGGCGTCGAGCACGATGCCGTTCTTCGAGTGCACCTCGACCGCCAGCGGACCCCATCCCTGCGCAGCAGAGCCGGGTGGCAAGCTCGAGGCATCGTGCAGAGCGACGCGGTGGGTGAATTCGGGCGTCTGGCCAAACACCCACGCCCAGCTCTGCAGCTCGTCGTAGTTGTCGCGCAGCCTCCACCTGCCCTGGTTGCGCTCGGGCGCATCGAGGCACGCTTCGTCGACGTGGATGGTGCGCGTGTTGGCAGGAGCGTGGTGGGTGCGCAGGAACTCGGCCACGACGGCGGCGACCACGACGTCGTGCGTGAGCATCGGCTTGCGGTCGGGAAAAGCTTCCGCGAGGTTGGCCACGGGAGCGCGCACCGAGGCGACGCCCTTGGTCACCAGCAGCTCGCCGCGATCGTTGCGCAGCGAGCTGCCCAGACTACCTAGGCTCGCAGCCAGCAGCATCGTCCCGTGGTGATAGGCGCGCGTGTTGACGAGCTTGTACGCGCTCCCCGAGATCTTCCTCTCCTGGCAACCGTGCTCGTCGGCCTCGTCGCGCGTCTTGTCCGTCGCGCTCGCGTCAAAGTGCGGCTGCACACGGATGCAGATGTCGTTGCGCGCATTCACGTACGCGCCCACGTCGGCGCGCGCCAGCCCGCTCCGCGACAGATGCAGCCCCACAGGCGTAGCGTTGAGCGCGCGTGCGACGAGCTCGGCATGCGTATGTCGATCAAACGCCTCGCGCGGCATGTGGAACGAGTAGTTGGTGTTGCCCTCGTCGTGATACACCGTCCCGCCGCCCGAGCGACGCCGCACCATCGGCAGATCGTTCGCCCGCATCGCCGCCGCGTTGAGCTCCTTCCACGGATTCTGGTTGCGCCCCACCACCACGCACGCCGCATTGCGGTAGATGAAGCACACCGGCACACCCGCATCCGCAGTGCGGAACAGATGATCCTCGAACGCCAGGTTGAACCAAGGATCCGTCGAGCGCGACACGTACGCCTGCGCTACCGCCCTCGGCGTGCTCCCGCTCGCGCTCGTCGTCAGGTATCGCTGACCCCCGCGCCACGCCCATCCGGCGCGAGCCAGCGTGAGCATCGTCGGCAAGCGCGCTCGAGAAGCCTGCGTTTCACACTTGCTGCTCGCACCTTGCAGAGCCAAGGTGGACGGATAAAGCAAGATCGCCTTCAGCTCCCCAGCTCGCTCTAAAATTGGTCGACAACATCCGACATCCGGAGAAACGCGTGCTGGCCAAATTACCAGCTCTATTCCCATTCGGCCATTCGGTCATGCTCACGTTGTCCTACACAGACACGGGTCAGGCAAGGATGTTTGAAGCGAAATGCATGGCAGCGAGCGAAGAAACATGGCAGAGACGCAAAAACGAGAGGTCTCGATCCCGGAAACAAGACAAGGAAGCGGGAGAGAAGACAAGGTTCGAAGGCGACTCTGCGGGAGCGCGGGTGGGCACGATGGTATCCACGCTCGCGAGTCGGCCGGATGCAGTGTCCATTGATGTTTATTGGCTTAGAGCATCATGGCACCAGCGAGCACGGCGGCAGCCACGACAAGCGCCGAGGCGCTGGAAGCGAGCTGGGAGGCACCACTAGCCGCGGCGGTGCTTCCCGTTCCCGAGCCGGGCGAAGCGGAGCCCGAGCCCGAGCTGGAGCCGGAGCCCGAGGAGCCCGAGCCGGCTGCGGTGGCAGAGGAGCCGGAGGATTTGGCAGCAGAGGAGGAAGCCGAAGCGGACTTGGAGGCGACGAGGCTCTTGATGCCGTTGGCGATGGTGGCGGTGGTCTGGCAGTTGGAGGTGGCAGGGGTCGAGTAGGCGGCGGTGGGGGTGACCTGATCGGGGCTACCGTTGGTGTAGGAGTAGGTGACGCCGTTGACGCTGTATTCGCCGGTGAAGAACTGGACAAAGGTGGAAGTGGCACCTCCTGCCTCTGGGTACAGACCGGGCGGGTAGGCAGAATCGCCGTCGCAGGTCTCAAAGACGTCGTCTGCGTAGTTGCCGGGCATGACAAAGTTGCAGCCCATGACGTCGAGCGTATGCTGGCACTCGAGCGCGGTGGGAGCCTGTTCGGACCCGGCGATGCAGACGCGGAAGCAGACCTGGTTGGACGAGGCGTAGTTCATCCACTCTTCGTAAAACACGTCTTGGCCCGAGACGTTGCTGGTGACATTGCCACCGACGGGGTTGCCCATGTTGGTGGCGCCGTGCGGGTCGAGTTCACCGCCCTCGTCGCCGGCGACGAAGCCGATCGAGGTAAAGTCGCCGACGGCCATGAGCTGGACGTAGAGCGGCGTCTTGACAAAGTGGGCGCCGGTGACCGTGCCGTCGGGGATGACGCGTGCGTTGTTGCGCGGCTTGGTGCAGTAGGCGACCGTGATCTCCTCGACATCCGCCAGAGGTTGGCCCGTGCCGGGTGGGCCAAAGGTACACCAGTCGTCGATCGAGTTGATCGAGGCAAGGCGCGAGAGAGAGGTCTGGTTGATGGGCGTGTTGAGCTGCGGAGCAGACGGGTTGGTCGGTCCGTTGCGGTTGGTCGACTTGACGCCTGGATAGTCGGCGCTCGCACTGCCGTAGGTAAAGGCAGGGACGCTCTGCGCATACGCAGCCGTGACGAGCGCAGAGGCGCCGACGATCGACGAAACAGCCTTGGTGAACAGCATACTCGAGAACAAACGGGAAGAGGAATGACGATGGGAGAAAAGGAATGTCTCGAGCAAAAGGGCTGGACCTAAAGTAGTCTTTGCGACACTGGAGAGCACTTGGGGCAGGGCGAAAGGGGCTACGGGGCGAGGAGAAGGGCGGGGGGATGCCGGCGGCCGAGCGGCATGTCGAGTGGTCGACACTCACACGCAACACATCTGCCACCAGAAATAGGGGGGGGGGGGAGCTGTCGTGCAACAAAACACACATGCACACCTCTGGCGTCGATGCTCGCTCCGGTGTTTCGATTGCGATCCTGGGTTCAGGGACGCCGCGCGGTCGGCTGCATGCTGCAGTGCAGTGCTATGGGCTGCCAGCAGTCAAAGAGGGCGAGCGTGGAATTGGGGGCCGAAGCGAATCGGCGGCACGCGAGTGTTGGTGTGGCCGAGGTGCAGACGTTGGGCCTGACCACAGCATCCGCGACTCCGGCGGCGCAACTCAACGCGCGTCCCTGTCTCGTGCAACCGCCGGCATCTCGAGCCTCAACTGCAGCACGCCTCATGTCACAACACGCCCCAAGTAGCCCAAGAATAGCATATTCACCCCTGCCCTCAGCCGAGCTGGACGGGAGTCGAATGCACAGCCTCATGCCTCGCGCGCTCGAGGCTGAGGTTTGGCGGCCGCCCAAAAAGACGCCGAGACCGAGAGCCGAGTCGTGCCGATGCAGCGAAGATTTCTGCATCTCTCTTCGCCTCGGCCGCGCATGTGCAGCTCCCATCGATGTGCATCTCGCCAACCTTGCTCGAGCCTCGTCGATCCACGCAGGGCATGGTGATGCAAGTCGTGCCGGCGGTACATCGTTATGACGCTAGAAGCACCCACTGCAGATCTCCGCCCTCCTCGCTTGCCTTATCGGAGTCGAGACAAGCAAGAGAAGCTTCTTGTGTGGCCAACGCCAACGCAGCAGCGCAGCTGGCTCGGCAACCATTCCGAAATCTGAAGGAAATAGCTGTTAGCCCTATCGCTTCAGAACATGAATTTACACAAATTTGTGATCTATCGGTGATGGAGGTGGGGGCTCGATCGGGGGGATGAGCGCCGTGTTAGCTCGGGCTTCGCAGAGCACGCATGCGCCTCGGTGGGATGAGCCACTTGACACTGCCAAGCTCTCCAACGTCGTCCCTCTTCCCCACCCCCCGAGGCTGCCACCGTCGAGGCTCCACCGCTCCACCTCTCTGCCGACCGAACAGTCCACCGCCTTCGACCTCGACCTCAACAACGGCGACCGCTTCCGCTTTCACGCCGCCTTTCGTTGTCGCTCTGTAGCGCGGAGCCCCGCTCCATGCGGTCCTGCTAGAGCCTTGCGCCTTCCTCGCCCCCGCAATCCCGTGCTCGGGCTCGTGCGCTCACACACATACACATACCCACGACGAGGCTGCGCGCGGCGCAGTGGGCTACGCCGATCATGTCGTATCATCCGACGCACGCGAGCGCACACCATGCCAACTTCCTCTCGCCCGCACTCCCGCTCGGATACGCGCACGCGCATGGCGCCAATGCCTCGACGGCCAACGGCGCTTCGCTGCTCGGCAGTGGCATTTCGTCTCACTCTTTTCCCATGGCTCCTTCGCCCAACAATGGAACACCGCAACCACAACAACCACCACCACAGCAGCAGCAGCAGCAGCAGCAGCAGCAGCAGCAGCAGCAGCAGCAGCAGCAGCAGCAGCAGCAGCAGCAGTCCGTAACGCAGGCACAGCAGACACCGGGCCATGCACAGACACCACAGCAGCATCCAGCAACGCAGCTCCAGCATCCTGTTCAACACGCTGCATCGCAAGGCTCGACTTCGGTGCCACCCGGGATCCCCGATGCGGACGGTCTGATCGCTCCGCCATCGATGCCGCTCGAGCTCGACTTTGATAATCTGGAGAGTGCGAGCAACTACATGCACACGTACGCGCTCTCGCAGGGCTTCGACATCCGCATCCAGTGGTCGGCCAACAACCAGACGCGCATCTGCTGGTCGTGCTACCGCGGCGGCTTCCCCGAATCGCTCAACCCGGACGGCACGCCCAACACCAAGAAACGCCAGATCCCCAAGGACAAGGAGCGCCGCAAGCGCGGCTCGCTCAAGATCGGCTGCCCCTTTCGCGTGCAGTGCACCAAGAACTGGAAGTCGGGAAAGATGGAGCTCCGCATCCTCGAGGGCCGCCACAAGCACCAGATGGAGACCGACCGCGAGAACCTCCCCAGCCAGGTACGCCGCATCAAGAACCAGAGAAAGGCACACGACAGTCCAGGCGCTCCCCAGTCCAGCCATGCCGGAAACGCTGCCGCCAACGCCGTCGCTCAGGCAGCTAACCTTTCGGCTACCTCCGCACCACCACCCGCCGCAGCGGCGACGGCGGCGCAGCACGCCAAGTCGAGGGCAAGCGCTGCATCAGCAGCAGCACAGCCACCCGGACCAAGTAGGACAGGCACACCCAGCCAGCCTGCCGTCCGGCGCACCCAGCAACAGCAGCAACAACAACAGCAACAACAGCAGCAGCAGCAGCAGCAACAACAGCAGCAGCAGAGGGCGACGGGCATGTCGGGTGCGAGTGGGTCCGAGTTGCTGATGACGGATGCGGCGACGCACGCGCACCTGAGCCTACTCGGGACGCCCGGAGGTCTAGGAACGCCGAGTGCTGCGAACGGGGCGTTTGAACTCGACGGCGACCTCGTGCTGGCGTCGGACGCCGGGGGTGGGGAGGCCTCGACCAAGGGTGTGTCGTTCGAGCGGCGGATGCTCAACCTGCTCGGGGTGTACGATCGCTCGGACGCGGCGAGCCGTGCGGCGATGGACCGCGAGCTGGAGAGCATGATGCTGCGTGCCGAAGCGCGGCTGCAGCGCGCCGGTGCCGGAGCTGGGCTGGGGACGAGGAAGAGGAAGGCTCCGAACGGCGTCGAGGGTGGGGTGGGACAGACGCAGGTGAATGGGCTCGGCTCACCCATGCGCGTGCCTCAGGGTGCGCAGACGGTGCTCCATCAGACTCCGATCGCCGCGCCCCAGGCAGCCACCCAGCAGCCCCCGAGCTCGGGCAAGGGCAGCGCGAGGTGTAGCAACTGCAAGGAGTACGGTCACAACCGCAGACGTTGCCCCCTAGGCTGATGGAGCAATCCCACCCTGCTTCGATATCGTTCACCACCGTCAGACTGAAAGACCGAAGCAGGAGCGAAAGAGTGGCCGGGGATTGGAAGATCGGGATATAGATCGGGGTCGGGGGTGTGGGGAAATCGCCGACTTGGACGTGCAGGTGTGTGTGTGTGTGGATTGAGCACGTCGGATTTTCAGTTGAGCTCGAGACGTTGGATCGCGACGACCATCTTTGCCTTCTTTCGGCGCATCGTCACGCTTTCGAGGGCAAGCGGCAGTGGGGGAAAGCGAAACAGCGATGGCGGAGAAGTTCAGCAAGTTCCGCGATCCGGGCACGGGGATCCAGGTGTTCCTCACTCCCGTCGCTAGTGGTCGACTCGGCGACGTGCTCCTACCGGTCTTTATCGTGCTCGGTGTATTCCGGGTCTTGCTGGGAGTGGTGGCGTTGGGACTGTACTGGGTCGTACCTCGGGTGGGGTTGAGGCTGGGGTTGGCAGCGTTGGGATACTGGCGGTTGGACGTCGAAGTAAGAGGCGTGGGAGGCGAGGTGGTGGTGGCGAATCATGCGTCTTGGATCGACCTCCTGCTTCTCGCCTACCTCCACCCCGGGGTCAAGTTCGTCCTACCCATCCTCCAAGACTTGAAGACCACTGTTAAGGACCCTAAGGATGTTAAGGACGCTAAGGTGGGGAATGGGAGGAGGGGTGGGGTTAGGACGAATGCCATGTCAGCCAACACGCGTATCGTTACACCTGGCGTCTCGAAATCCGACCTCTCCATCGCGGGATACACCACGCTTCCTCTCCACCTCGCTCTGGGCTACGTCGGTCACCTTCCTCCCACCACCTCGCAGATTCCACCACACTGGAAAGTGCTACCCGACATCCAAGCCGTGGTGGCGGGTGGTTTGGTGGTGGTCTTTCCCGAGGTGGTGAGTTCGAACAACCGCGCGTTGCTTCAGCTCGAGTCCTCGCTCGTGCCCGCCTCGAAGCTGCAGCTCGTCAGCATCAAGTATCCCCCACCCCACCCCACGGCGCGTACGGCCGTTTACAGCGTGCCCCAATCCATCCTACGCCATGCGGCGGCTCTGATGCTGCTCTCGAGTCCAGTGCGCTCGGTCACCCTCCGTACGACAGTGACGCAAGGTGATGCAGATGCCGTGGTGACCGCTCTTTCGAACCTGGCTCGGCTCAAGAGAACCGCGATCGACTGGACCGCCAAACACGAGTTCCTCACCATCATCCAGAACCGCGCCAAAAAGTCCTGACCCCCCTGCGAAGCGACCCAACCTGGCTCCTAGCACTGCCAAAGCACCGCAATGCAGACAACGTACAGTGTAGCATCGCAAAGCATCCAAAGCACCGTCAAAGCATCAGGAAGAACGGGGAGCGTTTCAGAGCAGGTCGAGTTGCAGCGGCAAGCGAGCACGGGTGGGTGTGCAGAGCCGTCAAGTCGAGCTCGGACGCAAGAGTGTCGATCATCATTATCCAGGCTTGCGAAAATGCGCCACAGCTTGGCGTGACGCTCGACGCTCTGCAGCCAAACACGGCCCAGGACCTGCGGTCGCGTTGACCACGCGAGTCTGCAAAGCCCCCTCCGGTGCTTGTGTTCTTCGATGGCCACGAGGTCGAGCTCGGGCGCAGAGCGTGCAAGGGCAAAGCGCAAGGCCGAGTTGCGACAAGGCTTGGATGCTTGCGTGCTTGCGTGATCCACGCGCCACGGTCGACGCCATCAAATCACATCAAAGCATATCAAAGCACATCAAAGCATAGCGAACCACATCAAAGCATAGCGAAGCACATCAAAGCATAGCGAAGCACCGCCGAGCATAGCTCAGCATAGCTTAGCACAGGCAAGGCAAGCTCAGACGCATGGCAAGATTGGAGCTCGGGTGGTGATTTCGAAAGTGTGGGTTTCGCAGAGGTGGCCAAGCTCGGTGTCGCGGCGCAGAGAATAGGTGTGGGCGGAGGGCCAAGGTGCGATGAGTGAATCTTAGCGAATCTTGGTGAATCTTAGTGAATGTATAAACCAACGTGCAAGGATGCTCCGATTCTTGGGTTCTTGGGGTTCAAGGGGCTGAGCAGAGACGGGCTCGAAGACCGCTAGCTCGAAGCTCAGGCAACGAGCAGGAATCGACTTCCGACGCTCCGACGTTCGGAAGTTCGGAAGTTCGAACGTCGAGCTTAAACGTGTGCCCCAGCTCCCACTTGTCCACTGCATTGCGTGTAAACCTCCCAGGAAAGAAAGAGAGAGGAGGAGGGGGGCGTAAGGGCGTAAGGTCTTGAAAGCTCGAGATCTAGCTCTAGCCCAACAATGACAAACCATCCCAACCATGTCGACCCTTCTCCTGCTCCCCATCCTCTCACACCTGCATCCTGCCAGCTTCTACCGCGTCGCGCAGCTCTGCTCTGAGATCCAACCCCCTCCCTGCTGAGAAGATTTCGTCAAACATCGCAACAAACAAACATGCATGGCCAGCCACAATCGCCTCACCATCACCATCCTCAGCCCTCAAAATCACCACCCCCTGCTCACGCCAAAGCCGTCGCCAGTAAAGACACCACCATACCCCCCCCACCCCCCTCTCTCGCTTGTTCTAATGCAGAACAAATGCATGACAAGAAACAAAAAATGCACCGGTTGATACAAATACAACGCTCTCTAGGTCTACAGGATGGCATGTCGTCGACACGTGTTTTGCTCCTCCCACGCACGCACGCGGGTGGGCATCCAACCAGTCGTGAGCTCGGGCTGGTCGGGCTTCGTCACGCCGATCCTCAGAAAGTCTTTGGTCCATCTACACTCGCCTCCGACCGCACGACGTCTCCTCCGCCCCGCCGACTCGGGACGCCATTGCCACATGAGACACGCCTCGTTGTCGGCGCATCGCTGCTGACATTCGAGCGCGGTCGAGGTGCGCACATCCGTCGTCTCGGTATCCCATTCCTCGATCGACTGCCATCCCTCCACCACCACCCCATCCCCATCCTGATCCTGACGGTGGAGGAAATCGGGTTTGAACTCGGACCATACATCCGACCAACGCAGCGAATCGTCCTCGCCCAAGACCGCGTCGATGCGTCGCATAAACTCGTACAGCTGCGCCGCATCCGTCGGCGTCACATGGTGCAGCGTCACCAACGCCTCACACCAATTCTGCCGATGGAACTTGAGCACGCGCGGAGGATCGCTATTGAACCTCTCTCGACCATCGGGCGATAGCTCGGACAGCGTCACTCCGGGCGAATCGTAGATCGCTTTGGACAGCAAAGCGTCACCGAAGGCCGACTTTTGGATCAACGCATCGTGGTGATGCTCAAACTCGTCATCCCTTCCAAACGTCTGCTCAACCAGAGCGCCCGAGAGGACAAACCCACTCCCACCATGCGTAAACATGGTCGAGACGCCGTCGTAGTCGCAGAAGGTCGGATGACCCAGCAGCAGCTGCCGACGCGGGTCGAGCGTTGCGAGCCAGCGTACGAGCTGGTTCCAAAAGACAAACGTGTCGGCCTCGACGACGACGTACCACTTTTTGTGCGGGAACCGCCGCCACGCCTCGGCGAGCATGGGGAGGAACTTGTACTTGTCGAGCTTCCAGCCCGCGTCGCGATCGCGCGTGGCGCCGAGGTCCTGGTGCCCCTGCTGCAGTAGCTCGAGCTGGGCGCGGAGCGTGCGGAAGTCGTCGAGGTGGCGGATCGTCTCGCTGACGTTGGCGAGCGCGTCAAACACGCCGATCTCGCCGATGCGCGCGGGGAGGTCCGAGACGTAGAGGCGGTGCGGCGCGTAGACGTTTGAGAGCGGCTGCTCGGCGAGGTGGACGAGCAGCCGGTGGTGCATCGTCGCCGAGCCGACCTTGGTGATGAGCACAATGTCGTCCTCGATGCGGTGCGGCGCCGAGCCGCCGAGCAGCGAGGTGGCGAGCGAGGACGAGGACGAGGCTGTGGCAGCGGCAGGGGCAGAGGCGGTGGCTGAGGCCGAGTGCGCTGCGGGCGAGCGATCTAGAACAAGGAGCAGCGCCAGCACCGCACAGACGGCGAGGAGGAGATACGTCTTTGTGCGCTGGAGGAGCTCGAGTGCTGCTGTGAGGAAGCCATGCTTCGTATCGGAGTGTATGCTTTTGGATGGACTCAGCCAGCTGAGCCATGGGTATGATGTGCGGCGTGCGTGTTGCGAGTGCGGTTCGTGCGAGCGATGCGGAGTGGAGCGCGAGTGTTGGAGGAAGGAGGCCTTTTCATCTAGCTCGTAGTGGTGGACGCCATCGTCGGTGGAGGAGCGGAGCGGATGGAGCGCAGCGATGGCGTGCTGCAAGGGCGACGACGAGAGCGAGGAGGAGGCTGAGGGCCCAGGAGCGGCAGCGGCGGGGTCCGCGGTGGGGAGGGGCGAGTAGGAAGGATGTGAGGCCATGACGGCAGCACGTGAGGTCAGCGTGTATGCGGCATGGGGAAGCGGTTGCGCAACATGGTCGGGAGGATAGCGACGAGGTTATATGGTCATCAGCATCGCCCAGAGCAAAGGAGACAGACAAGCGCATTCACATCCTGCGTCGCCTTCGACGCAAGGACAGCGCATCGATAACCAACCTTCGCAGTTGCAGTCGCAATTGCGGTCGGCCCTCCCGCGGGGAGCGGTGCAGAGTGATGCATTGTGATTGCGGTGCACTGCGATGCATTGCGCATGCATGGGTGCCAAAGTGCCTTGTGACTATAGAAGCGAGTGAGAGCTGAGTAGCCAAAGAGTTAAGCGCATGAGCAACGAGCGCAGAGGGGGGCGGTGCTGAGCGCGGGTTTTCCGACGTCCAAGCCGGCTGTTTGGGCCGCCACTTTGGGCGGACCGGGCGCGAGCGCACACGTTGTCAAACGCTCTGCCGCCGCCTCGGACTCGGACTTGCAACGCTGCATGGCCGCCCACGCGTTGCTCGGCTGCATCCGATCGAATGCACCTCCCTTATCTGCACCCTCAAACAAAATTCGCCGATCCAACTTCCCTTTCTTCCTTTCATTTTTTTTTCCGCTCGCAAATACAGTAGCTCCACTCTTGCGCACCTGTCCCGGTTGTCCGGATCTCAGATTGAATTTCCATGGATTCCCAAAACCACCCCTCACATCGAGGTGATTCTACATGATTTCAACACTCTAACTCTGGCTCTGCCTCTGGCTGTTGCTGTTGCTGTTGCTGTTGCTGGTGGCTGCGCTTCTGCTTGCGCGCGGTGGATTTGGCGCTCATGGCGAGCACGGTGCGCCGAGCATTGAACGCTGCCTGCGAGCGTGCAATCTCTTCGGTCAACATGGCGAGCGCGGCGAGCGAGCTCGGATCCCACGAACCACGCGCCACCTTGTCGCCCAGTCCACGCCGCTTGCTCGTGCTCAGCGACTGCGACACGAACCGGTGCACGGCGTCGGCCAGCTCGGCGTCGGGCAGCGCCTCGCCTGCATTCACCTCGCGGCTCGAATCCGCATGCGCCGCTTCATCGGCGCCCTGCTCGCTCGACGACGACGACGCCCACTCGTACGCCGAGGCCGTGTCGTCATCATCGTCCATGCCACCGTCGCTGATCCGGCTGCTGCTACCGCTGCCGACTTGGCCATCCGAGGCGTTGACGAGCTGGTCGAGCTGGCTGTACAGCTGCTTCCAGCGCGCATCCGAGGCCGGCGCCCTCGCCAGACCGTCGTCGAGCAGCGCCCTCTCCACCACCTCCTGCGCTGCTCTAGGCAGATGCTTGTTCGTACCCGGAAAGATGTTCCTCGAGTGCGTCCGGCTCTTGGCATTCGCACGCAGCGCATCTGCGCGCTTGCCCGCTTCGTCGTCTCCCATCTTGGCCTCCTCGCTCGTCTTGCTCTTCTTGCGTGTCGTCTCGCCACTTGCTCCGCCTGCTCCGCCTGCGCCGCCTGCGCCGCCTGCACCGCGGGGTCTACCTCGCGGTCGCTTGGTCTGCGATGCCTCGTTGGCGCTCATTGCGGTACGGGCCCGGCCTGCTGCGAGAGCACGCGCTGGAGCAGTCGGGTGAGAACTTCGGCGCGCTGACCAGCACCCAGGCCCATAAACACCTCGGCGACGCTCTTGCCCTTGGCGTCGCGGATGCGGCCGAGCTGGCTACCTGCGAATGCACCTGCGAGCGCACCGGGAATGTTGCCCACGATGAAACCGAGCGCGGAACCGGAAGCACCGCCGACCCACTTCCACACGGGCGCGACGCGGCTCACCTCGGGACGCAGGAGCTCCTCAAAGACGTTGGCAAAGATGCCGTCCGCGGCGGGTTGGCTGCTTGCGCGCTGGCCTCGCTGGCTGCTGGCGTTGTGCGGCTGCTCGTCCGGATCGTCGTGCTCCTCCTTGAACGCGCCCGGGAAGAAGGACTGGAAGAAGTTGGCCGAGTAGCCCTGTTCCTTTTCCGTGTACTCGGACGCTGTCTCTTCGTCGTCGTCGTCGTCGCCACCCGAGAAGAACGAGGTGTTCGAGGGGCGCGAGGTGCGGAGCTGGTCGTACTCGCGTCGACGCTGCGTGTCCGAAAGCACGTAGTAGGCGTCGGCGAGCGTCTGGAACTTTTGCGTGTACCTCTGACGCTCGGCGGGCGAGGCGTTGGGGAAGCGATCCGGATGCGTCTTGAGCGAGCGCCGCTTGTACGCCTCCTTGATCTCGGACGCAGACGCGCTCGAGGCTACACCAAGCGTACGGTAGTAGTCGGGCAGAGGAGCGTCCATGCTAGACGTCGAGGCGGAGTGCTAGGACCAGAGCGGGCAGGAGCTGGGATGATGTAGAGCTGGCAGCAAGAGTGGCGTGAGAGCAACTGATGGTGGTGGTGGTAGCAAGCCAACCCGAAAAGGGTGCCGGGGGAGAGGAGATATGCGTTGCGCAAAGCCGCCTGCCTCCACGTCGACGAAAGCCGGAGGATTGGCAGTTGACGGTTGAAAGGCAAACGAGCGCCACCGGACCGACGGGACGACGACGTCACCGCTGCGCCCAGCAAAGCCAGGGTCCATCCTCGCCGCCTCGCCGTCGTGGCAGACAAGATGCGCGTGAAATGCTGAATCAGGCTGAGTCAGGAAGCGTTTTTGGGGGGGAATTCTCAGTAAAACTGTTAGGCCTCGCGTATCTTGGGCGGCTTCGGATGCTCACGATGACGGTCGCTCGCGATTCGACTCTGGAGCCATGAGCGGACGAGTGAGATTGAGGGGCAAAGAATGCGGATGCGAACAAAAGGATCAAGTAGCAAAGGCCTCGTGATGTAGAGGAGAGAAGGGAGCAAGATCGGTGCAGGAGCAGTATGTGTGGAGATGTTGAGATCAGTGGTGATTCTCGTAGTCGCGCTGTTTGACGCGGATGATAAAGTTGAGGAGGACAGCGACGAAGAGGGCGGCGCAGATGAGCGGAGGACCGACGAGGTCGTCAAAGTTGCCCGGGTACTTTGTCTTGATGAGGGTGACACGGCGCTGGTAGCTGTAGAGGCCCCAGAGGAGGGTGAGGATGGCGATGGCGGCGTAGACGGCGCCAAAGGTCTTGATGGCGCCGGAGGAGAGGTAGGAGTTGTGTGTGCCCGGGTGCGAGTCGTTGTGGTGCTGGAAGAAGGTGTCCGAGTTGAAGAGGGCGAGGGCGAAGGAGCCGATGAGGATCGAGACGCGAAGCCAGGAGATCCAGGTGCGTTCGTTTGCGAACCAGACCTTGGCCTCGACCTTGCTCTGCGAGACGATCTTTTTGGGTTTGCGGATGCGCGGGCGGGAAGCATCGCGGGAGGCCGAGGCGACGGCGCCGTAGCCGTTGGAGCTCGAGGGGCCGTGGGCGTCGTCGCCGTCTTGGTTGCTCAGGAGAGGTTCGCGTTCGGCATACTGCGAGTCGGGGTGGTAGCCAAAGACGTTCTGGAGGGCTACGACGGAACGGCGGTAGGCGTAAGCGAGCGTGCCCTGCTGCGGTGGGTCGGAGAGGGACGCAGCGGCGTCGCGCGAGGCTGGTGCCGACATGGTGCGTGTGGTATGGTGGTTACTTGCAAGGGGTGAGACCAACGGTGGCCTAAGCCTAAGCGATCCGACGATCTCAAAATGCGGCGGGTGGGGGTGGAGCAGTTGGAATTTAGGCGCATCCGCCGCACAGGAACGCAACCCAACGCGAGCACAAGGCCGACAACAAACAAGAGTACGGCCCGCCGATTCACAGCGGTGCGACGATCTCTGCCACCACAAGCGAGTCGAGCCTTTTCGAGCCTCACTCGGACGCAGCCATGTGTAGTTGCAGCCAAGTCACTGTGGCTGTTGGATCAGCGCTGCTGTAGCGCTGCTGGTCCCGGGCGAGGCGGATGGCTCGCACAGCTTCTCGAGAGCCAAAGGCGGCGGCAGTCTGGGATGCGATTCGACTTTTGGAATCGGACAGTGGCAACGTGCGCACACTGCAGCTTCTGATTCGATTCGGCTCGGCTCGGTTGACCGGCATGCTCTCTCCATCTCGCACGAATTCGAATAAGCTCATCGCCGATGGCTTGTCAAGACAAAATTAGAAGCCCGATCGATCTCGTGAAGAAGAGGAGAAAAAAAGATGAGGATGCATGCGCGAGGGATGCAGGGTTGGAGAGGCTCTGCAGCTGGCCAAGCATGCTGGGATTGCGGTCTGCGGCAACCGACGACGACAGCTTTGTCTCTTGGGCATCGGCAGGCTTCGTTTTGAAAGTCGCACTCAGCACCTTTGGTCGAATGGCAGGCTTAGACTGGGGCTTCCTCTCGAATGTGAGTGATGCGGGGCGGCGTGTGCTCTTGGCTGTCGTGTACGAGTGCTGCTGCTGGGTGGGAGCAACACGATCACATCTCACTGCTTATTTTAAATTGCTTCTCTCGCACCAGAGCTTGGAATTTTTTTCTTCGCTTCCAGCTGCCACTTTTCCCTTTTTTTCCCCCTCTTTTTTCTTTTTTTGGAGACTTTGCTCGAGACGTGTCGGTGCGCTGTGGTGCGCTCTGGTGTGGTGCGCTGAGGTGTGGGCTCCAGAGCGAGAGAAAGGGCGGTTGAGAGGCAGAGAGAGAGACAGAGAGAGAGAGAGAGAGTCGAAAGAAGGTCGAGTCTCGTGCTGCTGCCACTCACCACTGAGCCTCGCAATCTTCTCATCATCACCACCACCACCCACCTGTCTTCCATCGTCCTCCTTCCGCCAGACCCTCCTTCGCCACACCCTTCCGCTTTCCACCCCACTCTCGCCTCACCGCCCCACCCCCGCCCGCCCTTCCGCAACCTCGTCTCGCCCCGACTCGCCATCCCAACCGACGTCCCTTCCTCACCCACCTCTCCTCCACCCAACCTTTCTCCTCCGTCTTTCACCATGTCCGCTGCTCCTATTGCTGGTACGTATCCTCTGCGCACAACCCCAGCCGCTCTCCTCTCCAAGTGCTGACCAGTCTCTTTCGCCTATTCTTGCCCACTTGCCCACTTGCAGACATCAAGCCCGAGGCTGTTGCCGCTAGCCCCGAGGCTGCTGCCGCCCCCGCCGCCCTCGACGCCGCTGCCGACGCTTCCCCCGCTGACGACAGTGCCGAGGGCGCTGCCGTCGACCCCAACGCTACGCTCCTCGTCCGTGCGCTCGTCTCCACCAAGGAGGCCGGCATCATCATCGGCAAGGGCGGTGCCAACGTCGCCGAGCTCCGCGAGCAGACCGGCGTCAAGGCAGGCGTCAGCAAGGTCGTCCCCGGTGTCCACGACCGCGTGCTCTCGGTCACCGGCACGCTCGTCGGCATCTCGGACGCCTTTGCGCTCATCGCAAAGACCATCCTCGAGAACCCGCTCAACGCGCCCGTCCAGGCCGACGGCTCGCCCGCCGCCGCCGCCGCCGACGCCGCCGCACAGTCGACCTCGGTGCGCCTGCTCATCTCGCACAACCTCATGGGCACCGTCATCGGCCGCCAGGGCCTCAAGATCAAGCACATCCAGGACCTCTCGGGCGCACGCATGGTCGCCTCCAAGGAGATGCTCCCGCAGTCTACCGAGCGCGTCGTCGAGGTGCAGGGCTCCGTCGACGCCATCCGCGTCGCCATCCACGAGATCGCAAAGTGCCTCGCAGAGGACTGGGACCGCTCGCAGAACGTCGTCCTCTACCAGCCCGGCCAGGCCGACGGCCCGGGCATCCTTGCCGCGGGCGGCATGGGTGGCCTTCAGCAGCAGGGCTCGCGTCGCCAGGGTGGGCCCGCTTACCTCGCCGGCGCCATGGGCAACATGAACCTCAACGCCGCCACGCCCGCCGCGTTCGGCTCCAACAACCGTCGTGGCGCCAACAACAGCAGCAGCAACGCCGCCAACGCCAACAACAACGCCGGCGCCAACGCCGAGGGTGGCAACGGCACGCGCCGCACCGACCCCAACGCCGTCGTGACGCCCGGAGGCGGCCTCGTGGCGGGCGCGACGACCAACTCGGCGACGGCGGGCGAGCCCAACGCGTCGGCGCCGCCGCTGGTGGATGCGGCGCACCTGCGCACGCAGAACATCTCGATCCCCTCGGACATGGTGGGCTGCATCATCGGCAAGGGCGGCTCCAAAATCACCGAGATCCGTAGGCTCAGCGGCTCGCGCATCTCGATCGCAAAGGTGCCGCACGACGAGACGGGCGAGCGCATGTTTACCATCCAGGGCACCCCCGAGGCCAACGAAAAGGCCCTCTTCCTCCTCTACAACCAGCTCGAGACCGAGAAGGAGAGGCGCCAGAAGCAGACCGCAAACGGCGCTGCCGACGAGGATACCCAGGCACAGACCGCCGCTGCTACCACTCCCTAAGCCGCCACAGCATCGGCCGTTCTCAAACCCAAAATTTTCGCTCGCGTGCCAAGAGCGGGGGTGCATCCTTGCTTTTGGTGCGACTCTTTGACGGTGACTCTTGAAATGTTGCCGTGTGCGCTGCGAACACCAAATCACATCCTGTTTGCTTTGCGCTTTGCCCGCTTGCTCAGCCGTGTTTGCGTGTGCGTGTGCGTGTGTGGTGAGCTGACTTGGTTTGCGCAGCATGGACTTTCGGAATTCGGGACATGGGGTTGGTGTGAGGTGGAGGCCATTTCCACGCGCGCTTGGGCTTTGCACGACGTCTGTTCGCTCCACACAACCACTTGCAAGGATTGGTGGTAAGGATGATGCGGGTGGGGGTACGACGGATGACGACGACGGCGGCTTGGCGCTATCAGCACGTGATGTACTTTGGTCATGTGCTGGGCTACGAATCGCCGCGTCGGTTTGCCAAGCTGCCTCGCGACTGGATCGATGCCGTTGGCTGTACGTCGGACGTCGATCGTGGGCTCAACTTTACCGCCCTCACAGCATCGTCCTCTCACGCCCTCCTTTCCTACACCCTCCTCCCGCACCCCCTTGATCCAACCACCACCTCGCGCCGACCAGCAACTCTCCATCCTACCGTCCTCGATGCTCAAGCGCCTTGCCACGACCACCGGGAGGTGCAAGGAGAGGTGATTGACGTGGGTGGGAGGACGAGTGGGTCAGCTCAGCCGAGCAAAGTGTTGGCGTTGGGGAGAAACACGCATGCGCAGCTCGGACTCGGGTTTGCTTCGCACGAGGCGACAAGAGGTATGGTCACCGGCGAGCTCCACGGCAAAGGCGGCGTGTCCGCTCTGGCTGCGGGTACGGGCTTCAGCTTCGTCGTCACCGCCAACGCAGACCAAACCTCGACGCTGTATGCGTTCGGAAACGATACGCTCGGTCAACTCGGCACCGCACGCCCCGAAGAACAACCCACACCCCCGCACGCCGATGCGTACGATCTCTCCTACCGTGCCGTCGGTTCGGACGCTGCTCAACTCCGTCTCCTCCCCCTCCCGCGAAAGGTCCAATTCGAAACCGACTCCGAAGGGGAGCGGGAGGAGGGGTCGAGTGGATGGAGGGTGAAGAGTATCGCGGTGGGCGTGGATCATAGCCTGGTACTGCGCGAAAGGGTGTTGGGCGGCTATCGACTGCAGGGTGTGCTGAGCACGGGGTTGAATACGGATGGACAGCTAGGTACGACGCCTAGTCAGAGCGCAGATGCGGTACCCATCCAACCTCTCCTCTCGCGTACCTTCCAGCCTGTCCCCGGTCTGCCCGATGCACCTATTCCCGTCGACTCTGGGGAAGGGCAGGGGGGTATGGGTGTGGTGGTGTGTGGGGCGGATACGTCGTACGTGGTGCTTGACAGCGGCGATTTGTGGGTGTGGGGCAACTCGGAGTACGGACAATCGTTCGCCGGGATTCGCGACCGCATCCCGCACCCCACGTTTGTGTCTAATCCTCTGATTGCAGCGTACGAAGCGCAGGGGTTGGGGAGGGATGAGGGTGAACCGAGGATCCGGACCCTGGTTGCTGGCGGTTCATTTGCTGCTATCCTCGACTCAAACGGTCGCGTATGGACCATCGGCTATGGTGCTCGAGCCAACGATGCTCCCGATGATACTCTCGCTCAGGTAGAGGGGTTGCCTCAAGACGAGGAGGTGACGGGGATCTTTGCTGGTCTCGAGTACGTCGTGGCAACGACGCAAGGGGGTACGCAAGGGGGGGATTCGAAGCAGCTCAATGTATGGATGTGGGGCGTGCCACCACGGAGCGTGTCGAGCAGGCCGTTGACAAGACCTACGCGTGTGCCGTTGGCGATTGCAAAGTCACCCTACCAGCAGTATCTCGATGAAAACGCTCGCCTCAAGTCGCAACAACCGGATGAGCAGGGCGCGCGAGTGGTGGATGTGGTAGGCGCAGCATGTACCAGGGAGCACGTGATTCTCGTCTTGGACGATCACTGCCACCCCCACGTATGGGCAGAGTGCCACCAACCTCCCCGCTCAAAAGGCTCCGATCTCACCCGCTAATCCCACCCGACCGCCCGCACTGTGCAATCATAACGACCGTCTTCCCACAAGCTAGCTCGCGAGGACCATCGTTCTTTGCACTCCGCAGTCGAATGCCTCCGTTCGTTGGCACAGCTACTCTCCACGACGTTTTCACAGACTCTTTGATTTCAGTCAGGCTAGTCTCGAGATGCCCAGTGTGCGGATCGCAGACCTACAGTCTTCGACACTGCGTCGGGCTGAATGACACTCTCCATGTCCAGGGACAGCAGGACGATCCGACCGCGGCAACTCACGTCGCCATCTTCTCCGTACCGTCGCACCATACCACCCGCCACTTGGCGATTGGTGGGATGCTACTTTGATCTCGGTCTTTTCTCGATTGAGAGGTGCTGAGTGTGGAGGCAGGGTCTGCGCGATCCTCCGGGGCACCACCGACTCGCCGTCTCGTCCACCCACGACCGCCCGACGCCACACCATTCTGTAGACTTTCAAATTCGGTGTCGCTGGTGTCGGGGATGCTGACTTGTCTCGCCGACGCCGACGCGGGGCGGCGCGGCTAGTTTGCATCTTCCATGTCCGAGGACTGGAGGACGATGGTCTCGATCGGCTCCTTTCGCTTCGGCGTGCGCGGCTGCGAGAGCTGCGTCGGCGGTGTCGGCGGCGACGACTGCGAGAGCACGAGGTCGTCAAAGTCGAGGCTGTGATCGCTATCGTACGGCGAGTCGGGTTCGCGCGCAACGGGCGCCTGACGACGCTCGCCCAAGCCATTGCCACCCGGTCGACGACGCTTGCTCGGCGTCACATTGCCACCGACACTGGTCGCACCGCGCGGATACCGGGAGAGCGGCGACGTCGGCGAGCGCTCAAGCCCCTGAGGCAACGTAGGCAGCTCTGGCGTCAACGTCCGACTGCTCTGCAGCGTAATCCCGGATGTCCCCGTCCGGCTCGATCCGGATCCCGGCGTCATGGCCGGCGTGCTCGCTGCCACCGTCGAAGCTTGACGTCCCTCAAGCTCGTCACTCAGCTTCCGCAGCTTGACGAGCAGTCTGTCGATCGCACCAACTCGTGTCTGGAGTGTGCCGAGGTATTCGCTGCGCTCGCGTCTTGGACGATCCGCCTCGTACAGGTATCGATTGTAGAGCTCCTCCTCGTCCAGGTTGGCGCGGATCGCAGGCAGAACCTCGTTGCGCAGGAACGGCTGCAGGTCCTGCATGATCTTGTTTGGGATGCTCTGGCACTCGTCCGCGACAAGAAGGGCAAAGAAGTTAAAGTCGCCACGTAGATGCGCCATCAGCTCGAGCACGGCTTCCTGCTCGTAGGGGACGAGCAATCGGTGACCGACCAGGAGGTGCGGTAGAAGCTCGACGCCGTCAGTCGTCTCAGAAGGCACAGGCGACGTGGCCCTTGCCTTCTTCTTCGCGGGCGTCGCGATGATGGAGGGCGCTTCGGACGGCACGCGACCAGGCCCGGGGCTCGCAGGGACATCTCTCGTCCCTCCTCGATCTTTAGAATCGCCGTCTCCAGCGAAGAGTCCGACCTTGGTGCCCCATGCGATCGTCCTGTCGAGGCCGCCGCGGAACTGCCTTCCCCTTTCGTCGGTGCGCTCTTTGGCCACCAAGCTCGCTCGCATCAGGAGGTAAGCGCGTCTCTCCTCGTCGATCCACTGCTTGCACCCGTTGTCCGCGCCTCCTCTTGCGTTGTGGTTTCCAACGCGCGACGTTGCGATCACTCCGTGATCATTGACCCGGTCCGCCAGCCGACGCATCTCGGTGTTGAGACGTGACTGGACAAATCTGTCGGCTATGTCGAGGAGGTCGGAGCACAGCTTGGGGTACAGCTGCTGGAGATCAGCTGCAATCGACTTGCGGATGAGCGACGCAAGGCGCAGTCTGCACTGGCTGTGGTGGGAGTGTACAAACGAGCGGAACCTTGCTTGCAGGGACGCATGCACGTCGAAAAGGTGCAAAGCCGGCGCGGTGATCGCGTTTGTGTCCGATTCGTCCGAGTAGAGCGAGGCCACGATGTCGTCGATGGTGACGCTCTTCTTCTTCGGCATCGGTCGACGTAAAAGCTGATTGGCTGATGTTCCAGAAGAAGGAGACACTGGCTCGTGGTACGCGTGGTCGTCGCCGCCGGCGTTGATGTCTGCCGACCATGGAGGGGAGTCTTCGCCGACACCCGAGATGCTGTCAAAAGACCATGGTCGTGGGTTGTATGCCGCGACCACCTTGGGATCCTTCGCCTCTGCCGCAGTCAGTGGCAGGTACGATGGCACGAGAGCCATGAGCTGGTGTCGAAGGTCGGGCACGATGTGCTTGTCGACGTCTGCTGGAGAGAGGCGCAGCTGCTTGATCAAGGCATCGACGGCCTTGAGTAGCTCCATGGTGACGTCCATGCCGACACCGTTTCCTTGCGTCGAATTCGACAGGTTGCTGATCTCCGGACTCGGGTTGGGTCGTAGAGGAGAGTCTTTGGGGAACGTAAACGCTGGACCGCCTGCTGCGGCAGCTGGATCAGCACTTCCGATGTCCGTGAAGACTGCCTCGTGCTGTTTCGCGACGGATGCGAGGGTCTCGATGATCCCCGGGAGCGACTGGCGGGTCTGATCCAGCAAGAGTCGGCTGAGGCGCAGATACAGGCTCTGTAGGCCGCATCTGTCACGAGCGAAGGCAAAGTCCGGGCTGATCATTGCGAGGGTCTGACCCCAGGGAGACGTCGGGCCTGCATGGTTGAAGAGCTGATCCTCAAGGAAGGCGACATCGCCACGGCTCTCGTTCTGGGCAGGGCAGCGAACGACGTGCCAGCCATGTTTGAGGTAATGCTTGCCCTTGGGCGTGGAGTCGTCGTTGCGATCGGAGAGGGACTCGTTGATCACCTTGCTCCACTGGCGCTCGGCTCCAAATGGCATACGATCCGGCATGGTGAGGACGCCGATGGTGCGATCACCGCGAGCGTCGACGCTCTTGACGACGGAGAAGGCATTCTGGTGGGCGAGGTCCATTGCGAAGGAGGCGGTGAGGACGATGATGGTGTTGGCATCTGAGATGTCGCGGAAGATCATGTTGCGGATGCCGGTAACCTCGGCGGAGTGACCCTCAGAGATCAAGCCAGGAAGATCGGTGAAGCGCAGAGGCTCGACACCGGGAGCTCGGATGGAGAGCGAGAGTCTCGCATCTTTGAGGAAGAAGGTGGGCAGCGATTCGGAGTCGTCCTCGGCATCCTCTAGCTCGGCTCGAGAGAGGAGCTGGTACTTGGAGTTATTGAGAATGGGGATCGCATCGTCGGACGAGGGCCGAGGCAGGATCGAGAGGCTGGCGAGGTCGCGCACTGCGAGTGTGGCTCGTCGCAGTCGATCTGCGACGTCATCCGGATGAGCGATGACGTCTCCGAACTGGACGCGGGAGCAGTGAGTCGACGCAGGCAGGAGCAGATGGACGATGGCGGACCACTGAGAACCTGATTGAGCTCGACCGTCGCTGGCGGTGATGGTGATGTCGAGGGGTCCTCTTGTGCATGTTCCTTGCGAGCGCGGGAGCGAGACACCGGCTAGACACTCGACGAGGGAGGTCTTACCAGTGCTCTGACCGCCGACGAGCACCAGCCTGGGGATGGCGGACGCAGTCTTGGGCGGTGTGGGAGCATGACGAGTCCCGACGGGCGTCTTAGGCTGATCGGACCCCTGAGTTGCCGAAGGAACAGAGGCCGGCCGCGGGACAGGAGCGGAGAGGACGTCGACCTGTTGACAGAGCTGTGCGAGACGACGGACGACGGCGCCGTAGTCGGTCCCAGGCGATAGCGAGGTCATGGCGTGCGGACGAAGGGCGATTCTGAGCCGCGATGGAACACCATACAGAGTGAACCATACAGAGTGAGTCAGCTCGCCGAGCACACGAGGACGCTAGTGTAGCCCTTATCCGAGAAGTGGTACTTACGAGGTGGGAGATTGAGGCGTGTCAAGATATTGGTGATGGCAGTGGTGTAGTGATGAAGACGAGATGGAGAATGAAGTGAGTGAGATTGATGAGCGGGGTGTGGATGGAAGTGGGCTGACCTAGAAGGAAGCGGTGCAAGGCAGATTTGGGGGCGAGTCAGAATCGAGGGCGAGGTAAGACAGCCGATTTGTTGGCCGGGTTCAGCCGTTCAGGATGAGCGGGTGCGACTGAAGCATGCGGAGGAGGCGGGGACAAAGCAATGAGAAGGGATGTGGTGCCAGCGAGGACACGCGAAAGCGAGTGAGAGCATCGGGACTGAAGAGCCTCTTCCGCTTGTGCGGGAGGCGTGGTGATGGCGTGCGGGAGCGGAGCAAGTGTGAGTGAGGATCAGGTATGTGACACACGAGGCTGACGCAAGAAATGAAGAGGAGGGGAGAATTGCAAGTTGAGTAGTGTACAGGAGCCATGCGAATGCGGATGAGAGATTAGAGCTTGCCGTTGGCCGACGGAGCGGCGGAGGGGTTCGCATGGGCGGGTCGGTTTGCTGGCTGTTGCAAAGGGGAATTGAGTTGATCTGCGTTGCGCCACCAAAGCTGCGTGACTCTGCCGATGCTGTGCTGAGCCTGTACGAGGGCATCTCTGGCTGCATCTCCGCCTTGTGCCTCTGCTGCGCGGACGACTTGGGCTGCGGCGTGGGTGGAGAAGGGCGAGTTGTCGTGCTTCCACTGCTGGGAGAGTCGGAGCAAGCGGTCGTCATCGAGCACGACGGAGCGCGTGGCATCGGTGATCTCGGTGAGGTGGAGGATGTTTTGGAGGCTCTGCTGGGAAGCGTCGAGGTGGATCATGGTCTGCTGGAAGGGGTCCAGGCTGCGCGGCGCTGGGAAGAGGTAGACGACGGCGACGACGACGAGGAACACGAGTTGGCGTGCGATGTGCAGGTTCGAGTGCCAGTGGTTGAGGCGCGCCGAGTCCGGAGTGAGCTGGCCGAACTCGTACATGACAAGCAGCTCGAGGGCCATGAAAGCGAGCAGGAGCGAGACGGCGGGAGTGCGCCACTTGCTGCGGTCTGCATCGTGCTTGGAGGCCGGGCCGTCCTGTGATGGATACGAGGGCCGCGAAACGATGGAAGCGGCTTGACGGATAGCCACAGCGATTGAGTCGTCCGGATTGGCGGTGATGAGGCCGATCGCCAAGATGCGCCAAGCGTAGATGCCCAAGAGGAAGGGGACGGCGTACCAGAAGAAGTCGTTTGCGGTGGTGCAGAAGGTGCAGTCGAGCAAGGGCTTTGGGCCGAGAAGGAGGTAGATGCGCCTGGCCTCGTAGCTCGAAAGGCGGGCGACGAGTGCTTGCAGCTCTTGCTGCTTGGCCAAGGTATGATAGCCGATGGGAAGGAGCGAGGGAGCAGACTCTATGAGGCCACGAAGGGCGGTGGTGGGGATGGTGATGGGGGCATTGTGAGCGAGGAAGAGGTCGGGCTTGTAGCCTCCTCTGAGCGCTTCGATGTGGAAGGGCGGACGATCGAGGTCATCGTGACTGCTGGCGGGATAGATGCTGGGCGCGGTATAGAGCGTGTAGATGGACTTGCGGAGGTTGTGGACGGCCGAGGCTGGGATGAAGATGTCTAGGCCGTACTGGACTGGGACGAGGTTGGCTAGGGAGATGAGGGTGAGACTGAGCGTGACAAGCGTGACGACGGCGGAGAATGGCGTAGCAAAGGGAGCCAAGCGTGCTTTCGAGAGCAGAGCAGGTGGTGGTGACTGCGATCGAGCTGCTTGTCGTCGGGAGCGTGCCGACGCGAGCAGGCGCTGGGATTGGCGCAGGATGGGAGGCGCGATCACCACGGCCAGCACAATGTACGGCGTCAGATCTGCCATGACGATGTTCGCTTCAGCTCGGCTTGACCATCGGATGCGAAGGCAAAAGATGCTGCGCCGATAGCCAGTGTCGGGATGGGATTGAGTTGCGTTCGGATAGGCCGAAGTCGCCGTTGACTACAGTAGCCGTTGGCGCACTGCGCAGTGTGACTTTTCGACACACGCGCGGATGATCCGAAATCCGAGAACGGTGGCAGCGCGTGCTGGACCCTGAACGCGCCGAGTCCCGAAGAGGCAGGCGATGCAGCCGAACCGGGCGAGGCGCGGCTGTCAAGAATCGACATGGCTCGTCCGACGAGGCCGCGATGCCAAGCCACCATGATCTCAAAAGCGGCACATCCACACTCACAGCTCAGATCGCCGCTGAGGCTTCACGTCGATGCAACTCTGTTCCAGAACCAACTCTATGCATCTCGCATGTCACATCATCGCCGCCTCGCCGCCTCGCCGCCTCGCCGCCTCGCTGGATTGCTTCCGCTGCCTTGAGGCCTTCGGAACCTCCGCTCTGAGCCTTGCCCTGCAGTAGAATCTACTGAACGCCCTGCTCTGCCCTGCTCTGCCCTGCTCCGTTCTGACATGACGCCGTCTCGGCCCTCTCACATGATGCTGCTCCTGCTCTCACTGCCCCGCACGCGCCTCTGATGAGCCTTGATCAGCGAGGTGAAGGGCGCAAGCCAATGGTCGTGCGTGCGGGCCCAAATCATTCGCTGAGCTCAGTCGCTAGCTTCCCTCCATCATATCTCTTTCATTTCCTCTCCTTTCGTTTCTGCTTCCTTTCCTTCCTTCTTCATCCTAGGCCCGGCGCCTTTCATCACGGTTCTGTTTCTTCTTTCATCGTCCCTTTCTCTTCTCTTCTTGCCTCTAGTTCGGCGTCGTCGGGGACCGTGTCCCTGCACTTGATCATCTCATTCCTTCAACGAATTTTTCACTTCCAACTTGGCAAGGCTTCTACGACTTCAGGAAAGTCATTCTCTTCCAGCTTCTTTCAGTCATGCCGCGCTTCCGACCAGATCCCTCGACGCGCATTCGCCCGCCATCCAAATCTTCGTCCAAGGCAAAGAAGAACAAGAAGCAAGCTGCAAGTCCTGCCAAGGCCCAAAAGGACAAGCCTAGACATACCCTCCCGAAGCAGTCGAAGCCAGGGCGTGAACCCGTACATTTAGACAAGGGCAAGCGAAAGGACGTCCACGACGGCAGCCAACATCGTCGCACCGACATGGACCCTACCGTGCTGCTGGCCGAGGATGCAGCCCACGTCGCCGATTCCTTGCACGCAAGAGCGCAAGTACCCTCCGCAGCTTCCGTCCCACCACTGTTCGCCTCAAGCTTTCCCTCCACCACTCCCGCCGCTCCCTCACCAACCGCTTCGGCGGTCACCAATCCCATCGCCAACATCCGTCACAATACTCCCCTCCTTCTCTGTATCGTCATCGGCGCTGTCGTCGTCACAGCCACCCTCTCCGTCGGCCTCGCATGGCTCCTCCGTATGGTGTGCTGCGCCAGTGAGCGAAACGCCAGGCGTCGCCGAAAACTAGACCGAGCCACCTGGAGTCCATCGGCGCTCGCCTCGGCAAACGCCAACAACGACCTCAAGGAAAAGTCAGACGCTCGCAACTCCTTTGACAGCGTCACTGTCACCGGCGACGATCACGATCTCGAGCGCAAAGACGCCAAGATCGACGCCCTCCTCGCCGACAACTCCAGCGATGCCCACCTCGCTGGCACCCTTCCCGTCCTCTCCTACAACGCTGCTACCGAGCAGCGCGAGGCTCCCAAGAGCACTTGGAATGGCAAAGGATGGACCCTCTTCGACCCTCCGGTAGACAGTGTGCAGGTTCCTCCACCGGCAGCCCTCGAGCCTGCTTTGCCAGCCACGGGAGGCGGCAATTACGGCGCGGCCAAGCAAGAGCTGGCCGATCGCGATATTGGAGGATTCACCTGGCCCGCTTCCGTGGATCGTCAGCCGAGCTTCATCGACAGGCTCGTTCAGAGGCATCATCAAGCTTCCGAGCTCCCCACAGCTGCTCCTCTCCCCTATCCCTTCCAGCCAAAGCCCGCTCAGCCTGCCTCTCGAATGGCGAGTCTCGGCGGAGCTGCTAACCGGGCCGTGATGAACATGCTCCCCGTCACACTGCGAAACGCAGCCACCACGGCCTCCCGCCAGAGGGCTACGCGCAAGCGCTACCACGACATGCAGCCCTACCTCGACAGCGACTTTGAAGGCACCATCGGCGGCAAGGACCGCGAACTGCCCATGGCCCGCCGTCTCCGACGCACCGAGCACCGCTTTGCCGTCGAATACACCACCGAGGAGGAATCCGCCTCTCCCCTCGAAGAGGCACCTTCGCCCGCCGGCCCTGCCGCCGACCACCTGCGCTTCCCGCGGGTCAACGCTGTGCTGATGCCCGTCAATCCCATGACTCCCAGTGGCAACGCTGCGCTGCCCGAGTTCACCCCTGGTCTTGCCGGCGTTGGCGCCGCGTGGTCGAGGCGGGGATCGCAGCAGTCGGTTCTCACTGCACCATTCGTGCCCGTGGTGATCAAGTCGGCCGTCGCCGCTACGCACATGCCCAAGATCATCGAGCCCAACCGCGTGTCCATGCTGCCCTTCCCAGCTTTGGACGGCGATAGGCGCACCCGCCTGCTGGGCAGCGTCGGCCGCTGGCTCGGACAGGTCTCCGAGGCCGGCGAGAACGCCGATCCCTACACGGCACTCTCTCCCCGTCCCGACCGCAAGCTTACCAAGAACGGCAGCCTGCGCAGCGAGTACACTTCGACGACCTTGGCCGACTCGGCGGCGTCCAACTCGGAAACGCACGTCGACGTGCTGACGAGCACCAGCGTCTCGGGCCGAGCCGAGCGTCTCCTCCAGCGTGTCGATGCCGACCAGGCCGAACACGACCGTCAGCAACGTCGCCTGCTCCGGAAGGCGCGTCTCTTCGCCCCTGCTGCTGCAGAGGTGGACGCTGCCCCGGCAGCTGCTGACCGAGCTGCTGAGGAACAGCACGCGCCGGCTGACATCAGTCGCGCTCCCAGCATCCGACCCCAGTTCTGCGCCACGACGGATCTGCAGAGCTGGCTCGACCCGAGTCAGGTCTCGACCACGCACGGCTTCAAGGTGCTGGAGGAGCAGGACGCGGCCAGCAGCGTTGCGGCCGATCCGTTCACATCCGACGTCGAAGGTAGATCGCGACAGCTGACCAAGCGCAGCTCGTGCGAGTCGCTTGCCTCGGCGCCCAAGGCCAAGCTGCGATCGTCTGGGTCCAAGCAGAACCTGCGCTCGCCCGTGGCTGCTGCTCCTCGCACGGGCGTGCGGGCCGCTAGCCGACAGAAGCGCGACGCGCTGCGGCCGGTCAACGTGCGTCTGGCCAAGAAGGCGAGCCAGGACGCGCTGCCGTCTGCCTGCCAGAGCTCGGCGGGCATCACGGTGGTCTCGTCTGTGTTCGACGAGGCGTTTGCCGCCGCGAACCGAGCCAAGGAGGAGCGCGCGCAGAAGAGCGGGGCGAAGCGCGAGCCCAGGAGGACGAGGCGGGCTGGCGAAGATGCCAAGGAGCAGGCCAAGGCGGAGGCGGATGCGGCGGTGCGCGATGCGTGGCGGCGACGCAAGCTGCTCTCGATCAGCTCGCGCGGGAGCCAGCGCACGCAGACGACGCGCACGACGCTGCCGACGCCGGCTCGGTCCGACGTGCAGCTGAGTCGGCAGGCGAGCGTGCTTTCGCAGCCGAGCATCTACTCTGAGCTGACCGCCGCTTCCGACTACCGTTTCCAAGCCCCGCTGCTCGCAGAGGCGGGCCGCGAATCGGCGGTGGCGGGGTGCGATGCCAAAGCCGAGGCCAAGAAGGAGGCCAAGAAGGAGGCCAAGCGCGAGCGGAAGCGTGTCGAGCGACAGCAGGCACGCGAGGCGGCCGAGGCCGAGGCGGCTGCGGTCGCGCTGGCTCAGCAGGCGTCGATGCGACGTACGATCCGGAAGCAGCGCTCTGCGTCGCTCGGGCTGGTGCGGACGCAGATGGCGAGCGTGGATGCGGTCGCGGATGCGCGCGCGCCCGATTCGCCATGGACGTCGAGCGATTCCGACATCAGTGTGCGGCGGTGGGGCGACGCGCGTCCCGAGGCTGCACCTTCGGCAGGCGGGGCGGGGCGGAAGCGTTCGCTGCCAAAGCAGCACCGTGCGGCGAGCCACTACTACGGCATGCGCGTCAGCGACGAGCTGCGAGACCTGTGCTGATCTCCGCTCGCCGCGGTGAGCTCGGATGGTTTGGACGTGTGCACAAACGAAAGCCGATTTGCAATGTTCTAGTTTTCCTTCAATGCTGAGCTGGATTGGTGTGTGGTCTGAGTTGGGTGTGTTTAGGGCGGGAGGTTGTTTTGGGAGATGCTTGGCTGTGCAATGCGAGTTACTAGACACGGCTTTTTGGTGGGCAAGAGGGAGATGTTTCAAGAGGTGGAACCGTAAGAGTCATTGACTTTCTCAGACAGCATATGAGAAGGAAGGCCGGGGCGTTGTTTAAGGTTGGTTGACGATGGTTGAGTTGTCGAGCGGCGGAGATTGGGGGGTGGGGGTGTTCCGGCTATGAGCGCGGGTCAAGGGCATGATGCAAAGTCGATGCGCGCATGTCACCAAACGAAGTTGGAAAACGATGTTGGAAAACCGGCGCCATGGCCTGTCGAGGCCCAAAAAACCTCGGCATCTTTCGGCAGTTTGGCATCTTTCGTCACCATTCGGCATCGTTTAGGACTATTCGGCACTGTTCAGGATTGTTCAGGGCTATCGAGGGCTATCGAGGGCTATCGTCTGCGTCCGAACTTTGCTCTTTCCGAACCAATACAAACACTCCTATTCTGTGATTGCTTTGCCCCGCAGTCAAAATCGTATCCCACCACATCCCCAACCTGTAAAAACATGCTCCCATGCTCCCCGCAAGCTTCATCCCCTCAATCTCCTTCCATCCCCCACAGACGCACTGTCAAAAGTCGACCATCGAAGCATGAACCTTCCCGAAGAAAAAAAACCCAAGCGCTTCATCTTTGGTTCGATCAAGCTGTGCGTTCAGGCACCGACAACCATTCACTTCATCTACACTTCTACACTTCTACACTTCTACACTTCTACACTGAAGGAAAAGAAAGAAAGCATGAGCTTTCAAGCCTAAAATTGGCGTGGGAGGAAGGGTTGGATCGATGTTCGGCACCCAAATGGCTAGAAGGTTAGGTTCGAGCGATGCGTCAACGGCGCGAGAACGGCGCGAGGTCAACGCGGGGCGCGCTCAAGCGGGTGGAGCGTGTCGGAGGATATCGATGGGTCCGATGAAGGTGGTCGGTATGGGGACACCGACTTGGGCGAGGTCACGGACTCTACGGAAGAAGCCGAGATGAGCGTTGGCAGTGCGTTGTCCGATACGATCGGCAAGTTGCTCGATATGCTCGCTCGTCCAAGCTGCAAGGGCGGTAAAGATGTAGAGGTGACGTTGACGAATCGCCTGCGACTGATGCTGTACCATCTCGGGATGCAGCGAGCTCAGCAACAACCTACGAGCCTCGTTGTTGATCCGTCCCAACTTCTGAGACATCCGATTCGCTACCCCAACACAACTCAGAGTAGTCAGTGTCTGTCAGCTCCACTCCGGGGAATGAGACGAGAACAAAGGTGACGGAGTTGCTTACGGGAAAATTCCATGCCATGATCCATGATCTCAGCCGCAGGACCCGAGATCGCTCGAGGGTAACGGTCGAGAAGGATCGACTCGCGTGGTTCGGGATAGCGCACGAGATTGAGCGGATACGCTTCGCGATACTCCTGCCGAAAGTTCAACCTCTGCGTCTGCACCCGACGAGCCTCTACCGCTTCGGGATCCTCATACGCCACTCCCACCTGAGCTAGAGCAAGGAAAAGAAACACAGCGGTGGAAAAGATGCAAGCCAGCAGCGTCGTCTTCATGATCACCGTCGATCCCTCGTCAGTCGTAAAGCGTAATGGGGCTAGTGTGGACGACAATCCAACCACTCTAGCCGGTTTATATGGCTGAAAGATCCACGCCTGCTCCACCCAAGCCAAATGAACACTCTTCACCAAAGAGAACGGAACGTTCCATCGTGCCTCAATCAGACGGACGTCGTTCGGTCCCGTCGGAATCGAGGTACCGAGGTGGGACGAGTGGACGGTGGGATCGCAAGTGTGGGTTTGCAGCATATGACGTCGCGGCGCTGCGACGAGACTAGCTGCAGGACGGAGGTTGTGCATCTTGCTGAGCGGCGACTTGGGCGCAAGTGAAGCGGACATGTCCGGTGGTATTGTGGGCACCGTGAGAGCTGTACTTGCACACGCCGGTCGATGTGGGCTCTACCGTAGAAGCATAGCCTCAAGGAGTGGGCGCCAGGATCATGTGGCCAGATGAGACGAGAAATTGCATTGCTTGCTACTCGCTCTCCGCCCATCGGCCATGTCCTAGACAAGCAATTCGTGCAGCGGCGTGAAGAGACGACATGAAGGAGGCTTGATGCGATCTGCGTGGAAGATTCTGAGCAAGATGCAGTGGAGGTCTCGGGAGAAGCGGATGATCTCTGGGTCGTAGAGCACGCAGACTGCGCATGATCTGTAGAGGAAGGCATGGTCGTGGGGCGCGAGCACAAGCGAGTGCTCGGCGCTCAAGTTCTGAATGGCACAGATGACCCTGAGCCGCTGCCGGAAGAACTCGGCGGGGTGCTCGTGGATCTTGTCCGGACAAAGCTCGGTGCAAAGATCGCGGCGAAGTAGTTCCGAGAGCGCGCTGAGGTCGGAGCGGAGCGAGTGAACGAGGATGCTGAGCGGAGGACGTGGGAGTCTTTCGGTGCCCTGAGCGGTGACCAACTTGAAGTGTGCGAGTGGATCGGGCTGAATCGGCATGACTTGGTAGTCGAGGAGGCAGAAGGTGTCAAGGATCCATGGGTGCTCCATCGTGTAGTGGGACCAATTGGTCGACGTCTCCGACCTGTCGTTGGAGCGGAGTAGGCGTTTCAAGGCGCGCAGCCGGCTGTCTGAACTGGTGAGAAAGACGTTGCCATTGTTCTGCAAAGTCCTTGCGAAGACGCTTGCGCCGCAGAATCTATGGTCAATGTCGTCGTCTGAGACGGCCGAGGGATCGAGACGCTGGCCGTCGCGGACGATGGTGCCGTTCTTGAGATGAGCATATGTGACGGAACCGGCTAGAGAAGAGGAGGCCAGGTGAAGAAGCCTGGTAGACATGGCTGATCGTAAATTGAGGTGTCAGTATTGTGGTGGTGGAGAGCGAAAGCTGGCACTGGAAGCTCGAGGTCATGAAAGGATCGAGCCAAAGGGGAGAAGAAAGGGCGCAGATTGGATGGATGAGCTCAATGACACGTCGAGGCAGCGTGGCGCAATCAGCTCTGCTGTATGATCACGCTTCCCTTTGTTATTGCATTCTCATCCGTGCACTGGCCCTTTGCGCTCCAAGGCGGAGATGCCGACGCATTTGCTAGACAACGGTGTGCGAAATGAAAGCGAGGTTGCAATGATCCCTTTGCGTTCGGAAGTGCCGTTCGGAAGTGCCGTTCGGAAGTGCCGTTCGGAAGTGCCGTTCGGAGGTGCCGCTGCGTTTGCTGAATCAACGGGGCGACACGAGACGACTCATCCGAGCCGCCTTAACCGCCGCACTTCAGTCGATGTTGCCTCCAAGCTGAGCCTCTCTCTCTCTCTCTCTCTTTCGTTTGTTCATTTGGCTCTCCCCTTTCCGCTTTGGCTTGGTCCGAGGCCCATTCCATGTGATTGCGATAAAGCTCGAGTGATTGCCTCACGATTCTTGACGGTCTGCAAAGTGTGAGTGCTAGGTTACGGATCACCCGAGCGGCGCAGTCAAAGACAGCGCTGCATCTTTTCGGCTCAGCTCTGCACTGCTTGGCCGGCGCAACCTCCACTCGACTCGACTCGTCAAAAATTCCACTTGCCTAGCTCACAGCGACCATTCTTCCGAAAATTTACGCAGCAGACAGGCACAGCAGCTCGAGACAGCTCGAGACCCTGACTAGTCTGGCCAACGCCGCTTGCCGCCATGATTTCTTCTTCTTCGTCACTTCTTCCAACCGCCATCATCCCACCCGCCCTTCAGCTCAGTGCTCAACACGCTCGGTCATGATCGCCCGAATTCGCTTCTTCACCACACCATAGACTCTGCTTGTTCCTCCTTTCCTTCTCAACAACGCGGCTAGCTAGCGGCAGCGGCATCGCAAGCCAGGGCGCCCAATCCGCTTCTGCAGTCTGACAGCGTATGTGGTGGCCACGCCTCTCATCCATCGCTCCGCCTCCTCTGCTTGCCAAGGCTCGCACACAGTCCACGCTCTTTCCAGGCATACTCGCGCGCTCGTCATCCACCGACCTCTCTCTTTTCATCCGCACGCCGCATCAGCATCGCACCATGCTCGCCGACCTTCGAGTGCTTCACGTCCCCTCCTCGGACACCAACGTCCTCCCTCCCGTCGTCCTTCAGCTCGGCGCAGATCGCTACCTCTTCAACGTAGGAGAGGGTACCTCCAGATCCTCCACTCAGCGCAAGGCAAACCTCAGCCGAGTCTCCAATGTCTTTGTCTCCCGCGTCGGATGGGAGGCCATCGGCGGCCTTCCCGGCGTCCTCATGTCCATGGCAGACGGACAGCGCACGAGCGAATCTGTTCATGGCCCCGAGGGGCTGCGCTACGCCCTCGCAACAATGCGCTCCTACGCAAAGAGAGATATCATGAAGCTCAACATCCATGAGATTCCATGCAACCCACGCAACCCATCCTCGTCGAGCACCGCCGCACCGTCTGCAGCCAACTCGTCCAATGCCCTCGCCCCCATCTTTAGCGACGACAACCTCGCCATCTACGCCGTCCCTCTCCTCCCAGCAGACGCAGCTCAAAGACCATCAAAGAAGCCCAAGCTCACCCAGCCACACTCTCACCATCCTTCCCAGGCTACTGTGGACAAGATCGACCAGCTCTGGCGCAAACCTTACTTCGACCCGTCCAAGCTACAAGGCCAAGAAGCACACGCCTGGATCCAGCTCGTCTCCGATAGCATTTTCAACGATTCCCTCCTTCGCAAACGTCAACAGCAACACCAAACCACGTCCGACGCCGCCCCGACCTCGAAGCTTGCCCCCTCGCTCGAGGATATCGAGATGCATGATGCCAGCACTCCTCAGCTCCCCGCTTCCAACTCCCCTCGCACACCCACTGCATGGCGTCCGCCTCTCTCTCCAGCCTTCGTCATGCGCCTCTTGCCCAAGCCTCAGCTCGATCATCGTGTCACATCGCAAGACCGATTCGACCCGGCCGACGGTGGTCAGGCGCCCGTGCTTGCTTACATTTGCGAGGCCCACGCCCAGCGCGGCAAGTTCGACCCCGTAAAGGCCGCGCAAGCTGGCGTACCCCCAGGCCCTTCCTTCGCCGCCCTCACCAGAGGCGAAGACATCACGCTCAAGCGTCCCACCTCCTGGTCCTCCATGCCGCATGACCAGAGACAGAAATGGATGCAGAACCAGAGGGCTGCTTCGCGCGGTCCGGGATCCAAGGCAAAGCCCAAGCCAACCAAAGGCAGGCCCCAGCCCAACGGCACGGAGCAAGAATCGACTCCGGCTGCCTGGAACGACCTCGAAGAGGTCCTCGTTCGCTCTGCCGATGTCATGGGTCCCTCTCGTGCCGGCGCCGTCGTCTTTCACATGTACCTCCCATCCATCGCCTACCTTGATCATCTGCTCACCGACGACGTAGCCTCCTCCTTTGAACCTTACACAGCAGAGGCCAACCAGCACACCGGCAAGGAGCAGGCTCGTATTCCCCATGCCATCGTCCACTCCGTCCCGCTCGACGTGCTTCAAGACGAGCGCTACCGATCCTGGATGCGACGCTTCGGTCCCGACTGCAACCACATCATTGCAAACTCGGACGTCTGCGCCAACAAGCTCATGTATCCCTCCAGCGCCACCATCCCGCTCCGACTTTCCAAGCTCGACGACGTCATGTTCAAGGTGCCCCAGTATCAGCTCACACCTCGCGTATCTCTCGCCGACTTGGCCACGCCGTCCGCGAAAATTGCTGGCTCGCGCACGGATGCCGCCTTCCCGCTCAAGCTCGTAGCCGCCCAGGCGGACCAGGTGCTGCAATTACATCCACGCGGCGAGCCACGCATCTACGCCTCGGGCGCGCCCGACTTCAACTGGCCCGCGCTCTCGCAAGAAGCCGAAGCATTCGCTGCGTTTGAGGTCGACACCGCCGAGGAAGATGAGAAGCAACTGCAACAACTCGCCAAAGCCAAGGCCAAGAACAACACCAACGTCAATGGAAAGGCCAAGGCGCAGACCCCAGCGAATGGCGTCGCTGCAGGCGAGGAGAGCGCCGCAGACGAGCTCGGAGTGGCGCGGAATGTTCGGCTTCGGGAGGCGCGCAAGCTCGCCTGGCAAGAGTACCTCGACGTCGTCAAGACCATCAAGTCCGCGAATCAAGACGGCTCAGCTGGCAAAGCTGCTGTCGCCCCCGAGCACGATGTGCTGGTGACCACGCTGGGCACGGGATCCGCAGCACCGAGCAAGTATCGCAATGTCATCTCGACGCTGATCCAGACGCCCACCTCGGGCAACATCCTGCTCGACGCCGGCGAGTCGACGTACGGTCTTCTTCGACGCAAGTTCGGCTGCCGACGAGATGGAACTGCGGCGGAAAGCGGCTCGTTGAAGGAGCAGGACGTGGACGACATCCTGCGTGATCTGCGCGTCCTGTTCATCAGCCACATCCACGCAGATCACCACATCGGGCTTATCCGTCTGCTGCTTGAACGCAGGAAGCTGCAGCCGCAGCCGGAGCAGCCGCTGTACCTCGTCGCAACCGGTTTCGTGCACAACTACCTCGAGGAGTACGAGTGCATCGAGCGACTCGGATTGGACGAGGACGTCATTCTGGTGCTCAACGACCACCTCGACTACAAGACCGGCGTCGATCCGAGCCCCTCCGCCAGCGGCGCTGCATCGTCCTCGGGCAGCCGCGACGAACGTGCGCGACGCGACCATCTGGCTCACGTGGAGCGCATCAAAGAGCTCACGGGTCTCTCGCAGATCCACACTGCACGCGTGGTACACCGTGGCTCGCACTGCTACGGCCTCGTGGTGCGACACGTCACTGAGGGCTGGTCGGTCACCTACTCGGGCGACACGCGGCCTGCACCGGAACTGGTCGCAGCCGGTCGCGACTGTACGCTGCTGATCCACGAAGCGACGCTGGAGGACAGCGAGCTGGAGATGGCGATCGGCAAGGGCCACTCGACGTTTGGTGAGGCCATTCGTGTCGGGCACGAGATGGGCGCAGCCAACATGCTGCTGACGCACTTTTCGCAGCGGTATCCCAAGATGGCGCGCTCGTCGCTCTTCGCCATGAGCGACGATCAGCACGGCAGGCGCGTGCCGATTGCGCTTGCGTTTGACATGGTGACCTACCCTCTGAGTCGCTTCGAGCGCATCCAGAGCTACACGCCTGCGATGGAGGCGCTGTTTGCCGCGGATACCGAGGCAGAGGACGAGGTGGCTTCGGCCGTCGATGGCGGTGCGGCAGCGGACGCGTCGGCTGACGCGACCGGCAAGACGTCGGCGGTCGCAAACAGCAAGCCAAACGCACGACAGGATAAAGGCCAGGCGAATGGCAGCTCGAGCGCCAAGGGGGTGGCGCTGGGTGCTACGATGGGCGTCGTAGCTGCGTCCAACGACGAGAAGATGGAGGAGCACAAGCCGACCAAGACAGACAGTATGTAGTTGAACTTTTGCTTCAATGGCAGATGATGACCTTGGCATTTCGTGCTGTTACTGACGAGGCCTTGTTTTGGTCCACTTGAATTCGGGCAGGTGCGAGGGAAGCGTACGTGCGCAAGGGGATGAAGCCGAGCGAGTGGCGGTATTTGGGACTCTGTGTCTCGGTCGGACGGGGGTCGAATGGGAGGATTGGGGCGGTGCTACCGACGCTGGTGATGGAGTGGGTGCAGCAGGCGCAGGAGGGCGCCATGGGCGTTACGGGCGGAGCGTACAATGTGGATGTACTGTCGTCGCGTGTTTCGTCGTCCGACGAGGCATCGTGGCATGCGGTACTGCGCGTCGATGCACGCCATGCCCACGACCTCGCCACCTGCCTCGCACTTCTGCCTTCGCCCACCGTACACGACGTCCGTCTCAACCTCCGCGTCGTCGGTCCCACCACAACGGTCCAAACCACCACCAACCTTCTGCTCTAGCCAAACCACAACCCAACAAGAGAGACAACAGACGGTTTATTTACACATGGCATCGAGCTAAGAAAAAAGGAGCGTGTTGTGATACAAGGCAGAGATGTGTTTAGAGCTGGGTGCCAAAAACGTAGTCCCAGACCTTGGAAGTGACGCCAAAGCCGAGTTCAAAGTTCTTGTAGTGGTGTTCGAGGTGGTACTGCTTCATGTTTTTGAGGTACTGAGGCAGTTTTGTGTGGTGGAGAGCGTAGTGCATGCAGTCGTAGACGACGTACATGGAAAAGGCGCCGGCGATGATACCGTTTGCGACGGCGGTAGGGAAGAGCACATGGGCGAGCTGGGTGAAAGGATAGCTGAGCACAAAGAACAGCAGCGGTGGCATGACCAATCGCAACCTATCCATGGGCAGATAGTGGTGTACGCCATGCAGGAGGAAGTGGAGCGTGAGAAAGATGGGCTTGTCGGGCAAAACGTCGTCGATGTGGAACAAGAAACGGTGGATACCGTACTCGAGCAACGTCCAAATCACCACACCAATCGCCCAGCAGATCGCCGTCTGCGTCAGCGCGATGCTCCAAACACCCGTTTCGAACTGCGTCGGCTTGGACGCCGCCTCGTACCACGTGGCCGCCCTGAGCGGCGTGCCGGCGAGCTTGGCAGCAAACTGCGTCGTCGCGCGGAAAAAGATGGCCGAGGCGATCGGCAGCCACACCATGGGTACGACGTACCAGGGCGTGCGCGTAAACATCTCGAGGTAGTCCTGGTTGAAGAAGCGCGCCGGATTCTTGAGGTGGCGAGGCGAGTGGACCTGCTCGAGGTAAAACTGCTTGGAGAAGTTGGCGCGGAGCATCTGCGGCATGAGCGGTTGGTTGAGGTCGAGGAACTTGTGCGCCTTGTAGTCGTTGGAGAAGTCGGTCTCCTCCGGGTGAAAGTCGTCGGTGATGACGATCGAGTCGTCCTTGCCCGAGTAGCCGCCCTTGGCAGCGCGTTCGCTCAGCGCCTCCTTCTCGGCCTCCGAGGTAGGCAGACGACCGATGAGGTGCTCATCGAGCAGCTCGTAGGCAGAGTCAGAGTGAGAGTGCTCCTGCGGATCGTCCATGATCTCGCCCATGTCCTTGCCGGCATAGCGGAGGATGAGATCGTCACCGCCCGGATGGTCTTCGACAAACTCGGAGACGTCGTACACCTTGCCGCGGTGGATGACCCAGCAGTCGGTGGCGGTGTTGTGCTTGGACACATCGTCCGCAGAGAAGAGCTGCATCTTGGAGGAGGATGCGGCGGCCATGGCTGGAGGGTTGATGAGGGTGAGGTGGTGGTGGTGGAGGAGGGCAAGGGTGGTGGCATACGACAGCTAGCTCAAACAAGCGCGTGTTGAAACCGCAGGCCGGCTCAGCGCTGCATTCCACGCGCGCTGAGCTGCGTGTGGCAAACCGGAAATTCAAGCCCGAAATTCCAAACGAAACACGCTTACGCTCCGGCAGGTCACCTCAGCCAAACCCTTGTTTCGTTGATTTTTTTTTTGGTTGCCAGCAGCCGAACACAGCAACACCTTTTCATGGGCTCCACCGACTCTTGAGCTAGACTGAGCCACGCTGCACATCAACACCCGCCGATCGACCATGCATACCGCCTCGGCTTCGACGCCCGGTTGCTAGCTCAGGCGCAGCAGTCGAGCTTGGGGCTCGTCGTCTCCGTCGTCAGGCCAAGTCGGTCGAGGGCGGACAGCCAATGTAACGTCAGGCGCTTCCTCCTAGCCAACTCCGACCACGCTCTGACGGGTCGCGGCGGCATCGGGTGACTCTCTCCACATGGTCAGGCTCAGCCAGCGCGCCGCACCTGTGTTGCGCGAATCGGCGTTACGCGCAAGGGACCATGGCAACTCGTACGATACACTGGTCCGATCTACCGATTGATGCAACGCATCGCCGATTTGAAGCTCGCTCCACTCGGACGCGTTGCGAAGATGCACACTCAGCTGTCACTCTCAGAGGCTTCGACTGACGTGCAACCCTGCCCTTGCCTCGTACGTGCTTCAGCTCATCCACCCCGTCTTTTCGCGCCAGGCCCTGGCACACCATGACGCCCGCACTCATCACAACATTGCAGCTTCCATAGCCTGCTGCCTACACTATGCAGCATTCCGATCAGCTCGCGGGGCCTGCCTACCCGCTCGCGCAGCATCCCGCGCATGCAGCTCCCGCCTACTTCGCCCACGCACCCACCCCATCACGATGGACCTTCACGCAAGGCCTCATCGTCGGCCAGATCTCCATGGTCGTCATCGCCCTCCTCCTCATCCGATACGTCATCTTTGAGGACTCGGCTACTGCCCTCGAGAAGGAGCGCCTCATGCGTCTCAAGATCTCAGAGCGTCGCTCAAAGCGTCACGCAAAGGCCCTCCTCCAAGGCGCCCGCAGAGCTGCCACCTCGGCGGATCCTACCTCCACCCATCCTCTCCGCAAGGCCCATCGCGTCTCGTCCGACGCCAGAGCCTCCACTTTCGCCAACATCCTCGACAAGACCGCCTACGACTTGGCCTCTCACCTTCCCGAGTCTACAGACTGGCTCAACGTCGTCTTTGCCCAGGCCATCGCAGGCTACCGCGAAGATGTCCTCGCCGGCGGTGCATCGCCTCATCCGCACCACTCGCTACATCCTCCAAAGCACCATTCGCCCGGCATCCACTTTGGCACAGACCCTTCCACCCCCGCCGAGCATCTCGAGCCGCAGAAGGAGAGGACGGCACGCGACTTGATGGAAGAGATCCTCAATCGCGCCACATCCTCCTTCCTCGATCCCATCCGCGTCACAGAGGCCGACTTCGGAGATGCCTATCCTATCTTCACCAACGCTCGCGTCCGCCCCGCCGACGACACCGGCCGCACCCGCATCGAGATCGACGTCGACTACTCCGACCAGATCACCCTCGCCATCGATACGAAACTTCTCATCAACTTCCCCAAGCCCAGATTCGCTGTCCTCCCCGTCTCGCTCAGCCTCACGATTGTTCGCTTTTCCGGAACCCTCGCCGTCGAGCTCTTCTCCTCGGATCCCAACGCAACCATCCTCCCCACCACCGCACCACCCACCGCGCATCCCGCGGGGGCAAAGCTCCCTGTGCCGCCTCGCTCCCGTCACCAGCTTCACTTTTCCCTCCATCCGGACTTTGCCCTCGAGGCTTCCGCTTCCAGCTTGCTCGGCTCGCGTGCCAAGCTCCAGGACATCCCAAAGATCGAGCAGCTCCTCATCTCGCGTCTTCGCGGTTGGATCCTAGATCGCTTCGTCTGGCCAAGGTACTGGAGTCTCACCCTACCCAACCTCGTCCCCTCCCCAGCCGCCGCAAGGGACTCGCAGCATGCCGACGCCGACACCGAGTTGGATCCAACACGCTCTGCACATGATGCCGGCGCCAGCGATCCTGCTGCCCTCGCCGCCGGTGCCGCCGGTCAGATGAATGTCGGCAGAGGCGTCGAGAGGACCGACGATTCCATCATTGAGCCCGGACACCTCGAGTCGGCCCGTCAGGAGATGATGCATGCTGCTTCCGAATCTCCCTCGAACCATTCCGCTCGCCCGCCGCATTCGCGGTCCAACTCGGCCCATCACGCCGCACGCGCCGCCGTGCCAGGCATGCCCAACGGCTTCGGCAGCGTCGAGGCCTGGAGGGCACACACGGCCGGCGCGTATGGCCAGTCTGTACAGCAGCAAGCCTCCGGCCTCACCCACGCCGCGCTGCTGCGTGCAAACAGTGGCAGATCTCGAGGTGCCGCTTCCGACAGTGCACCCGGGTCCGACGGCCACATCGACGTGCCAGGCAGCTTTCGTGGCTCGGTCGCTGGTGCCGGTATCGGCATCGCCTCCTCTTCCACCACCTCGTCCATGCCCCACGCAGCACACGCCCCATCGGGCTTGCGAAACAGACCCGGCTTCGTTCAGTAGTGTCTCTTGTCTGCTAGCGTCCACTGATCGAGCCCCTACACACGGCTTGCACGGAGACAGATTACGGGATCGATTTCGAGGATGCGAAGAATAACAAAGAAAGTGAGAGGATAGTGACACGAGCAAAATAACAGTAGCAAAGAGGGTAGTGGTAATGAAAGCGAAAGATCAAAGAAGAGGAGAAGGAGCATGCACGAATGCTGCTTAGCACTTCTGCCACATCTTGACGTACTCGATCTCCATGCCACGCTGCTTGGGATCGGTGGGCCAAGAGGGCAGCCATCGGTCCTTGGACTCCCAGAACTGCGCACGCGCGTTCTCGGCGTCGTTGGACCACGGCTTTTCGTCGCCCAGGCCGTCTTTGAAGTAGCCGTTGGTGCCGCCCACGGCGACGTTGAGGATCAGGTAGAACTCCTGATCAAAGGGAGCAGCATTGGCATGTTCGCCCTGCACCGCTGCCCATGGGTTGGAGAGCAGCGTTCCGTTGGCCATCTGGTTCGGGAAGCGGCCACGCTTCCAGAAGCCATCGTTGTAGTCGACCTCGAGGTTCTTGAACACGGGCGAGTGCTCCCACGTGTAAATCTTCTTCTCGGTCCACTCGAGACCAAAGACGTGCGATTCCTGGTTGAACCAGTTGCGCCACAGGTTGCGCGCCTTGGTCGCGAATCCGTAGCCGTCAAAGAGGTAGTTGGGTCCGAAATGCAGGCTCGACGACATCTTGTTGGTGCCCTCGCTGTCGCGCTTGGTAGGCAGGTTGCCGCGACCTTCAAAGATGTCGATCTCGCCCGATCGCGGCCACGGACCGTAGACCGAGTCCTTGGGCATCATCCATACCGCCGGCCAGAGCCAGTCGCCCGTCGGCATGCGAGCCTTGACCTCGACACGGCCGTACTTGATGGTGCGCGAAAAGTTGGTCATCAGACGAGCCGACTGGATCGGAGGCAGAATCACACCCGTCGTCGAGTTGGAGGCCACGGCGCAGTTGGCGTCCGTCTTGTTGGACGAGGTGCACGTGCCAGCCTCGGTCAGGTTGAGCTGGTAGCCATTGGTGATGGCCGCCTCACCCAGCGCATCCGAAGTGAGCGTGGGCACAATGTAGAGCTTGCCGTCCTGGACGAACGAGTTGTTGGTCGAGTCGGTGGTCCAGTCGAACTGCCCGTTGCCGAAGCCGCCGGTCTCGAGCTCGTGGAACCAGATGTCCTTGTTGATCGTGTCGCCGTCGAATTGCTCGTCGAGCACGAGGCAGTACTTGTCCCTAGGAACCGCGGCGTACGCAAAGTACATCAGCAGCGCGGCGCCAATGAGGCCGAGCGAAAGTGCGATGAGGAAGATCCAGTACGCCTTGCGATCCGAGGACCTGCGCTTCTTGTCCGCCGTCCACGGCTTGTCTACCGTCTCTCCTTCCTTGAGGACGCGCTGAGCGAAAGGCTTGCGGTAGCGCAGCGCTACGTGTGCCAGTGATGTGTTTTGAGAGGCGCTGTATAGGCCGGCTGCAGGCGTCGCGACGCCCGAGTGGCTCTGCTGCGACGGAGTCGAGTAACCGGAATTCGAGGGCTGGAAGCCGTCGTGTTCTCCGCTGTGGCTGCTCGGGATGAAGCCAATGTTGCCGCTCATCGAGCCGTGAGGCGAATGCATACCACCGAAGCTGGGAAAGCGACCGTGCGTGTGACCACTGTGGCTGCCAAACGAGCCGCTCCCGCTTAGCGTCGATGGGAACGAGTTGGAAGCCGACAACGACCCGCTGGCCGGGAGACCGAAGCTCGAGGTTCGGGCACGCGGGGGTGAAATCCCCGAAGGCTGTCCCGACGAGGCTGCAGCACCGAAGTAGGATCCATTTGCGCTGCTGCTGCCAGAGATCTCGCTGGAAGTTGTTGGGAGATCACGTAGCTGCTCGATCTCTTCGGAGACTCGAGGCGATGACTCGATGATCCTGCTCATCTTGTCGTTTTTCGGCTTCTTGAAGATGTTGCTAGCTAGGTTGCTTGTGGACAGGAAGGAAAACGGCGTGTTGAGGAAGGGACGATCTTTAAAAGGAAATAGGAAAAGGCGCCCTGGACAAGATTCAAGGAATCTCGACTTTCGGACTGGACAACGGGGACTGCTTTCCGGGAAAGTTTAGACCCTCGCCAGACTGAACCGGCCATTACAGAACCACTCGAGTGATAGGAAACCCTTGCGCACGAACCACGGTGGCCGTCGTCTTTGCATTCTACTAACCAGTTGATAACGATCGGACTGAGACAGCGAACCCTTGATGCGCAGCGCACGTTGAGCGGCAAGTTTGCTCGATCTTGACGCAAAAACGATGCACCAGAGTGTCTTGACCATCGGCAAGACAATACTCTCACTGCTGCGACATACACCATGTCGCAGATGAGTCGCCGTGCCCAGAGCCCCAGATCTAGCCGCCATTGGCGGCTCAAGCGAGGCGAACTCGCTCGGCTCGCCGACGGGTGCGGCTGCGAGGTCCAGAAAGCAGGAGCTCTCGCGGACCTTTGATGTGCATCGACCGACTCACGAGAAAGACCCAAGAATTGGAAAAGCAGGCCTCGAGAAAACAAAAAGGAAAATCAGAAAAAGAATCTTTGGCCTTTCGGTTAATCTAATTCATTTCCCATTCCTTTTTTCCCCTTTTCCTTTTCTTTTTCTTTGGGCTTCGTTGGATCCGTTACAGCAGCCCGCCTATGATTGAAACGATCAGCAGATCAAGACCAGCTAAGCTCAAAGGCTGAACGGAGCTGAGCATGGAGAGCAGATTGAAGATACCTCTAGAAGAGCGTCGCGTTCCGGCACAGCTCTCCTGCTCGCCCAGGACGTATCCCATCACCGTCTGGCCTCGAGGGATGAGAAGGTGGGACGAATTCGGGCTCGTCTGACTTGTCGGGGTCTATCATGATAATGGCGGTCCGTGCGAACGCGCTTCGTAGACAGACGCTTGGCTGTATTTGCGCGGCAAGTCCTTGAAGAGATCAGACAAGAGTAGGATTCAGAGTCGTGGACAAAGGAATCTGACGGGAGCATACTATTTGTGGCTTGGCGGCGTCAGCGCCAGGGACACGGCTGAGACAGGTAAATTGATTGTGACCTGTCAGAACAAACAAATCTGGTCTAAATATAAAAATAAGCTTGTTAGCGGGCGGTCTGCATTCTGGGTGTTGACGTGCTTAAGCCGACGCACGAGGTCCGGACCGGAGCTTTGGAGGAGCCGAGATAGAAAGGCGGAACGACGCGTCAAGTCCCGACAACCTCCGCGTTCCTGCAGCTGCACATGACGTCCGCCCGCCAATGACCCTACGCCCAGCCAGGATGGAGTTGCACCGTGCGCGGTCGGTCCAATCGGTCCGGACACTCGTTCTCCGCGGAGCGTTAAGCATTCATAGTAGGCTCTGCTTCCCCCTGCCTCATCAGAATCACCGTGCGAAGGAAGAACAGAGACGAGTTGGTTTTCGCGGACGCCCGCGAGGCCGAGACGCCGTCCCTGTATCCGGTCCAGACCTGGTTCATACCTCGGACTTCGTGCTGGAAACCTAGCTGCTCGAAGCTGGCACCATCACACCATCTGATCTGATCCTCGTATGTGGTTATCTGCCGTGTGAAAGCCTGCAGTGTTCGATAATGGGAGCTTGCTTCCGAAAGTGAAGCGAGAGAAGCACGGCGTACCTGCACAAGAGAAGCGGTGCGAGAGCCGACCGGAAGATTCGTGCGCATGGAAGCGTTTGTCACTGTAAGGGCGTCGATCGCGTTTGCCGATCCCCCTTTTCTTCAATTTGCAGTTCTGGAAATCGGTTAACGCAACGACCTGGGTTCTGGCGAAACCGCCCTGTGGAATCGTAAAATGAAGGAACGCAAACTCGGAGAGCGTGCCCTGGCAGGCGCTTTCTCGTCATGCAAGAAAGCGGCGTTCGCTTGACGAGGGGCTGTAGCCTGCGCACAAAGGCGCACACCTGCACGTCCCTGGCTTTGATGACCCTTGCAGCCCGCTTGAAGCGCGGCCTCTGTCTGTCAAATGCGCGCACGGGGCCGCAGGCCTCGGGCGGATCAAGAGCCGAACAAGGAACTTTTTGTCATAGGCGAATCTCCCACCAGATTGGCGCTCACGACACAGTCCTGTGCTTTCGAATTGCATAGCCGAGCTATCGCGAGCGCAGGGACGAGAGAATCGTATGACAAGGTCGGCGCAAAGAAACAGGTTCAGGGCATGTTTGAAGCTGGCTCACAACCTCGAGAATCGGACAGATCGAAATTCGGATCGGCTTTTGGAACCGTGCATTTTGCGCGCGTCACGCCGGGTCTGGACTGTGAGTTGGAGCCCAGAGCCCTGTCCAGCTGGGCATGCACACGTGCACCGGCCCTCACGGTCAAGCAGGCCGGCTGTCTCAGCTCGATGTCGGTCTGCCATGTCTCACGGACGGTGAACTTTGGCACTCACATGCAGCGTGCGAACTGGGCGGCTTAGAAGGTCCAATCCTGTTGTTCGAGGCAAGAGATGGCCGGCTCCGAATGTCAAATCTGAGTTCACCGAGATACGCTAAAGGGTCCAAAAGTCACTGCTTTGCTGCCTGCGGGAGGAAAGATTGAGAGGTAGGGTCGGAACGCCCACCTCGGCTGGTTCTCTCCCGACAGTGCTACACAGAATAAAATAGTACGTAAATATGATTTGCTCTGTGCTTTGGATACAGAGACGGATCTGCGCACGACTGCAAGACGCAAAAGCATGATTGACAGTAAATTTACGCTAGCAACGCACTAGCGGGCAGGCCGGCGAATGGAAGAGCTTGGTTCGGGCGACATCGACTCCCCACAGAACGGAGACTGACGGCGAAACTTGGAGCTCTTCCGCGATTCTGGGCGAAGCGAACACTCCGTCGGACCATGAAGATCGGCAGATCATCTTGGAAAGAGTCGCCAATGGCGGCCCCGTCAGAGGGCGAGGCGAAATGTCTCGCTCGGGATGGATCCGCAAGCTTCAACCGATCAACCGAGACAGCAACGCAGCGGATCCCACCCTCTTGTCTCAGTCCGGTTCGCGCGCATTGCAGCTGCCCAGACGCCTCTGCGAAACGTGCCCCGCGCCTTCCCGTCACCATCACGAGCTCTGCCTCTCGACAGGCGGCAGCGGAGCACCGCATCGCTGGGTCCCGCTCCCGATCTCTGCAGTCGCTGCTTGGCGTGTGGCCACCGCAGCGTGACGCTAGACCCTTAGCGCCAAAAAAACGCCACAGCTAGCGGCTCTGCGGATCCCCTGATCGCGCTGCTGAAAGGCCCTGCGAAAAATTCAAGTCGCCATCCGCCCGGGCACAAGTCTAAATTTTGTCCTTTGCGCGTGGGTCTGTGGCCCACGCGGCGAGCTTCCAGACTGAGACCGCCGACCTCGGCGGCAAGGCGATTGCCCTCAGCAGGCGTCGGCTTCTGCAGGCCTGGCAGTGCGAAACGGAGTCCGGACCGCCAAGAACCTCCGTGGAACACTGTCGGCCCGCTCACACAACCGGAGGCCGCAAAGTCGGTCTTGATCCCCCACGTTCGATCGGCCGTGCCTGGCGCCACAACGTACAACGGGTGCTCGGTCTTTGCTCTCTGTCCGACTTCGCCGACAACACCTTTCCACGAGATCAGGGCTGAGCCTCCATCGAGTCTTGTCGTCATGTCTGTCATGTACGCAGTACGAGTCGAAAGCCAATCCGTCTATACGAAACTTGGACTGCTGGACATCCCGAGAGAAGAAGCGTCGGATGCTTCTACCGACGGCGGTAGGCGAAGAAAAGAAGGAATAGGTGGCGTCAGACTCGAACCGAGAGAATGGCCTTGTCTCAGAACACGCTTCGAATCACAGACGACGTGGGCGGCGACGAGACACAAACAGACCTGGTCTTGCTTTCTCAGACCATCAACAGAAAAGTTCCACCTGGCGTTGCTTGTAGTGTCGCGCCGGCAGAAGCGCATGCCCGCAAAAGGCCATGCGGACGATCCATCCCCATTGTTCCCACGCGCTTGCTAGGACGAGCCTCGATCTATGATTTACAACGGCGCCCGCTTCATAGAACGCGGTTCCGACTCGGAAAAACTTGACCGGCGCCTTCCTGCCGCTGAAGTCAACCTGAGACCACGAGGCTTTGTGACGCAGCACATGGCTTTCTTCAAGCCCTTCGCCAGTCGCCATCAGTCACTGGCGGGCGAGCACCAGCGCAACTTGAGTAGTCGACAATCCTTTCACCCCAAAAGCCTCGGCAAAGATACCGCAGTTCCGCTTGAAGCGATGCTGTTCCTGCGAAGCCTCCTGCGAAGCAGTCGACTCGTAGACACGGAGGGAGGGGTAGCAATGTTCTTCTTCCTCGACAAAGCCACCTCATTTCACTCGGGGGATAGCTACACACAGCACCTCCGGTCCGAAGATCATTCGGGGTGTGCTGAGGTCCTGGTGTGCCTACAGGACTACATATTTCTGCGACTGCGCCAAAGTGAAGTCTGAGCGCAAGTGATAGGCTGAGGCGGCAGAACCTCAAGCCGACGACTGCCTGGCTATGCGCCAGCTTCCATCGCTAATAGCTAGCAAAGCATCGGTGCTGCGTCGCGTCTGCATCGCTTGGCCTGGAAATGTCTCGAACCTGCGGAGTTCAAAGACCGACTGTGCATCCGCCAGATGCACAGGCCACTCGCTTAAATTCTTGTTTGTTGGAACGCATCTGTGACTTCCGCATGACCGCGGCCAATTCGCGTCAAAGGAACACATCAACTTTCTGGGTTTTTCACTCCACCAAGTTCCGAGCAAGGCGAGACCCTTGCGCGATCCACTGCAGATCGACGCAAGTCGGCAGCCACAGAGGGCGCAATGCACACCGCAACGCCGCCTTGGCGTGTGCGCCCTGCCTGTCGAGCGCCAAGCGCCCAACTTCGCATGCGCCAGCGGAACGCCCCGTTCGCTTCAATTAGCGCGCTTTCGCCCCCCAGGCTCGCTAATTGCTCGGTCTTCCACAAGACCCGGACGAAGACCCTTTCTCTCCGATCTTGATCGACCGCGGAAGATCGCGAGTCTTTGACCACAATCATCCGAGCTCGTCAAGATCTTGATGCTCTATGAAATCCTCTGATCGTCCAAATCTGCAGATTCGATGCGCGACAAAGGGGCACGTTCAAGCGATCACTGCCTCCTAATTTTCACAGGCTCATAGATCAGACTATCCAGGATCGAAGACCGAGCGATACCCACGGAGCCGTGACTACGTTTCCTGATCGTTCACATAGCCGTGTGCGTAGCTCTCTGCTCAAATCGATGGATCCACGAGCCTTTTGTTTTTTACTATTTATTTTGCTACTGGCCTCCTTAGATTTTTTCACTCTTCACGTCACGAGCTGTGCTCGTGTTCGACCAGTCAGTACTGCGAAATGCTCTAAATTCCAGCAAGCTAAATATTCCTGAACCATACCGATAACATGCGAGATATTCTACCTATACCGTCTCTGAACCTCATATCGTTGTGGGCCGAAGATCGCTGAAGACAAGTTGTGTGAGAAAACATGCGGTGACAAAAGAAGCGCCGTCTGCACGGACAAAGTACTGTGTTCCTATGGACAGAATACTTTTCCGAAAAGTCTGAAAAAGACCGATTTTCTAAAAACACAAAAGAAAAAAAAAACCTCAACGTTCAAGGGAGAGAAACTGGAGGGGTGCCCAATTGTGGGCAGGAGCAGCCGAGATCTGGACCTGATGTGACCTGCACAGAGGAGCAGGCGAATCGTGATCATACCCAGACATTGCGACCTCTTGGTACTTGCGCACAGGTCTAGCAGCCCCATGGCAAACCTCAGAGACCACTTCGTGCCGTTGGCCGCACGGCGAGGTGCTGCGACCGCACCCTGAGATTCGCCCTATCACGGCAACTCGCATGGCCGACTCAGACAGAGGGTCTCACAAACGCACAGATAGCGAGCCACGCACTCTCGAGGGCCAGTATCAAGGGCTGCGAGAGTTGTATGGCACCACAAGATGCTGTTCTGCTACTGTTCACAGCCAGGAATCCTGTCTGCGTCTCGCGATCCTAGAGCACGCGCGTTAGTTCTCGATGAGCGCCCTCCGTTTACTTGGTCGAAACCTTTTATAACGACCAACTCGTGTCGTTCTCTCCCTCACTTTGTCCCATCCAGTCCCAACCGTCGATAGACATCCGTTATCCCCCCACACGGGCCGGCCTTTCCCCCTCTTCAAATCGTCCTCCTAGTCGGACATCTGGAAGCGCTTAACGCTTCAAGCACTCCAAAGGCTGTGCTACGGATCACAGCTTCAGATCTTTGCTTTGGACTAGCAATTCGGTCCGCCCAGAGCTGTTTTCTAAGCGCGGACAGCTGCAACAACAGCCAATATGCTCGGCTTCTTGCGCAAGACGGAGCGCCTTCCATCTCGGAGCGAGGCGAGCTCGCCCGAGACTCCGCCTCCCATGTTGGAAGTACGACCGGGTCAGCTCACTGAGTATGCACGGTCCGTCAACTCAGAGTACAACGAGAAGGATCAGTCGGGGACCCAAACCGGAAACAGCCACCCGGCTGTCCACGACGAGAACTGGATCGATGCTCGCGATGGCTACCAGATCATGGCCGCACACCTGTGGAAGTCGTGCAACAGGAACAACTTCTTCTCGGAAAATCCTCAAGTTCCCAGCGGAGTTGCGATCCGATTCGCCAAGGGCCAGTACGTTGTCTGTCCTGCCGAGGATGAGAGGCTGGCGAGCTTCTGCCGTTCGGTAGCGATCCTCAATTGCGAAGCGGCGATGACCATCACTTCCCCCGTAGTCTCCGCCATCAACACCCGCCTTGCTCCGGGCACCGAGCAAATTCCGGTCACGCCGTCCCAGCACGTGCAGGTCGTCGACACCATGGAGCAGCTTGCTGGCGCACGAAAGGCGCAGAACGCCTGCTTTATCAGGCGCGAGAACACTGTCGTGGTGTGGTGCGATCAAGTCGAGCAGCTGGAGGAGCGGGCACAAGACCTCGAGCAAAAGATGATCAAATTCGTGTGGAAGAGCTCCTACGCCAACAACAGCAGCAACATCATTGCTTCTGCCAGCTCCGGAAGTTTGATCGATGCTTCCATGAGCCAGTTCAACCAGAACCAGGCAAGATTCCGTACACTGTCAAGTACAGGCCACGGTACACCCATCCACGGTGCCAACACATCTTCTGAAGCTCATTCCATCGCCCCGTCGAACCCCTTCTCCGAGTCACACGCCATCAATGGCTCACCTGCAGGAACCAGGTCCCCAGCAGGCTCTCGCGAAGGCTCTTCTTGGAACGCAGCAGGCACAAGCGATCCAGAGAAGCAAGAGACCCTTGGGTCAGAAGACAGGCCGCTCATCTACCAGGCAGCACTTCAGCACGGTCTGGCCGTCGGCCTCGATGTGGTGCTCTGCTTCCTCTTCATTTCGCAGCTCTTCAAGTACTCCCTCATCGACGGCAACTGGTCTCGAATGGGTCTGGTTGCCGTGACGCCGTTGATGTTCCCCGTCATCATGTTCTTCTGCGACAACGTGATTGGAGTGATCTTTCAGATTCTCGGACCAATTCGTCAGCTCCACCAGAATTCTCGATACTACTCTGGAAAAGCTCCCGAAAGGATCGTTGGTCAACTCCCTCACATCACCGTTCAGATGCCAGTCTACAAGGAGTCACTCGAGGGCGTGCTCATCCCGACCATCGAGTCGATCAAGACAGCTATCAGCACCTATGAGCTTCAGGGTGGCACGGCGTCCATCATCGTTTCGGAAGACGGTATGCAGCTGGTCTCCGAGGCTGATCAAGCAATTCGCCACGAATTCTACGAGAAGAACAACATCGGCTGGGTGGCCCGACCTGGCCACGGAAAAGATGGCTACATTCGTAAAGGAAGGTTCAAGAAGGCCTCGAACTTGAACTTCACTTGCCAGCTTTCCCTCGCGGTGGAGAAAGCCATGTCGGAACAGCGTCCACAGACGCCCCAAGCACTCGCGCTTTGGACTGAAGCAGACGAATCCTCGCTGTACGAACGTTGCTTGACCAAGTGTCTTCCTGAGCTGCATCCCCTTGCTCAAGCTAGAGGAAACGTAAGGATCGGAGACCTCATCCTCCTCATCGATTCTGACACCCGAGTGCCGGAAGATTGCCTCCTTGACGCGGCGTCAGAGATGGTTCAATGCCCTGACGTGGGCGTGCTGCAACACTGTTCGGGCGTCATGCTTGTTTCAGACAGCTACTTCGAATCTGGCATCTCCTTTTTCACGCGTCTGGTCAACTTCGCAATCTCCTTCATGGTCTCTGCTGGCGACATCGCCCCATTCATGGGGCACAATGCGTTCCTGCGTTGGTCTGCGATCCAGGAAGCTGCTTTCATCGACCCGGAAGATGGCATCCGCAAGGTCTGGTCCGAATCGCACGTCTCGGAAGACTTCGACATGGCTCTCCGTCTCCTCATGAAAGGATACATCACGAGATGGGCGACCTACTCGAACAATGGTTTCCAGGAAGGTGTCTCGCTGACGTGCGATGACGAGCTCAACCGTTGGCAGAAGTATGCCTTTGGCTGCTCCGAGCTTGTCTTCAATCGCCTCTGGGAGTGGCCGTACCGAGGGCCCTTCACCAAGCTCTTCCGAACGTTCCTCTGGGGAGATGCCCCGGTCCACTACAAGTTTTCAGCCTGCTCTTACATCTTTTCCTACTACGCCATCGCCTGCGCGTTTCCGCTTTCGTTCGCGCTCTACCTCGTTCAAGGTTGGTTCTACCCTGTGCTGCAGCCGGCCTTCTTGCCACCTTTCAACATCTGGGTCGCAGTGATCGTCGTTTTCACGTGTGGTGGAAACGTGGCACAGATCATGGCTAGATACCGAGCCAAGGTCGATGGTCTCTTCAATCTCGTCAAGGAGCACGTTATCTGGATTCCCTACATGTTCATCTTTTTCGGTGGCCTTTCCTTCCACGTGCTTACGGCGCTTCTCTCTCATCCTCTTGGCATCAACATGACGTGGGGCGCCACGATCAAGGATCTGGAAGACAGCAACTTCTTCATCGAGGTTCCGATCATCTTGAAGAGGTTCTGGAAGATCCTTCTGGTGGCCATCGCCTGCATCGTCGCTATCGTGATTTTCCAACTACCTGGAGTCCTCCCGCTGCAGTGGCAGATCCAAGGTTTCTTCACGTACTGGCCGCTGCTGCTCACATCGCTGCTTCACATTCTTTACCCCATCGCACTCAACCCTGCCCTGCTGAGGTTTTCTTTCTAAACATTCCTTGTACATCGTATTCTACACACTTGATCCATCCACCGTCTCGATATCGCATTTCTGTTTGCGTGTCTGTGTGGCAGACGACGCTCACATACTGTATCTGCCCGCGTCACTTCTCGGGAGCCACATCCTTTCAGAGCTTGAGCTTGCAGAGTCTTCGTTGCTTCACAAGTCACACAGCACCGTGCGCGCTTGTAGGATGTCATGACCTCGTTGAAGAAGTGTGCGACGATACACATGTGTGCTTGTAGACCTTGGACAGGGCGCCAGCCAGCCTATTAAGTGGCTGCATTGAGGAATCAGTGACCGTGTTTCTGCACTCCCGTGACCTTGGAAGTTGAGGTCTTCCACATCCTGACGTACACCGCTTTGTCCTGGCTTTACCGAGATTATTTCTCGAGCTTCTTTTGCGTTTCTCAATAATCGTCTCTTTTTGCGTGTCATACTTTTTTGACTATTAAATTCATAGGGGGCTGCCAACTGGGTCCCACGATGTTGAGAAGGAGCTGCAGCGTACATCGCAAGTTGCGACCTTGTAAGCGGTTTACGATTAGGAGCCATGCTCGAAGACCGATCCACTGAAATGAGACAGTACTAAAGCCTGAAGACTCGATGCGACGATGCTCCACCTTGCGATTCCATCGTGACGCCAATAAGTTCACCACAGAAGCAGATCAATTGTCGACCTGCCGGATCTTCATGATCTCGGCAAGTGGAAGAGGCTTTGTCCACGCCAAGCGACATCTCACCGTGTTCACTCAGCAACTGTCCGAGACACTTTCCTGATCGGGAGAGCGTGGGAACCTTTTGGTGTGGAAGGTTCGATAGGAGATCTTGCCGTCGGATCCCATGCCTTGTAAAGCATGCGCGGAGCAGCCCTGGCAGACGAAACATCAGAGAAGCTTCTTTGAATAGTAGCCGAGCCGGCAGGGCGAGCTCTTCTGCTGTCTTCCGAAAAGGAACAACAGACTAGGCCGAAGGTTGCCGATCGGTAGTTGCCTCTTGCCGCGTATTGCAGAGTACTGCGGCTCCCCTCCTGCTTCACCATTTCGCATGCAGCTGCTATTAAAAATCAGACATGAGAAGATGCGACCCTGACTTCGCCGTCATCACCGACGGCAGTCCCCGATCGAGATTCGGGTGACGCCGTCTCGGTTGCGAGTTCTGAGCAGAGAGAATCGATGCGAGCGGAGCACAGGTGCGGTACGCCGATGTATAATCACCGTATTCCTGCCCTTTGTGCAAAGATTCTGGGTTCGTTCGCCCAGAATTCAAATGAGAGGGGGAAGACGACTGTAATTTAGGGAGACGTCGACGCACTTTATTTTCTAAAAAGTGGGTTTCAGGGCGGGTATGTCTCAGTTGGGCTGCGCATGCCGACCGATTAGGCCGCGTTTTCGGCCATCTTGGCGGGGATGTATGTTTGCAGATTCACACTGAGACATCAGCCACGGCTGCACATTTCAGCCTTGGCAGTCGGCGGTCTCAGAACACAAAGACGGTGGGCGGGCACGCCGGCGAAGTCGCAATGCTCTTAACACCGAACATGATGCCACAGCACACAGAAAGCGCAAAAGCGTCAGGCAATGACATCCAACCCCCACAAACAATTCCGTCACTATGTTCGCCATATCTGTGTTCAACGCCACAGTGCAGCGGTTTGAGGTAAATTGCAGTTTGAATTGAAATAAGTCTGCACGGCTGAAGGAAAGTACACAAATGTGGGTCTTATTTTTCTTTCGAGGAGCCGAACAAAGGGGGAGGAATAAAATTATTATCGAGGTCCTCCTCCGTCCTGCATCATTACAGCCGTCTCAGCGTCGATCGTGAACATGCTGTCAGCTGCCTGAGACGCTCTGTGAGGCCTCAAAGACTGTTAAGCTAACCCTTACCATGGTGAAGACAAAGCTGGCGGACAAAGGAAGCTCGACGGAAGCCTGCACCGGGATTCCGAAAGCTTTTCTTTTTTCGTCTGACTCCAGAGTGTTTTCCTTTTCCTTTTTCCTGTGGAAAGGAGGCTGCTCTCCGTCGGTGCCTGAACATCCGTCCGGGTCTCGAACACTCCGGGTTTCCAGCCAAACGGCGTGCAGACACGGGCTCCGAGCTTCATTGTTCCAGGCTCACGCCCCCTGGGTCACACGTGCATGCATGGCGAGGCGCCTCTCAGTGATTGTCCGAGCTGGGGGCGCCTGACAGCGTCGGTTGTCCACATCCCTTTTTCGGCCTACCACGATCTCCTGCTTTGCCGAGAAGGGGGGGGGGGGGGGGCACATCAATCCTGCGCTGGTCCTACGAAGCGAGTGTCGAGATCATGCTCCTTTGTCCGTAGGTAGCGGCCTCTCCTGCATCGATGTCTGACATGCTGTGCAGGCCCGGTCTCACTTGGCGCGATGACCGACCCCTTACCTACCCTGTATCCGGTCGCACGGTCTCATCGCGACTCCCAGCCGTATCCCGTGGCTAGACACAATGCATGCAGTGAGTTTAATTGCTTTGCCTCAGCCGACCTCGGGACGATGTGCATACGCAAGAATCGTGTACTGTGCCAGACTCCAATCCAACACCGTTCTGGTTCCGAGTCCCTCGCCAAAAGACCGAGCTGTGGAGCCGGGTCATGGGCGGTGCTCAGTGGGACAGGGGAGATCGTATCCGATCCCTGTGGCTTCCCGCACCTGAAGCGACTACTCGAGAGATGACCGCGAGGCAGTCCTTTGTGAGCTTCGTTGATCCCTTCAATGGGAAGCACGCCCCAAGTACGAGCAGCTGCAGAAACGTCGCGAGGGGATCAGCCCTCCTCGGAAAGGGTGAACTTGGTGCTCGTTCGCGACTGACTACCCCTTCCAAGAAGCGAACCTCCCTCACCCCTGCATGTCTATATAACACAGCGCTTTCCGGCTCGTCCTCATCCCCCCATCATCAACCCAACCCCTCACTCCCTATCCTCCAGACCTCTACACTCTAATCCTCACCTTTCTTCTAGCCAAGTCTCAAGATGGTTCAACTTCACAAGATTGCTGTCGCCGCCGCTATTGGTGCTGCCTCGTATGCATCGGCTTCTCCAGTAGAGAGCGAGGCTCTTGAGTCCCGCCACCTTGGCCTGCTCTTCGAGATCTTCGAGAAGAAGGCGGCGCTCTGGAACTGCCATGCCCCGTGGCTGCACGCTTCGCTGCCGACCTGGAAGTGGGGATGCAATGTTCCCGGTATCCCTCCCTGGAACGGCGGTGACAAGTCCAAGTGCTGGCTGCTCTGGAACAAGTGGACCCCCTTCTGCCAGAAGGGCAACCCTCCCAAGCCCCTCCCCGGAGGATGCGACCCCCCCAGCGACGGTGGAAACCCCGTCTGCCAGAACGGCTACCAGAAGGTCTTCGAGGACTACAAGACGGTCGCCGACTCGGGCGTCTACAAGGGCAAGACTGTTGGCGCTGCCACCATCGACAACGAGAACTACATGACTTACATCCTCGTGGACTCGGTCGACAAGTGCCTTGCTGCCTGTGACCAGACCAACGGCTGCGCTTTCGTCAACCTCTACCAGGACAACGCCTCCACGCCCGAGGACGTCGGCGAGCTTCCTCCGTCTGCTCAGCCCAAGTACGTTAAGGGCAACCTCACCTGCGCTCTGTACCGTGCCTGCTCTGGCAAGGACAAGGCCACCAACTACGGTGGCCAGCAGGACCCCACTTTCATTACCGACTCCAACGGCTACTGCAAGGGCGGCGAGTGCAAGTGAGCTGCGCAACGGGATGGCTGCTACGACACAGCTTCCCCACATTCCACTGGCACAACGGGTCTCCCCGTTCCCTCGCGTTGAATCTTCACTTCTCAAACTCACTCACTCCTCGAGCGGCGACTCGAGTAGGATATCGGGGCCTCCTTCCTCGCTTCGGCTGCGATAGAAGATCGCTGGCCCCTCCCTGCAGGTGCTTATCTGTTCCGTTTAGTTGCAAATGGTATTCCTTGTTTCGGCTCCACTTTCTCGCTCGTCGACTTGGTCTTGTGTGCTTAGCGTCCGATGTGTGGTTAGCGTCCAAAAGAGACCATCTTATCAATAGCTCGACACAGGCACAGCCCAGGAAAGAAAGCCTGAGCGGTGTATCCGAACCGTGGCGCGTGTTGCGCTGCCCTTCTCAGATTCCCGATTTCCGAGAATGTCGGGAAGGCCTCCACTTTTCTGGCGGCACAAGGAAAAGAAAAAAGGACTTGGAAGCTTCGGAGCTTCGAGTTCCTCCATCCCAACTTTCCACACCAACGACTTACGTGCCTAGCGAGCTGCGAGCCATGTCTGCCTCCGACTCGTTCTCCGCAAACGGAGAGTACGATCTCGAAACGGCTAACCAGCTCGTTGGAAGCTATTTGTCTCTGTTGCGCATCGCGTCGCCGCTGCATGCTGGCTCGCAACGCGAGATTGACGAGTACCAGAATGTCAAGTCCTACCTCACCGCTTTAGCCCAGCATTTGGCCCAAGATGGCAACCTTCGCGCACACTTTGCCGGTTCGGGTGCGTTGACTTCGATGATCGAGTGTTTCGGCCCTCTATTCGCGACCTTCGAAAAGGTGCAATCTTCACGACCGCAGCTTCAAACGGAAGAGTCGGGCCCTGCACGAGCCCAGCCCGCTTCCATCGAGACGAAAGAACAACGCCAAGATCCGTACTACCGTGTTTCGTACGTTGCGACTCTCTGCCTCAGAGTGCTTCGCAATCTCCTGGCAGGATGCGCCGAGGCGCAATCCATCCTGTGCGCTAGCTTCCACGTCGTTTCGCCCCTTTTGGTCAACCTCGCTCGTTTCCATACGCTCAACGACCCGGACACACTCTTGCTAGCTCGTGCAGCTGTCCAAATGCTGTCCAACCTCATCACGGCAAACGGAGAGGTGCAGCGTCAGATGTGGCCCCGCATCGTCATGACCGGGCAGGCTCAGCAGAAGCTTGTTCTTCATTTCCTCTCGTCTCCAGACACGGCCACGCAAAGCGCAGCCCAGATCCTCATTATCAACTTTATCCGCACTCGGGATAGCGCTCAAGATGCGCGACGTCGTTGCTTGGAGCTCTGCACTCTCCCCGAAGGGTTGGAAATCATTGAATCACTCCTCACTACCTCGGAAAGCATCGTGCTCCGCGCCACATCCGACCATCAAGAAGGGCTCGATAGCGACAACGATTCCCAGATGGGTAAAGATGGCCTCGATGAATCTCTTGGCTTCATCTACACCATTTTTTCCATACTCTTCGAGTCGGGGCACAGCTCGCTGCTCTTCGCCTCCCTCGCGCCCTTGCAAGAAATCTCGTCGACCTCTCATGACTCGTCGCTGCTAGACTCTTCCGTCATCTCGAGCTCGCAGCTCGTCTTGCTCAAGCTCCTCGACAGCTGGCTGCATGTCAGCCAAAAGCAAGTAGCGACCTCGATCCAGCCTTCATCGTCACCAGGATCGAGCTCTTCCGGTGGCCCAAAGCTGTCGCACCTCCTAGCGGGAAAGATGCAGCGTCACGACGACATTGACATGGTAGGCGGCGCAGGATTGCTAGGCTTGCTCGGCGCATTTGCCCTGCTTTCCAAATTCGCTCGCAAGGCCATGGTCAGAGGCACAGCCAAGGACGGTGCCAACGCAGACGCACAACCACAGGATCGTAGGCTTATCGGCGTCCACCACGCCTTGCTGCTGGTGCTGCAATGTCTCTTATCCATCGGCATGACGGCCGACGGATGGAGCGATGTACGGTTCTCGCGAGACGCCCTGATAGCGCACGGGGATCTCGATTTCGGTGCGCTCTCTACCGGATTGCTCTCCAGCATGCGGGGCGACTTAACTTTTGTCGACGAACTCGTCGCATTGCTCGACCAGACGCACCAGTACGCTCCTGCACTCTCACCTTTCAGGCCGACGAATTCCGCAGATGCGCAGCGACGAGGCGCGTCACAGTCCAGCGATGCGCAAGCCGATCGACCGCTGCCTGAAGGGCACGCATTGTCGTCGACGGGTCGGGCGGGACTCAGCACCGACGCAACCAAGGCGAGTTACGGATTCGACCATCTCAAACGCGATCTCGTCCGCGTCATCGGCTCGCTCGTGTACGCTCCTACGAAAGCCGGCATCCACGGTGAAGGAGGGCCCGCATCCACGACCACCCCGCACAGCGAGTCGGCGTCCGGACACACCAAGGCCCAGATCCGGCAAGTGCAAGACCGCGTACGTGAGAAAGGCGGCCTGTACCATGTGCTGAATATGACGGTGCTCGACGAAAGGAATCCTTGTAAGTCGATGCGAGAGCTGTACTGGAGATCCGCGTTCGTACCTGCAGCATACTGATCATCATGCGTTGCGTCGACGAGGACCAGATATGCGAGAGCACGCTATCTTTGCGCTCAGGTATTTGTTGGCGAACAACGTTGAGTCTCAAAGCCTGGTAAGCTCGTTGCAGCCCGCACAGCCACGGGATGGCCGGGAAGGGGTCCAGTTGCCGATGGTGTAGGATCTAGATTCGATGCGACATGCGAAATGGAGCACGAGTAACGTTGTTGTGCTTGATCATTTGGAAGAGGGACCGGTATTGCGCTGGGCACGAGCTTGGTTTGCGGCGGCCTCGCGCGCCTGGCTCTTCTTGACGTGGTCGTCGTTGTAGAGCAGACTGGACACGTCGCCAGACTGGACGGCGGCGAAGCGCTTTTGCATGCGTGCCTGCGAGTCTGCGAGTTCCTTCTGCGCTTCGGGGTCGAGCGAGGCGGTGAGTTTGGGCATGATAAAGACCATCCCCATGGCGACGAGGCCGAGGATCATCATGGGTCCGCCCATGCCGATGAGGGAGCCCAAGGTGAGAGGAGCCGCCTCGGTGAAGTAGTCGATGCGTTTGACGGCATGGAGGATGAGCGGATGAAACACCAAGTTGGACGTCAGGACGGACACGAGCGAGGTGCCTCTGTGGTCGGGAGGGGGAGCGAGCAATGGACAGGAGACGTGCGTCAATATCACGTGTTTGCAGCTGGTGTGAGCATCTTGAGGCGTGGCTGAGGGCAAAAGAGAAGACCGCTGAATGCGTTTTGGCGGACAGCGATATACTCACGGTGTGAAGATGCGGATCTGGGGCGCTTTGCCGAGCTCGGGGTCGAGGATGTCGACGCGGTACTTCTCGAAAGCATGCGTGCGAGAGACGACGTGCAACGTGTATGCGCCCTGCTCGACGTCTCGGAAGATGAAGCTTCCGTCGACAGCGACGAGGGTGGAGCGATCGCGTCGGCCGCCGAACGCTGCGAGGTTGGTCTGCGGATCCTCCGACGCGAGCGTGTGATCGTCAGAGGATGCGGAATCCGTCTTGACGGATGGTGGAGCCGGAATGGCGCGGAGGAGGACCTTGGTGTTGGGTCCGAGGTTCATGACATGGCCAAGCTCGGCGTTGGGCTGGATCTGGCCGCGCACGTCTTGGCTGGCCCACGCCATGGACAGAAGTGTGGACAACGCCACCAGGATGGCCAGAGCAAACCGAGTACGCACGACCATCATGACCAGTAGGGAAGGGTGAATGACTTGGTAGGGAGACGCTACCAGCAGATACTACAACGACGAAGCGCGTAGGCAGGGGCTGCTCCTGGAAGAAGCCCGTGCAGTCCCTCCGAAGCCAGAGGCTGCGAAGCGCGCCTTGGTTTGCTCACTGCACAACTGAGCCGTGTAAGAGCAACACTTGAAAGTCGCCAGAGTGTCCTGCGTCTCGGGTCCGAATTAAATCGGCCTTTTCGTCTGTCAGATCGACACATCCGGGCCGGGTTTTCCACACGGTCGCCCACGCGGTCGCTCTGCTCATGCTCATGCTGCACACGACAAGAAGATGAGTTGGCAGAGTCCCAGTGTATTCACAAGCGGAGGGGTCAGGCAGCGGAGAGACCATGCAGATGCGAGGTCTCACAGGCGGGATCGCGCGAATATCGTCCCAAGCAAAGGCGCGCATCGATTTCCCCAGAAGAAGTCAGGCATCCAAGGCGCGGCAAAACGATGGAGCGCTCTCGGGCCGCCATCTATTTTCAGTAGATGCCAGGAATGATGCGGCTGCGGACGAGCTTGCAGTACTTGTCCCAGTCCTTGCCATACTTCTTCTGGCAGGCCTCGTCGTCGCGCAGCTGGCGGTGCACCAGAAGCACGGCAAAGTAGGCGACGTAGAAGTATGGGATCGGCGTGCCAAAGCCACACGGGAGCGACCATGCCCAGGCCATGATCCAGTCGCCGAGGTAGTTCGGGTGGCGCGAGCGGCCCCACCAGCCCGAAGTCAACAGCTTACGGCCCGAGGCGGTGGTCATGTACTTGAGGTTCTTGGGGTTGGTCCCGTTGCGGAACTGGTTCTTCTCCGAATTGGCCTCGCGGAAGATGTAGTAGCCGATGAGGTTGACGCCGATGGTGGCGGCGGTGCCGGCGATGCCGAGGTGGACGGGGCGGAAGGCGAGGTAGCGTGCCTGCAGACTATACACGAACGGCACCCAGACCAGGTCGCCGACGGAGAGCATGAAGCCGAAGCCGTCGGTGGTGATGTCCATGGTGGAGAAGATGGCGGATTCCATGAAGAGCGCATCGGCCACGTACCAGAGGTGGAAGGCGCACACGAGCACCATGCTGTCGGTGATGCGGCCGCGCAGCTGGACGTACTGTTGGCAGGCACAGCTGAGGTCGAGGATGGCCCACAGGATGAGACCGGGGCGGAGCTCGTTGAACGACTTGATGTCGAAGCTGCCGATGCGAGGGTTGAGCTCGCGGCCAATGAACCAGTCGTAGAGCACGTTGCCAGAGTTGCCGCCGAGCGCGAGCAGCTTGCCCTCGCCGTACGAGCTGAGGTAGCAGTAGACGGCCTGCGCAAACGAGTTGAAGAGCGCAGCCGAGACGAGGCCGGCCCAGTGCTGGTAGAAGATGGTGAACGACTCGGGGCCCTTGTAGAGGATCCAGCCAGCCGAGGCGGCCATGGCCACCACAAAGGTTGCAAACGCATTCAGCTTGTAGTGGAGGCGCTGGCCGGTGCGAAGCTCCGTGCCCTCAAAGTCCTTGCCGGGCAAGACGATCCAGGTGAGCACGGTGAATGCGTACCATGCGGCGTAGATGGCCCAGCCGGTGGTGTCGAAGAGGCTGTCCTTGACGCCCTGGACGAGGAGGGTGCGGATGGCATCGGGCTTTTCGAGCGGAAGGAACAGGTCGCAGCCGAGCTTTTCGGAGCAGCCAAAGTAGAGGTAGTAGGAGAAGAAAGGGACGGTGAGCGAGACGAAAGCGGCGCCGAGCGGGCCGCCAAACTCGTAGTGGGTGGTCTTGGGGCCGAGCTGCTCCTTGGAGAGCGATTTTTGGCTCATGACGGAAGACTTGCGACGACGGATGGCAGGCGAAGCCGGGGTGGACGAGGCGGACTTCTTGGTGGGCGAGCTGCGCGACGAGTTGGAGCGCGGGGCTGGCGTGGGCGTCGAAGGAGCAGGCGAGTTGTCGACCGATTCGGAGGGGAAGGAGACGCGACCCCTGGACTTGCGCGGAGTTCGCGACTGAGCACTGCTGGGAGGAGTGGAGACGGACGAACGAGGGGCGTGACGTCGAGGCCGGTGCGCGGTATGCGAAGGATCAGAGCGAGCGTGGATGGGGAAAGAAAGGAGCACGAGGTCAGAACAAGGTATAAAAAGAGAAGCCGACGCCGGCCCCAAGATTGCGGAACGTACCGAGTGGTGACCATGCTGAGCTGATCGTACGATAGATGTACGAAAGCGAGAAGACCGGGTGGACAAGTGGTTCGATTGTGGACTGGCTGGCCTCTGCTTTGGTAAGAAGCGGCAAAGTGACAAGCAACACTTGTCGAGTCGCGAACGCGAATGGGCTGACTTTACGCTGTGCACGCTGGCCTCGCGCTCTCCGACTTCCGTGCTGCTAATTTTACACTGGCGAGCCAATCGAGCGGGGAGCTCACCGCGATTTCCTTCGGGCCGATGATTCTGATTCGGTGTCGGCGTGAGGGAGCAAGCTGCGTGTACGAGCAATGTCGGTGGAACGGATGGATGGTGGTGAAAGGCTACGATCGTCGAGTCGGCGGTCCAGCCGTTCAAGCGCAAACGGAATGGATGGATCGCCCCCGGATCGGGATCGTCTGGCGGGCTCGCATTCGACTGCTGCCACGCTTCAGCTTCCGCAGGCCATCTGCCGCGTCCACTCGATCCGCTGTCTCCCCGCAAACACGCACGACCGTACACTCGCCATGTGCCCGCGCAACCGACGCGCCTCGCCCCGGCTCGCCGCGCCCAAAGGGATGCCCGCCAAAGTCCAAATCAGGAACTCCATTCCGCCGATCCTCCGATGCCGCTGCGTCGGCAATCCACACATTTCCGCCAGCAGCTCGCTCCCGTCGCATCGCATCGCATCGCCGATTCCGCTTTCCGCTTCGGCTCTCGCCAGATCGTCCTCCACTCCGGCGTCCTGGCTGGCCGACCGAGGCGCAACTGTTCTGTGGAGCCGCATGCTCTTGCCGCGCTCCGCTTGCCTTTGCTCCGCTCTCTGCTCCTCCCACCGCGAGCCAGCTCCCATTGGGGTCGTCGCAACTCAGACTCACTCACGGCAGCTCGTGGACGACGCTACGCTCGACTAGGAACTGTGCATCAGCCTTGTGCTCTAGCTCCATCTGAGAGTGTCACCCAGCCGCTAAATGCACGTTGACTGTTTCCAGGCGGCCGCCGTACAACACGATGCCAGCCGACGATGTAGGGCAGCTCAGCCTGCTTGAGTGGTCGCAGGAGCTTGACCGGTCCCTCTTGCATATACCATTCCGTCCGATCCGTACCACCGCCGGCAGCAATGACTCTCTCGTCTTGTACAAGCTCGCCTATTCGGCTGTCAACGCTCAGCTCGGGCTTCTCCTCCTTGACTGCGATGCCTGCGCCGCCTACTACGAAGGCGTAACCATACGCACGCTCGACCGTCGTACCCACTTCGGTGCCTCATCTTCCTCCTCCTCTACCATGCACGCCAACCTCGACGCTCGTCTCGCCGCAATGGTCTCAGCCATTCATCAGGCGCTCGATCCAAACACATCGCCAGATCCCGCCTCCCAAGTCGCCATCGACCTCGACTTCACCCGTTTCTCCTGCTCCCTTGCCATCAGCAACGCAGCTTCACAAACCGACGACACGGACGATCGCCCCTTCAAGACGTCTTTCGATCTCGATCCGCTCGACCACGCTTCGCGCACCCAGCTTCTCTCGTCCCATCTCATTCGTCCTCTCCTTGCTCTCGCCACAGCTCTCGCGCGTTCGCCGTCTAGGCAGCAGCTGGGGATTATATCTTGCAACCCTTCGGCTTCCCTCCACTGCTTGGCGTCGTCTCGCTCCCTTCGACTCATTCGAGAGACTGCCCTAGAACGAGCACGGCTTCCATCGGACCTGCTCGATTTCCCATCCCTTCCGACTTCATTCGAAGACTCCAGTCTCGCAAGCGTGCCCAAAGGTCACTCCGAAAGTTGTCAGACGCAATCAAACCGCACCGAGCTCCCGCCATCCCCGCCAAAGAGTTCAAAGCAGGACACTTTGTTGAACAGCGTCCTAGATGCAGCGCATGACATGACGTTCTTTGGGCCGCCTGGAGCTAAGCCGCCCAGGATCTCGCCGAATCGCGCCGGACCAGCCAGAGAGCCCGAGCTAGCTCTGTCTCCATCATCCAACTCAGGAGATGACCAGGTGGATCAGGACACCACGCTGAGCGCGATCGCCATTCCAAGACCTGCGCATACACTTGAGGCGCCGCAGCCTCCAAGTCGCACGACCGTTCTTTCGCAACCAATACCCAAGGTCAAGACCGAATCACACACCGAGGACAGTGGCTCTGAAACGAGCCAGGAGGAGGACAGCTTACCCCTCAGGCGTATTCTTCCCAAAGAATCGCGCCACTCCCCTTCACTGCGGCCAAACACAACGCAAGCGCCTCAAGGTCGAAGCGCCTCTGCCGAGACAATCCACACCGATCTTTCTCTCGTCCGACAAGGAGAGGCGCAAGCTGGCACGGCGCCGGAAGCGCTTCCTGATGCAAGCGGCTCGGCTTCTTTGTTCGCGCCTACACCGTCGCAGTCATCGGCTTTCCACAAAGACGCGCTTCGCGATGAGCAACTTCGTCGGCGCGAACAGATCGCACGCATCAAACGAGGCCTCAACGGTGGCGCCTTATCCGCGTCAACGCCTGTCAACGACAGCCAGCAGGCACCGTGCAAGGGTAACCGCTCCGGAAGTATATCAGCTCCATCTTCGCGCAAACGCTCTCGCTTCTAGCGTGTGCTGCACGTAGCATTGGCCAGAAATCGCATCTTTTCGTCTCTGCGGTCTTGCAAATCGCTGCTTCATCTTCTGAGTGCCAAACGTTGCTGCAAAGATACGAGGCGCACCGTGTGGATTCGTCAAGCTTGCGAGTCTGCGTCGATGCAGCCACAAAGCAGGAACCACTTGGGGCGGCGCCATATGCGACGCTTTGTGCGGTTGCCGGACGTTCAGAAGATGCTCAGAGAACGTGCCTAGACGCCGTAGGCCGCGTATCATTGTCGACGTACAGCCCCTCGCGCGCCGCAGACCGCATCAGTCCCCCTTTGCACCGTAAGGCGACGAAGGCTAACCATGCAGCCAATATCGAGAACAGAATGGAGTACAAGACGATGGTGGTGCGTTGCTAAGCTACAAGTGAGACAAGGTGACTAAGTTGAGCATGTTCCAACTTAGCCTTTAGGGGGTATCAAATTTTCCGGCATTCTGTAATTCTGTGATTCTGCGTGGCCTGCAATTCTATTGGAAACTTGAATTGCCAAGGGGCTACCGAGGGCAGCAAGTTGCCAGGATAAAAAGTTCCTTTGTCTTGTCAAAAGGATCAAGGGCAAGTAGCTAATTTGCTATTGGCTTCCCAGTGGTGGATGGGCGTGTAGAGCTAGGTCCGAGGATATTTCAGCCTGGATACAATCCTTACCAGTGAGGACGCGGCAACGTAGGAGCAGCAGGGGTCAAGGGGAAGGAAATCCCGGTGATGGCACAATACTTAGCGGTGACAGCAAAGGTTTCTTGAACAGGCAGAGTGTACAAAGTATATGAGAAAATGGGAACTGATTTGATTAAGTAAAAAGTGATGGAGATGTCAGGGGTCGCGTGCCCGAAATCCTTATTCGGCGAGTGGCGTGAACTCGACGAATGACTTGAGTTATTCGGCGAGTGGCGTGGACTCGACGAATGTCTGAATTTATTCGGCGAGTCGACGCGACTCAACGGATAACGGCTGACCGCTGTGAGCACCCCGTTCAGAGGTAGCGCGGCACGACTCGATGGTTGCAGACGCCTTGGGGCGTTGTGGTGAGGACCTCCGTCTTTGCACGAGTGCTCGTAATGCTCAGACGGTTGTCGGGCACTGGTGGAGGTTCCAGGGCCGCAGTGGAGGTACTGCCTACGGTGTAGGTGCCGTAGCGTCGATGAGGGTGTCGGCGACGTCTGAAGCGGTGATACCACACACACGCAAGTAGTAGCAACGCCCTGCGATTGCTACTGGGAGACGAATGGACTGAAAGACAGTGATACTGACGAATGATAACGACTGAGTGCTGTAAAATAAAGTAGAGTGGATGGGGCGCAGCCCCATCACACTCGATGAGCTGAAGCTTTAAGTACTAGCCCTCACCAGGAGGGCCAGCGTGTGGCAAGGCGCCGTCTCAAACGCCCAGCCAGCATCTCATTGATGCAGTGAGGTTTCGCCCACCTCCTCGAGCTCGGCCCCCTCTTGTGCATGACGTCCCCCCTTGCACGTTATGCTTGTTGTCCCTGGGCAACAAGCACCCCTCTCCTCCTCCCCTTCGTCTCCGAGCCGGGTCCGTCCATCGTATAACCCGCTCGTTGTTTTCCGGGGTCGCCGCAGGCCGTCCGTCAAGTGGGCCTCACTCGGCGAATTATTTACGGCATTCGTCGAGTGGCCTCCACTCGCCGGACCGCGACTTGGCGCGTTTGTAGCTCGCGCGTCGAATTTTGGCCTGCGCTCTCCACGCGTGCCTGCATCGATCAGGGTCCAATCCAGGCCCGTAACACTACCCCCCTCGTAAGAGCCGAGCTCTGTCGAGGCCGTGTCCGTTCCTACTCCCATCATCTCCTTCTCGACCAGGGCGCCCGTCAACATGCGCTCCTCCCCACGCATGACCCGCTCCCGTGCTGCTGCCGCGCGCGCGGCACCGCCCTCCGCCTCCCCTTCCTGCCCTGCCGACTCCACGGCAGGGCCATCCACTTCCTTGGCCCTCGATGGGCCATCATCTCCCGGCCGCCCGGCCTCACCCGAGGCCGCGTCGGCCTTGTCGAAAAGGCGCAGGACGGCCTTGCGTCCGCGTCCGCGCGGCGCGTCTGCGTCGGCCGCAGAGCCGACCCCGGTGCCGGCCATCACCCCGCCACCGCCGCGAGCTGCATCCGTTGCAGCCTCCGACCCCGGTGGCCGTGCGCCGCTGGAGGCGCTTTTCCTGGGCCCCGCGCCTTCCAGCGACCTGGTGTCGGGCGCCCCCGCACCGCTGTCGCCGCCCCGGAGCCCGGTGTATGCGCCCTGGTCGCCGCCTCTCGTGCCGGCCAGTCCGGCTTCGGCTTCTGAGCCACGCTCGCCGTTGTTCTCGCCGCCGTCTCCAACAGCGGAGAGCATGGCTGCGGCTGCCGAGGATGCGCGCATCGGCCGCGAGCGTCGGGCTGCTGCGGTTGGCCTGTCGTTGGGCGAGCAACTGGAGCGATGGGGAACCGTCTACGTGTTCCCCTCGTCCCCGGTGGTTGCCTCCGTCGACGTCGAGGCCGACGTCCCAGCGCCCCCTAGCCGCGCCGCCACACCCGCCTTCAAGCGGGACGTGCAGCGCCTGACACCTCCCCCTCGATGGGAGGTTCCACGCACCCCGTCGCCGCCGCCCCCTGACCACCGCGAGCCATCGCACGCCGAGATCATCGGCTGGTCTGGGCAATACGAGGTTGCCGACCTGCTGGTGCGCGTGGCCGAGGGTCGGTACCCTCGCAACTGGGACGTCGCCGCGGGCTCTAACGCCGAGCAGCGGCTGCAGCGCATTGTTATGATGCGCTTGACGGAGGGCTGCATGCCTTGGCCGAGTTGGCAGTGCCGCCGATGCGCTGACCTGGGAGTCCCGTAAGTACCGTGCCCCCTGCTCTTGTTCCTGCTTTGACGACTGCTGACCCTCCCCTCTCCATCGCAGCTGCTTCCCGTCGGCGTTCCCCAACCCATATGGGGAGCGCAGTCGTCTTCCGCGGGTGTGCACTCACTGCCACCTTGCCGACGTCGGCAACTGCGAGCGCAGCATCCGCGCCTTCCCTGGGATGGAGTACCCGGGCGACGGCACTCCCACGGGCCGCTCGCGCCAACGTGCTGAGCGCGCCAACCTGTCGGTGGCAGGTGCTCCGGGGCCAGGCGCCACTCGGTCGTACGACCGGATGACGATCCCGACCGAGACCTTCGGTTGGACGGTCGCGACCCGCCGCGTCTTTCGGGTCCAGACGGCCCGCTTGCGCCTTCCCCTCTTGCGGGTGATGCTGCGTTTCTCGGACTGCTGGCATTCGCTCTACTCCGAGCGTCAGCCGCACGAGTCCGTGGCCGTGTCTGGTGGGCCTCCTGACCCCATCGATGAGTACGTCTTTCCCCCGGGCCCGAGCGATGGTCCTTACATCGACATGTAGCGACGCGATGTAATCCCAGCGTCTTGGCTCTTCTTGCTTGAGTGAGACTGTGACCTGTCCCTGTTGAGCTTGCCTGCGACCAGCCTGAGCGAGCTTCTGGTCGTTGAGTCCCCTGGCTGTGTGTTTGCTGTTGCCTTCCTGGTCTTCGCACCGGGCTGTTTCCTATCCGTCGAGTGACGCGTACTCGCCGAATCAATTTTGTAATTCGTCGAGTCGCCTCGACTCGCCGAACCATCCTGCAAATTCGTCGAGCCCGCTATACTCGCCGAATCCTTTCTGAGCGCCCCCTCCGCCGCTAGGGTTCCAGATCCTTTTGACGGTGGGTTTCCAACTTTTGGATGCGCTCGGCATCCAGCGGTCCCTGGTCTGCCCTCATGGAAGACGGTCCAATTCAAAAATCTGATGCGTTGAATTTCACAGGAAGACAGTCCGCTTCAAAAATCAAGACGGTCTGCTTCAAAAATCAAGACGGTCTGCTTCAAAAATCAAGACGGTCTGCTTCAAAAATCAAGACGGTCCACTTCAGAAATAAAGACGGTCTGCTTCAAAAATGGAGACGGTCCGCTACAGTCAGAGAGACAGTCCGCTACAGTCAGAGAGACGGTCAGCTACAGTCAGAGAGACAGTCAGCTACAAAAGGGAGACCGTCAAGGGCAAGTAGCAGAGATGTGCACCCGTCAATGCCCATCACATCACCCACTCCCCTCCGCCAGCCAATATGTCATGGTTAGCCTGCCCTGTTTGCGGTCTCTCCTATGCGGTGTCAGGGGTCGCGTGCCCAAAATCCCTATTTGGCGAGTCGTGTGGACTCGACAAATGTCTTAAATAATTTGGCGAGTTGACACGACTCAGCGGATAACGGCTGACCCCTGTGAGCACCCCGTTCAGAGGTAGCGCGGCAGGGTTAGGGTTAGGGTTAGGGTTAGGGTTAGGGTTAGGGTTAGGGTTAGGGTTAGGGTTAGGGTTAGGGTTAGGGTTAGGGTTAGGGTTAGGGTTAGGGTTAGGGTTAGGGTTAGGGTTAGGGTTAGGGTTAGGGTTAGGGTTAGGGTTAGGGTTAGGGTTAGGTTAGGG